>CM047870.1:23902971-24542310 GCA_026212405.1 Petrea volubilis
GAGGATGGTGGAGACGATGATGTTCCGACTGTTGATCTTACAAACATTATATATGCATTATTGTATGAATAATTATGTATGATCGATTTCATGTATTAAACTTATCGAATAATATTATTATTAATTATATATAGGCTATATGGATTATTAGTATTACATGATATACTGTTTGTTAGTATTTGATTTGTTGGTATTTTGAATATTCGAAAAAAATTGCAGGTTTGGGGTATATTAAAACAAATAAATATTGAAAATTTCTTGTAAATATAGCGACGGATTTTTCGGTCGCTATAATACGTGGCCAAAAATAATATTTTTTAATTTTTTTAAATTTTGGCCACGGATTATCCGTGGCCAGTGAAAAACGTTTATTTTTTTTATTATTGGCACGGATTTATCCGTGGCCATTTTTATTTATATTTTAAAAAACAATATGGCCACGGATAAATCCGTGGCCACAATATTAAAATTTTATTTTTTTATATGGCCACGGATTATCCGGGGCCATTTTTATTTATATTTAAAAAAAAAATATGGCCACGGATTTTATCCGTGGCCAAAATATTAAAATTTTATTTTTTTAATATGGCCACGGATTTATCCTTGGCCATATTAATAATATTTTTAATATTCAATTTAATTTTTGGCCACGGATTTATCCGTGGCCAAAATGTTATTTTTATTTTTTTAAATATGGCCACGGATAAATCCGTGGCTACAAATAATTTTTTTTATAATTTTATTTATTTTTTTTTAATTTTAAACTAAATAAGAATTTTAAATTTTTTTTTATTATTATTGGCCACGAATTTATCCGTGGCCAACTGCATGAATTATCCGTGCCCATATATCCGTGGCCAATGTCCGTGGCAGTTTTAGCCACGCCAGTTTTGGCCACGGAAATTATCGTGGCCAAATCAGTAGCCTTATTCTTTGGCCACGGATTTTTGGCCAAAATCCGTGGCCAAATCCGTGGCTAAAAGCTGTTTTCTAGTAGTGGTGGTTAGATGGAGAATAACAGAATGGCTAAAAATAGGCATTGTTATACTTGCATATGCCTAAAATAAAGGCCATATGGTGCAAATATTTAAAATTTGAATAAAGATGGCAGCAATTGCCACTTCTAGGAATAAGGCCGGTCATTCATCTTTGGCCATGTTTGAATAAATCATTTCAGCTCCAAGAATAAAGGAGGCAGTTGCAATTGAAGTCTATAAAAGGAGCCGGATTCTTCATTTCAAAAAACACACAACGTCAATCAATCAACTACAACAACACTTTTCTCAATCAAAAGTCCACACTTCTCTGATTCCTTAGCTTAAATGAACAAAGAATAGCTTTAGTTCAAGTAGGTAGAAAAACCGCTACGGGGTGTTTGTAGCCATACCTTCTATTCGGACTCGAAGAGTGAGGATATCAATGCACTCATTCCGTACATCACGAAGTCGTAGCCATCACTCACCTCGGACTTGGGCCCAGGTCGCAGGTGAGATATCATGCGGCGGACAGTGGTACCATACGCATTCATATCGAGCGCATGCATGAAGAGGAGTACAGACGGAGTCAATTAAGTGCTCGTCGATGTTCTGATAAGGAACAGCCTTTGAAGGACATATACAGTGTAGATATGGCCGGAGTCATCAATGGGGACCGATTTGTAGCTAGAGTTCTTAGTGGCTCGCCTTCAATGCATCTCTGTCATAGATATGTGCCCGAGTCATCAATGCTTGGTTTGTAGTCGAGTCCCTGTAAAGTCCATTTGGCGAGTAGCTATCGTCTTCGAAATTTATTTCCTCTTCGACATTTAAACTTTCTGACCCGTTTCGATTTTTGAGGAGTGCTAATATTATTAAGTCCTACATTCAGTTGTAGGCAAGTAGAACCTCGAGGTAGTGTTGCCTCTAGTCCAACATCCAATCTCAATCGCCTGTCAGATAGAAGTCTAGGCGCATCACTGTTTATCATTTCGATTCACACTAATTTCCATTTCGAACCACCTCACATACTTCACGCTGGAAACCACAGACTTCCACTTGTGTGCTCCCTGCACACTGGCACGCCCGCACCCGAACGACGAAGAAGCTCCACTTCGAATCGGCTGATTTTTCCTTTCCCATCGACCTCGGCCGGTTCGAACCCTGAGCGGCCCACTTCGGCGCGGGCCGGAAGAAATTTATGCAAACAGAAGGGTTTTGATGTCATCAAGTATAGTCACGTGATAGTCATGTGACATATTTCCCTCCATTTTTTGTCCCATTTGGTTGCTTATTGTGTAAGTAATTGCCACTTCACACATAATTACATCAATGACTAGGTCAAAATCCCCAAATCTTCTTACACGTCAGCTTACCAATGCAATTCCAGTAAACATTTTTCACTTTCCGGTGCCGGATTAATGATTCCGGCCAATTTGTCCTAAATGTGTAAAATTTTTAAAGTTACTATCCTATTTTGCTACCACCCAAAAATAAAGTCCTAAAAATGAAAACGGTAACATGCAGGACCAAAAATGTTTTTTTCTCTTATTAGTGCCTATTCATTTCATTCCCTTCTCTCTCTTCTTCAAGTCTTTGTTATTGTTTATCTTTTATTAATTTTTAAAATTCTTCATTTAATATTTGCTTTTCAAATGTTACTTTGTTTGTTTAGTATTATTATTGCACGTGAGCGAAGAAGTCTTTTCTTCCGTCATTGATAAGTTGGTTATTAAGCTTTTATTTTTGTTCAATTCTCCACTATCTCTTATTTCTCTTTCTTTTAAAACAAAATGATTTATTACAACTTATTTTCGCCCTTTAATCTTTATATTTAGATATAATTTTTGTATATTTTATATTTGCAGTATTCACTAATTTATAATTTTATGATTGTTTTTTTTTTTGTTTTTGATCTTATTTTCTTATTTTTCTTTCTTTTTTTGCTTTGAATATTGTACTTTCTTCAATATATTGTGTATTTTTAAAATTTTGATTGCGTTGTGTAGAAATCTTTAGTTAGCTAGGAACAAACCAATATGAAGTTCAAAAGTTTAGTTATTTAACTTTATTTTTCTTTTAAATATATATTTGTAATGTATTCAATTTATTTATTTGATATTAAAGGATCGGTCATTTAGCTTTTATTTGTTATTTATGCATAGCTACACTTGGAATTAAAGATATTTATAATTTTAAAGTCTCTCATTGATAATCCGTATGTGGTCTGGTTAACATTTATACTTTTAATCTTGCTAAAATTCTATAACAACTCCCTGTGTTTTCGTAAACTAGTTAAAAACCTCCCATGTTTTGAAAATTGGCAAAAGTCCCCTTGTGATTTATTAAATGTAGTACAAAACCCCCATTCCCTGAAAACTAACAGGGGGTGAAGTGCACGCACCTTAATGCCTAGAAATGAATGATTTTATCATCTTTTCATATTTAGGATGCAAGTATTTTGACCATTATACCCTTCACTTTTGAATTTTAAAATAGGGTAAATTACGTTAAGCGCCCAAACATTTGGTGTATTTTGCACTTTGGTATCCAATCTTTGTAAATATGCGCTTGGTACCTAATTTTTATCATTTGTGCGCCGATGGTATTTTTTACACTATTCCAGTGGAATATTCCTTAGTATTTCCAGAATATGCCCTAATATTCCACAAAGATTCCACCGAAATAGTGAAAAAATACCATCGGCGCACAAATGATAAAGGTTAGGTACTAAAGCACATATTTACAAAAGTTGGGTACCAAAATACAAAACACCCAAAGGTTGAAGTGCTTAACGTAATTTACCCTTTAAAATACTATATATTTTTCTATCTAGAGTTACAAATAGGCCCATTTAACTTGTTAAAATTATAAAATAACCTAAATTATAGTATTATATTTTCAAAATATATACTTTATTATAGTATGAAAACACTAAAAAAACATTACTAACTGCTTTAATTTAATTACTTAAACTTCTTACAAATTCAAAATATACACATTATTATTTTTATTTAAAAATATTACATAACATGATATTGTTAATTTTTATTTTTTGATAAATAAAATTTTATTAATAATCAAAATTTCATTACTTTTTTTAGAAGAAGAATTCAAATTTTCTTTTTCAAAATTTCAACTTTTTTTTAATTTCTTTCTTTTTCTTCTTCTTCATTCCCCATTTTTTTCTCTTAGTTCTGCAACTCCTTCACCACCATTGTTTCAACCACTCCCCAACCTCAACATTTTCTCCTTCACCAAACCATAGCTAGCACCACTCAGATCTGAACAACATCGCTGCCCCCGCCACCACTAGCCTCCAGATTTCAACAATGTCATCGCCCCGCCTTCGAATCTAAACAATGCTGCCGCCCTGCCTTCGAATTTAAACAACGTCACCGCCCTGCCACACCACATCCGGATCTAAAACATCCCAACATCGTCGTCGCCCCGCCTCCCTCCAATCACACTACCGCCGCCTCCAGAATTCAGACACCGTCACTGCCCCACTACCCCACTTCCGGATCTGAAACATGCCAACATCGATCGCCGCCGTCCTGCCTTCAGATCTAAAACATCCCACATCGCCGCCACCCTGCCTCCCTCCAAGCCACGCGCCGCCACCTCTAGAATTCAAAATTTATAGCCGCCCGTCCCACCCCCAAATCTCATATTTGTGTACAGTATATATATATATTGCAATATATATATACACTCTATAATTTATATATATGTGTACGTGCTATGTATATACCACATATATATACAAATATACAAAAAATCAATATGAATAGTTAAGAAGATTTCAAAAAACCCTAATTTAGAAACCTTACACCTTCTCTATCTCTCTCTCTCTCTACTTGTGTTTCTTGAAAGGTACAAATTAATGAGATTAAGTGTTTTTGCAAGGTACATTGAAGGAGTAAAGGCCATAACGGTCAAAACATACAACAAAATAACACCGTTAAAGTTCTCCATCAAAGAGGGCAAGTGTGCAAACGGATTTAAATCAAAAGGGGTAATACGCATACATTTAAATCATAAGAGGTAATATGCCTACATTTAAATCATAAGGGGTTTTTAGAGATTAAAACCTAACACCGGGGGGTTTTATGCAATTTTTCCTTTAATTTAATCTTTCTCCATTTATTTCAAAATTTTGTGGAGATAAGTTATACCAATGTTCAATATCCTTATTAATTTTTAAGGCTACAAAATTAATGGGCATAATTCAATGCCTCAAACATGTACCAGTTTTTGTCCCGTGTGTTGCACTGAGATCAATTTATTATTCATACAATAATTATTATTGTAAATAATTTCCTTATAAAACATGCGTTTTATTAATTTTTATAATGAATAATAGTGATAAAACAAAAATTAGGATATTTGTACTTAGTTAACAAACAAATAGAAAAAATAAGAGCTCACATGTGGATTTTAACACACCAAAAATTGTTATTGGGACTTACACTCTCACTTATTAAAGAATTGATAACATGGGCAACTTGTTTTAAAATAGGACTAAATGACTTTTGTCCCTTCAACTAAATTTTATGTCCCGTTTACCCTCTTAAACTATCAAATACAATACTTACCCTCCTCAATTAAATAATCAGGCACAATGGCATTCTATACAATTTCGTTGGCTAAATTTTTCTATATATCTTTTGCATGTTTCATTTTAAATTTAATTCATAATTTTCATTAACTAAACATTTTTTTTTTCCTCTTAATTTAAAAAAAATAAATTTAGAGCTCAAGTAAATTGTAATAAACCTACGTTAATTGAAAAGTTAAGTAAAATTAACTTGATTAATTTATATATGTGTTTGACTATTTTGAATGAAAATAAAAAGTACTTTGTAATTATAATTTAAATACATTTTTTAAGTGGCGGAATTACTAAAAGAAGAAGTAGATATCCTAAAAACGTAAATTGGAGGAATTCTACACGAGAGAGGAAATTTGCCGACACCAACGAAGTAAGATTCACTGGTTGCAAGAGCGTTATAGAAACATCAGGGTTTTTTTTTTAACTAAAGGGCTTCAGTGCAGAAATGGCAAAATAAGATTACTTGATTGAAAAGGGAAGATAACATTTGTAAGGAAAATCCCGACGAGGTGCAGTGAGTAGTACCAAATTACTTTGAGGCGGTATTCAAGTCCACAAATCCACCGATCACTGAGATTGATGCAGTGCTCTGAGAGCTTTGGCCAAGAGTGGATGAAGATATGAAACACGCACTGCTTGCCCTTATTCGAGTTGGAGAGGTGACCTGCTCCCTCTCAAATATGTTTCTACTTAAGTCCCCTAGGCCCGATGGATTCCCCCCTTTATTTTTGTTAAAAGAATTGGCATATTATTGGAGGATATACCGTGTCCTGTGTATTTAGTATTTAAATCATGGTACTCCCCTTGACAACTTAAACTATACACGTATGGCTCTTATCCCCAAGACTCCCACCCCTAAATGGATGACCAGTTACACCCTATTCCACTTTGTATATGAAGCAGGGGAGGGGTATTCACCAAGATGACCCCCTCTCCCCTTATCTTTTCCTATTATGTATAAAGTCTTGAGTTCGTTATTGCAGGGTGAGGAACCAAATCATAGGCTAAGCGTCATTTCGATTAGCAAGGGCAATACTAAGGTGTCGCACCTGCTCTTCGCGAACGACACCCTAATTTTCAGAGTAGCGACCTTAACAACATCCAAAGCTATCTGCCAGGTGCTGGATAGTTATGCGTTAACTTCCGGCTAGGAGATCAACAATCAGAAATCACGCATAATTTTCAACCCAAATGTCCCTACAGATATGAGAAGATGGATAATAGATATTCTTAGTGTCCGAGAGACCCCTAAACTTGACCTTTACCTAGGTTTGCCGGCAGTGGTGGGTCGATCAAAATGCAAATTACTTTCATCGATTCGAAATAGAATTTGGAGCAAGTTCATGCTTGGTCCGAGAAGCCTTCATCAACGGTGGGAAAAGAGGTGTTGATAAATGCAGTGCTACAATCTACGCAACTTACGCCATGGATGTTTTCTCCTTCCAGACACACTCTTGCATGGATTAGAGAGTGTGGTTGGAATTTTGGTGGAACAGTCTAGATCAAGAGAACATTCACTGGGTAAATTGGCAAGCATTTTGTAAAAGCAAGTTAGATGGTGGACTGGGTGTCCGGCGTTTTAAAGCATTCAACTTAGCGCTATTGGCAAAATAGGCATGGCGCCCTATAAAAGAACTAAACACGCTTGTGAGCGAAGTGCTAAAGCATAAGTATTTCCCGAGAACTGATTTTGATGGGGTGACGCTTGGTTATCGTCCTTCTTTTGTGTGGCGTAGCATTTTTGCTTCCAAAGCACTCATCACACGTGGCACAAGATGGCGAGTTGGTAATGGTGAACATGTTAATATTTGGCGAGACCCTAGCCACACCGACCGCGAGATTTTAACCCTATCACAACACCTGAACCATTAAATGTATATGCTAAGGTTAATCAACTTATTGATCCAGTTCTGAAAGGATGGAACCGTTGGATCGTGAATGAAGTGTTTTGGAAGGTTGATGTCAATGAAGTTCTAAAATTTCCAATAAGCAGGGGCTCCCATGCCGACACATTGGTCTGGCATTACCGTGTACGAACTGCCTATTATCTTGCAATATAGGATTCTGAAAATACAGGAGTCTCTACCATGGTCTAGTAGCGTCGAAATGTTTGGCCTTCAATTTGGAAAGCTAACACACCACCAAAAATTAGGACCTTCACCTGGAAACTCTGTCAAATAGCCCTACCAACTCAACAAACCAAAACGAGCATTTTAAAACCTCACCAACGATGTTTAAGCGTGAGTTAAGCCTAATCTAGCTTCGTTCCACCTTTTTTGTGGCTAAACGAGCATGAAAAAGGAGTTAATAGATGGAATTGCGAAATAAATCCATTTGTTTGGGTTGTTAAAGCCTAAAATGATGAAATAACATTCGTGTGTTAAGACTAAATCAACCGTTTTAAGACATCATTAATGTTGTTTAAGCATGAATTGATTCTGATCTAGCTACGTTCCACCCTATTTGTGGCTAAAGCAGCGTGAAAAATGAGTTAACGGATGGAATTCAACACCAAATCCATTTGTTTTGGGTGGATTGTTAAAGCCTAAAATGATGAAAACTAAACGCGAGTTAAACCACATTGGAGCACTATAGGGTTGCAAAGAAACTAAAACAACGATTTGAAGACCTCATCAACGATTAGCATTGATTAACATATGCCCTCCTCATTAATCCCTTAAATTGAGAAGGTTTGAAAAGATATGTACCATATTTTTAATAATTCAAAATAAATAATTGTAATTTATATAATAGGTTATAGGTCCAAATAAATATATAAACCTGTTAAAGTTAAACTTAAGTACACGTGACAATTAATTAAGGTCATACCTAATGTTAGGTAGTATAAACTTAGATTTTATTAGGAGTCCCCACTTAAGTATACGATGATAATAAGAAATCAATCATAAAATTTAAGTGCATGATCAAATCATTTGTTTAATTAAATAACTTCGATGTCCTTTTATTTAGAAAGTCCGTCCCTCATCATTTAGCTATTGTGCACTGGATATGTTTATTTATTTAGTAAGTAAAGTAATGTGAATATCACCAAGTACTCTATATTATTTTTTAAAATTAAAATGGAATAAAAATAGAATTCTGATTTAAATAAAATTGATGATGGATAGATTATTAATTTACATAATTATCTTTAGATTAAGTACTATTGAAGGGATACTTTAGGCGAATTCATTAAAAGTAAATAAATAAATAACGGAGTTCTAATTCAAATAAAATTGATGAGATAAATTATTAATTTATGTAATTACCCTTAGAATAAGCTCTATTCAAGGGATACTTTAGAAAGATAAAAAATTTCAAAAAACTTTCACTTTTATAATAGCATATACATATAGATATAGATATAGATATAGAAAGTGTTTAGCTAAGCTAATTTTAAAGAACTTATAAGCTCGTAGAGCTTATAACATATTTTTGGAGCTTATAAACCCCTTCATGTTATTTTAAAAATAAGTTCGTAAAGTGCTTGAATAAAATAAAACTTGTAGCATATATGATGTCTTTGGAACTTATAAATTGTAATTTTGTTTGGTAATAGTAAGAGCTTATAAGTTTTTTTAAAGTATAATGACGATCAAAAATATAAAGTAAAATTAAATTTATACAAATAAATATTTTTTGAGATAGTAAAAATATAATATTGGACGCAAAATAAATATATTTATATTATTTTATCTTTTAGTATTAGAGAGCTTATAAGTTGTTTCAAAAAAGTTAGGGGAATTTACTCTTTTTTCGAGCTTACAAGCTCCTAACAACTTATTTTTTGAACTTATAAGCTTCTTTAGTTAAAAAAAAAGTATCAAATACTTTTAAAGAACTTATAAGCTCCCAAACAACTTATAAGATATTTTAGAAGCTTACAAGCTTAGCCAAACACTCTCTTAGATGGATATAAATAATAGTAATAATAGCCATTGGAATTGGAGTTGTAGCTCAGTGGTGGGAGTTTAAACCTCTTGTCCTCTCCTCTTTCCATTTAAATGGGTGTGTTGTGTGTGTGTGCATATGTGATGTTTCGATTAATATTTATAAGATATCCCGAATTTATTGTGTAAAAGAATGATAGTAATAATAATAATAATAATGCAAATATAATTTTAATAATTCGCATACGTTGAGTGGGATGAATTTCTTTCATAAAACCATTCGACCCAACCGCATACACCCCAACTTCTTTTTCTTTTATTATTCTTTTCTTAACCAACCCCCCCCCCCCCCCCCACCCCGAACGGGAAAACAAACTTAAACGGGTAGTTTTTGTTCTTATAGAAACATGGGGAGAAGAAGTTGTATTTAGCTCTTCCAATGAAAAATAAACATAAATAACATAAACGTATTCAACATAATTATACAAAGTAAATATGATGAAAACTATTTAGGCACCTACAAATCACTTAGAAGACTGTATTATGGGCATTACTACTTTTCTGACCTCCAGAATGAATTAACGATAGGAGGGACAGGGATTTCATGCTAAAGCTATTTATACCAAGAAGAACGTAGAACTCAAGAAGCAATCCACTTAAAACAGCAAAGTACAAAGGACTTGATTTCTTAAGTTTACATTCACTCATAAAAGCATAACCAGTCTGAACTACAGAAGTTAAAGAACATAATATATTGGCATAGTATAGATAATTCATTCATCTTTTCCCATAACTTCCATATTTGTCCAAGCAAAAGGCTAAGGGAGAAGCGAATTGACAAAAGGTGTTTGGAGTCTTCTTTTACGCATCCCATTGCTTGCCCCAAAACAACAAGCAGATGAGAAGGTCCTAATCCTCATCATCACTTAACGAACTGAAATCTGAATTATTGAATGAATCTGAATCAGACCATATATCAATGGTTTTTGCAGAGAGCTTCAACCTGCAAGAAGAAACATGTTCGATCATGTTAGACAAGAAAGTATGTTGATTGTTTACATCTTGTAACCAAAGGCACAATACACAAGAGTTATACATAAAGGTTACAATTCTGTGCAGGTACTTCTAATATGAAAAAGATGTCGATATCCAATTGTTTTAGTGAAGCCTGTATTGAACGTACACATGTTCAAGGGAAGCACATCATACTTAGCTACCTACCCTGTTTTGACCAGTTCATTATCCCCTCCGTTCTAGCTGTTTCTATGCCACCACTACTAAATTGAAAGTACGCCTTCTCCACATACCTCCTTTACCTTTCTCCTCGAACCCTTAGTGCTGTTTTTTGTAAACCTTGGCAATGTTTGTGCTGATGTTGAATTAGGATTGAAGTTCCTAGTGCCTCATCCTTATGAATTGTCAAAGGCTAATATGGCATACAAAGAAAGAAGGGGAAAAGCCCTAAATTTTGAAATAATGGCCACAACACTTTCTCACAAGCAAAGTTCTAAACAAACACGAAATCTCCAAGCATAAGAATTCAATGAAGTTTTCAAATCATGAAAATGAGAAGGCCAGCACAAGTAACTTTACGTTGCATTAGCCCTCTTCCTTTGCACTCTTGTTCTTTTCGAGGCAACATTTCTACAAACATCATAATTGTGACCGAGTTGAAAAAGGCTCCCCGGACAAATTTGGCAAGAAATATTCGAAAACGCTTTAGGCAAGCCACGAATTGAAATCTTCTTCACAGAATTTGTCTCGATATCCAACAAAATGAACTTTTGATCATGCTGTAGAACGACCTGCCCTTTGCTCTCCATATAAGCTATAGGCCTGAGAATCTAAGGCCCCATGGCACACCCGTAAAATAATTTAGTTTCTCCAACGAAAACAACTTTGCCCATGACCTTTCTACTTGGCAATCTTTTATAATCCATACATCTAAGCAATCAAAATTGTAACTGTAACTCAAGACTAAGAATCCACCCAACACGTCTAAATATGTTTTACCTGGATTGAAGGGTTTGGGCGGTTGCGGCGGCAGTGGCAGCTGGCTGAACTCTTCGATCCGTAGATCGAGCTTAATTATTTTATCTGATGACAGTGAAGTGCAACGCTCCATTCACGAAAACCCCAGGGCGCACAAAATCAAAACGACAATTCTTAATCATCTTCCAAGAATCCGATTCGAGACTATAAACAAGAGTTCTTTGCACATTTTCTTTGTCACTGATCACTGCATCGATTCTCACAACTTTGTACACATCATTGGAAATCACGACGGATCAATCGCTTGACAGGGATTGCTTCAATGTTTTGCCTGCCTTGAACACATTCAAGGGAGTCCAAAGACAGAGAAAAAAGGCGTTTACCTCCGATCATAAGGATGGTGGCGGAGAGTTGATTGTTTGTGTGGGTTCTGACAAAGGATGGGTCGTCGATTATGCGCCGCCAGGTCTTGCAGAAGGCCCTGAAGCGGAGGAGGGACTTGGAGGGCAATCGGTGGAGTATTTCGGGGAAGATTTCGGAGGGGATGTCGGACGTTTTCGGAGCAAGAAGTGGAAATGGGATGAGAAAGGGGGTTAGGGTTTCGGAATTTGAAGGGTATTGTTAATGCGTGCAGAGAATCTGCCAAGTTCGAAAACTTTTGACTGTATTTAAATTTTGGAGGGAAAATCTCCCTTAGTCATGGCCTAAAAAGTCTCGGATCGGCTGTTATGGAGGTGGATATTAACATGCTTTTTTTTATTACATAGATTTGATGATTTGATTTATGTTGTACAGAAACGGGCATTGCAATACAGATACGATATAATATAGACGCGACAACACGAAACTTTCGAAAATCTTATGACACGAGAAGTTCTCAACACGGCACTACCTAGAGTTTGTTTAAAGTAAAGTACCCTTTATACTTGGTCAGTATTAGATATCCTAGAGAGTAATTATTACTAGTACAACAAGTTGGGATTACTTAAAAATATGTTAGGTTTGAATAATCTGCTACCTCTTGGTTATCTATAATTCTAAGTTTTATTTATATATATGATATGTAATAAACCAACCTATCGATCCACTCATCAAATCTTTTAGTTTATTTTTTTCCTTATTAGGTTATATTAAATGTATTTTAATAGTGATGTATCCACAAAAATAATATTTCATTACACGTTATTTAATATATCAATGTTAATCATCAAAATCACAATTCATATCATTTTCAATGTATTTATTGATTATAAGAACATAAATTTTACTTGAAATTAAAAATTATTTAATTATACATTAAAAAAATAATAATTGATTTATGATCGAAATAAGTATTATATGGACTCACTATATGACATACCATACAAAATTAGAGGATGTAACATAAAAATATGCATATCTTCTAATTTAGAATAAATCATTAAAACATTTTGTCTCATTATGTAAGTTATTATAAAAAAATATTATCTCTCATCAAACATATATGTTTTATAAATTATTGCAATATTTTATTAATTTATATTAAAAATATTTTTATTTAATATATCTAGAAAAAAATACTTATTAAATATTAATTTTGATAATTAAACTATTTCTTTAACCCGTTTCTCATTATACGGGTTGAAATTAATTATTTAATTTGGAATACTTTAACTTAAAAGCTAATATATTTTCACGTTATACGTTAGAGAATTTATTATAAGTTTATAACCAAAGTAAATATACAATATTATTATATAATACCAGTGGTATTTTACAAATAGTAGAGATATCATATAAAACTAGAACATTCGATATAAGTGTACTTTCATCTTTTAATTTAAACATAAGTTACTTTCAGTGTTATTCGTATCATATGTTTGATTATATATTATGAGCATTTCATGTCACATCCACTACAAAAAAAATTGATTTATTGTGACAAAAAAACTCGTCACAATTTTCTTACAAAATGGCCCTCGCATAAGGTTATTGTGAGGAATTTTCGCTTCATAACAAAAAATATATGTGCGTAAATAGTTTATTTTTATGTTCCCGGATGAATTCGAACCCCCAACCTCGGCTGACCCCTACTCCAAAGGACGAACGCTGCTCTCTAGTGACTCCAAAGGTATTCAAACCCTCGACCTTGTGGATATTTCAATGAAGTTCAACCACTATGACCATTGTAATTTTTTTGTTGGTTTGGTTATTTTATTATTCTTATTTATTTCTTACTTTAGTTTATTAATTTTAATTTTATTTATTAATTAATTACGTATTGATTAAATAAATTCCCATAATTATAAGTTTTGTTAGTTAAAACACGTATTATACCCATATAATACTTGTACGTACGAATAATTAAAAAATACTTTTATTTTTCATGTATATTCTGAACTCAACGAATAATATTTGTACTTTTAATATAACATGTTTAATATTTGATGAAATCATAATTCATTTTATGAAAATTTATTATATTCATTTTAAATTTATAATATATAAAAAATATTTATTGATGTAATATATCAAAATTTATTATAGTTATTAATTGAATATCATATAAAAAAATTGTAATACTTCATAAAAATATTAATTATTATATATAATTTATGTGATGATTATAAATTAAATAATTTAATTATTAGTTTTTAAATAATCTTTTTGTTATATAAATTACATAAAAAAATAATTTATGTGAACACAATATTAGAACAATCCGTACTTTTACTCTCGAATATTTTAATAACCAGTATAATAGTTGTTTGCGTATTATTGAGCCAATTGCTTACCTTAACTTTTGAAAATTATTTATAATATGCACATGTACATGTTGAAAGTCAAATATTACTTGTCCAGTATTTAACTAAGATTATAGGTGATGGACGATCATTATTATGAGCAGTTATATATATATATTAAATTACGAGAACAAATTTTATTAACTTTTTTATTTTTAAAATTTATTTTTTTATTAATTTTTAATTTTTTTAATTACTATAAAAATAACTAAAATGTCAAAATTACAAACTAAATTTTATTTGGGGTTTCTTTTGATTCAATTAAAGTTTTTGGGATATCATGAAAAATATTCATCAGATATTTTTTGAGAAATTCTTTTATAACATTCATTCATTTAATTTGTTTTTTAGGAAATTAGGAAAAATATTAAATAGATATTTTGTGAGGAATTTTTTTTATAACATCATGTTGTTAACTTGTTGTGAGGAAAAAAAAAATTTTTTTTGTGATAAAAATTATATTTCCTCACATTAGTCATAGTTATTGTGAAGACAGTGCAATTGGCTTTAAAAAAACACAATTTAATGTGACAAAATTATAATTCGTCACATTATAGTTTGTTTATGTAACAAAATCAAATCTCCTCACAAATATTTTGTCACAAAAAATACAATTTTTTTGTAGTGATCAATAGGGATGGCAACGGGTCGGGTCTAGGTACGGGTTTGGCCAAACCCGAGACCCGACCCGTGAGTGTTTTTGAGACCCGAGACCCGTCCCAGACCCGACGAGACCTGAACCCGTGATGGACCCGAACCCGCCGGGTTGAACCCGCGGAATTTCTAAACCCGTCCCAACCGTTTCATTTTTGATAGCACAATCAATCGTTTGATAGCCCAAAATCAAATCAAGTCGCAAAAACAAAGGAAAGCGAATCCAAGTTGTGGAAAAGGGAAGCATTCTTCGTAACAGATCAAAGAAAGCAAAATCAATAACAGATCAAGGTTAATGCTACTTCATAATCGGTGGCTATAGGGGCACGGGCGCAGCTGCTACTGGGCCGATGATGGGCGGCTGCTACTGGGCGAGATAGGGGCGGCTATTGCTGGGCGTGACGGGGACGGAGACTGCTGGGCTGACGATGCTGGGCGCGAAGGGGGCGGCTGCTGCTGGGCGCAACGGGGACGGCTGTGGCTGCGGCTGGGCGCGACGGGGACGGCGACTGCTGGGCGCGACGGGGGCGGCTGCTGCTGGCGCGACAGTGGACGGTGGGTGGCGGTGGGTAGGTGGTAGTGAAAAGAAAAGAGAGACAGAGGACGGTGGGTGGTGGGTGGTGGTGAAGAGAGAAGAGAGATATTAGACGGTGGGTGGTGGTGGTGAAGAGAGAAGAAAGAGTTGAGAGTGAAATTGTGAAGCAAGAAAACCCTAGATCTGTAATTGTAAAATTGTGTCTTTGTGAGTGTTTTTTTTTTAAATTATATATATTTGTATATTTAAAAAAATTATATATATATACGGGTCGGGTTCGGGTCGGGTTTAAGTGAACCCGAGACCCGACCCGAACCCGTACGGGTCTAAATATTAGACCCGCGACCCGATAAACGGGTCTAAACCCGACCCTAGCGGGTCGGGTTTGGGACCCGTGAAACCCGACCCATTGCCATCCCTAGTGATCAACCACGTTACATATATTTATGCACAAATAAATAGTCATAAAATATAGAATTAAAACTAATTAAGAATTAAAATGGTATACAGTCTATACAAAAACTATTTATATGTATAGTTAAAATAAAAATAATAATTGAAATTATATATCCATTTCTTAATTATAATTTTAGTATACACAAAATAGTTATATGTATAATTAAGATTAAAACAAGAATTGAAATTATATATTCATCTCTTGATTATAATTTTAATGATGCTTATTTATTTAATAAATCAATTACTTTTGTTGAATATTGCCACATTTATATTCTCACTAATTAATTATTACGCCTATCCTATAGAATTATAAATTACAATTCCATAACTCCCATATACCAATAGTAGTATGATATATAACTTTCATTGCTAATTACACGTAACAAATGTACGCTATTTTAATGATGAAACTGTAGTTCCACTTTTTGTCTTTAAGAAAATTAAATTTTTTAGAACAAAAATCTTTATAATTATTTGATTATTACTCTATTTATTTATCCATGATCTTAAAATGACTACTTGCACACGCACACGTGCATATATATATATATATATATATATAATTTGCATAGATATAAATTGTTGAAATAAAAATTTATTTTTCTACACTTTCCATATTTATTTGTCGAGATTATGAAGAAAAATTTGGAACATGGATTTTAGAGATTCCGATGAGAAAACTAATGAATAGGTTGTAGGTAAAAAATAAATTCCAAACTTAATCACACAAAATACATAGAAATAACTTAAGACACATGGCAATAAGAGAGATGGGTACGTAATGTTAGGTAGTACAACCCTACCTTGTTTTAGAAGCCCCCATCTATCTAGGAAAATTCTATCATCAGTCATGGTTCGCAGGGTACTAACATTAATCACCCCTAATCTTAGCCATTAGATATGGTAAATAAAATCTAAGCCATCCATATATGTGTGACTTGCTACCTGTTGTGTAGGTTATCCTTTGGAAGAGTTGCTTGCTACACAGGTTATCCTATAGTTTTAATTTATAGCAATTATTCTATTACACCATATATGATCCCACTAAATACAAACCAATAAACTTGTTTTTATAACACATATGTAATTTATAATTGGAACAATATATTAATAGTTGATAAAAACTTACGCTTAATTTAAATTTTCGACACATTTTAAAAAATATATAACACTGATGACAAATTATTTTAAAAATATATCTAGAATATCAGTAATTGTATTTTAAATAAAAAATTAAAATTTTAAAATTTGAATATTTTTATTAAGTAAATTCTTTATACTATCTATAAATTTATTATATAATGATTAATCTGTATTGATATTGAATAATATATTTTTAAAAGTGGTGCAAATATATAAAAGATATCTAGAAGAGTGGCAGTAGTTGTTAAAAATATATGTTTTGATGGTTAGTAGAGGGTGTAATAATAATAATAATAATAATAATAATAATAATAATAATAATAATAATAATACTGTTTAACCAAATATATGTCAATATGGTGTGAGATATTCAAATGTATATTCTACACAGCAAGTGTAACCAAATATGCAATTCAATTATTGGTCTTATTAATTATGATTATAATAATATATAATGAATAAAAATAGTAGTAATAATAACTATATATTAGCAATATATAATTTAATGTGAGATAACTGTAAAAATAATAACAATTATAATATTAATAATCATATGTAAATAAATAATAATAATTTACATGTATTTATGTATGTGTGTAATTAATATAGATCTAAATGACGTAATACAACAATTATTTATTGAAGAGTATGCACTCCTTAGAGAAGGTAAACAATTATAAAACCCATTTATTAATTTAAATAATTATGACTATAACTATATGTGTGATCAAATATAAAGTTAATTGTAATAAATAATATGGGCATAATAATATTAACGATTAGATGACACATATTCTTAATTTGATGAACAATACTCAGAGTCTTGATACAAAATATTTAGTAATTATATTATACGTTCTTCGTATAATAATTGACAATGAAATATACAATATTTTAACAAAAATAATTGACTTATTTGAAAATAAACAAAATAAATGTGAAAATAGGTCATTGTTACTAGTCTGTTTGCTTTTAATTTTTGTCCTAAAATTTCTATTTTGTTCGTACATCTATGAATTCATTTAAAAAAAAATTATAATACCGTGTCGATGTTTGTAATCGTATCTCGAAGAAATTATATATACTCTGATTGAACGTCGAAATAATAATAATAATAATAATAATAATAATAATAATAATAATAATAATAATAATAATAATAGAATGATTAGCTAAATTAATTCACGAGAATAATTAAAAGAAAGAATAATAATAATATTTGTTGTTACTGAAATAAAATATCCTTTTAATTAAAATTTAACATTTAAATAGCAATAGAAACTATTTACCTTAAGAACTCTTAATAATTAAGGGAGATTTTTATATTTGGTAGGGTTAATAATTAAAGGATCCTCCAATTTCTTTAGAATCCAACAATAGCCATTCTCTTCATGATTAAATGAGAATTAGAGAAAGAAATCTGATTAGAATTGATTTAGTAGAGAGAGAAAAATAATTTGTTTAACTGTAGAAGCTGGTCAGTGTGAGATTTAATTACCTGATAACTTATTTAAAGAATTAAAATTAGCACACATGGCATTATTTCAAGGCTTGACTAACCTTGGTCACCTACGAAGCCGACTGATGGTAGAATTGCCCTGATGTCTTTGGTCTTGTACTTTTTTTTCTCTCTCGTATCCCTTATCTTTTCTTTCTTTTCTCTCTCTTCCATTCATAGCAATATTATTCTTTTTCTTTTGTATTTCTCTCTCTCTCCCCCCCCCCCCACCCACCCACTATCAATTATTAATCCGTTATTTGACTTTCTTCTGTTATTTATCTTTTACTATTATACAATTTAATCTAATTTAAATTCTCTTTCTTATTTTTTATAAATTTATTAAATATATTACAAATAAAAATATAAATTTAAATAAAAAATTAATAATTTTTTTAATTTTGTACTATTCAATTTTTTTAACACATGATTAGATTATATCTCTTTTTAAATTTGCACATGTAATGAGTGTGCTGAATCCACTAGTTTATATACATATTTTGTATTATTTTAGTGATAATTTGACATAATATTCATATGCTTACACATTTATATATAACTAGTAAAATGAAAGTGTGCTGCACATTATGCATATGTTGTCATAAGAGTTCAATTATTATACTTTCGTAAAGAATATCTTGTAAACTAAATATTATAAAATATATTTTTTCATTAAAAATGTAAATAGTACAAATTATTTCATCAAATGAAAGTATTTCAAAAGAACATAACTATTTAAAGTAAAGCATCAAAAGGTCTTGTAGAAAAATTTGACGTTAATTTGTTGAACTCTATGAATGACAAAACGATATTAAAAATTAAACTAATAGAAAATGAAAGTATGGGCTAACTAAATAAGTTTATATGAGCTCATGGACATATTAGTCCTCTTGCTTGATCTTGACTTTTGAATTTTTTTTTTATTAGCAAACCTCTTGGGATCCATCAACCCCAGAATTAGCATCTTTTTAAGATTTATCTTGATTTTTATATAAGTCTTATATTTGTTTGTTTTTCATATAATTAGTAGTAAGTTTTGTTACTGAACTTGTTAATAGATTATTTATCATCACTTGAAATTTGAATCCCGATGCAGTTATTTTTATTCTCAAACCCTACTTGCCTTTTGTTATTTCCTTTATCTTCTATACAAGATTCTCTATTCCAAATTATGTTTCACCTCCTATTCCAATTCATAGATATAGGCCAAGCGTAAAAATCTCAAACTAAGTGTGTAATTAAGGATGTAATTTTATACCCATGGCAAAAATAGTGAATTATTGAATAGGAGATGAAACAAGATTTTAAAATGGATGATCCTATCCGCCCATCTTCTAGGCAAATTGTTTTCTATTTGGTACTTGAATCTTGAGATGAGAAGGACATTTTTTTTTTTTTTGCATTCTTCTTTAGATGACATTTCATTATTGTAACTAATATCTTCTTTTTTATTTTCGCCTTTGATTTGGGTTATATTTCTCAATTGCTTTGGCCTACAACATTCAATTTTGCATCTATTAATTTCATCTTTTTATAAAGAGCAATTAGGTAGCGAAAATCATCTGATTCTTGTAGACTTAATCCTCTGTAATATTTGGATGCATGCTCCCCATGTGTAATTAAAGTATTAATAATCTAACTAACCAAGACATCCAAAAAAACTAACAAAAATTTAGAAATATTTCTGAATTTATAATTTTTTTATTTTGCATAACATCTTGCAAAGAAAATATTGGTGGGAAAAAGCGTTATCGTTTCCAAATTATTACTAAAGAAAAAACATAAGGTTTATCATGATTGATGACTTTCAACTTTAAGAGATGTCTAGATTGTTTCTATAAATATAAATTTGTGTATGTGCGTCTGTGTGTATAGATGTATATAATGTTTGTAGAATCTATGTTGCCATACAACATAATTTGAAATTTTAAAGTAATTTTAACACTTCGTGAAAATTGCAAAAATAATGAACTTACTGAAAATAGAATATTTATTTTATATGTTAAGAGACAATAATTCTCAACACAAGTTGGGGAAGAATTCTATCAAATAATAGATAAAATTTTAGTTTAATAAACATATTTGATATGGTTAGATAAGTGAAAATTTATATTTAAAATGTACCTTTTCCTTACAAAATATTATTTTCTACATTACAATAGTTAGCTGGGATGGAATCAAAATTACAACTTGGTTTACTCTCTAAAGAAATAAAGAGATCATTAAATCTATGTACTTATGCCAAATTAGATGATAAAAGATATTAAAAATATTAAATATAAGTACGAAACATTTAGTTTTTAATACATGATCCATATATATATATATATACACACATATTGCTTTCTTATATGTGTTTTTAAGTTGAATTAGTATAAAATATCCTTATTTCCCGTTTGGGGTTACTTTCAAATAGCGATCGACCGCCACTTGTAATAGATGTTTGAGTATTAGACTTTTTCGTAAACCGTCTTAATGTTTGGATGCCATCCAAATTCACCATTTGGAAAGAGAAGTGGATACTGCAATGAATCATAACATCAATAATAACATTTTATCCTGTGCCTTTGACCTAAATGTGCACGAACTATAAGGCCTCTTTCAAACAGTATATTGGCATTTTTGCTTCAACCCATATAACAAAAACTTGATCAGTTGTTGGACTATTCTACACTCATTGTTCTAATCTCACATCCTTTGAGATATGAAGTTGAACAATATCCACAACATGATATTCCTTTAATCTTCTAATGACTTTTGAATATGGATTTACATTTAAAAAATTTTCGAGTTTCTTCAAAGCATCTTTGGATAAAGATGAGTTTTACAACACTTTCATTCCATTCTCAACCTCATTTTCAATTTCAACAAAATACGACTGAAAGTAATGTCCTTTTTCATTGTGAAGTAACCTTGGAAGGTCATGGTGGACCATTCCTCTTGTTTGAAAAGTATAAACCCATCACTTTGCAGATGTAAGGTTTTTATTTAATTTCACTCCAAATGAGGTAAAAGAGAATATGGAGTTGAACACACGGATGTTTTTTTCGAAACCCAATGGCTTCTTCTAATTAAGAAATGAATAAATTGTATATTTCACTTGGAATTTCAACATGTGTTAATTTAAATTTTCCATTATTGCTAAAAGAAAAAATTGGAGGTTCATATGCGAATTTTACAGCATCACAATGAATGCAATTGGACATTTTCTTCGATTTATGCATCTCTAAGCATGTAGAATCATAAGAAGTGAATGTAAAAGGTGCAATATCATTTTGAATTTTGTATATTTAATTAAGAGAAATGATGGTTTTTATGTGTGTATATATATTTATTGGACAACATTAAAACTACTAACCATTCGGTTCATGGAGAACTATTTGAGCTATTAAAAGTCATGCAATGTGCTTAATTTTCTATCATGCTTTAACTTTATCTATATAGCTTTGCCTCTCTGTTGTTCTTAAGTATATGATGATAATAAAAAATCAATCACATATTTAAAAAGCATGGCCAAATCATTTATTTAATTAAATAGCTTCAACTAAACCACCAATTTAATTTAAGCAAACTTAATTTATTTCGTATTCATTTTGATTGAAGCAACCAAGCAGAAAACAATAATAGAACATTATAGTGGCCTTTTTAGGTTGTATGTCAATTGTGTTTTCATCACTTATATTCTTTTCCTAATTTTGATATCATGAAAATAAATGCTCTATGGATAAGAATAAAATGCAATATTTTTGGAGGCACCACATCTTCTATTGATTCATTCACATTCCTTGAAATATGGATAGCTTGCCAAACAATATGTCCTTCTATTACTCTATAGATGTAGTTGATCAAGAAAACTACTTCTAGTTGATTGTTTAATAATACAAACTTTCATCAACAAAGAATTTTACAAAAATATTAATAACATTTCAATAATATATATTTATTTTAATAAGCTAACAAATATTTATAATACTATACTGCTAAAATTTAAATATGTAACCAAATTATATCTTATATTTATTTTACAAAGGTACTTAATCTAATCTATTTTATTAAGTTTATGTCCAACATTAAACTATAGAGACCTTTAACCTTCCCTATGAGTTTATCTCATTTAAGCTATACTATTTTATTACTGAAAATCGAAGTCTTATATGGTTGGTGAATGGTATTTTATTAGCAAATCATACACTATATTAATAGAACCTGACATTGCTTGAACACACCGATTAAAAACTACAAATTTTTATAAGTATGCATACCATCCACTAATGGCTTTAAATGACAAATTTTAAAAAATAATAGGAATATTACATTTAACCCCTTGTGGTTTTAATAAATTACAATGTAGTACTCTAAATTATGGCAAATAATAATCAAAACTCCTCTGGTCGTATTTTCAAAACTTTATATAGGGTGACTAAGGATAACCATTAGACAAACTAATGGAAGTGCAAATTGTTATATGACACATAATATTAAGGGGGTAATGGTAATTTCCCATGCATTGGACTGTTTTTTGTAATTTCACTATATCTTAGGGGTGGTAACTATAGTTTGCCTTTTATTAATTTTTAAATTCAAACACAATTAATAAATTCAGTTTAGACTAAAACACCTAATTTCGCAAGTAATTGTGGTTTGGGGGGGGGGGGGGGGCAGCAAACAAGAAAATTTTCATATATGTGATTCTTTAGATACCTATTGAACGATGCCGAAAATAAAAAGAAAAAAATTTAAGTGATAACACAAAGTTAGATAACAAAAGAACAAATAGCTAATAAAAATTACCAGCAATTGAAGGTTTGCGGCAACCTTTGAATGCGTAAGTTTGAGAGCTTAAGAATAGTGTGTTAAAGCTTGTATATTAATTTTTATTTCCTATTAATTAAAGAAGTCTACAGTTGAAAATATGGGCGTAGTATTTTTCAATCCCAATTCTTGTTGGACTTGGTTTAATTAAAAGTTATTAAAAACTGTCGTACCAATTGAGATGTTGCAATCACTTGTGCTTTTGTTAAAGCTTGTATAATTTTGCTTCTTATAAATTAAAGAATTTTACATTTGAAAAATATAGGCATAATGTTGTTCAATTCTTATTCTTATTGGACTTGGTTTAATTAATAGTGATTAAAAATTGGTGTGTGGTGTTCCATGAACTAATACTAGAAGAAGTTTAATTTTAATTCTTCTTGACTCTGATTTAATTAAAGGGCGAATTACACTGACTATCCCTGAGGTTTGGCTAATTTACGAAAACCCCCCTACTTTTTCAAAAATTACCAAAAACCCCCTAAGGTTTCAAAAATATTACAAACTTATTCAAATTTTCGAAAATAGCCCTTTCCTTTTTTTGGGTGATTTACCCTGACCACCCTGAGATTTGGTTAATTTACGAGAAACCCCCTATGGTTTCAAAAATTACCAAAATCCCCCCGAAATTATACCAATATTACAACTAGTACCTATTTAGGTTGACTTATTAACAATATTAAATCTTTTTGTTCCCCTCTGTAATATTGTTATCATAAAATTTTCATGTAATAGATTTGAAAAAAAAATGTGATTATTTATTCAAATAAATATTCTGAATTTAATACATTAAAGGTATCTACCAACACATCAAGTATGTTATATTATCGCTAATACGGAGTAAATTTTAAGAGAAATGAGTTAGAGTCCTCAAGTTAAATAAAGTTTTCAAGTGCATTATTTAATTTCAATTTTTTATTTCAATCAATGTTTATATTTCTCATTTCACATAATGGATATATACGATGCATATAATTATATTTTTCTCAAATATAAATTTAGCACTTATTACGTATATTTAGTATAAATTCATAGCATTAAATTTGGAATATTTATTTGAATAAGTAATCATATTTTTTATCCAAATTTATTAAATTAAAATTTTATGATAACAATATTACAGAGGGAAAAACAAAGAATTAATATTGTTGATAAGTCAACCTAAGTAGGTGCTAGTTGTAATATTAGTATAACCTCAGGGGGTTTTTGGTAATTTTTGAAACCACAGGGGGTTTCTCGCAAATTAGCCTAATCTCAGGGTGGTCAATGTAAATCACCCAAAAAGGAGAAGGGGTATTTTCAGAAATTCAAATAAGTTTGTAATATTTTTGAAACCTTAGGGGGTTTTTGGTCATTTTTGAAAAAGTAAGGGGGTTTTCGTAAATCAGCCAAACCTCAGGGGTGATCAGTATAATTTTTCCTTCATTTTTAAAAGTGATCAAAAATATAATTGAACTATAATTCATATAAAATTGATGATGGATAAATTATTAATTGATAATTTTTAATTTACATAATTACTCTAAAAATAAGGAAAATTGAAAGGATATTTTAGGGGAATCAAAAATTCCATGAAACTTTCACTGTCTTATAATAGTATAGATTAGTTTAAGATTCATGTTTATATATTGATGATACAACTAAAAAAAAGTACAAATTCATATTGGTGATTGTATCACAATTCTTTTTTGCGTGATCGATCTATAAACTATCTATTTTGAAAGCAAAAGAAAGTTTCGATTTTTTAAAAAGTATAATATGAGAATAAATTATTGGATGAAGCAACAATCATTTTCGAACAAATTTAGAAAATTTTTATTTTCAATTGTCTTTTCATAATTGGAACACTCTAGAAAATATGTGGTAAAAAACACTATGTTTCCAAAAAAGTATCGGACACATTAATAGTGTGTCCAACACCCCATGAGAAGTGTAGAATTTATTCAATTTATGGACACACTATGTAGAGCGTCGGGCACATGTCAAAGGAGTGTTGGAGGAGTGTTGTGTTTAATACGGTGTCCAACATTGCACGACTGTAATTCAAAGAATGTCCATGTATTATAGGATTTGATTATAATTTTTTTTCTCATTTAAAGAAAAACAATTTGATTATAAGTTTAACCGTATACGCTACTCAATAAAAAATATATTTATGCTCTTTATATTATCTATACTTATATACACCAAAGCAGTGTTTGACTTCTTTTTTATGATTAAAGACTCAATCCTCAAAATTTACTACTATTAATTGTTATTACACTCCATTCTCACTTTTATATTGAAAAATTTATCAAATGTCTATTTATTCTAAAATATGATCAAATATACCTTACCCGTTAGTTATATTCTATGTATTACTGATCTTTCTACACTAATAATGTAGTACTTACCCTCTCCATCAACTATATATTTTGACAAAAGAATCCATGGACATATATAAATGTATATTTATATATGTATTTCGCAAAGTATTTAAACCAATCTATACATTCCTATCTCATATGGGATTTATAACGAAAAAATGCATTGTCACAACAGGAAAATGTGTGAAATTCAGCAGAAAAATTAGGCAAAAATTCCGCCAGAAAATGCAAATTCCAGAAAAAATCCACCGGAAATGTATCTACCGGAAAAACTACTCCGGAATGCCATTTTTTCTCCGGATTCCCGTCGAACTGGCCCACCGGCGGAACTCCAAGGGAATGTTCCGCCAGAATGAACCCCTAGCTTACTTTTATAGTGGAAAACTCCATATGAAAACTCTATAATAGTCCTCCCAACTATGATCATCTCAGAACCTTTGGTTGCTTGTGCTTTGTAGCTGGCACTACACCACACAAAGATAAATTTGCCCCTAAAGCATTTAAATGCATCATGTTAGGATACTGTAGTGGAAAAAAGGCTTACAAGCTTTTCAATATTGATACACTTTCCACTATTTGCTCTCAAGATGTTATCTTTTATGAGGATATCTATCCATATCATGATCCTTCCAGATGTCTTAAGGAAATTCCACTTCCACTTCTCATTGCAGAACCAAATGTTGTTGTAGTCACCAATGATCCACTTGATCTTAACTCCACACCTAGTCTCGTCCCTTCTAACTCATCTGATGCAATAACTCCTTCTTTGCCTCCTGTGTCACTTGAGCCTCCATCTGGCGGAAATTTCTGTCGGAGTTCCACTGGACTGTCGTTGTCGCTCCCGTCAGGCTGTCTTTGCCACCACCTAGGCCCTCACCAATATTGATACCTATACTATTATACTATTATCTATACTATTATATCAAGTGGGAGGATTTTTGAATTTTCTTTTGTTGTATTTAATTGTGGTATTACCCTTAAACAACTCTTCTCTCTCTGGTATTATCAGACGTCGCAATCGGCATATCATCACTAATCGGCTCGTATTCACTCTGGCTAGATGTGTGTTGATGAGAGTCGTCGTATGTGCAGGTCCATCGTAGGGGCATGTGGAGGCCACATCGGTTAGATCCTCCTCCACTACCGGTAACCTTCTCTTTACCTTTTCTAGAACCTATCATCTGCACTCAAATCAAAAACATCACATAGCAAGAACCTTTTTACATTCATCTCAAAAAATCTTTATTTTGTTAGTTTTTAACATTTTACATTACATTAGGTAATCGATCACAAGATTTGCATTACAACATTCATTGCCTTCTACATATCTATATGTTCACAAACCAAACAAAATATTATTTCATAGTAAATTTTAGTCTTCTTCATGTTCGTCTTCTTTTTCTTTTTCATCATTGCCATATTGACTCATATTTTCATCATCCTCCTCCTCATCATCTTCAAAGTCAGAGTTGAATTCTTCTTCGCTATCACTTTGACACATTTCATCAACTTCTACATCATCATTGGCCAGTTGTTGAAGGTATAATTAGTTGATCTCTTCTACAGCACCCGTACAATCAATAAGGTTACTCGTCAGTTCATTATCGATGACACCATTCATTGTTCCAGAGGACTCTTGGAACGGGTCATGAGTAATCTCTTCATTCATGACTCAACTTCGTGGTCTTTTTTTGATAACAAACCGCCATTGCGATTTATCTCTTCTAGTATCGGGGTAAGGGACGTAATACACTTGAGATACAAGTTGTGCAAGTATGAAAGGGTCATTTTTGGGGTATCTCTCATTAATTTTTATTTCAACAATGTCATACTATGGCTGTACCTTGATACCTCTATTCGATACCAAATCATACCAAATACATTTGAACATCACAACCTCTTTTTGAGGTACGCCGGGATACTTTAATTTGATAACTTCCTTTACTATTCCGTAAAAGTTTGTACCCTCGTCACTTATTACACAAGCACCAGAATTAGAGGTCTTCGTATGTGGGGTCATATCGTCCGTATGGAACAGATATCCATTACAATACAACCTATTGAAGGCCTTGCCCTTCTTCATTGGACCCCAAGCCAAATCAAGCAAATACTAATTTTCAACATTATTTTTTGGATTATGCGCCTACATATAAAAATATTTTCGAATCAGCGTATTTAATTAAAGATATTTTGTTAAAACCACACAGTGTTTTTCAGATATATAATTTAATTAAGTGTTTATGTCGTATAATAAATAACTCACATAGAGCTTAAACCATTCAACAAAATTATTCTTGATGGATTCCTCAACCTCTTGATCAGTTAGATATGACCAGTTGTATCGAACAACTGATATATAGTCCTACATAAAACGTAAGGAATCATTCAGAGCCATCTACATTCACCTTAACACATTATATACAAAATGTTGTAGATAGTACTCACAATTGATGAGTACATGCAAGGCAACTTTGCTCCACTCGTTATATGTCAAAAAATGTTCCTCGTATTTTCTTCCTGGATTTCTAGATCATTTGACTATAGACAAAGTGTAAGGTAGCTCATCATCAGAAGAGACGCCGTCCTCATTAGGGTGAGATCTTGTACTTATGGTATGGATGAAAAGTACGACAACTCTTGATTTAAATATGCCTCACATATTGATCGTTCAACTTTTGCGCTGTTTTTAACTATTCCCTTTAAGTTATATAAGTACCTATAAAATTCGTTATTTTAACTTCTTAAAAATGATAGTTCTTCATAATGTAATTTAACATATAAATTTAAAATTCATAATAATTTACTTACCTCTCGAAAGGATACATCCACCGATATTGTACTGGACCACACATGGCAGCTTCAAACGATACATGTACAGTCAAGTGCTCCATTGAGTCAAAAAATTCAGGTGGAAAAATGCGTTCCAATTTGCATAAAATGATGGGAATGTTACTCTCCAATTGTAATAGATTTCCCTCACTTAACTCTATTGAGCATAAATCTTTAAAAAATTAACTTATTTCAGATAATGGATTCCAAACATTCTGTGCGAGTGCGTTTAACGCCATTGGAAGCAAACGTTGCATAAATACGTGACAGTCATGACTCTTCATACTATGCAAGTTAGTTCTAGATTGATCTACACAATTTTCTAAATTCTATGCATAACCGTCAGGCATCTTCAAACATTTAAACCAATCACATAATTCGTGTCATTGTCCGATAGTTACAGTGAAAGTGGCCCGTGGTTTCAACACTTTACCTTTTGGAAGATACTGTAGATGTAACTCCGAACGCTTGCAATACTCTAACAAGTCAAGTCTAGCCTTCTCGTTATCCTTTGTTTTGTTTTTTACATTCATTACAGTATTTATTATGTTGTTGAAAAAAAAAATTCAAAGTGCATTACGTCCAAATTGTGGCGGGCGAGATTATCCTTCAAATACGGCAACTCTCAAAAAATGATTGTTTGGTCCAATTGTGGTCCACACCGTAACCTGATATTTTTGAGTGTCTTATCGGCATATCGGTTATTTTTGGTAAGTGCTGCCTCAAATTCCATGTTCGACCACCCGTCATTCGAGAGGGAGGCGCAGATCGCTCACGTCTCCCTCTCAAGAAAGCATATTTATTTTGCCTAAAAGGTGAGACTCAGGCAAAAATTGTCTATGGCAATCAAACCACATCATTTTTCAACCATTCTTCAACCTAAATGATTTTGTATAGTGCATGCATATTGGACATGCCAATTGCCACACGTCATCCATCCAGACAACATTCCATATGCAGGAAAGTCATTAATTGTCCACATAAGGGCGACTCTTAAACGAAAGGCGTGTCTTCTCGAGATATCAAAAATTTCAACTCCTTCTGACCACAACTCTTTCAACTCATCAATTAAAGGTTGCAAATACACATCAATCTGATCCTTTGGGTTGTGCTGTCCATGAATCAAACATGTCAGAAATATATACGGAGCAGTCATGTATATTTCGGGAGGTAAGTTGTACGGAGTAATAATAACCGGCCAACAAGAATATGATTTTCATGTTTGGTTGAAAGGATTAAATCCATCGACACACAGTCCAAGTCTAATGTTTCGCTATTCAGCGGCAAAGTGTGGATGTTTCTCATTAAAATGCTTCCACGCTATACCATCCGAAGGATTACAAAGAACACTAGGCTTTTTCGTGTGCTCTTGGTACAACCTCATTTGCTCGGCTGATTTTCTAGAGGCATACAACCTTTATAACAGTGGAATCAGTGGCATCTAGTGCATTCTTTTGTAAGAAACACGTTTAATGCTCCCCGTACGAGATGGTTTAAATCTGAAGCTGACATATTGCACATGCATCTGAATGAGCATATTCTTTATAAAATAGCACATAACCTTCAATGCAAATATCAATTTTTAGAGATGTCAGTCCCAATTTTCTTGTTAACTTTTTGGCTTCATACTCATTCATGGGGACATGATTGTATATCGAATTTGATGTTTTTATAAGTTCAGTCATTCTATCAGAACATCCCTGTGGCATATTATAATCTGATTTCAATGTCATCATTTGAAGAGTCAGTGATAATTCTGTATGTGACTCACATACTAATCACAAGAGACGATGCGCGGCCTCCAACAGGTCATAAAATTGTTGAGTTTTGTTATTACGAGATTGTTCAACAATATGACTCGTTCTAGTAGCATTTTGCTCAGAATTCTACCACGTCCAATATTCATGAAAATCATTCTGTTCCATAGCATCATATATCAAGTTTTGATAATTTCTTAACCCTTCTGTAGTATTGACATAATTGCAAGTAGTTGGACCGATAACGTCAACATTCCAATTTTCTGGAGCAATCTCTCTATGTGCAATCTAGTACTAATAATTTGGTTGAAATCCATACTTCAAAAGATCATATTGTACGTTGCTATCATTCTTGTATTTTCCATTTTCATATTTAAAACACGGGCACCTAAAACTGTCGTTGTCAAGTTTGCATTATGGTTGTGCAGTTGCAAATTCAATAAACTGATTCAAACCTAACAAAAATTCATTCGCTAGGTCAGGTTCGATCAGGCAATAACCGATTGTACATCCAACTTCGATTCACACGAATATTTTCCATTTTCTGTAACAACCGATTGTACATCCAACTTCGATTCATACTAACATATGCAACATAACACAACATAACATATGCAACATAACACAACGTAACACTAACATCATTATTCTTATAGTACAAATTCATTGCAAATTTCAAACATAATACTAACATCATTATTCTCATACTAACATGAAATATAAATTCACTAAAAATTTTATACTAACATAACATGAAATGTAAATTCACTAAAAATTTTATACTAACATAACATGAAATGTAAATTCACTAAAAATTTTATACTAACATAACATGAAATGTAAATTCACTAAAAATTAATTTCAAACATAACACTGCCATCATTATTCACATACTAATAAATTACAACAAATATAAAACGTAACTAATATTATTAAAAACATATAAATACACCAATATTGAGTAATTTAAAACATACCTTGCAATTTTCGAACTACCAAAACTTGTGAATATATAAAACCTAACAATAATTACAAAAAATCAAAATAAACAAAAATGTTAGAAATATATTTTTAATTATAAAAAAAATAGGGGGTGAGGAGGGGGGCGGGTTTGGGGCTGGGGTGGGGAGTGGGGACAGGTTAAGGGCTGGGGGGGGGTTGGGCTTGAAGAGTGGGGGGGGAAGAGGGGTTTGGGGCTGGGGTGGAGGGGGGGAGGGGAGATTTGGGGCTGGGAAGGGGGCTGGAATGGTTGGGGGATGGCGGCCGGCATGTAGGCGCCGTTACGCGAGGGTGGGGGTTGGGGGGGGGGACGCACTTTGGGGGAACAAGAAAAGGAGTGGGGGGAAAAAATTCTAAGTGTGGCATATATAGGGCCTTTGTGGCTAGGGATTAAGCCGTGGCTAATTAGGCCACCGATTTAAATTAGCCATGGTAAGGCCCTGGCTAATCCGTGGCCACGAAGGCCACCAATCTACTTTAGCCATGGCTAGGCTATGGATTAGCCACAGCCTGACCGTGGCTAAATTCTATTTTTTTTTTTGGGTTGGTTAAAACATTAGCCATGGCTAACACGTTTCAAAATTAGGTTTAGCCACGTTTTAAATTAATTGGATCAATTGAAAATTATAATATCGCAAATAACTGAAACGATCATCTATATAAATCCTTAAGATATATATATATCATCACAAAATTATTAACATTAATGAGTTATATCACTACTAGTTAAAATATTTATTCGATTGATGATAGGAAATTAAATGAGGGTTATTATTTGTCTTCAAAGAAAATTTATTTGACTGATAATAAAAAATAAAATAACACATTTATCTTCAAATAACAAAATAAATCGAGCACAAATAAAATTATTTTTTTAAAAAATAATCAGATGGCCATGGCCTGACCGTGGCCAAACCGTGGCTAGCAATGGTCTAGCCATGGCTAAAAGCCGCGACCTGGCCGTGGCTAACAACCCAGGTCACGGTTTAGCCACGGCCCGATCGTGACTAATATACATCAGTGGCTTTAATAATTAAATTTTAATATCAATAATGCGTTGTTCGATTGTTGATAAAATTATAGTATAAGTTAGGACATTTTATCAATTATAAACTTTTGAAATTATATAATTAAGTCGTACAACTGAATAGCTAACCATATGTGTAAATGAAACTCGCATGCGTACTTATTTTTAACTCTCTAATATTGTGATGTTATAATATACAATTGTGAAACTTAAATTGAAGATTAGTTCGATCAATACAACATTATAATTAATATATATCACCAAATTCTTTAAATGACCATTCGTCATTCCAAATGATTGTTATATATATGTGTGTGTGTGTGTGTGTGTGTGTGTATTGATTATCACTCACTCATTAACATTAATAAGTTATACATCAACTTAATTGCAAGATTTATTTGATTGATAACAAAAAAATAGAATATCACATTTATCTTCAAAGAACGAATTAAATTGAGCACAAATAATTCATTAAAAAAAATTGGTTAGCTACGGTTAGGCCGTGGCTAAGTACTCAGGCCACGGTTTAGCCACGGTCAGGCCATGGCTAATATAGATCGGTTGTTTCAATTTAACATTACCCTGAATTTTTTTCTTTTGTTATTGTGATAATATACATCGATGATAAAACTATAATACAAGTTACGATATTTTATCAATTATCGACTTTTGAAATCACGCAATTAACTCGTACAACTGATTAATAAGTAACGATATATGTAAATGAAACTTGCTTGTGTCTATATATATATATAGACGCATTTATATATGTAGTATATATATATAATAATAACACTCTAATATTGTGATATTATAATAAACAATTATGAAGCTTAAATTGAGAATTAGGTCGATCAATATATTCTTATAATTAATATTAGGTAATAATTTAAATGATTATTCATCATTCCTAATGATCGTTTATATATAAATTTACACAATCCTTAACATTAATCAGTTACATATCAATTTATTTACAAGATTTATTTGACTATAATACACAATAGAATAACACATTTATCTTCAAAGAACGAATTATATCGAGCACAAATACAAAAATTTAAAAAAAAAAAAAAAGTTAGCCACGACTTAGACATGGCCAGACCGTAGCTAATGGCTATGGATTGGCCACGGTCAGGCCGTGGCTAATAGCCACGGTTTGGCCATGGCTAATGCGCGGCTAAAGGCCATGGGTTAGCCACGGTCTGACCGTGGCTAATTCGTGGCTAGCCTACGGCTGGCAAAATTCGCGCTAATTTTAGCCACCACAAATAGCTACGACCTGATCGTGGCTAATTTAGCCACAGGCAATCCGTGGCTAATTCGTGGCTAACTTTATTTTGCAATTTTTTTTGTTGTTAATTCGTGGCTATGAGCTGTTTTTCTAGTAGTGAAAGTTAGCCTTTTCATTTTATTATATCTCATTTTTATTTTGAACACGCATTGAGTGTACCAAATACGCTAGTTAAGTAAATTTCATCATTAATATGTAGGATAATTAATTCAAGGTGTAAATAATATTTTCTATAGTAGGAGGAGGTAAGTATTACAAATGATATAGTACGAGGGACAAAAGTATATTTTGCCATTATCTATGCTATCTATAGAATTATCTACACCATTGATACTTCTATATTATCTTATAAAGAAGGAGACCCCTTTAGTAATTTTTTTTTTCTTTCCCCCTCCTATTCTTTCTACTGATTCTTTTCTTTTGGTTTCTTAATCTCTTCTCTCTCTTATGTCATACTACTAATTTTTTTTAACTCTCTTAATAATTATTTTCAATTGATATTTCTATCTTACTTTAATATGTTTAGTTTTCACGTATCTTAAATTTTATAAATACTAAATTAATAAATATTTATAATTTAATTTATCAAAATTTAAATATATGATTAATTTTGTTTTTCATTTTACACGCGCATCAATTGTGCCCAACTGAGTAGTTATTACTCTCTTTCCCAAATTACTAGTCTTCTAAGATTTTTCTGCACATACGAATTAAGCTAATTAATACATATCTTTTTAGCTATATCTATAACTACTAAACAAAATTTCCCTTCTTTTTAGAAAATCGTAATATGAGATTTAATGAGTTTTAATTGCAAAGAATGAAGGTAAATTCAGAAAAAGGAAATAAATGGTCTTTTGAACTCCTCAAAGTATCAAGTATTATGGAACACAAAAAAAATCTTTAAAATGATTAGTATTTTTGGATAGAAGGAGAATTTTTTTTGAAACATGCATTTAATGTACGCGATAGCTAGTATATAAAACCTAATAATCTAGCACCCAACAACGAATTATACATTTAGGACACGTTTGCTACTTTGGAATGAATTTGATAGATATTTTTACCTATTTAATTTATTATTTTCTTGCAAAATTTTAAGCCTAGGATTATACAATGGGTCGAGATCTGTTTGATAGATTTATTTGATTACAGATCATACCTAGAAGGGTGTGATACGTTTTTCTTTCTTTTATTGCTTCCTTTAATAAATTTGAAAGGACAATCTTACCATTTTTTTTATAAATAATAACATCTTTTGAATCTATATTACCAATTAACTTTTACATAAATACTCAAATCATGTTTTTCAAATTTTTAGTGATTGTAGATTTTGTAAGAAATGATCTAAATAATAATGTTTTTAATAAAAGTTCATCAAACAAAAAATATATATTCACTATATTAATTGATATTCAATACTTAAATATTTATCTTAATAAATACAAACTTTAGATAACACAACGTTGAAATATTTTTAATTATCAAAAATTGAATGTTCACAATATTATTACTAGTAAAAATAATTTTATTAATTTAAATGAAATTAATTAAATAAATCATATCAAAAAGGTGGATGATAGTTTTAAAAGTGAGACAATGGATAAATATGCTCATAATTTAAATGGTGCTATAAAATTTGAGGGTAAATATGGGAACACTTAAAAATAGGACAATAAAGTATTTTTTTCATTTAATCCAACATAGTAAATATACACAACCAAATAATAAACTAGTAAAAGTATGGGATATCTTGAATGAACAAATAAGTTAACAAACAATAAATAACTAAGGATTTGATATAGTTTCTTCATTAATAAATTATATTCTTTTACTTACTCATACACTGAGTCAGATTAAATTTCTTTCATAAAATCATTCGAACCCAACTACATAGATTTCTTTCTTTCTTTTTTTCTTTCTTCTTCTTCCCTTTTTTTTTGGGGGGAAAACAAACTTAAAGAAGAAGTTTTTGTTCTTATAGAAAACTGGAGAGAAGAAATCGTATTTAGCTCGTCCAATGAAAAACAAACATAAATAACGTAAACGTATTCAACATAATTGTACAAAGTAAATATGATGAAAACTATTTAGGCAGCTATAAATCACTTAGAATATTTTTACAAATATTACAACTTTTCTGGCCTCTAGAATAAATTATGGATAGGAGGGACAGGGATTTCATGCTAAGGCTATTGATACCAAGAAGAACGTAGAACTCAAGAAAATAGTAGAGTACAAAGAATTTGATTTGTTAATGTTAGCGCAAGAGGGGGCGGACTAGCCATTTTCAACAAAATATTCAGTTTATTTATTACGGGACTAGAACTACCAGTGAATTAAAAATAACAGAATATTAAAATAAAGTGAACAATCAATTTACAATGGTTGGGCTGAAACTTAATCCACTACCTAAGTGTGTTTTAGCTTACGATTTTGAACATGCAAAATATTTTATCGAAGTTAGAACCGAAATAATACGGCATAAGCCGATAACAGTGGAACGATACAGACTTATCGAAGATATAACTTCCAAAAAAAACAATTATCATCTGACGACTTAGGAATGAAAGTGAGAAAAGCTATTCTGGAACTGACGCTGGACCAGTGGTACTACCAAACACTTGGTAAGCAACACATTGTTGGATCACTGGTACTACCAACATTTGGTAAACAATCTACACCCTAGAATAGATACTATCTCAATTCTCACTTAATACTTCGTATATAAAATCACACACACACATTTTCTATAGGGATACACAATGAATGGGAGTCAAAGCTTAAAAAAAAATTGCTTGATACTCAAATCATTGCCATCTTCTTCATCTTTCAGTGTATTTATAGCATAAGACTGATCTTTCAATAAGGTAATAACTCAATCCTCTATTTTAGGTAAGTAGCCATTGGAGGAAATTAAGGCAAGTGTTTGACTTTCAATTCAATTTGAAATCCTCTTGTGATGGTAAGTAGCTATTGGAGATCTTGATAGAAACTAGCAATTAATATATATTTTGGGTTAAACTAGAATACCAAAGTAAAAAGGGCTTTTTATTAATACTAGAGTTAACCACGAATTCCAGGAAATGAAAAGAACAAGACTGGAACTAATCACAAGTCCCAGATTACAGTAGAAAAAAGCTATACACTAAGCTCTGGAACTACCAATGATGGTATAATATATAGGTTGTTTTTACATACATTAACAACCTTACTACTAAGAGTTGAATGAACACCATAAACTAAGACACTCTCCTAATCACACTGATAAGTAGAGAAATTCTCAGTACTCAAACACACAATATGCTCGATGCACACACTGATCAATACTTGATATTTCTGCTGGTACTTTTTGTGCCTTATATTGTGCTCTGCTGGAAGATTTAAGGAAAGTTCCAACGGCTACTTTCCTTTAATTCGTTCCTTCCTTCTCTCTATCACCAATGGCTTCTTTCCTTTTGGTACTGTGATCTTAGAATAAAACGTCTTCTTTTCTTCCGAGTGTACTTTCTTGATTAACTGAGATCCTTGCAATGTTTTCTTTCTTGTATGATTTGATTCTTGGAAGATTTTTATCATCAAATATGACAACATTCTCCCCCTTTGATGATGACAACTTTCCTCCCCCTGTCTAGTTGAACTTTTATATACTCCCCCTATCTCATGGAACTTTTATATACTGACTTCTTTCAGTGATTGATCATATTAATAATCGTCATAATGAGTCCTTACTTGTTCATTGTAAGAATAGGATAGAAATTTCATAGTAATATTATGAGAGCAAAATGAAAGCACATTCTTATGAGATGCATGAGTATTCATAAGCAAACATGTAGGTAAAAGACTTATCATCAGAGTTTCAAAACATCAACTAATCTCAAGAAGATACGAACTAAAGTCGGTTAGCAACAACAGAGGTAATAAAAAACTTAATCATCCAAGTCTCAAATCAAAGTGCCAAAGCGTCAATCAACTAATTCAAGAAGGAAGATAAAAACCAAAGCATAAAATCATCATGGTCTCAAATCAAAGTTCCAAAAGCATTAAATAGCATCTACATAGTCTTAACTGAGCCTCATAGATCCATGAGACCCTAGATATAAAAGTTATAGAATTTAAAAATGACGAAAACCATACTGTACTAAAAAAACTTAAAACATAACATCAAAGTGTCAAATCAAAGTATCACATTTTCTTCCCCTTCATCATCAAGAGGGGATAGTTCCTAGTCATTACTGTAACTACAAGAGAGAGAGAGAAATTAACCAGGAAAATTTGAAGAGACACCGGCATGATATGGAAATTATTTTGAAAAACTTTTTCTAAACTAAGAATTCTTAGTTTTGTCCTAATTTCACAGAATTTTTCTTCCGAAAGGGGTTTTGTGAAAATATCCTCTAATTGGCTCTTAGTATCAATGTATAAAATGTTTATAGTGTTTTTTGTGACATGATCACGAAGAAAGTGGTGTTTGATTTCTATATGTTTGGTTCTGGAATGAAACACAAGATTTTTTGATATACAAATAGCACTGGTATTATCACAGAAGAGAGGTATATCATCAAAAGATAAATTAAAATCCGAAAGTGTCTATTTCATCCAGAGCAGTTGAGTGCAACAGCTGCCCAAGGCCATGTATTCGGCTTCAGTTGTGGATAGAGTAATAACAAATTGTTTTTTACTGCTCCAACTAACTAAATAGTTTTCAAGAAATTAACAAGTGCCACTGGTTCATTTTCAAGTCAAGTATACAACCTGCATAGTCAGCATCTGAATAACCAGCTAGAGGCAAATTTTGTGAAGTAGGGTACCATAAACCATAATTTATTGTTCTTTTAAGGTGTCTTAAAATATGTTTAACAGCTTTAAAGTGAGATTCCATTGGATTTGACTGGAATCGAGCGCACAAAGTGGTGGCGAATAGTATATTAGCTCTACTGGCAGTTAAGCATGACAAATTTCCAATAGTACCTCAATATAATTTCTCATCAACTGTTTTACATGCTTCATCCTTACCAAGTTTGGTAGATGTGCACATTGGTATGGGTGCTGGTTTGCAACCCTCCAACTAGAACTTTCGGAGTATGTCTTTGGTATATTTTTCTTGACATAGGAAGGTCCTTTTGGGAGTTTGGATGATTTGTTGACCTAAAAGGTAGTTCAATTCACCCATAAGACTCATTTCAAACTCCTGTTGCATGCATTTGGAGAAATCTTGGCAAAGATTGTGGTTAGTGCTTCCAAAGATTATATCATCCACACAAATTTGTATGATTAGTAGATCTTTTTCTACTTCTTTAATGAATAGAGTGGTGTCAACAGTCCCTATATGAAAGTGATTTGAGAGTAAATAGATGCTTAGTCTTTTGTACCATGCACGAGGGGCTTGTTTAAGTCCATACAGAGGTTTAGAGAGTTTATAGACATGATTGGGAAATTGTTCATTTAAAAAACCAGGGGTTGTGATACATATACTTCCTCATGGATAAAACCATTCAAAAATGCACTTTTCACATATATTTGGTATAAGGAGAAATGTTTAAAGGAAGCATATGATAAAAGCATTCGTATTGATTCTAACTTGGCTACAAGGGCATAGGTTTCATCAAAATCAATACCATTTTATTGGCTATATCCTTTAGCCACCAACCATGCTTTATTACGAGTGATCTTACCTTCCTCATTCATCTTATTTCTGAAGACTCGTTTTGCTCTCACAATGGATTTATCCTTTGGTTTTTCAACTAAGTCCTGGACTTTGGTTTTCTCAAATTAATTGAGTTCTTCCCCATTGCTTTGACCCAAGATGGATCCTATAGTGCATTTTAAATCCTTTTTGGCTCGACAATGGACAGAAATGCTTCATCATCTTTAATAGTTGAGGTGGACTGTTGAGCTTTCGATCTGATAGTAATATTGGAATTTAGACTTCCAATGATTTCGTCGAGGAGATGACTTGATGCATGTTTGAATTTTCTAGAAGCTCTCAGTAGTTTTGAAATTTTTTGATCTACCAATTTTTCACCCTCTTGTTTTTCATCACCAAATCCTAATTGTGAGTCCTTGACCTCCTCGATTGTGCGACTTTTTGTGACAATCATTTCACCTAGAATTTCAATGCTCAATGGTTCCTTAGCAGTGGGGTTAGCTTCATCAAATATTACATGCGTGGATTCTTGAACACATTTCTTATTTTTATTGAACACACGGAAGGTTTTGCTATTGTTAGAGTAGCCAACAAATATGCCTTCATCCATCTTGGAATCAAATTTGCCGAGGTTATCTCTATCATTTAGTATGTAACATTTGCAACCGAAGGCGTGAAAGTATGAGATGTTCGGAATCCTATTATGCCAGAGTTCATAAGTGTTCTCTTTAACATGGGTCTAAGAAAAACTCTATCTAAAATATAACAAGCCGTATTAACAGCTTCTGTCCAAAAAGATTTTGGTGGATCATATTCATTTAATATTGTTCTAGCCATCTCTTGAAGTATTCTGTTCTTTCATTTCGCAACTCTATTTGGTTGAAGAGTTTTAGGAGCTGAGAACTCATGCACATATCCATTCTCATCATAGAATTTTGAAAAACGCTTTTCATCAGATTCAATTCCATGATCACTTCTTATTTTCTTAATAAAACATTGTTTTTTATTTTTAATGCATTTTGTGAGTGAAATAAAACTTTAAAGAGCTTCATTTTTATGTGAAAGAAATAATACCACGGTAAATCTTGTATAGTCATCTACAATGACAAAAGCATACCTTTTTCCAGCTGTAGTCTAAAGAGATCTAGATGCAAAAGTTCCAGGGGACCATTAGTTGAAACCATATCGTTTTCCAAGAAGGAAGTTCTAGCTTGTTTTCCTTTTTGGCATGCATCACATACTGTCTTTGATAAAGCTTACTTTGGTAATACCTTTTATGAGTCCTTTGTTGGCAAGTTGAGATAGTAAATCCATGTTAGCATGACCAAGGTGTCTGTGCCAAGTGCAGCTAACATCCTCTGCTTCCGTGAGATACTCAATATTTTGATTAGTTAAGTCAATAAACTTAAGACTGTATATATTCCTATCTCTACATGCATAGAAAATTATATCACCATTCTTTAAAATGTGATCGTGTGTGTAAAAAAATATAATTTGATATCCACTATCACATAGCTGGCTGATACTTATGAGGTTACGTTCCAAACCTTCTACCAGCCACGCATTTTCAACATAGATACCGGATCTTGTACTAATAGATCCTTTGCCAATGATTTGGGCTCTGGTATTATCTACAAAGGTGACATAACCTCCATTGATGTTTTCTAATTTTTGGAAAGCATTCCTATTTCCGATCATATGCTTGAAGCATCCATTATCAAGGATCCATTTGTCATTTTAGGGATGCTCTGTATCGTATATCAGCATAAATCAAGTAGTTTTAGGTACCCATTATGTTTTGGGTCCTTTAGTTTTAGATTTAATTTATTTGGGAACTCAAACCCATTTTGTTATAGATTTAGTTGAGTAACAGTTGTATGATATGTGACCAAATCTTCCACAGTTGTAACAACTTTTTTTTTTCTTCGTGGGTTTTTTTTTTTATTTTCACCATATAATTAGACCTTTTTAGACTATGCAATGTGGTTAAAAGTCTTGAATTTTCTTTTGATAAAAACTCATTTTCATTTTGAAGAATAGCTTTTTCTTCTCTCAAAAGAGTTGATGCTTCTAAATATTTTTTCTCCATTTCCTATTTTTCTTTAAGAATGCATAGGATGTTTCCTTCAAGGAATTTATTTCTTTTTGAGATTTCTAGTAATTTTCTTTGACTACTTTTAAGCAATTCATGTAGATCAATATCGTTAGATTTTCAGAGTATTCAGAATAAGTGGTGGATTTTACCTGGTTGTTTGCCGTGAATACAATGCAGTCTTCCTTGTTGTTAAATTGTTCAGTGTTTGAATCATCCCACGTTACTGTTAGGGACTTGGTTTTTGACTTTAAGTTCCTTTTGAGTTGAGGACACTCTGGTCTGATATAGCCAATTTTGCCACACTCATGACATATAATGGGATCTAGTTTTTGTTGCTGCCCCATGGTAGCTCTTCTCGAATTTCTCTTCTAAAACTTTTTCTTGGCATTTGTGATCACGCGTATTCGCTTAGTGATGAAAGCAAGTTCCGCATCAAGTTTTTCTTTTGACACTTGATCAATATTTTGTGCCTCTTAATTTATACTAAATGCTAAGGTTTTATCTTCTAAATTATCCTTTTTAGGCATTAGTGTTAATTCATAAGATATTAGCGACCCAATTAATTGTGCAATTAGCAGAGTATTTAGTTCTTTGCCTCATGAATAGCAGTCACTTTTGGACTCCATTCGTTGGGTGATGACAGAAGAATTTTCTAACTTGATCCTCTTCGAAAATTATTTTTCCAAGAGAAACTAAGTTATTAATGATTTCAGAGAACCTAGCATTCATCTGATTTATTGACTTGCCTACTTTCATTTGAAACATTTCATATTGGTGAGTGAGTAGTGTAATTCTTTCTTGCCTTACTGTGAAGTCCCTTCACAAGTCACTTCGAGCATGCCACACATTTTTTTCGCAGTAGCACAAGTGCTTACTCGATTGTATTCTTCTCATGTAAGAGCACATGATAGTATATATTTTGCTTTTGCATTGAGTGAGAGCAATTTCATGTCCTCGTTTGTTAACTCGTCATATTTTTTGTCAATTTCTGGTCACAGTTAGTTTTGGTGATAGAAAATGGACCATGACTGACCACCATCCATAATCTATAATCAATTGCAATGAAAAATTCCTCAATCCAATTTTTCCAAATTGAGTAATTAGTTCCATCAAATAGAGGGGATCTTGAGTAGAATGACCGTTCAACATAGACATCGTTATGGAACAAGGCCATTTGGATCCTTTTCTAAGATTGGTTAGACCTTTATTCAAAGAACCTGCTCTGATACTAATTTTTAAAATGGAATACCAAAGTAAAACGGGTTTTTTATTAATATTGGAATTAACCACAAATTCCAAGAAGTAAAAAGAACAAGACTGAAACTGATCACTACTTCCAGATTACAGTAGAAAAGAGCTAAACACTAAGCTCTGGAACTACTAGTGATGGTGCAGTATATAGGTTGTTTTTACACACATTAACAACCTTACTACTAAGAGTTGAATGAACACAATAAACTAAGACACTCTCCTAACCGCACTGATAAGTAGAGAAATGCTTAGTACTCGAGCACACACTATGCTCGATACATAATGGTCTGCCGGAAAATTTAAGAAAAGTTCCAACGACTACTTTCCTTTAATTCGTTCGTTCCTTCTCTCCATCACCAACGGCTTCTTTCCTTTTGATGTTGTGATATTTGAATAAAACATCTTCTTTCCGTCCAAGCATACTTGCTTGATTGACTGAGATCTTTGTAATGTGTCCTTCCCTGTATGATTTGATTCTTGGAAGATTGTTATCATCAAATATGACAACATTTTATAGTATCGTTGTCTTGGAAGATTTTATGGAAGATTGTTATAGTTTTGTTGTCTTTTGTGCAAACATTTTGCATGTATTTTACATAATATTTTTTCTATTCCTTTTTCATATTAAATTTAATTACTTGAAAATGGAGGAGATTCTCTTTTCATTTTCATCACTTCTCGTGTAATTATAAGATCTCATTTTTGTATGAAGTTCAAATGCTAAATTGTGTCGCATTTAGTATGACTGCTGATCTTCCTATTGTTGTGTCTTGAATTACATGGAAAGGGCTAATTTCTTATCGTGTAATTTCATGTAGAACTTGATCCTGAATCGGCATGTTCGTAGGGTATAATCACTTTATCAACTATACATTCTCCCCCCACATTTTGTGGTTAAATATGTTTAATGAAAAGAAAAACCCAATTATATTGTATTGTCGATGAAATTAAATCATATGTTTACACAAAAAAAAGAAGAAATTTTTAATCAATAATTTGCCGTCTTCCTAGTAGTTGAAATGCAGTAAAACTACTTTTTGTTGCTAAAAAGTATGGGCATCTTGTGGCCAGGTCCATTGTGAAACATTTAATTGTTAGTGAAATATTTATGTAAATATAATTAGCATGTAGAACTCTATAAAATTATGAAGTGTTTACCTGAAACCCTATTAATTTATATTGACTCTTAATATGGAAAACTATTATTCTTAACCCTATTAGCAATAAATAAATTATTGGCATGGTGAACCTTCATATTAATGACTTATACTTATTGATTGTTATCAATGCAAGATATTAATTTAAATTGCACATCAAGATAAAATGATTCTATCTGGAATATAATCATAGTTTTATCCAATGACTATCATCATCGTATTATAGAAACGATTCTCTATATTTATCCTACCAGCTATACATTCCAATTATATTAAGGAGACAAATCAGAAACCAAATCTTAAGCACTGAACCATCGTAGTTTTTCGATACTTATAAACTATTGTAGGTTAGTACTGACTTTTGATGTTTTTCAATGAAAAGGATTCAAATGTAAACATCCAGAAAATGGGTAATTAAAAATAAATTTAAATTTTGGACTATTTTCTTTTTATTGGATCAATTTAAGCTCGTGGGTAGCTAAACCCAGCACTATTAACCCAATTTAGTATAACTTTAAAGTTTTTTTTTAAATTTACAAAATTATAAATTCATCCGTTAACATGGTCAAAATTAAAACTTGAGCAAAAAAAAAAAAAAGAGAAAAAGTTGATAGTAGGTTGGGGCTACTTCGGCAGGGTTTAGTGTTAATGAGTTCAGGTCTAGGGTGTGCCCAACGGGTCAAAAATTAATTGGATGGTGTTTATACCAGGGTCTTAGGTGTCGGTCGGCTTTGAGATTTACTGAACCTAGCCCATCACCATCCCAAATTTTGAGGAGCACAATAGCCTTTACGTAGAAGTCATATTTAATTACTCTTTTTTTTTAACTAAAAATTGACAATACATTCAGAAGTTAACAAGATACTCTGACAACTTTTTCTGATAAAAAACAAGATTTTCTTAAATTTCACAATCACTTGGGTTATAAAATATAGTTCTGTTGTTTTGTGAAAATGGATATAAATAGAATTATCTCTTGGAAAAATAATAAGCCATTTGCAATTATTAATAAAAAGGAAAAGAAAAGGTTAAGAGTAAAAACCAAAAACGGAGTATTTCCAATGTTCTCATAGTGCAAATGTTGAACAATTATGGATTGAAAAGAAATGCCCAATATTTACCAAAGAAATGACCTACTATTATGTCTTTTTTAGTGGATTCCATACTAAATCGGCACACTTTTGTTTGTTACTAATGGATCGGGACTCGAATACATCGGGTAGGCAATGGAACATCATTAACTTTAGTAATCAATGCTTCTCAGATTCTCCATAACTCCAATTTTTGAAAATATCAATTTCTATTAAATTATTATAGATTACAAAGGAAATATTGGTTAAAGGCATAATTTACATATACAAGTGATTTGTTTATTTTCAAAATTGGTCAAAAACATTAAAAATTGCGAAGGCATACTCTCATGTGTTCATTTTAGCACTTTTATTTCTCACAACACTCTCTTTCATTCTAAGCGTGGAGGAATATTCAATTTTCTCATACAGCATTTTGGATGAAATTGATAAAAAATTGGGATAGGAAGATGAGATGCGGACTCTAGCTTCTTCCGAACACCACCACACTCATACTCCATCACCACATCGGCACCATAGCGCGCATGCACCCCACCATCACCACGACAACCACCACCATGATGGGAACCACCTTCACCACCACCATTCGCATCATCCCAAGCGAAGGCACCACCACACTCATCCTCCGAAGCAAAGCGGTTATCGTGTTTATCCTCCTAAATGTAGCAACCATGTCTAAAAGGGATTTTAAAGAAATTAAAATGTTAATTTGAACAAAAATTGTTTTTTCAACTTTTTCTTTACTATTTTTGCTTTTCATTATCGTCATTTCTAATGTAATTATGAGATCTCATTCTTGAAAGAGGTTTAACAAAAAAATTGTTTTACATTTAGCATGATTGCTGATCTTCTTACTGCTGTGTCTCTAATTACATGGAACGGGCTATTTCTTATCGTGTAATGTCATGTGCAACTTGATCCTGAATTGGCATGTTTGTGTTGTATGATCACTTTATCAACTACCAACCTATTCAACACACGTCCTCCCCCCGCATTTGGTGGTTAAGTATATTTAATGAAAAGAAAAACCCAAGCCTATTGTATTGTCGATAAAATTAAATCATATATTTACACAAAAATAATAAGAAATTTTTAATCAATAATTTCTAGTCTTCCAAGTAGTTGAAACCTAGTAAAAATACTTTTTGTTACTAAAAAGTATGGCCATCTTCTAGCATGTCCGTTGTGAAACATTTAATTGTTAGTGAAATATTTATGCAAATATAATTAGCACTTAGAACTTGTAAAATTATAAAGTGTTCAACAGCAACCCTTGATGGGTTGAGTATTTTGCACATTCTTCTACCATAATTTTAATTCACTCTTAATATGTAATAATACTATTCCTAACCATATTTGTAATAAATAAATCATTGGCTTGGTGAACCTTCATATTAATGTGTTCTATTTATTGATTGTTATCAGTGCGAGTTATTAATTTTCGATCTTACATCAAAATAAAAAAATCCTATTTGTAATATAATTCGTAGTCTTATCCAATGACTATCATCATCATATTATAGAGAAAATTCTCCATATTTATCATACCAGCAATACACTCCAAGTATATTAAGGAGACAAGTCAAAAACCAAATCTTAAGCACTGACCCTTCGTAGTTATTCATTACTTATAAACTTTTGTAGGCTATTACTAACTTTTGATGTTATTCAATTAAAAGGATTCAAATGTAAACATCCAAAAAATGGGTAATTAAAAATAAATTTAAATTTTAGATTATTTTCTTTTATTAGATCAATTTAAGCTCGCAGGTTATAGAGTAGCTAAACGCAGCACTATTAACCTAACTTAGTATAACTTTAAAGTTTTTTTTTTTACTTCACGAAATTATAAACTCATCTGTTAACATGATCAAAATTAACACTTCAGCCAAAAAGAAAAAAAAAAAGAGAAAAAGCTGATAGTAGGTTGGGGCCAGTTCGACAGGGTTTAGTGTTAATGAATTCGGGTCTAGGGTGTGCCCAATGGGTCAAAAATTAATTGGGTGGTACCTATATTGGGGTCTCGTATGTCAATCGGGCTCTAGTTTGACTAAACCTAGTCCATCACCATCCCAAATTATGAGGAGCGCAGTAGCCTTTATGGAAAAGTCATATTTAATTACTCTTTTTTTTATTTTTAACTAAGAATTGACAATGCATTCAAAAGTTAACAAGATACACTAATGACTTTTTTTTGATAAAAAAACTCGATTTTCTAAAATTTCACAATCACTTGGGTTATAAAATGAAGTTCAGTTGTTTTGTGAAAAGGGATACGCATAGACTTATTTCTTGGAAGAATTTTTTTATTCTACACTACCCTTTGTTTGATTCAAAAATAATATGCCATTTGCAATTATTAATAAAAAGAAAAACAAAAAAGAAAAAGTTTAGAGGGAAAACCTAAAATGGAGTATTTCCAATGTTCTCATAGTGCAAATGTTCAACAATTGTGGATTTAGAAGAAATGTACAAAATTTGCCAAAGAAATGATCTAATATTATCTCTTTTTTAGTGGATTCCATACTAAATCAGCCCAATTTTTTTTCTTCCTAATGGATCAGGGCTCGAATACATTAGGCAGGCAATGGAATGTCATTGACTTTAGTAAGGAATGCTTTTCAAATTTCCCATAACTCCAAATTTTGAAAATATCAATTTCTATTCAATTATTATTGATTGTAAAGGAAATATTGGTTAACGACAAAATTTAAATTTTCAAACCCTGCATTCTTTATATATACAAGTAATTTGTTTATTTTCAACCATACTATCTCAAAAACATTAAAATGCCGAAGGCATGCTCTCATGTGTTCTGGTTTGCACTTTTATTTCTCACAACACTCTCTTTCAATCTAAGCGTGGAGGAAGATTCCGTATTCTCATACAACATTTTAGATGAAAGTGACAAAAATTTAGGAGAGGAAGATAAGAAGCGGACTCTAGCTTCTTCCAAACACCACCACAGTCATGCTCCATCTCCGCATAGCCACCATGGCATGCATGCACCCTACCATCACCACCACAACCGCCACAATGGAGACCACCACGATGGAAACCACCATCACCACCACCACGCACATCCTCCCAAGAGAAGGCACCACCACGCTTATCCTCCGAAGCAAAGCGGCCATCGTGCTCATCCTCCTAAATGAAGCTACTACTCCTAAAAGGGATTCTGGAGAAATTGAAATGATATTTTGAACAAAGAAAGCTCTTTCAACTTTTTTTTTCTATTTTTGCTTTTCATTATCATCATTTCTCATGTAATTATGAGATCTCATTCTTGAAAGAAGTTCAATTTCAAAATTGTTGCGCATTTAGCATGACTGCTGATCTTCTTTTTGTTGTGTACATCTTGAATTACAAGGAACGAACTAATTATCTTGTAATTTCACATGGAACTTGATCCAGAATCGGCATGTGTTGTGTTGTATAATCACTTTATCAACTACCGACCTAATCAACACACGTTCTCCCCCCGCATTTGGTAGTTAAATATAACTAATAAAAAGAAAACCCCAAGTCTATTGTATTGTCGATAAAATTAAATCATATATTACTCAAAAATAGCAAGAAATATTTAATAAATAATATGTGGTCTTCCTAGTAGTTGAAAAGCAGTAGAACTACTTTTTGTTACTAAAAAGTATGGGAATCTTGTGGCCAAGTCCATTGTGAAACATTTAATTGTCACCAAACTATTTATGCAAATATAATTAGCACTTAGAACTCTATAAAATTATGAAGTGTTCAACTGCAACCCTGAAAGGTTTGAGTGTTAAGCACATACTTCTAACATAAATTTTGTTGACTCTTAATATGCAATGATACTATTCTTAACCCTATTTTCACTAAATAAATCATTGGCTTGGTGAACCTTCATATTAATGACTTCTATTTATTGATTGTTATTAGTGCGAGTTTTTAATTTTCGATCGTACATCAAGACAAAAAAAATTCTATATGTAATATAATCGTAGTTATATCAAATGACTATCGTCATCGTATTATATTCAAGATTTTCCATATTTATGCTACCACCACCACGCTCATCCTTCGAAGCAAAGCAGCCATCGAGCTCGTCCTTCTAAACATGCCACAATGCATGAAAGGGATTTAGGGGAAATTGAAATGTTATTTGGGACAAAAAGCGTTTTTTGCCCCTTTTCTATTCTCTTTTTGCTTTTCGTTATCGTCATTTCTTATTTTATTATGAGATCTTATTTTGTTTTGCATTTAGCATGACTACTGATCTTCTTATTGCAATGTTTTGAATTACGTGGAACGAGCAAATTTCTTTTCATGTAATTTCATGTAGATGTTGGCGATTAAATTTCATCCAATAAAAAATTAACAAGTGTAAATTAAAATATTAAATATTAATTAAATTTTCTATTTTATATTTTGGAATTTCCTAAATTTAATTCCAATATTAAATAGTTAATTTTAATTAATATTTTAATATTTATTTTACCGATAAATAAGAGCTCTCCAAGTGTCAATATGAGGTGTTTCGGCCAATAAAATCACGTCTTGCAGCCTGAAAGTCCAAAACCAATCAAATAATGACAAGTGGCACATTTGGTTGCGTGGACCAATCAAATAATGACATATAAATGGTATTTTTCTCTTTAAAAATAATTTATATTAACGAGATAAATATCCAAGAAGTTGCTAGCAATTTGAAGACCTTGCATAAATACCTATAAATAGGGGTCATTTGGCTCTCAAAAAGGACATCAAGAAGTTCTCAAGAGCAAGAAAAGCCAAGAAGATCCCGAAGTTCTCTCGAGGCAAGCTCAAGAAGATTTGTGAAGATTAAAGGCGAAATTTCCGGCATTCTTCTCGAAAGTCATCAAATCAAGGCGTTCAATCCGCGATCAAGGTGTTAGCCCCGTGTTTTGGCGTTTCTCCCAACTCAAATCCACGGTGATTAAGGCGATGTTCATGGCGTTCTTCACGAAAATCATCTAAATAAGGCGTTTGATCTGCAGTCAAGGTGTTAAACCAACAAATCGGTGTTTTTCTTCAAGTCAAAGTCAAGGTGTTCCCGGCGTTCTTCACGGTGTTCATCGATGTTTTCAGCATTTGATTCGTGATCAAGCTACTCAGCCCACGAATTGCATTATTGGAATATCAAATCAAATTTGGAGAAAAGAATCAGGGGATTAATCTTTTAGGGATTATTTTCCACTAATTCATATTCTTTCCAAATATTTGTCACATATATTTCTTGACACGTAATTTGTATTTACAAAATACTAAATTTTGTGTGAACAAATTTCTGGCACGCCCGGTGGGACTCGAACCGACCCCTCATCTCTTTTCGCATCACAAACATATCAAATCACTTCTGCAACAAGTTCAATGGCCACTAAGAAGAATAATATCGGTTTGACCAAAAGGGATGACACTGACAAGCTTGTTGAGGACGATGTTAATCAATCATTTACCAAAGCCAAGGTCTCCGACATTGAGTCCTTCCATGGTTCCAACCCTCCGAGCCCAAAGGCATCTGTCGCCAAAGCACTCCACTTTGCTTAGGCAACCACAATGTATGAGCAATTGGCTCAAATGGCCCAAGCTATAGCAAACTTGCAAAGAACTATTGAGCATAAGGACTTCCAAATCGCTCAGCTTGTGGAAAAGTTAGAGCACTCAAACATCGGGGAGCCAAGTCACAGGCATCTACCTCCTCAAGTTCAAGCCGCAAATGAAGGGCGAATTGAAGAGACACATCAAAAACACGAGCATGTGCCAAGACTTGAGCAGTTAACCACCTTCATTGCCACATTGTCTGTGCAACAACTGTAGGATATGATTGCCAACACTATAAAAGCTCAATATGGTGTTCCAATGCAGAATTATCCAACATACCCGAAGCTCTATAATAGACGCATTGACTTGCTCAGGATGCCAATAGGCAACCAACCTCCAAAGTTTCAACTGTTTGATGGGAAGGGTAGCTCAAAGCAGCATGTCGCTCATTTCGTAGAAACATGCAATAATGCGGGAACTTATAGAGACCACTTAGTGAAACAATTCGTGCGTTCACTAAAGGGAAATGCTTTTGATTGGTACGTCGACCTGGAGCCTGCGCCATCGATAGTTGGGATCAAATGGAAAGGGAGTTCCTGAACCGTTTCTACAGCACACGGCGCATCATAAGCATGATCGAGCTCACTAATACAAGACAGTGGAAAGACAAACCTGTCGTGGACTACATCAATCGTTGGCGTGCGCTAAGCCTAAATTGCAAGGATAAGCTCTCCGAGATTTATGCGGTGGAGATGTGCATCCAAGGAATGCACTGGGGGCTCCTATACATTCTCCAAGGAATCAAGCCTCGCAACTTTGAAGAGCTAGCTACCCGCGCCCATGACATGGAGCTCAGCATTGCCAATCATAAAACCAACTTCCCTGCGAAAGATCAGTGGAAGGAAAGAATGATGACTACAATGAGTCATTCGCGAAAGAGTCCATGCTCACTAAAGCAACTCATTTCAAAATCCCTATCGGACATAACAAAAGTGGAGGAAAGTTAGAAAATCAACACATCCCAAATGAAAGACGTCGGCTAACACTAAGAGAGATGCAAAAGAAGGAGTACCCATTCCTAGACTCTGATGTCTCCCACATATTTGATGAGCTCCTAGCAAGAAAGCTAATTAAGCTACCAGAACCAAAGCGCCCCAAAGAAAGCATGAGGGGTGAATGATCCAAAATACTGCAAATACCATCGAGTCATCAGTCATCCTATTGAAAAATGTTTTGTGATTAAGGACAAAATCATGGCACTAGCGAAGGATGGGAAGATAATCATTGATAGTGAAGATGTTGCGGACACAGATATTACTAGCGTCAGAACTATTGCAAGTGCAAATGATATCCCTGAAGTCAAGAAAACTGTCGTTTTGTCACCAACATTCATGGGGGCATCGACGACAATCCAATTTGGGAGTTTTGACCCTGATATGGTTAAAAATATGTGTGCTGGTGCAAACGCTAAATCAATGACAAAGCCTTCTACTAAAACTGATGATGGCAACGAGTGGACTCTGGTGACCCGCCAAAGAAAACAAATACAACGCGTCAAGCAAATTCATTCGATGTGGTCAAGAAATCCAATTCTAGGTAAGCGCAAGCACCATGCGTTTGTGAAAAGGTCCAAAATTCAACATGTTAGATTAAAGAAATCATCAAGTAGTTACAAACGGGACCCTTTGACTTTGGCTGACTTCTTCACTGAAAGAGGCTTTCAGCCAAAAGTCAAAACAGTGCATGCTACCTCTGATGAAATAGGAGGCCAAAATTCTTCTTCTTTTTGTACTACCAAAATTCTCATGCCAATGAAGTGGATGTCACTGTAAACTCATACTATAAAAGTACTGTAGAAAAGACAAAAACATGGCCTCGCTGTCAAGTTATGAATCAGCTCAAAAGTTCAATGATGATGGTTTTGTGCAGCTGATAAGATTTGGGTGGAAGCCAATGCTCGTATTATGAAAGCAAATGGAACAATGAGATGGAGTCTTGTCTTCCAAATGCCAAGAATTCCTACGGATCAAGTAATGGTTGTGCCATCCCAAGAAGAAGCGGGGGGCAAATAATCTTCATCTTCGAGCTGCAAACGCTCCTGGATATGAGCATAAACTGTCTTATGAAAAAGAAAAAAAAAAAGAAAAAAAAATCAGACTCAAACTCAAATGTACTCCTTAACAGAGTATAAACTGTTAAACTCAAACTCAAATGTACTCCTTAACACGAGTATAAACTGTTAAACTCAAACTCAAATGTACTCCTTAACACGAGTATAAACTATTAAATCAAACTCAAATATACTCCTTAACATGAGTATAAACTGTTAAATCAAACTCAAATATACTCCTTAACACGAGTATAAACTATTTAAGTTAAACTCAAATATACTCCTTAATACGAGTGTAAACTGTTAAATTCAAATTCAAGTATACTCTTAGACATGAGTATAAATTGTCCACAAAATCAAGTTCCAAGTGATTGACTCCTTGACACAAGTATAAAAGGTCTGCAAACTCAATAAACATTGGTCCTGACGCACGAGCCTAAAGTACATCAAACTTCGATCCGCATGAGTATAAACTGTGTACAGTATCCACCAATGGTAATGCATGTGGTTAAACTGCTAACATACTCCGCTGAAGGTATTACATGTGGCAAAATATAAAAAATACTCCACCTGGTTCAGGGTGGCTAAGCAATGGATAGTTCCTGGCCCGTATGAGTATAAACTGTGTACGGCCCTCCCCCTCAAAATTATCTCGATTTTTGAACTACGTTATGACTTGATCCTTTCATTGGGTACTACATCACCAATCCTCTGAGCCGGTTGCATTCCAAGTTCCACAAACTCTAGCCGTGGTCAACAAGCTTTGAGCTAGCTGTATGGTCAAGTTCATAAATCTTTGGATGTGGTCAACAAGCTTTTGAGTAGGCTGAATGATCGGATCCACAAATCTCCAAGATGCGGTCTTCAAGCCTTCAAGTCAATTGCACTCTTCAGGTGTTCTTGCAAGTTCTACAGGCCTTTGGTTGAGGTTAATAAGCTTTTGACCCGACTGCACGATCAAATTTACAAATTTCTAAGACGCAATCACCAAGCCTTCGAGCCAATTACGTTTGAAGTTCTACAAATCTGCGTGGTGCACACACTGAGTCTTTAAGCATGTTGGACTACTAAATCTCCAGAGCATAGTCTCCTTTCAACTTCGGGGTAGAGCTCATTACGGGATAATCTTCTCTGCGGTGAGAATGGTCTCTTTACTTTCTTCAATAATCTCACATATTCTCGCCCGGAAGTGGTGAAAAGTCTGGCTATTCGTTTGCTCACAGGAATACTTGCAATCTTGGAGATGCTTGGAAGTATTGGGTTGATGTCATCAACTATAAGGGTAAAGGTACAAAGCCAGCAAGCCACGTGTGCCGCCAAATATACGTCTTCCTTCAAACTCCCCGTGATGCCAAGCTTCGAGAAAACTCTTCTTCCGCCATGGACCATCCTTCATGAGCACCAAAGTAGCCAGGAAGATTGTAAGTTAGCTTCAAACGGGATGGCTTCTTCTTTCTCTGCAGTGATGGTTGGCAATACTTCACATCCTTCTTGTATCGCAATCTCACCCAAATGCCAATGGTGACTCGAGAACATTGAAATCTATTGGCGCTTCCTTCCAATAGGTGGAAGGTATGAAACAAGTACTTGTAGCAGTGAGAAATAAATCTCTTCTCTTTGTCGTCAACTCCATTTAACTCCATGGCGCTAGGAATCACATCGTCGTGTAGAAGTCCTGATCACCGCCAACTTGTACTTGTACTGGCTAAGGATGTCCTTCGTCCACTCCCAATAGCCTCCATACTTGAATTCACCAGCAAGTTGAATAGGGTCCCCCCATTTGACATTGCCTTCTATGGTGCGCCTCATTCGCTTACTGGTAATGAGTTGCTTGGAAAGTCCACACCTTGGATGTCTCGCTCAAAGAAACTTCTTGAGGCAATCCTCTATGTCCGTCAATCTCGGCCGCTTGACCTTGCCTTCTATGATGCGCCTCATCCGCTTGCTGGTGATGAGTTGCTTGGAAAGTCCACACCTTGGATGTCTCGCTCAAAGAAACTTCTTGGGGCAATCCTCCGTGTCCTGTCAATCTCGGCCACTTGACCTCACCTTCTATGATGCACCTCGTCCGCTTGTTGGTGATGAGTTGCTTGCAAAGTCCACGCCTTGGATGTCTCGCTCAAAGAAACTTTTCAGGGAAATCCTCCGTGTTTGTCAATCTTGGCCACTCAAACTTACCTTCTATGATGTGCCGACCAAACATTGGTAAGAAGCTTGGCTCGTTTGCTTGCTGGTGACGAGTTGCTTGCACAGACTACACATTAGATGTCTTGCTCAAAGAAACTTCTCGAGACCAATCCTCTATGTGCAATGGGTTCGCCAACCTCGGCCGCTCCTTCACGTATTGGCTAATAGTGGGGGCATGGACCACCAATAATGTATCCTTCTCCATAGGCTCGTTTTCATCATTGAGAATCATCAAGTTCTTTTCTCCAGAGTGGAATGTAGCATCTTTGAAAAACACCATGGTGGAACCTGGTCCAAGACAAAGGGACAAACAATATATACGTTATCATTGAGTTCCAAATTACTCTCTTGAAAAAAAAATATTTTTAGTTAAAAAATCAAAATAAAAGCAAGTCGAATCCTGCAAACTTGAAGAAAATGGAGATTCTGCAAGACAACGACTCCGGCAGGCTGCAAGCTTTTTTTTTATTTTTTTTAAAAAGGGCAGGTCCTGGAATGCGTGGGGATGAGGCATATATGTACGATCACAACCATCTGCCTGAAGAATGAAATAGGGACATAATCTTACATGTAAGTTTTGGTTGAATGCGTACTGTCCTCTCAAATTGTTAAACACCTGCCAAAGCAAAAAGGAGAGTTAAAAAAAAGGGCAGCAGAAGGAATCACGAGAAAGGAAAATAACGAATGGTGCTAAAGAAAAAGAAAATGATGAAAGAAAAAAGGATGCACTTCAATAGGGATGTTGGTTCTGTACTTGATGCCTTATTTCCAACAAATAATATGCACAACCAAAATTATAAAGACAGGTGATAGATTGGTGGCAGTCGCACATCTCGACAAAATTCCAATCAATTTTTTTTTTCTTCTCTATTCTAGGCTGATTCTCCATTGATGGTTGTTCTGAAGACCAACACCCAGCCTTTTATAGACGCATGTGACGGTCATTTAGTTTGATTAGGATTTTGTTTTAGAATATCATTTTGATTCTAAGTGAGGTGCCGGAAGGATCCATTGTCGTGATGCAAAAGGAGAAGAGTAGATGAGTTCTAAATAAACTCAAATCTATGAGGTGCAATTATCATTATCATAAAAATGAAAATTTGGAATGGTGAAGTTTTGAAATCGCCATATAATCAATTGGACAAAAATGTCTCTTTACAAAGAAAAGTGGCTGCTTGATCAAGAGAATAGGACTCCTAGCATGTCATTAAGAGGATGAGGAAAGAAATTGAATTCGAAAAAAAAAACAAGAATGTGATATGGCTAGGATTTCGAGGTGTGGCATCAGATGAGCCCTTGGAGTTTGAGTTGGAAAAGAACTTGGAAACTGATCTAATTCAATGCCTGCTGACTTTGGGTAAAGACGACAGAGTAACCATGGAGTCAGTATTGGTTCCCCACCATAAGTCTAATTGCAATGAGAGAAATTAAAACAGAACTCTTGTTTCAACATAATTTACACATTGTGGGCCAAATTATAAGCAAGGGGAAATCTTACAATTGTATTGCCAGGTAATGGGCTCGTCATTTACGAGCCTAAATTTAAAGCCCAAATTGACTCAAGTTTAAAGATTAGTGGGCTCAATTCCTTTCTTTGGAAGTCCATAATTATTTCTTAAAAAAAAAAAGTTTACTTATCTTTTCCCTTAAAAGCAAATTTGGGAAATTAAGTACTTCAAGTCCCGCCTCTCTCACGCAAATGTTCGGCACGCTCTTCGCCGAGCCTAGAAGTAGGGGGCATTTGTTGGCGATTAAATTTCGTTCAATAAAAATTAACAAATGTAAATTAAAAATATTAAATATTAATTAAATTTTCTATTTTATATTTTGGAATTTCCTAAATTTAATTCCAATATTAAATAGTTAATTTTAATTAATATTTTAATATTTATTTTACCGACAAGTAAGAGCTCGCCAAGTGTCAATATGAGGTGTTCCGGCCAATAAAATCAAGTCTTGCAGCCCGAAAGTCCAAAACCAATCAAATAATGATAAGTGACACATTTGGTCGCGTGGGCCAATCAAATAATAACATATAAATGGTATTTTTCTCTTTAAAAATAATTTATATTAAAGAGATAAATATCCAAGAAGTTGTTAGCAATTTGAAGACTCTGCATAAATACCTATAAATAGGGGTCATTTGGCTCCAAAAAGGACATCAAGAAGTTCTCAAGAGCAAGAAAAGCCAAGAAGATCCCGAAGTTCTCTCGAGGCAAGCTCAAGAAGATTCGTGAAGATCAAAGGCAAAATTCCCGGCGTTCTTCTCGAAAGTCATCAAATCAAGGCGTTCAATCCACGATCAAGGTGTTAACCCTGCGTTTTGGCGTTTCTCCCAACTCAAATCCACGGTGATTAAGGCGACGTTCAAGGCGTTCTTCGCGGAAATCATCCAAATAAGGCGTTTGATCTGCAGTCAAGGTGTTAAACCAGCAAATCGGCGTTTTTCTTCAAGTCAAAGTCAAGGTGTTCCCGGCATTCTTCACGGTGTTCATCGAAGTTTCAACGTTTGATTCGTGATCAAGCTACTCAGCCCACGAATTGCGTTATTGGAATATCAAATCAAATTTGGAGAAAAGAATCAGGGGATTAATCTTTTAGGGATTATTTTCCACTAATTCATATTCTTTCCAAATATTTGTCACATATATTTCTCGACTTGTAATTTGTATTTACAAAATACGAAATTTTGTGTGAACAGTAGAACTTGATCCTGAATTGCCATGTTTATAATTTATAGTCACGTTATCAACTACCAACCTAATCAACAGATGTTCTCACAGTACATTTGGTGGTTAAATATATTTAATAAAAAGAAAACCCCAAGTCTATTGTATTTTCAATGAAATTAAATCCTATGTTTACACAAAAATATGAAGAATTTGTAATCAATAATATGTGGTCTTCCTAGTTGTTGAAACGCAGTAGAACTACTTTTCGTTACTAAAATGTATGGGTATCTTGGGGCCATGTCCATTCTGAAACTTTTAATTGTTAATGAAATATTTATGTAAATATAATTAGCACATAGAACTCTACAAAATTATGAAGTGTTCAACTGCACGGGTTGAGTATTTTGTACATACTTCTAACATAATATTGGTTGACTCTTAATATGTAATATTACTACTCTTAACTCTATTTGCAATAAATAAATCACTGCCTTGGTAAACCTTCATATTGATGACTTTTATTTATTAATTTTCGATCATACATCAAGACACAAAAATTCTATCTATAATATCATCGTAGCTTTATCCAATGACTATGATCATCATATTATAGACAAGATTTTCCACATTTATGCTACCAGCTATACATTCCAACTATATTAAGGAGATAAATTAGAAACCAAACCTTAAGTACTGACCTATCGTAGTTTTTTGATACTTATGAACTTTTGGAGGTTAGTAAAAAATTTTGATATTATTTAATCAAAAGGATTCAAATGTAAACATCCAAAACATGGTTAATTAAAAATAAATTAAAATTTTAGATTATTTTCTTTTTCTTGGATCAATTTAAGCTCGCGGGTCATGGAGTAGCTAAACCCAACACTTTTACCCCAATTTTGTATAACTTTAAAGTTTTTTTATTTTACGAAATTATAAATTTATTCAACAAAATAGAAAGAGAACAATTTGACAATAATCTGGGGCCAGTTCAACAAGGTCTAGGGTAAATGACTTTTGGTCGAAGATGGGCTCAACTGGTCTAAAATTAATTGGGCGGTATCTATATCCGGCTCTCATGTGTGGGTTGAGTTTGGATCTGAATATACCTAGCCCATTACAATCCCAACTTTTGACGAGCATTGTAGCCTTTAGGCAGAAATCATATTTACTATTTTTTATTTATTTATCTTATCTAAGAATTGATAACACATTTGGAATCTAACGACTTTTTTTTGATAAAAAATAATATTTTCTAAAATTTCACAATAAATTTGGTAAGAAAATGAGGTTTTGTTGTTTTGAGAAAAAGGAACTGCATAGACTTATATCTTGTATGAATTTTTTTTTTCTGCACTACCATTTGTTTGATTCTAAAATAATAAGCCATTTACAATTATTAGTAAAAAGAAAAAGAAAAAGAAAAAAGAACACGGAAAAAGGGAAAACCTAAAATGGAGTATTTCCATTGTTCTCATAGTGCCAATGTTGAACAATTATGGATGGAGGAGAAATGTTTAGAATTTGCCAAAAAAATGATCTAATATTATGTCTTTTTTAGTGGACTTCATACTAAATTGGCCCATTTTTGTTTCTCACTAAAGAATCAGGGCTCAAACATATCGGGCAGGCAATGGAATGTCAATAACTTTAGTAATGAATACTTCTTTAATTCTACATAACTCCAATTTTTAAAATATCAATTTCTATTCAATTATTATACATTATAAAGGAAATATTGGTTAAAAGCATAATTAAAATTTTCAAGCCTTGCATTCTTTATATATACAAGTGATTTGTTTATTTTCAACCATACTATCTCAAAAACTTTAAAAAAGTCGAAGGCATACTCTCATGTGTTGGTTTTATCAATTTTGTTTCTCACAACACTCTCTTTCAGTCTAGATTCAGTATTCCCATACAGCATTTTAGATGAAAGTGACAAAAAATCAGGAGAGTAAGATGAGATGCGGACTCTAGCTTCTTCCAAACACCACCACAGTTATGCTCCATCTCCACTTAGCCACCATGGCGCGCATGCACCCCACCATCACCATCACAACCACCACCATCGAGACCACAATCACACCACCACACTCATCCTCCCAAGCAAAGCCATAACCACACTCATCCTCTAAAGCAAAAAGCCACCCCAATGTTCATCTCCCAAAGCAAAGCGGCCGCGATGCTCATTCTTCTAAACATAGTTACTATGCCTAAAAGGGATTTACACAAATTAAAATATTATTTTGAACAAAGGAATTTTTTTCTCCTTTTTCTTTTCTCTTTTTGCTTTTCATTATTGTCTTTTCTCATGTAATTACAAGATCTCATTTTTGGTAGAAGTTCAACTACTAAATTGTTTTGCATTTAGCATAACTACCAATCATCTTACTGCTATGTTTTGAATTACATGGAATGGGCTAAATTCTTATCGAGTAATTTCATGTAGAACTTGATCCTGAGTCAGCATGTTTGTGTTGTACTATTAGTTTATGAACTACCAACCTAATCAACACATGTTCTCCCCCCACATTTGGTGGTTAAATCAATTTAATAAAAAAAATAACTAAGCCGATTGGATTGTCAACGAAATTAAATAATATGTTTACAAAAAAAAGTATGAAGAAATTTTATATCAATAATATGTCGTCCTCATAGTTTTTGAAATGTAGTAGAATTACTTTTTGTTACTAAAAGCTATGGGCTTCTTGCGGCCATGTCCATTGTGAAACTTTTAATTGTTATTGGAGTATTTATGTTAACATAATTAGCACGTAAAACTCTATAAAATTATAAAGCGTTCAATTGCAACCCTAGACAGGTTGAGTATTTTGCACAAACTTATGGCTTATTTTTTTCAATCTTAATATGTCATATTACAATTCTTAACCCTATTTGCAATAAATAAATTAGTGGCTTGGAAAACTTTCATGTTAATGACCTCTATTTATTTATTGTTATCTATTTGAGTAATTAATTTTAAACCATACATCATATATAAAAATTTTATGTATAATATCATCGTAGTTTAATCCAATGACTAATATCATTGTATTATAGACAAGGTTTACCGTATTTACGCTACTATTTATATACTACAATTATACTAAGAAGACAAATTGGAAACCAAATATTCAGCATTGACACATTGTAGTTTTTTGACACTTATAAATTTTTGGAGGTTAGTACTAACTTTTGAAGTTATTTTATCTGTAGGATTCAAATGTCGACCTCCAAAAAGCAAGTGATTATAAGTAAATTACAATTTTAGAACTTTTTTTCTTTTTATTGGATCAATTTAAACTCGCAAGTCATGGAATAGCTAAACCCAACACTTTTACCCCGATTTTGTATAACTTTTAAGTTTGTTTACTTTGTGAAATTATAAATTGACCCGTAAGCATGATTAAAATTAACATTTCAAAGAAAAAGAGAAAACTTTGACAGCATGCTAGCGCCCATTCGCCAGGGTCTATGTTTAATGAGTTTGGGTCAAGGTTGGTCTAACACATCTAAAATTAATTGGCAGTGTCTACGTTCAGGTCTCTTGTGTGCTTCGCGTTCGGGTTTGACCAAACCAGCACATTGCTATCCCTAATTTTGACGAGCCTTTTAGCCAGCATGTAGAGTCATAGTTACTCTTTTTTCTGTTTATTTTTAACTAAGAATTGACATTACATGCGGAAGTTAACAAGCAAAACTAATGATTTTTTATGCTTAATATAAGAATTTCTAAAATGTCTCAATAAATTGGGTGATGAAATGAAGTTCCCTTGTTTCATGGAAAAGGAACTGCACCGACTTATTTCTTGTAAGATTTTTTTTCCTGCGCGACCCTTTGTTTGATACAAAAATCAATAAGCTATTTGCAATTATTAATCGAAATAAAATGAAAAAAGGAAAAGGGTAAAGAAAAAACCTAAAATGGAGTTTTTCCCATGTTCTCACAATGCAAATGTTTAACAATTATGGATGGGGAAGATATGTTCAAAATTTACCAAACAATGACCTAATACTATGTCTTTTTTAGTGGATTTCACACTAAACTGGCCCATTTTTTTCTTAGTAGTGGATCAAGACTCAAATACGTCGGGCAGGCAGTGGGGTGTTATTAAATTTAGTATTGAATACTTCTAAGATTCCCCATAACTCGAATTTTTGAAAATATCAATTTCCTTTATATTATTATATTTTATAAAGGAAATATTGGATAAAAGCATGATTTAAATTTTCATTTCCACAAAAACTTGCATTCTCTATATATACCAGCCATTTGTCCATTGTCAACCATATTATCTCAAAAACATTAAAACTGCCACAGGTATACTCCCGCGTGTTGGTTTTAGCACTTTGTTTCTCACAACACTCTCTTTCCAAATAAGTGTGGAGGAAGATTCATTATTGTCCAACAACATTTTAGATGAAAGTGACAAAAATTTAGTAGAGGATGATGAGATGCGGACTCTTGCTTCTCCCAAACACCACCATAGTAATGCTCAATCACCACATAGCTACCATGGTATGCATGCACCCCACCGTCACCAGCACAGTCACAACCATAGAGACCACCATGATGGGAACCACCATAACCACCACCAAGCTCATCCTCACCAGCAAATCTACCACCATACTCTTTCTTCGAAGCAAAGCCATCCCAATGTTCATCCCCCTAAGCAGGCCATTGTGCTCATCATCCTACACACAACTGCTATGCCTAAAAGGAATTTACAAGAAATAAATATTTCTTTGAGCAAAGAAACTCTTTTTGCCGCTTTCTTTTCTATTTTTCATTTTCATTATCGACAATTCTCTTGTAATTATGAGATCAAATTATTGGAAGAGGTTCAACTACAATTTTATTTTATTTTTTGCATTTAGCACAAGTAACAATCTTCTTATTGCTATGTTTTGAATTATTTGGAACTGGCCAATTTTTTACTATATAATTTCATGTAGAACTTGATCCTGAATCGGCATGTTTTGTGTTGTATAATCACTTTATCAACAACCAACCGAATCAACACACATTCTCCCACATTTGGGGGTTAAACAAATTTAATCCTAAAATAAATAAATAAATAAATAACAAAGCTTACTGTATTCTTGATAAAATTAAATCATATGTTTACACAAAAATATGAAGAAATCTTATATCAATAATATGTGGTCTCTATTGTAGTTAAAATGCAGTAGAACTAGTTTTTGTTAATAAAAAGTACGGGCTTCCTATGGCCATGCCCATTGTGAAACTTTTAATTGTTATTGAAATATTTATGTAAATATATTTTGTATGTAAAACGGTATAAATTATGAAGTGTTCAAGTGCAACCCTAGACGGGTTGAGTATTTTGCATACACTTCCAATATAATCTTTATTTACTCTTAATGTGCAATATTATTTCTCTTAACCCTGTTTGCAATAAATAAATGATTTTGTAAGAAAACCTTCATGTAAATGACTTCTATTTATTGATTGTTATCTGTGCGAGTTATTAATTTTTAATCGTACATCATGACATAAAAATTCTATTAATAATGTCATCATAGTTATATCCAATGACTATCATCATCATATTATAGACAAGGTTTTCTACATTTATGCTACCAGTTATATGCTTCAATTATATTAAGGAGACAAATTGAAAATAAAATTTTAAGCACTGACCCATCTTAGTTTTTTGATACTTATAAACTTCTGGAGGTTAGTACTAGCTTTTGAAGTTATTTTATCAAATGGATTCAAATGCAAACCTCCAAAAAATAGGTAATCAAAAAAAATTAAAATTTTAGATGTTTTGTCTTTTTATTAGATCAATTTAAACACGCGGGTTAGGGGATAGCTAAACCTAACACATTTACCCCAACATAGTATAAATTTAAAGTTCTTTTTACTTTATGAAATTATAAATTAATCCATGAACACTTCTAAAAGGAAAAAAGAAAAAAATTTGACAGTAGGCTGGCATCGGTTTGGCAAGGTTGATGTTTAATGAGTTTGGATCTAGGGCAGGCTGAATGAGTCTAAAACTAATCCGTCGATGTCTATGTCTAGGTCTCATGTGTGGGTCAGGTTTGGGTGTGACCTAACTCAGCTCATCGCCATCGCTACTTTTGACGAGCATTTTAGCCTTTATGCGGAAGTCATATTTACGCTTTCTTTATTTAATTTTAACTAAGAATTGACAATACATGCAGAGCTTAACAAGCTAAACTGAAAACTATTTATGCTAAAAAATAAGAATTTTTAAAATTTCACAATAAATTGGGTGATAGAATGAAGTTACGTTATTTTACAAACAAGGTACTGCATACACTTATTTCTTCTAAGATTTTTTTATCTACACCATCTTTTGTTTGATTCAAAATCAATAAGCTATTTTCAATTATTAATCAAAGGAAAAAGGATAAGGGAACAAGGAAAAACTTGAAATGAAGTATTTTCATTACTCTCACATTGCAAATGTTGAACATTAATTATGGATGAAGAAGAAATGTTCCAATTTTACCAAAAAAAAAAAGACTTAATATTATGTTTTTTTTAGTGGATGTTATACTAAATTGGCCCATTTTTGTTTCTTACTAATGCATCGGGACTCAATTACATTGGGCAGACAATGAAATGTCATTAACTTTAGTAATGAATGCTTCTTAGATACTCCATAACTACAATTTTTGAAAATATCAATTTCTTTTCAAATATTTTATACTATAATGGAAATAATGGTTAAAAGCATAATTTAAATTGTCATTTCACCAAGCCTTCCATTCTCTATAAGTCTATATATACAAGTGATTTATTTATTTTCATCCATACTATACCAAAACATTAAAAACATTGAAGGTAGACTCCTTTGTGTTGGTTTTTGCACTTTTGTTTCTCACAACACTCTCTTTCAATTTAAGCATTGAGGCCGAATCAGTATTGTCTGGTAGCATTTTAGATGAAAGTGACAAAAATTTAGCAGAGGAAGATGAGATGCAGACTCTTTCTTCTTCCAAACACCACCACAATCATGCTCCATCACCACAAGCCACCCTGGCATGCATGATCCCCACCACCACCACCATGGGGACAACCATCACGGGAACCACCACACCCCTACCAAACTCATCCTCTACAGCAAAGCCACTCAATGTTTGTCCCCTTAAGCAAAGTGGCCACCATGCTTATCCTGCTAAACACAACTACTATGCCTAAAAGGGATTACTAGAAATTAAAATATTATCTTGAACAAAGGAACTTTTTTCTCCTCTTTCTTTTCTCTTTTTTCTTTTCATTATCATCAATTCTCGTACAATTACAAGATCTAATTATTGAAAGAAGCTCAACTACTAAGTTGTTTTTGCATTTAGCATGACTAACAATCCTCTTATTGCTATGTTATGAATTACATGGAACGGGCTAATTTTTTATCTTATAATTTCATGTAGAACTTGATCCTGAATTAGCATGTTTATGTTGTATGATCACTTTATCCACTGATAACCTAACCAATACATGTTCTCCCCCCACATTTGGTGGTTGAATCAATTTAATCAAAAAAACAATAACAATTACAAAGCTTGTTGTATTGTCGATGAAATTAGATTGTATGCCTACACAAAAATCTAAAGAAATTTTGGATCAATAATATGTGGTCTCCCTAGTAGTTAAAATGCAATAGAACTACTTTTTGTTACTAAAAATTATGGGCTTCTTGCGGCCAATGTTCGTCATGAAACTCTTAATTGTTATTGAAATATTTATGTCAATATAATTATTAGGTAAAACTCTATAAAATTATGAAGTGTTCAACTACAAACTAAGACTTGTTGAGTATTTTACACACACCTCTGAAAAAAAAATTATTGACTCTTAATATGTAATATTGCAATTCTTAACCCTATTTGCAATAAATAAATCATTGGCGTGGAAAAACTTCATATTAATGACTTCTATTTAACAATAAGAGTTATTAATTTTCAATCATATATCATGACACAAAAATTCTATCTCTAATGTCATCGCAATTGGATCCAATGACTATCATTATCATAATATAGACAAGGTTTTCCGTATTTATGCCACCACTCCAATTATATTAAGGTGACAAATTGAAAACAAAATCTTAAGCACTAACCCATTGTAGTCTTTTGATACTTATAAACTTTTGGAGGTCAATGCAAACTTTTGAAATTATTTTATAAAACGGATTCAAATGAAAACTTCCAAAAAAATAGGTAACTAAAAATAAATTAAAATTTTTGATTTTTTCCTTTTATTAGATCAATCTAAACTTGAGGGTCATGGAATTGCTAAACCCAATAATTTTACCCCAACTTAGTATAACTTTAAAGCTTTTTTTACTTTATGAAATTATAAATTAATCAGTAAACATGATTAAAATAAGCTCTTCAAAAAAAACAAAAAGAGAAAAGTTTGGCAGCAAGCTAGGGCCGGTTCAATAAGGTCTAGGTTAAAGGAATTTGGGTTAGGGGTAGGTCCAACGGGTCTAAAATTACTTGGGCGGTGTCTACATCTGGGTCTCTTATGTTGGTTGGGTTCAAATCAAACCGAACCTAGCCTATCACTATCCCTACTTTTGACGAGCATTTTAGCCTTCACATGGAAGTCATATTTACTCTCTTTTTATTTATTTTTGAATATGAATTGACAATACGTGTGGAAGCTAACAGGCAAAACTGATGACTTTTTATGCTAAAAAATAGGAATTTCAAAAATTTCACAATAAATTGGGTGATAAAATTAAGTTCAGTTGTTTTGTGAAAATGGAACTACATACACTTATTTCATGTAAGACCTTTTTTTTCCTGAACTACCCTTTGTTTTTCAAAAATCAACAAGTTGTTTCCAATTACTAATCGAAAGAAAAAGGAAAAAAGAATAGGGAAATAGTAAAACCTAAAATGGAGCATTTCCATAGTTCGCATAGTGCAAATGATAAAAAATTATGGATGGAGAAGAAATGTTCAAAAATTACCAAAGAAGACTTAATATTACGTGTTTTTTCTTTTCAGTGGATTTCATACTAAATTGGCCCATTTTTGTTTCTTACTAATAGATCGGGACTCATATACATCAGGCACGCAATGGAATGTCATTAATTTTAGTAATGAAGGCTTCTCAGATTCTTCATAACTCTAATTTTTGAAAATATCAATTTCTTTTCACGTATTATATATTATAAAGGAAATATTGGTTTAAAGCATAATTTAAATTTTCATTTCGACCAAGCCTTGCATTCTCTATATATACAAGCGATTTGTTTATTTTCATACATACTATCTAAAAACTTTTAAAATGTCAAAGGTATACTCTCTTGTGTTTGTTTTAGCACCTTTGTTTCTCACAACACCCTATTTTAGTGTAAGCATAGAGGAAGATTCAGTATTGTCAAACATCATTTTAGATGAAAACGATAAAAATTTAGTAGGGGAAGATGGGATGCGGACTCTTGCTTCTTCCAAACACCACATAGCCACCACAGCATGCATGCACCCCGCCATCACAACCATATCCAGCACCATGGAGACAACCACAATAGGAACCACCATCACCATGACCAAGCTCATCCTCCCAAGTGAAGCCACCACCATACTCATCCTTCGAAGCAAAGCCACCCCAATGTTTATCCCCCTAAGCAAAGCAGCTACCGTGCTCATCCTCCTAAACATAGCTACTATGCCTATAAGGGATTTACGAGAAATTAAAATATTATTTTGAACAAAGTAACTTTTTTCTCCCCTTCTTTTCTCTTTTTGCTTTTTCATTATCGTCTCTCATGTAATTAAAAGATCTCATTATTGAAAGAAGTTCAAATACTAAATTGTTTTGCATTTAGTAAGATTAACAATCTTCTTATTGCAATGTTTTGAAGTACATGGAATAGGCTAATTTCTTATCATATAATTTCATGTAGAACTTGATCCTTAATCGGCATGTTTGTGTTGTATAATCACTTTATCAACTACCAACCTAATCAACACACGTTCTCTCCACATTTCGTGGTTAAACCAATTTGATCAAAATAAATCAACCTTATTGTATTGTCAATGAATTTTAATCATATGCTTACACGAAAGTATGATGAAATTTCATATCGATAATATGAGGTCTTTATTGTCGTTGAAATGTAGTAGAACTAGTTTTTGTTACCAAAAAGTAAAAAGTATGGGCTTCCTGCGGCCATGTCCATTGGAAAACATTTAATTGTTATTGAAATATTTATGTGAATACAATTAGGAGGTAAAATTCTATAAAATTATGAAGCGTTCAATTGCAAATTTAGGCAAGTCGAGTAGTTTGCACACCCTTCTTATCTTTTGTTCACTCTTAATATGTAATATTACTATTCTTAACCCTATTTGTAATAAATAAATCATTGGCGTGGAAAACCTTCATATTAATGACCTCTAATTATTGATTTTTATCAGTGCGAGTTATGTTTTTTCAGTCGTACATCATGGCATAAAAATCCTATATATAATGTCATCATAGTTTTATCTAATGACTATATCATGTTATATATAAAGTTTCCCATATTTATTCCACTAGTTATATACTCCAATTTTATTAAAGCGACAAATCGGAAACAAAATCTTAAGCACCGACCCATCGTAGTTTTTTGATACTTATAAAAATTTGGAGTTTAGTACAAACTTTTGAAGTTATTCTATCGAAAGGATTTAAATGTGAACCTCCAAAAAATATGTAATTAAAAATAAACTCGAAGATTAGAATTTTTTTTTTCATTGGATCAATTTAAACTTGGGAGAGTCCAATGGGTCAAAATTAATTGCACAGTGTCTAGGTCAAGGTCTCATGTGTGCATCAGGTTCGGGTCTTACTGAACCCTATCCAATTCCACCCTACTTTTGACGAGCATTTCAGCCTTTATGAGAAAGCCATATTTACTATTTTTTTATTTATTTTTAACTAATAATCATTCATAAAATTGACAATACATGCGGAAGTTAACAAAACAGATTTCTATGCAAAACTAATAATAATTTGTAAAATTCCACAATAAACTGGGTGATAAAGAGAAGTTTTGTTGTTTTGTGAAAAGTAAATTTGCTTAGTATTTTAGGAGATTAAATGACAACTTTTGAGTTGGAGAAAATAATAGAGCTTGTGAATACCAAGACCTAGATGTTTATTTATTTAGTTTTGGGATGGTTTTATTTATTTAGTTTTGGGATGGTACAATTCAAATATTTTAATTTCAACATAAATACATTTATCTATTGTAATTTATCTCTTTATGTGTGAATTAATCTACTAATGCTTATATATATGGAGCAAATTGTGAATGAGAGATCATGCATTAAAGATTATAGTCGTCAAGTTCTTTTTTTTTTTTTTTTTTGAATAAACATTTGGTTCTTTGAATTTAGATAATGTCAAACATAGACTAGGTGGAAATATACAACCTGTTGTCATTTAGGGGCATTTCCATCTTTGAATATTAGTAAGATTATACAAAATCTTTTGTTTTCTTTATTATTCAATCCTTTTATATATTTATTTTTTTTTCTTTATTTCATAATTTTGCATATATCTTAGAACGTATGTATATATATGACCTGAAAATTTTTGCCAGTAATATTTATTTCACATTAAGTAAGTAGGGCAAAAAAAACCGATCAAACAAAAAAATAAAAGAGTAACATTAAGGTTGTGATCTCGTGTGATTTTTATATGAAAATGATTAACAATAAAGAAAATGGTATATATGTTATTGAAATCAATAAAAATAATGTACTAAAGATGAATGGGCATTTTAGTCCATATGCCAATATAAAAAGCAAAAGATGGAGTGCCAATAATAATTTTCAATTTATTTTAAAGATTGATCTTCTTCTATTATTATTTTTTCTTTGAATTGTGTTGTTTTTCTATTATAGAATACTATCAAGTTGTTCCCTTTGTGACTAAAATCAAAGTTTCATTTTATCATCCAAAAATCAAAACTTAGTCTACATCCTCTTTATTTACTAATTGTTAATGAGAATATCTTGTCTTAATATTAGAACAACTAATTAGTAATGATATTATTTTTTAAAAAAATAGTAATGATATCGATGATATAAAAAAATCGAAGAACTAGACCTATTTACTCTATATAGAATGTATTGACTTTTTGATATCCATAAATAAGAAAACTAATCAATATTTGTTATGAATAAAAAAACGGTTTATTTGCAGATTTTATAGACATAGTTAATTATGTATACGAACTTGGGAATATAATAAAATCTTGATTTTTTTTTCTTTTTCATCTACTTTTTTTCATAATTTACCATTCATTTTTCAAAAATCCACACATCCTCATACCCTCTTGCCTAATGTTATCGTCCTACAACCGAACAATTCCATATAGGCATATATCTCTCTCTGCAAAAGCATTTCCCTGGCCATTGACCACCAGCTATTTGTTGACATCATTTGCTAGAATAATACCCACCGCTTCAAGTAATCCCTCTTTTCCGACATGGTTTTGAACCTTGCTTATCCATTTTTAATCATTTTAGGAGTGTGTATGTGTGCAAGTAAGTTTTAGTTTTTCAGTACGTGCGTGGCTAATTTGTTCAATGTTTAATTATTAGTGTGTGTGGTAGTGTGGTATATGTGTAATGATTATAATTTTGTATGAATATTATATACATATAAAAAATACAATGTTGTAAATGTATAAATATTCATATAAATTACTAATATATAAAAATATATGGATATGTATACATAACTAGCTTGTATACTTTTTGCTATGTAATGTGTGATTTTCGAAGTTTATGTACTAATTGATATCTAAATTTAATTATTTAATTATTTTGTTGGACAATATCAAAAGGTAGGAAAAATCTTTTTTTTTTATGTCACAATTTAGAAAAACCTTATTTTTGATGTCACAATTTAGCTTTCGTTAATCCAATATTCTATTGATTGTAAATTCTCAACCAATATATTTATTTTGTTCATGTTTCTTGAATTAGTTATTATCCACATATATTTTACTTAGATTAAAAAAATCTTAATATTTTAATGGCAAGATCATGAGTTACATATCAGTACACCCTAGTGGATTAGGGCTCTTACCCAAGCAAGATGAGCTTTATGCTCATACACATTATTTGAGAAAAAAGTAAAAGAATAAAAGTTTACTATGTAAAAGACTTTTGTACCCCTTGTTCAACAAATATCGGAACAGCAAAGAATTCCTCCTTTTACGTCTTCTTCAATATTTCTTTTACTTCTTTTCAATGCCACCTCCGCCACTACCACCATCAACGCCAAGAGACACTACTCTACTCATAAACAAATTTGTCTCATTCGTCTTAGCAACAACCCTAGGTCAATTTTACCAATCATCTAGTTATTGACATTCAATTGAAGTTTGAAACATCACCTCCATCATCCACCATCACCACCACCGAAACTTCACCCACCATCCACTACAGCTACCTTATCTACACTGACCGCCATCACCACCACAGCAAAACTGCAGCCCCAATCCTTCTTTGTCCCTCTTCCCTTTTCTCCCTTTTTCTAACACCAACCACATCAAAACAAAGGGGAAGGAGAAATCATGGGCAAAATAATAAAGTAAAGGAAAAACAAAAAAGAACAAATAAAAGACAAACATGGGGTTGGTGGTCGATTGGGAAGAAATCCCCGTTGTTACCTGGAATCGAGGAACAATCTTTGTTTTATATTTTTCATTATTTAATTATTTGAAGAAATTTTATATTTTATTTTGGAGAAAGCTTGTTTTATATTTTTGTTGTTTTTTCTATTTTATTTGATCTTTTATTTAATTAAGCGAAAAAAAAAGAGAAAAGATAAAATAGAAGATATTATAATTAAATGTTTGGTTTTTCAGATTTCTTTCTTTAATTATATATTTTACAGTTAAATTATTTTTATTATCTAATTTATTATTAATTAGTAATTAATCGAAAGAAATTTATTAATTAAGAAAAAAGGTGAAATTATTTTTCTAATTTCTTTATTGAATTGTGTATATTTGAATACTTAAATTATATTTAGTTTCAAATTTATTAATAATGAGTTATTAATTAAAATTAATTTATTAAGTAGGATAAAAAGAAGTTGTAATTTCTTTGTAAATGTCTTTTTAAAGAAATGAAACAATTTGAAGAGTTTTTAAAAAAACAATTTAAAATTTTACAAATACATGCCTTTTATAGTTTCAATATTACAAAGGCCATCCATATAAACAAAAAATGAATCATCCCCATACAGGGGTAGAAATGGAATCACAATGAGCTTTTGGTTGAAGGCTCGGCCGATAATGATGTACTGGGAATTTTAGTTTTTCAAAAGATAGTTAACTATAATTTTTCAAACATGAGGAATACGAATGGTAATTTTCATATTTTTGGATGGGTGCAAACTTAATTAACCCAATTTTCATTTCCTTGAAATTAAATGACTTTTAAAATTTGAAATATATAAGCATAATGTTGTTCAATACTAATTCTTGTCAAATTTGGTTTAATTGAAAGTGACTATAAACCGGTGTGTTGTGTTCCGTCAACTAATAGCGGAAGAAGTTTAATCCTAATTTTTCTTGGACTCTAGTTTAATTAAAAGTGCTTTAAAAATAATAGAATTTTAATTCAAATGAAACTGATGAGGATACATTGTTTATTTACATAAAATATATAATAGAATTCTAATTCAAATAGAATTGATGATTGTAAATTATTAATTTGCACAACTAGCTTTAAAATATAAACACTATTAAAAGGATATTTAATGCGAATAAAAAATTCCAAGACATTTCCACTCTTCTATTATAGTAGAGATAGAGATCTTGTCTTTTCATATTGATGGATCAATGTGCACTGTCCATTTTTTTAAGTTAAGATCATAGATTCTTTTTATAAATATATAACGAAATTCTATTAAGATAAAACTAAATAATAATAAGTAATAAGACATTTACTAATTAATTTGTGATAAATAAAATTTGTCACAAATTTAAATTTGTGATGAATTATTTCGTCACTAGATAAGGTGTTTTTTTTGGTAACGTGATATAAATGCTAAATAATTCTAAATAATAGCCATCTATTGAATAAAAAAATAGAAAAATAATAACACACACACCTAAAGAGTGCGTCTAGAGGGAAAAAGAAAAGAAAATTTTAGTCAGGTAAATATAGGGTAGACTCAATGAATTTGTATTAAAAGTGGAATACGGCATAAGATCTTCTATTTTAGGTATTTTTTGGATTAGGATCTAATAGGATAATTCCGTAGCTATTGACAACCTAATATGGTGCGCCTCTTATCCGGAGGTTCACCATCAAAGCAACACCAATATGGTAAAAGAATCCAAGAGGATTGGTTTTACCACTTGGTAATCTTTTAGCAATAGTGAAGCTATTTCCACAGATAAACTAGACAGATTTTCCAATTCTCTCAAATTTTGTAGCGAGACCCAAGACAAAAACCAAATAATTGAGAAACTACAGTAAAATGGCTCTTAACAACATCTCTATTCACATCAAACAATTCAAGTATCATGCAGCAATTCTGTATAATATACAACGGTCAAATGGCTTAGTGTTACTGAATAATTCACACAATAAGTTACATATTACAAGATGCTGAAACATTCATTACTATTTACTATAATCTTCCTGGTGAAAAATTAATCACCTCCCTTCAAATTCACACAGTCACATACAGGGAGAGACAAAATCTTTATTGCTTTCATATATTTTTAATAGGGGAAAATCATTCCTTTCCAATGCCAATGCCAAAACAGAGCAGTGGGCATATAGAAGAACAGAACCCTTTTTTCTTCTTTCTCAGCCGGGACTTCACAGCTTTCTCAACAACATAGTCAGCCATGTATTGTACAACAGCCTACAAAATAGAAAAAAAAAATTAACGAAAAAAAAAATTTAAAAATTATGCAAATGCAAGTTAGTGTTCACCAATGCGCTCCAAAGTTGAACTAATACTATGAGAAACCATCTGGAAAACAATTATGCAACAACTTGTATTACACATAACAATTCACAATACAATGAAAAAATGGGCAGTTGAGATCTGGAGAGAGCAAAGGTTGTGAATTGGAAAAATGAAATTGAACATTCTCTTTCCATATCGCAACCATCCAATAATACTCGTCATTTCTTATTGATTCATGAATGTAATGGAAAATATAATACATTATGTCAAAGAAGATTGTTACCGCCAAAACAACATTAACATACCTCTGGACCCAGTTTTGTAATTTCACTAGGAGGCACCTCCAAAGGAGTTTCTTCAACCCGAAAGTTTCTCAACCTCGACAAGAATCTAAATGAATCAGGCAAAACTTTTATTTGGTTGTAACTAATATCAAGCTCTTCAAGCATTTCAAGTTTTCCAAGTGACTCAGGTAGCATTCTCAAGTCTGCAAAGTTTTTCCCAACATTTAATTTCTCCAAACTCATATCAAAACAAAGTGTTTCAGGTATACTCTCAAGTTCATTGAAGCTAATATCAAGCTCCCTCAAACGAGATAGATTTCCCATAGTGGAAGGCAATCTTTTTACTCTGTTATAATGCAAAGTAAGAATCTCCAAGCTTTCAAGATTTCCAATTACTTCTGGGAGAGCTTTGAGCTGATTGAAATCCAATCTCAGTTCAACAAGCGACGTACACAATCCAATCATGTGAGGAATTTCTTCGAGATCATTTGTTTCGACATTTAGTCTCTGTAAAGAACTTAGATCCCCAACCGTACTTGGCAAGTTTGAGAACCGGTTTGAACTTAAATCAAGATTAATCAAATTAAACAAATTCCCAAAAGAGTCTGGCAGTGTTTTTAACCGATTTGCAGAAAGATTTAAGTCGGTTAAATTCTGAAGTTCCCCAAATGAATTGGGAAGGTTTATGAGCTGGTTGGCATGGATATCAAGCTTCATTAAGTTCTTGAGATTGCTTATGGGGGTTGGAAGGGCCATGATCCTGTTGTCAGATAAATATAATTCAGAAAGAGTTGATAACTTCCCCAGAGATAAAGGAAGCCACTCGACCTTGTCCATCAGTTTGCCTCGAAGATCCAAAACATGTGCACCCATTTTTGCAGAGTTTTCGATTACTGCAGCCACTTTCATAAGATTCAGTTTTTCAACTTGCACTTCACCTGAAAATGTAATCAAATTTATGGTCAATTACACTGGCCTAACCTGTAATCATGTGTAACTGCACAAGCTTCCCCTCTTGGTTAAAAAGGTACAAATACCCCTTTTTGACCATCAAAAAATTTGATCAAAACTGGCAAGATTTATCAAGAAAATTGGTTACCATCATCCATATATGCTACAGAAATTTAAAAAGTCTGCTAAAATTGTAATGATGGCATCATTTAACTGTGGGCAATAATCGAGAGAAGGGGGTAACTGTAAGGTAGAATAAGTTACAAGGGCTGTCTGAGTAATTTTGAAACCACGAGGTGATATTCGTGCAGTTGAATATACTTACAGACGATGATGTCGTAACTGTAGCTCTAATATATGTTAGATTGTTCTCTGTTCAAGTAACCGTATCAAATCCAGATCTAAATTGATACACGTGAATGAATCACGTTGAATAGATGAATTTTATACAGAAATAATATAGGATACAGTTGAACTAATACAGACCAATTCTTGAAAAATGAGGATAACAATTAAAAAGTAAAAGCTTTTACTGGATTACAATTCTACACGGTGCCAATCCCTTGTCCCCATCAACCCTTCTTAGTTGTTCTAAACTTCTACCAAAAGCAATACAAGACTTGCAACAAACATATCATCATCATCGTCAATGAATCTCTGTAATTGCAAATTAAATTCAAGAAAATTATCCAAATTTGAAGATTATTTCCTACACGTCAAACAGTAAGCTTCAAAGCTAAGTGCAAATGATCCAAAACTATTCATAATCCAAACATTTCACAGAATTATTGGACACCCGCATGATTAAACCAAGAATTAAACTAAAAAATTTCGGTTTAAGAGCAAACCTGAAGATGAAACAACAGCTTTCGAAGAAGAACTTGCGGGATAAAAACCCTTTGAATCATCACCAACACTTTTAACAACTTCACAATTATCACTCTCCACACTCTTCTCCTCACTGATCACAGGTTTTCTTTCAACTTCACCTTCAATACCTCCCAAATCAGGCACTATCTCCGATTCGGTTTGCCCAGAGACCAGCGCTGTAGCCTTCTGAATGAGCCCATCAAAAACCTGAAAAATCCTGTCGAGTTCGACCAATTGCGCCGCCTCTTTGCGCTGCTCGTGGCTCTGAAACGAGACCTTGGCTTTCTTCACTTCCTGCAGCACGTAGAATAGCTCCGGCGGCACGTCCGGCGGGGCTTCCTGCTTCGAGATCTCCTCTAATTGAAGCTTTTGTTCGGTTTCCACGGTGTGGAGCACGGAATTGGCCGCCTCAACCTCTTCAATGGAGGGTCTCGGCGGCAGCGATTTGTAGATTCTGGTTATTTCTTGTACTGTTTCGGTGTAAGCGGGTGGCTGAACTTCTGTCGCCGCCGCGGCCATGGCGGAGGAGGTATCGATTGGGAGGAGAGAGAGGATTTGGTGTAGAAATAGAGACAGACCAGAAAGTTTTTCGAAAATTTGATGCGTGGAAATTTTTTTCACAATTTTGTAATGATCTTATATATATATATATATATATATATACACACACACACACACTAACCGAGTCCCTCCATTTCCACCTGGTTTAATCCGGAGTTTTGAAATGATTGAAAAATGACATTTGGGTATCTTCATGTTATCCATTTTTAAAAGCAGCGGCTGAAATTAATATTAAATAAGTAAAAAAGAAAAGATAAAGTCTTTTTTATGCTTAAGTATCATGGTTAATATAAAATCGTGGCTTAGTTTGGCTAAATTTATTTTTTAAGAGTTTATAAATTTTTAGAGCTTATAAAATATTTTTAAAACTTATAACTTATATATTTTAATTAATTAAATTCAAATTCAAATTCAAATTGTCAAACAGTCAAAGTGTTCGAATAATCTTATAAGATATTTCGAAAGCCTATAAATTCTAATGTGTTTGCTACACCTGATAGAGTAAATGCGCTCCTTTATTATAATTAGCAAAAAGCACGTGTGTTGCATGTGAAAACACATTTCTTACGATAATAGTAGAAAAAACCTTAAAATTAAATTACAATGGTTGCATAAATGCCAAAACTTCAGATTAAAAAATGAATATGTCAAATTATTAAATAAAAATAAAAGGAATTAGTTTTTTTTTACATTTTTCTTTCGTTTTTAAATTGATATTTGTACTCTAATTTCTCTCTTTTTTTTTCAATAAGAAATTAATGACTATTTCAAAACACTAATTTTACTAACTTGCACGATGCATGTATATTCATTTTGTTTGATTCCTCTTAGTGTGGACCACTTTAAATTATGAAAAGCACACGACAACCACACCCTTAACGTTGACTCGTTGTCTTTTTCCTTTTTATCATTTTTTTTTTTTTTTGGTTCATTTTACTTAACACAACATATACAAGAATTCAAATCATAATAGAGACTTCTGTTATATACGTAAAATCCTGAAACAAAACTAAGAAAATTAAACATAAAAAAAACCTTAGGGTAATCAAAAAAGCTAAAAATAGTACATATTCAACTTGAACATTGAACATAAGAGTATATATTTCATCTAAATTAATATAAGTGGTTTTGAAAGTCTAAAAGCAAAGGTTGCGTATCACTTTAAAACTATGATATATATATATATATATATATATATATATATATATATTATCGTGTAGAAGTCGACACTTTCAATCCACAGGAATATTTTTGCTTTTCCCATCTCTTTTTGAGGTTTTGAGGTTTTTCATCTTCTCTGAAAAAGAAAAGAAAGAAGAAAGAAACAAAAGGGAATGCTTCTCTTCTAAGAAATTAGAACTCCGACAAAAAGCTAACAATTATTGTCAAGACTTTTATGCAGAAAGCACCATTCTTTTACTTATTTTGTTTAAAGCATATTAACCTAATTGTTGAGAAAATATATGAGTGCATATATCCTCATTAAAATCACAAAATATTCTTAATGCCATAAAGGGTAATGTTATTGGCAATCCTAAAATTGATAGAGGAGCTATATTTTTATTTTCAATAATTGACCAAAATGCCATTCCTTTTGTCTATTGGACATCATTTGATTTTTTTTTAAGGGTGAATTACACTGACAACCCCTGAGGTTTGGCTAATTTACGAAAAATTCCTTATTTTTTTAAAAATTACCAAAAACCCCCTAAGGTTATATTCATATTACAAATTTATTTCAAATTTTGAAAATACCTCTGAGATTAGATTAATTTACGAGAAACCCCCTATGGTTTCAAAAATTACAAAAAATTCCCTAAGGTTATACCAATATTACAACTAGCACCTACTTAAGTTGACTTATCAACAATATTAATTATTTTTTTTCCCTCTGTAATATTGTTAACATAAAATTTTCATGTAATAGGTTTGAAAAAAAAATGTGATTATTTATTCAAAAAAATATACTGAATTTAATGGATTAAAAGTATCTAACAACACATCAAGTATGTCATATTATCGCTAATACGGAGTAAATTTTAAGAGAAATGAGTTAAAGTCCTCAAGCTATATAAAGTTTTCAAGTGCATTATTTAATTTCAATTTTTATATTTCAATCAATGTTTATATTTCTCATTTCACATTATGGATATATACGATGCATATAATTATATTTTTCTCAAATATAAATTTAGCACATATTACGTATATGTAGTATAAATTCATAACATTAAATTTGGATTATTTATTTGAATAAGTAATCACATTTTTTCTCCAGATCTATTACATGAAAATTTTATGATAACAATATTACAGAGGGAAAAAAAAAACAATTAATATTGTTGATAAGTTTCTATCGAAAAAAAATATATATATATTGTTGATAAGTCAACCTAAGTAGGTGCTAATTGTAATATTGGTATAACCTCATGGGGTTTTTGGTAATTTTTGAAACCACAGGGGATTTCTCGTAAATTAATCTAATCTCAGGGTGGTCAGTGTAAATCACCCAAAAAAAGGAAAGGAGTATTTTCGTAAATTGAAATAAGTTTGTAATATGGATATATCTTAGGGAATTTTTGGTAATTTTTAAAAAAGTAGGGGATTTTTCGTAAATTAGTCAAACCTCAGGGGTAGTTAGTGTAATTTTTTCTTTTTTTAATTGAACAATATGCCATAATCACTATTTAATTGACCAATAAAAAAGGTTTGAATTTGATGCCAAAATCTAAGTCTCTCTCTCTCTCTCTCTCGGTTTGAACTCATGTACTACAATATCACAAATATCAATATTATTTTTTTTCTTTGAATTTTGGTTGGATGGATGATTATAAAATTATGAATAAAAATATAAATTTCGAAATGGATATTGTAAAGGTGGATTAATGTTTTAGACATTGATGTGGTCGGATTTTGGCCTGCGGTACACGTCACTTCGATCTGGGAGTAAGTGTCCGAATCCGGTCAGGTAGATCCGAGTAAGGTTGTCTGAATGCTGGTCGGGTCCTATTCTGCAAGGATGGAGCACACGTGAGACTAGTAGGAAGTGTCTCCGGCGAAGACCCTCCGACGCTCAAGTCAGAATTCGGGTAGGTGAACAGTAAGTAGTAATCAGCGTATTGGTAGATAAAAAATGTCTTCCCCAATGAATAGTAGTCGCCGTACTATTTATAATAATAAAAAATAGGTGGGCCGGACCAGAATTAGGTTGGCCCAATCCCGTTGCTGGTAACGGGCGTTCCCCATGACGCGCTGTGGGCGCGTGGGGTACATTCCTTGCTCGAGGAGGGTGTCAAGGCATTGACTCTGAGGATGAAGTGTTGTCGACATCGATCATGTCATTTCATCGAGTCAAGGAGATGTGGTGAACTCTGGCCGAACAAGGCCGTCAAGAAAAAGACCGTGGGCCTGATCGAAATAGGTCTGACACGCGGCAATAGGAGGATGGCGGCATGTGCTGAGCTGGATCCAACGTGTGAGCTGAGGAGGCGCATACGTGGCCAAGGCAGATTTGGCCACATCATTAGCCCCCCCAGTTCTTGGTTTGACCGACCCTCGTAATACGGGCAGACCGGGAACTGTCCGAGGAGATAGCGCCTACGATTTCGCTCAGGAATTTCCGATCAGGCGTTGGCGGTAACTTCGAAAATTGACCGTTGGGATGTGACCATTGGTAATAAATACTGGCGTCTGTTGGACTTCCCGAGGAGTATTTTTACCGCCCTATAAATAGGGGCTCCGGGCGAGACTACAGGCGCGTCATTTTGCAATCGAGCTGAAGTTCCATTCCGAGCATAATCTGAGAGCACGCGCAGAAACGGTGCTCATTATTTGGCGCCCACCGTGGGGCCGCTAGGCTCCTCCCAAGTCCCTCGTCTGGGGGGCTTATGATGAGGCCAATTCTCCCACATCGAATGGAGACGAGGGTCTTGATCACTATATACACACCAACCCTCCCTCACCTAGCACGACGCGTTTTGAAAACCCCCCCAGTCCCTCGACGGGCAGGCGTGGACAGTATCGTGCTCAGGCTGGGGCCATCTCGGGTGCGCGCAGAAACGGTGCTCATTATTTGGCGCCCACCGTGGGGCCGCTAGGCTCCTCCCAAGTCCCTCGTCTGGGGGGCTTATGATGAGGCCAATTCTCCCACATCGAATGGAGACGAGGGTCTTGGTCATTATATACACACCAACCCTCCCTCACTTAACACGACGTGTTTTGAAAACCCCCCCAGTCCCTCGACTGACAGGCGTGGACAGTATCATGCTCAGGCTGGGGCCATCTCGGGTGCGCGCAGAAACGGTGCTCATTAGACATAAATGGATATTTTGATAAATTTCTTGATAGATGAAAGAAAATGGAGCTCCACTAATAATTTTTGCAGCGTCAATATCAAGTCCATAAATCATAGCCCCCACCCACCCCCGGGCAGGCGCCAACCAGCTTTGAAACCAAAAGCCATCCGCCTCTCCAATATGATTTTGTAATTGTAATGCATTTCTAACACCTCATGCCTATCTTTTAATCCCCCATTCTCCAACACACCTAAATATGTAGTCTAAGACTATGTTATTCCTTTTCTTTTAACGCTATTGTTTGCATCATTCCTTTCTGTTGTTATATTGTAACGTTGCAATCATATTTGAATAATCACAACGTAAATCATTTTAGTACCATTTTAATATACAGTTAATACAATAGAATATGCGTACCAACTTATAAAGTAGTTAAATTATATAAAATGGAAAAAAAATCAATTAATTGGTTGATTATTTATAATGACCTTTTATATTTTAAATATATTACTAAAACAAACATTTTTTTTTTCAAGCTTTCATAAGCCTTCTTGATCTTTTCTTTTCCTATTTAGTAGCCTTGATTATTTTTCAATAATCTATGTTGTCCTTTTATAAATTTGAATTTTATAACAAATATAATAATACGATGGATAAAGCCTTATTATGATATTTTTGTAATATGTTGTACACCCAAATTTAAATGTTTGTTGCTATTTTATTTTATGTCATTATTTTATAATTTTCTATATACTACACAAATTTTATATAAAACCTATACCTACGTAAAATATTGTAAATAGTTATACACAATACAAAATTTTAATATTTATTTTGACATAATTTTAATTTTCAAAATGAAGTTTCTTGAAGTGCAATTCTAATACACAATTATTAAATTTTATGGATTTAGTTATTGCAATATTCAATTTATAATAAAACATATTCCTTTGAAACATTTAATACATTTTCGAAAAATCATTTAATGACGTTTAAGAATATTAAAAATGACCAAATAATAATTTTAATGTTTTTTTTTAGCTTAAAATCATAGCTTTTATTAGCGGAGTTCTTCTCAATCATTGATTCTTATTAATAGAAACTAATTTATTTAATTATTTTCATTAAATCCATAAGTATAAAATGGAAGTTTAAAAGGCTTATATTCGTTGATCGCGTAACTATACATGGTTTGAAGTTTACAAAACTCGTATAAATTTAATAATTAATGAATCAACATAAGAATCACGAGTGGTAATTCAATGATTTGCTTGACTAATATGCCGATGTTCTTATTAATTAATTTGTGAGGATTACAATTTTATTTTCAAATTAATATCGCAAATAAAAGTTAAAAGTTATTCGATTTTCTTACCAAGATATATAACATTACTATGATCTTCTTAATTTATTTACCAAAACATATATATTATCTAGATTTTCAAAGCATAGTTTTTATTAATAAGTTCTACTCAACCATTAATTATTATTATTAATGTAAAACAATTATTTAATTACTAATAATTAAGCCCACAAATACAATATGAAAGGTTAAAAGGTTTATATTTATTTAAATCATAATTATATATATAGTTGGGAGTTTAGAGGGCTTTACTATAAAAATTAACCACTAATTACTTAATAGAGAACATCATAGTTATTATACAATTGGAAGAAACACTTTGTAAGATCCACACTTTTATGGTAGTATCGATTTAGATATAGATAATGAGGAAAAATAGTAGAGTAAAAATAAGATCATGTAAAAGAATATTTTTTAGAAGATAAAAATAAATGATTAAATATATTAAAAATGTTAATGTCGGTTTATCATTTAAAACTAAATAACTTAAAGGCTTTTAAAAATAAATTGGAAGTGCTTACTTTTTCATAAAAAGTTATAGATTCCGAACATATTTTGTGTTGAACTTATGAGGTCCTTTCCTAAAAACATTACTTAATACTTCTAATACACACACACACACATAACTTTTACAAAATGTTTTTTGAAGCTTATTTCTTCAGGAAATTTGTATTCTCAATTAATACTGAAAAATTGGAACTTTTCCATTCACTCAATATATCTATGATAATCAAAAAGACCACACATGAGTTTTTGGGTTCGATTTATATCTTTTTGTTATTAATAACTAATAGCTTATAAAATATTTTACAAATAAGTAGGAAAAATTTTATTTTCTTCTTAGAGAAATATAAATTTTAAGTATATATTGTAAGATCTTGCTCCGACAAATTAATCATGTACTTTTAACAAAATTTATAATTAAGCTCAACCAACACTCCTTTTGTTGCACCTGATAATTATACTCTCTGTTTTTCGTAATTGTCATTTAATTAAGAATTCACACCAGCATTAGAGATAATTAAAAATCATAATTTTAAATTTATATGACTTGGATATTGTTTTGGTTAAACCAATTTTGTCTTATTTTTTAAGTGGACATTTTGTTCAATTACATAAATAACTCATGTATTACAAGTCAAACTATTACATCATAATTCAAAGTATTAGAGATAATTAATAATCATAATTTTAAATTTATTTGACTGAGATGTTATTTTAGTTAAGCTAATTTTGTCTTATTTTTTAAGTGGACATTTCATTTAATTACATCAATAACTTGTATATTACAAATCAAACTATTACATCATAATACAATGTACAAACTAAACTATTCCATCATACTCAAGCAAAGAAACTACTATTACGTTGAACAAATAAACAACTATTAAAGTAAAAATAAAACCCACATATTTTGATGGAAAATCGACTACAAGACCTCATAATTTTGGAGTCCCGACTTTGACAGTTAAATTAAAACTCATCAACAATTTACTCAAGGGATATATTAAGAAAACAATAATTAATGCATTCTCAAAAGTTGAGAATGACAAATATTAGGAATGTTATATATATATATATAATTAAATAGGAATAGAGGGAGCATCATATATAATTGAGTTCCATTCCAACGTTTTGTTTTTGGTCTTATCTTAGCAGACTTTTTAGAGTGATTAATGTTCAACTTGTTTTGGTAATAATCTCAAGACTTACGCTATAAAGAGGACCACGTTATCTAATAACCTCTTTTGGTCAGCATTAATCATTGAAAGAATTGTATGTGTAATAGCTTGATGGACCAAGATTAGTTACGTAGCTAAGTATAATTCCCAACTTTAAAATTATTTCGTGACTCTCTCTCTCTCTCTCTATATATATATATTGTTAAATGTTTTTGTTCTTTAGTACATTCACTAATCATTTTTCAGCTCAATCCCTGAATTTTCTTTTAATATAATTATAAAATGATTTGTGTTGTCAGTATTATAAAGTTGGTGGCTGCACCCTCGATTTTGAGATCTTGACTACTCCACCTATCACGAAGACTAAAATGTGTATATATATTTCGTATGTCTTTGTCCCAAATTATTACTTCGTTTCATAAAAATAAAAAATAAATAATAATAAAGTATTTGTCGGTTTCAAAGTAAAGTCTAACGTCCACTAAGCAAACTACCCTTATCTATTTATTTCTTCCTTTTCTCTTCTTGTGCTCAGAAGTGTCTCCTAGTTAAAGTAATAAGAATATCAATACTAGAAGAGCCCTAGTTTCGCGGAATATTAATAGGCAGTCACAGATTAGCGCGTAAACACTATAACTATTTTCCCCTATTTGATTGGATGGAAAAGTAAAATGAAAAAAAATAATTTTTGTACTAAAGGACAACTATACCCTTATATCATTATAATTATGATTTTGTTATGAATTCATTTGTTGAAATAAAATAATAAAAATAAAATAAATAAATGTAATGAAATGTATATTTATATTGTATCAAAAGACAACTATAAGCTTATATAACTATAAATACAATTATATTGTAAATAAAGTAGTGGAAATAAAATAAATAAATATATTAAATATATATTTAACGTAATCTACTAAATAAAAATGCCATATTTACTATCAAACATAAACAAATTGTATAAATAAATTATAGTTTTTACTAAAAATAAATAAATATGATGAACAATTCTGGAAAATTTTAGTTAATAGGAATATAACCACAATGTTTTCCATTCATTTTCCATCAACTTTTGAATGGGAAAGAAATTTGTGGGCCTCATACTTATTTTGTTTCCACGTATTCTCTTAAATATTGGCAAATTTCTAAAGGTAAATTAATTGAGTATTTATATCTTAAAATTTGCCTTTAAAACTTGTATGCGGGTCAATTTGAAAAACAACCTGTATTCTTTTTTATTATTTTTTTCACTTTTATTTAGTATTTATTACTTTTTTTTGATTGCAGCTGGGTGGGTCAATCCTTCAAGTAATGCTGTATTATGCATCATATAAGGATATTTTAGTAATCTGCAAAGATAAATAGAATAATTACTAACTATATCATCAATCTATCTATACGATTTTATATTCGAAAGGGTATTTAACTCTAATAATTTCAATTTTGACCAAAAAAATATTTTTTTTTCGTAATTTTGAATTATTTAATTCTAATGAAAATTTTTAATTGTTGGTGAGCTAATGCAACAATCAAATTTTCAAAATCCTTTAATCTCTTTAAAATATATCTCTCTCTCACACACACATTTCATGCCATTGAAAATTAGAAATAAATTATATGATTCACCCCCCCCCCCCCACCATCAAGACAAACTACTACACTGTGGAAACTCAATTTTTCTCAACTCAAATCAATGCAAAACCTACAATCATAACCAAAAAACAATTTGCTTAAGAAAAATCAACCAATCGCACGAACAAGAATATAAGGATTTTAACGTGGAAAACCTCTCCAATGTAAAGGGTAAAAACCACGAGGGCTACGAGACCCAAGCAAAAATGTCCATATATAATATGAACAAATGCACAACAAATTAGACTCCAATAAACTCACAAACTTAGAGCAAACATTGGATTCATAAATCAAAGCAAGAATACAAGGTGATAAAAGGATTAAAGGTTCACTGCCACCAAAAATACAACTGTTGTTCGTGCTGCAAACTAGTGACTTCCAGGACTCCAAGTCCAAAATCCACCATACAAGTTCAAGTCCAATGTCTTGGCGACTTTCTATCTAAATTTCAGCTAAATTAGATTACAAATGAACCCCCAATCGAGTTCTAGATCGAAATTACACAAGCCGAAACTTTCTGGTGTTGTTGCTGAAAATATGTTTGGGCTATGATTGTTGTTGTTGTTCATGTTATTGCCTTAGTTCAAATTGAGAGACCAAGAAAATTACACCCGACATGCACTACTCCAAATTTAATGTGTAGCAGCAAAGTGGGTGTGCCTTAGTTTGGGCTAGACCCCGACAAATCTCCCCCTCTAGCTCATGTAAGGAAGGAGATAGTGCATTAAAGTTCTTACTCAAACTTAATATCAGTTGCCTTTGCACGAAGTTCAAGCTTCTCACAAGGCACCACCTTGTTAATCATATCAACAATATTCTTATTGGTGTGAATTTTTTCAAGTTCAAGCAACTTGGAATTCAAAATATCTCGAATCCAATGCTATCTAAAATCAATTTGTTTTGATCTACCATGAAACATCAGATTATTACCAAGATAAATAACACTTTGATTATCACAAAATAACAGATACCTATGCTAAGTGAACCCAGGCTCATGAATAAATTTTTTCATCTAAAGCAACTCTTTACAAGCTTCAGTGGTTGCAATAAACTCAGCTTCTGTTGTAGACAAAACAACACACTTTTGCAACCTGGATAGTTGTGCCACAACCCCCTACAAATGTAATCAAATAGCTTGAAGTAGATTTCCTTGAATCCCAATTTCTAGTCAAGTCTGAATTTGTATAGCCAACAAGCACAGGTTTTTCAGACCCAAACCAAAGTTTCAAATTTGTAGTACTATGAAGATACCCCATAATTCACATAACAGCATTTCAGTGCTCTATGCTTGGATTAGAAAAAAACCTACTAACCATACCTACAACATAAGCCAATTTTGGCGTCATACAGACCTTAGCATACATTAAACTCCCTACTACTAATGAATAGGAAATACTTTGCATATATTTCTTTTCTTCATCATTAGAAGGAGATTGTTCTTTGCTTGGTTTAAAGTGTCTATCAAGGGGTGTGCTTACCACTTTAGCTTTGTCCATATGAAATCATTGAAGTACCTTCTCGAAGCACTTCTCTTGAGATAACCACAATTTACTAGCTCTTTTATCATGTAAAATTTGAATGCCTAGAATATGTCTTACTGTCCCTAAGTCTTTTATGGCAAAGGACTTGCTTAACTCTTGCTTCAACCTATTAATTCTTGAAGCATTGTGGCCTACAATAAGCATGCCATCAACATAAAGCAATAGAATAATGAAATCATTAGTATAGAATTTTTGAACAAACACACAATGGTCAAATGTCGTTTTCTTGTAACCCTATTGAATCATCATAGACTTAAACTTCTTGTACCATTGTCTCAGAGCTTGTTTTAAGCTATACAAATTTTTCTTCAACTTGCGAACGTAATTCTCTTTTCTTTTTACAATAAAACCATCATATTGCTCCATGTAAATTTCTTCATCACCGTGAAGGAAAATAGACTTCACATCCATTGGTTCAACTTCTAGATGAAGACTAGCTGCCAAACCCAAAACAACACGAATTAATGACATTTTTACTACTGGTGAGAAAATCTTCTCAAAATCAATCCTCAATTCTAACTGAAACCTTTCACGAATAATTTGGCTTTGTATCTTGGTTTTGAAATATTGTCATATTGTTTTACCCTGTAAACCCATTGGTTTTTCAATGCACCTCTACCTTCGGGTAACTTAACTGTATCGAAAGTATGGTTGTCAAGTAAGAAATTCATTTCAACCTTCATTGTTTCAATGCTCCTCTGCCTTCGGGTAACTTAACTAGATCAAAAGTATGGTTGTCAAGTAAAGAAATTCATTTCATCTTTCATTGCTTCAAGCCACTTTTCTTTATGTTCTCTCTCCATAGCCTCACGATAGCAATCAAGTTTTCCCACGTTAGTTAAAAGTATATAATCACTAGATGAGTGCCTACTGGAATGCATTCTCACTCTAGTAGGTCTTCTAAGTAGAGTTGTAGATTGATCAACTATTGGCGCATCTTCATCATCTCCAATTTCATGATCTTCCTAAACATGATTATGTTCGACATTTTCCTCCACATCACTCTGATTCTCAAACTCAACTACATCATTGAGACTTGTACTAGGTTTCGAATCCAAATTAATCAAGTTGCCCATATCTTGAGACTTTGAATTTTGTGACTTGTCAATATCTTCTATGGTTTGGTCCTCCATGAAGATTACATCATGACTTATAATAGGTTGCTTTTCAATTAGATCATAGAACCTGTACCCAAAGTCATCTTGATCACAACCAATGGAAATACATTGTCTTGTCTTGGTATCTAACTTGGATATCTCGTCCTTAGGCACATGCACAAAACCTTTATAACCAAATACCCATAAATGTTCATAAGAGATGTCTTATACCAGACTCTATTAGCATCATTAGTATCCAAAGCAATAGAAGGAGACAAATTAATCACAAGGGCAGCAGTGAGTAAATCCTCCCCCTAAAAGGATTTAGGTAGCTTTGCCTCTGAAAGCAAACATCTGACTTTCTCAACTAGGGTTCTATTCATTCTTTTGAATGTGTGATATTAATTTTTTTTTATACAATCTCACATATATATTAATTTAAATAAATAGAAATTAAAAAACTTTCAATTTCTTATTAATGATTTTTAAATAATATTTTCAAAAATGCTAGATTTGATGTGTGATATTAATTTCTTTTGATACAATGTAAAAAAAAATATTCTATTTTGTGGTTTAAAATATGTATATAAAAAAAATAACAAATATCTATCTATATAATATAATGCAAGAAGGGAGACCAAAATTAATTCACTTTAATTAATACAATATAATACAACTTAAGATTTTGAGGTTAAAGAAAGGTACATTCTCTTTAGTTTTTTGGTGGTTTCATTGTTATTACCTTATTAGTTTCTGCAAAGTAGACATTTTGTGAAATAGTGATGCGTGTGACCCACCATGACAAGTGACAATCCATTGTTAATTTTTTATCCTGAGCTGGCACCAATACAGTGGAGGCAAATTCCACCATGTCAAGATTAGTATTATACTACAGTATATGAGTGTGCTGATTCTAATCAATTACTACTTTCCAATATTAAAATACTATATAACTTCTTTTTATTTGGGGTCTCAGCTCTCAGGTCAAATTAAACTCAATCGAACAACAGTACTATAAAATGGAGTAATAGAAACAAACAAAAGAGCCTGATATTTCTACTTTATCTCGGTCGACTTGGAAGTTGGAAATTGGTTTTCCACAGTGAAAAATAAATGAATCATTAGAGGTCTTTAAAAGGTCATATAGAAATAGGGGGGATTGAATTTTATCCATCCAGCTGTACAATCTCCTTCTTTATTTAGCTAATCTATATATTTAGTGGGAGGAGTTACGTACAACTCAAGACTATACGTGTATTTTTCTATTTTAAAATAATTTTTTTATATTTTTATCGTTAAATTTAAGTGATTATTTTAATTATTTTAAAGCACTTTTTAGTTGATATTCATTATATCCCTAATTTTTTACTAACTCAAACTACTCATATTATTGATAGTAGTAGGTACATTCTGTAACCCTTTGGTCTTGATTTGGCCGCTGCATCTATTATCATATACTTTTGCCCTTTTTATTTAGTCATCTTGATAGAGACATTTTGGAGTTAACAAAGACTTTGAATAATAAAAAGTCTATCAAAGACTATATTAAATATATGGGGAATATTCTACTAATCCAGTATATTCTCCTCCTCCACTTAGGCAACATCCATTATGATATAGTTGGGCGAACCAATTTTCTCAAGCCAAGCATTTAAAATATCAATTTGAATCCTCTATTAAGTAATTATATTATATTTATTTTTTCACTCATTAAAATACGCCACATATATTAATAAACAATTGAAATAAAAAAATAGAATAACTTATGATACTGAAAAAAAAATTAAAAATATTCTTTTCTTATACTAATCATTCATCAATATATCTATTAATGAGTGGAGACAAATATGTAATATGGTTATGTGGAAGTGGATTCGAACTGCTAAAATACTGCCAAGAAAGTCTATTAATCCCTATTGGTGATTGGTATGTAAAAGAGTATTTAGGTGGAAATGATCGAATTGTAGAATGAAATGCAGGTAGGAAATGAATGATACTAATATGCAGTTTTTTATCCTAGATATGTTTAAGTAATAAAAAAAAAAAATCATTCCACGTCTCGTTAAGTAGTAATTGATGCTATAAATGAAAAAAAATTAAGTACATGTCTAACACTATAACTTTCATAGATAAATATTACTCCCTCCGTCCCATATTATTTGTCGTTTTGGAGTTATGCACAAGAATTAAGGAAATGGATTAAGAACATTAATTATAAATTATCTTGACCAAAATACCCTTTTAGTACATTACGCCACTAATCTCTCTTTCATCAACCATATATCTCTTTCCAAGATATCCTCTCTTTTACATGCAATGTCCTTTCAATTTTCACTATTATTGTTTAATTTCAAGTTTGCATATTTTTGCCTATCACCAAAAAAAAAAAAAAAAAAGAAATGCACATTTTACAGATGGAATAATTTCAAATTTTGTTGAAAATTTTAAACAAAGCTAAAAACACTCTCTCTAAGAATTTCCTGTAAGAAATTCGAAAAATTTTCACTACAAAAAATAGTGAAACTTGAAAATTGATAAAAGTCTCAAATTTTTAGGAAGATTGAAAGACAATTAGTGTTGTTGGGAGATTGAAGATGCACATTATTGAAAGACCATTAGTGTTGTTGGGAGATTGAAAGTCTCAAATTTTTAGGAAGATTGAAGATGCACATTATTATGGAAGATTGAAAGACAATTAGTGTTGTTGGGAGATTTTTTAGGAATTGAGCCACCCATAATTAATAAATTATTGAATTTTTTTTAGAAATTTGCATAAGATATTAATTAAAGCCTAAGGGTATATTAGGAAAAAATTAATAAATTTTTTCTTGATATGTGAGAACGACATATATTATGGGACAAAAAAAAATTCCTAAAACGACATGTAATATGGGACGGAGGGAGTATTATAAAATTTCAATTCAAATATAATGTATTTTGTATTTCAATAATATACTAATATTTTACATTGTATACATATATATGTGTGTGTGTGTGTGTGTGTGTGTGTTGATAATATCTGAATATATACATACAATATATTATGATATACCTAGTATAAAGTTTGCATGGATGTCAATTATTTAATATTCATGCATTAATGTACAAGGGCATTTACTAAACCTAATGAAATATATACGTCACATAAAAATAAACTTAGTATGTAGTTTTATTATTTAAGTGGAATCCCAGTCAGTTTCAACATTTATGGCATATTAAGACAGATGTCTATATATGTGCAAGTATTAGCATATATGGATATATTTACATATTCAATACAAATAGTACAAATAAAATTTAAATATTAAATAATATTGAAAACATGTATAGTTTATGTGTAAATACATAATTTGTAACATATTTAGAGAGTGTTTGGCTAAGCTTATAAGCTCCTCAAAACATCTTATAAGAAGTTTTTTTTTTTTTTTTTTTTTTTTTTTTTTTTTTTGGAAAAAGACCGGCACGAGCCCGCCGGGAGGTTTTCATAGGGACCCCCCCCCCCCCTTTTTATTAATAAACAAAAGGGAGCATTACAAAGGGAGAAAATAACAAGAAAAGCGAAAAGCATACAACACGAAGACAAAACAAAATCAAGGCCTAAGTTTGTGTCTAAAATACGGAAGACCAATCATATCCATTCTCACTAATCCACGAAGTTTGCCTTGGAATTGTGGCGGTTCAATCACTCTGGATGCAAGGTAATCACATGCCATGTTAGCAAGATAATCCGCAACTTGATTGCCTTCACGAAAAATGTGCGTAACTTTCACCTCCATTTGTCGCCTTAAAGAGCGAATTTTGCACACAAGATGTAGTAAATCCCAAGATGTCCCTTGATCCGTAACAATGAGCCCCTGAACTACTTGCGCATCCAATTCTAGCCAAATCCGGTGATACCCGCGTGCCTGTGCAAGCCTCAGTCCTTCATATGCTGCAAATAATTCAGCGTATGTATTTTTACAATCCCCAAGGTACGAGTAAAAGGCGAACAGTGGAGTGCCCAAGTGTGTTCTCGCAATTCCACCTGCCCCAGCGGTAGCAGCTCCCTTCCGATAGGCTCCATCTGTGTTAATTTTAATCCAAGAAATCTCAGGTTTGATCCATCTCACCATGCGGACCTCAGTACGCTGTGGCCGCTGCTGTATTTGGAACAACTCTGCCGCATGATCATCGCCTTGCCATAGGTGCGATTTCAGGACACCTGATTCCATAAGGAGTCGAATATGTCGCCAAATCCTGAAGACAATCTGACTAGCGATAACCCTTTTGCCGTTATATTTCGCATTGTTCCGAGCCGCCCATAAGTACCAAAGAATGAGAATAGGAACAATAAGTCTCACACTCAAACCCCCACGAATTTCTCTTGAGTTTCTCCAGAAATTAAGCACCAGAACAATCTCATCAGAATCAACCAAGGCAATATGAAAGATATTAGAAAAGAATTGCCAAACCAGCTGAGCTTTCAAGCTCCGGAGGAACACATGCGCCATCGTCTCCTCTTGACAGCAACACTGACACTTAGAAGCTAAGTGAAATCCTTTTCGCCTCATTCTCTCATCAACAGGAACCTAGCCTTTAATAAGACGCCATATAAAGATTGAAATATTGGGAGTGATTTAGGAAGACCAGATGTGTGAAAAGAGATCCGAGGTTTGAGATTTTTCTCGAATCATCTCCCATATAGATTTTGTAGTGAAGAGCCCCTTCGAATCAAGCTTCCAAATCATCTTGTCTTTACCCCCAGGATCAATAGGGATGTAAACAACTTTCTCCACCATTCTCATGGGCAATATAGCATCCAACTTGTCAACGTCCCAATCCTGTGCATGCCAAAATTGAGAAACCCGTGCCCCGCCATAGCTATGTTGCTCAATCTGATTCTTAAGAGCGCCATCAAGCAACCATTGATCCTGCCAAAAAAATGCCTCCCCACTCCCCAGTTGCCACGCAATATTAGGTTCGACTAAATGTCTCATCCTGCATATTCGTTTCCAAGTTGGAGAGTCGTGTGGTTTGATGCTAATTTCCATGGGATGAAAACCCCTGACATATCGTCCCTTTAGAAACCTGGCCCAGAGAGACTTTTGTAACCGAAACTTCCACCAAAGTTTGCCAGAAAAACTGTTAACCATATCATCCAACTCACGGACACCAAGCCCGCCTTCACCGTAGGGTTTGCACAAGGCATTCCAGGCTGCCCAATGCAGCTTACGTTGTCCTCCCTGCGACCCCCAAAAAAAGCGGTTTAGGAGCCGTGAGATCTTGGTAAGAGTTTGTTTAGGAGGCACCAATACCTGCATAAAATAGAGGGGAAATGACAGCAGTACACTCTTGATCAGCAGTAGACGTCCACCAAGAGTTAAGTGTCGATTTTCCCATGAAAGTAACTTAGCTGTCATTTGCTCCACAATGGGAGCATAGAGAAGAGAACGCTTGTGACCAACATAAAGGGGGGCTCCAAGGTAACGTAAAGGAAGTTCCGCTTGTGAGAAGCCGGTAATCCGTTTGATTCTTCGCACCCGATCAATCACACAGCTCTTGGACACCACAAAGGCACTCTTAGCAATATTGATTTTCTGCCCAGACACCAGCTCATAATTTTTTAAGAAGCTCATCAGTTTCTTAATTCCCGAGACTCCTGCCCTTGTAAAGATAATAATGTCATCGGCATATGCGAGGTGTGAGACCACCACTTCTGAGTTATGAATATATTGCATTGAAGGATAACGGTGAACTAATTCATCTAATCCACGAGCTAACCATTCCGCAGCTAAAATAAATAGCGCGGGGGATATGGGATCGCCTTGTCGAAGTCCACGAGAGGAATGAAAGAACCTGGCATTAACTCCGTTAATCAAGACAGAAAACCAACAGTTTGTGATACAGTTACGAATCAACAAACACCATTTAGCATTGAAGCCAAGTTTATCCAGCATTCTGAGCAAGAATGGCCAGTGAACCCGATCATATGCCTTGGCCATGTCAAGTTTGGCAATAAGTCAACCACCGTGAACTTTTTCATTGAGAGAGTGAACCAGCTCCTGTGCCAATAAAATATTATCCGATATCGCCCGCCCTTCAATAAAACCAGACTGTGCCGGGGAAATAATCAAGGGAAGAACTTTGGCAAGACGCATATAGAGCAATTTAGTCATGATTTTATTCGTAACATTGCATAGACTGATAGGACGGAATTGTGTCCATGTTGTCGCCTCTTCAGTCTTTGGTAAGAGCACTTAAGTTGTGCATGTGAATGCACGTGGCATAGGTGTTCCAGAGAAGAATTCATCCACTGCCTCATACACATCTGACTGAACAGTATCCCAGCAGGTTTGATAGAAAAAAGAGGAGAATCCGTCCGGCCCTGCTGCAGATTCCGGATTGATCCCAAACACTGCGGCCCGAATATCTTCCCTGGACGGCGGCATGCAGAGATGTTCAGAAATTTTTGGAGTTAGAAGACAAGGAACATGATCAAATGTGCCCCTAAGCGAAACCCCTTCGTCTGCTGTGAGTAGGTTTTGAAAGAACGATGCCGCTGAACTTCTGATATCCTCCTGCCTTTCAAGCGTTCTATCTCCATCAATGATACGATGAATATGATTCTTTTGTCTCTTTTTCTTGACCAGATTGTGAAAAAAACGTGTATTCCGCTCGCCGTCCACAATCCATTTAACGGCTGATTTTTGCTTCCAAAAATCCTCCTCAATTGCCAATGCCCGATTCAAGTCTGCCGTAGCTTTGTTCATAGCAATAAGGTTACTCGAACTAGGCATTTCATCAAATAACTTCTCTGCAGTGACCAAAACACGCTCAGCCTTAGCAACATTATCAAAGACATTCCCAAAGCATTCCCAATTCCAGTTTTTAAGACGATTTTTTAGGCGATACAACTTCGTATGTAACTTCTGCATGCCATGTAAAGGTGTCGGTGCCCTCCAATTTTCAGCCACCAAGTCCATAAAGCCAGGATGACGAACCCACATATTCTGAAATCTGAAGGCCGAAGGAGACTTAGTATCTGACAATGTGGGCTTTATTAATAATGCCACATGATCGGAAGCATGCCTGATAAGATGGAAGGGCTTGAAGTCCGGGAACAAATCCAACCAACCTGAAGAGATTAGAACCCGGTCCAATCTCTCCCACGTACGACGATTAGTCCAAGTAAACTTTTCCTCGACGAACCCGGGGTCAATTAGCCCACACCCATCAATACAGTCGTTGAAATCTTCCATGGCCCCAAGTTTCGGTGGTGCCCCTCCACGTTTCTCATCAATAGACCGGATGACATTGAAATCCCCCCCGATAAGCCATGGGTCCGGGGTAGCAATTGATCGCATCAAGTCCCAAAGCTCCCTTCTGTCCCCCCTAGTGTGCCTTCCATATACAAACGAACACAAAATTGGTTTCGGAAGTGACTGTGAACTCACCTTAATGTGCATAAGCTGATCCTCATTAATTAACAGCTGCACCGAAATGTTCTCTTGGTAAAAGCACCAAATATGATTGGAAGGATTCGTGAGAACCCCTGAGAATCCCAACCGACGAGACATATAATCACTCTAAAATTTAATTTTTGGCTCAAAGGTCACCAAAATCTGCAACTTAAATTTCTTTTTCATTTTTTTGATGTAACGAACTTTGGCGGGATCGCTCAAACCCCGTGAATTCCACATCAGAATATTGATCATAAAATTTTTTTTGATGAATTTTCGGACCTAACTTTACTCCGGGTGTTACGAGGAGCAATATTTGTAGTAATATTTCTGGATTTAGCCTTCTTCTTCTTCTTGATTTCTGCAGAATTCGAAACCAGGGAGCAGCTACTGGAGTCGTCGCCTTGGGCCTGCGTTGGGCTGCCATCCGTTTCAGGGTCCTTCCCTTGTGTCTCTACTGGTTTGGGCGAACATGGAGGGTCCCCAGGTGAGGGTACAGGTTCCTCAGTGTGTGTGACGTCCAGACGTGGGCCTTGATTAGAAGCACAGCCCCGCTCAATTCCCCCATCACGAGAACCGGGCCTGCTGGAACCCAAATCACTAACCCAGTCTCCAAGAGTCTGAATTGTGTGTTTCTGTCCCTGTGTAGAAGCTGTACCTGGTCGTGAACATCTTGTCCCAGCACTTGGTGCAATTTTAGGCGTGTGAGAGCCCATGCCACTATCGTTGGGCTGATCAAAAGTGACCCCGACAAATTCTGGGTCTGTCTCCTCTTCAGCGAAGATGGGCTGGTGGTAAGATTCGTCTGCCCATTCCGCCATGTCAGCCGCTTCCACTTCAAGTGCCCCAGCTGCAGCTGCGTCTGACTCAGCTCCTCGTGCCTCAAGGGTCGCAGATTCCAAGAGTATCTCAGCTTTGGTGAGACTGACACATTTCTCCACTAAGGTTTGCACGCCTGTTTGCCCGGTTTTTGGAGGTGCCTTGCTGAAACCAATGTCCATGTCACGTGGTTGAGACATTCCAGCTTTTTCTGAATCCCAGGCCGAGTCTTCCAAGGTTGCAACTTTATTGGTCATTGCAATATTCTCCTTCCCTGTGTTCGTCACGATAAAGGCGCCCATCCCTGATGAACCACTGCTGCCATCCTTGTCATTTCTGGTCGGATTCTGGCTTGCTCTCGTCGGATTCTGCAGAAGCCCCGTTGGAAACTGGGTATCTGCTTTCGGAAGGTGCATGGAAGCTTCCCCTTGAGCCTGACTTTGATCCTTAGCTCTCTCCAATCCCTTCTCGGACCGCTGCAACTGTCCCACGTCCAAAGCTTGGCATGCAGATTGTGGAACCTGCCGATTATGTGACCTTCGTCCCATGTGGCGCTGTGTTTGGGGTTCAAGCACAGTAGCATGGGGTTTATCCACCACCTGGGGTCCAATCTTATCTATATCAGCCCGATTTTTCCGTAAAGGCACCAAATTCTCTCCTAAATCCCCCTGAAGCGGTTCCAGATCTTTACACAACTCCTCATCGTTCACCCCCAGCTTGCAATCCTTAGCTTGATGATCTCTTTTGCTGCACCTAATGCAATATAATGGGAGCCTTTCACATACAATCGGTTGTTCATAAAATCGGTCTCCATCTTTCACCTTGATTGATGTTTTAATGGGCTTCGTTATGTCAATCTCGACACAAACCCGTGCCTCTCGGAGCTTGGTAAGATCCGCCGTGGGCTCATCGACACGCAAGGGATTGCCAATGCATGAAGCGACCACGTAAAGCGCAGGGATTGGCAATATATGAAAAGGTAAGTTCGGCACCTTAAACCAAACTGGGCATATTGGAGACTCAAGTGTCGGATCAAAATCCGGAGTCCATTTGAACGAGCGCATGGGGAAACCATTAAAATACCATACTTCCCGCATAAACAATCTGGCATAATCATCATGATCATAAAGGTGTATCAAGACATGGCTAGCATTAATAGGCACCAACCTGAATCGGCGTTTCAAGTTCATCTTGTTGAACAGTATCCTCAAGTTATTCATTGATGGCCTCCCATGCGAAAATTTCCCAATTAATGCAAATTTGAAAGTCTCGCATAATTTTTCTTTCTCTTGAAGAGTGAAAACGGCGATCTTTTCCCCGTTATGCTCGATGATAGAACCTGCCGGCGTGAATGTCGAAAGATCAAAATTCTTTTTCCTTTCACGTGCGTCTGGAGTGAACAAATCTGCAGCCGTGACATTAGCGTAGGATTTTCCGGATGTTGACGGACCACCGGCTTTGAGAAGGCCGGCGAAATTCGGAGGATCCCCCATCAACCGTTGTTACCGTCCTCCAGTCGTGGTCTTCATTCCAACTTGATATGTCTTCTTCCTCTTCTTGTAGGGTTTGAAGTAGGGAGTCTACCTTGGCCAAAGTTAGTTTGATGTCCTTCAATTGAACAAAGTAAAACCTATACCCAGATTGTAAGAAAAATGATGAACACATCTTATAAGAAGTTTAAGAGCTTATAAGATGGTGCAAAGTGTTTGGCAAAAATTTTGGAGGTGAAGCTTATAAGCTCCTCAAATAAGATGTTTAAGAGCTTATAAGCTCTTTTTAAAAAAATAAGGAGATAGCAACTTATTTTTTAAGATCTACCAAGCTCCTTTATTTTCAACCAAATTAATTACATCGACACTCCAAAAAGTGAATATTCCATGGTTTGCACGGTTTCATGCTTTTGGGTGGTGATGCTTTATACAATAACAATGCATGGGTTCGGGCTACACTTGGATCCACCTCTGAGCCGTCTTTAATGGTGTAGGTTTTTAAGTTTCTAAAGGCGGGTGTTGAGTTTCGATTGTGAATCCTTAATTCATCCGAATGCGTCCTATTAACTATATATATATATATATATCATTTACTTTATAAGTTTTTAATTTATAAAAAATACAAATATGCAATATATTTAATACATATAAAATATGAATATGAGCTTGTATATTAAAATTATCATATTTTATTAATAAAATAAGTTATGCTTTCAAGATATATAAAAATAAAAGGTTCTTAAACTTTTGACTTGTCAAAAATTAAAATCTTGTTTGGGTATAAAAGAAAATTTTAAGAAATGATCCAAAGGTGACCTTGCGAAATAATGGGCCTATCATTGGAATGACTAATCTATCAGAAGGGAGGTAATGACTAATCTATCAGAAGGGAGGTAATCGAGGAAAAAGGTCATGAGGCAAGCCAACGGCTTGCGACCCAGGCACAAGTGAGTCGCGAAGTGGACGTGGAAACAGTGAACCATTAATTGGGATGGCTAACGGATCTGAAAATTATTTTGGTTTGTTAGTCAAAGAAATGTTCCAAATTTAAAAATTAACAGCAAGATAGAAGGATAATGCCAGTAATTCAAACATAGTACAAAATTAGGAAGCAATTAGAGACAAAGTCAAAAGTTGGTTCAACAAACTTAAAGAAGATTCCACCTTTTATGGAGGAACTAGTTACAAGTCCCAAGCACTATATAAATGATATAGCATCAACAAGAAGAGATAAGTCTACAATTTTCAACACATCCCTCTTTATCTCTCACCAAAGAGGCGTTAGCGTTAGCTGACTTTTTCATTTTGTTTTTAGTTCGTTAGGATTCGCAATTGGTGTTCATCTCTATAAGGTGGTCATCCTATTTTATTTTAGCTCGATAGGTTCTGTCTTGATTGTTGAATCCTGTGGTCTTAGAGGCAATTGAACCTCAGAGGTGGAGTTTTCCTACTTCGATGCAATGATATGTAAAGAAGTTAGTTTACGGTGCAGTATGCCATTTGTTTTACCCTGTTTTCCATTTTCATTGTTGTGTAGTTTTCATATCAAACACTCTAGCATGCTTGTACACACTGTGCGTTGCATAAACTCATCCCGTTCCTATCCACCTTGTTAGAAGGTGGTTATAAAACAAATTCTGATGTCTGTTGAATTAGAAAAAAAGAAAAATAATACAAATTAAATTTCAAAAAATTAAATAAAATAATGTGGGTACAATCTCTAATTGATCATCTGATTCTTCCTTCACAAATTTGGGAATTTGAAAATTCAAACACTTTGGGAGCGGATTTGGGGCTTTGATCTTTTTGGAACTTGATTTGATCTTTAATAACGCGATTCGTAGGCTTTGTAGTGTGATCATGAATCAAACATTGGGGATTTTGATGAACGCCGCGAAGAACGCCTCGAACACCGTTGACTTGATTTGATTTAAATTTGGGAAGAATGCGGATTTGCGGGATTAGTACCTTGATTGCAGATCGAACGACTTGATTTGGATGATCTTTGCAAAGAACGTAGGGAACTTCGCTTTGATCACTACGGATTTGACTTGAGAGAATCAATGGACTTCCTTGAATGAAGACTCTTCTTGTGTCTTTCTTGTTGTTGTATTTGGCTTGTAGGGAGGACCCTATTTATAGGTGTGGGAGATGAATTCTTACTATATTCAAACGATGAGGTGGCATGATCTAATTGGCCTTTAAATATTTGATAACAATTTATTGACTTGATTACAAGATGTGATTTAACTTGACAAAGTATCAATATCCAGTTTCCTTATTTGCAATGTATGACTTTTATTACCAAATTTTGGAACAAGTTAATATTTGATTGAATTACCAATTAAATAATTTATTTAATTTTGGAATTTAATTTGACAGATTTCAAAATACAAATAAAAAATATAATTGATTTTTTTAAAAAAAAGAAATATTAAACATGTCAATTTATATTTGGCATAATATTTCAATGTCTACAAATTGCCTCCTCGAGACTTGTTCACGTTTATATGTTTTTATAGATGAGAGCACGTGAATGCGTCTCGAAATCATTTCTTGGGAGAGTTAATCCAAAACATCCACTTGAGCTTAGATAATTTAAACTCATATCAAGGAGTTGAGTTTGAGTTTGTAGATAGTTTATACTCATACCATGGAGTTTCATTTCAGTTTGTAGATAGTTTATACTCATATCAAGAAGTCTTTACTTGGATTTGTAGATAGTTTATACTCATATCAAGGAGTGTTCACTTGAATTTGTAGATAGTTTATACTTATATCAAGGAGCCATCACTTGAATTTGTAAACAATTTATTCTCGTATCAAGGAGTCTTCACTTAAATTTGCAGATAGTTTATACTCATATTAAGGAATTATCACTTAAATTTCTAAACAGTTATACTTGTATTAAGGAGTATTCATTTGAATTTGACTTCTAGACCTTTTATACTCTTGTCAATGAGTGCTCGGAAGACTTCACTTTGAAAAGTTTAGATAGTTTATGCCTGTAAGTAGAAGCACTTAAATAATCATTGTTTTTCAAAACTTCATATAGTGTATGCTCGTATTTGGAAGCTTTGTTGATAGTTTATGCTCTTATCAAGGAGCATTTGATAGTTTATGCACTTATCAATTAACACTTCAATTTTTTTTTTCTATTTTTTTTTTGTGATTTCAGATAGTTTTGCTTGTATCAAAGAGCATTGCCTCACTTCTTATTGGAAGTGTTCTGTGGCTTGGAGTCTAGCAACAAATCTTCATTGGTAAAGGACATTTTCGGCCTACTTGTTGTAGATTTAGTTGTGGTAATGTTTGTTGTAGCATTGCCTTCTTCAAGTGAGATCTTTCCTTGCCGAGTCAATTGCATCACTTTATCTTTGTATATGAAGCAATCATGAATTGGGTGCCCTAACAAGCAATGGCATTTGTAGTACTTTGGATCATCAGGCCTTCCAACTTCATCAGGCCGCTTCATTTTAGGCAATTCAATGAGGTTCACATCCAACAAATCATCAAATATGCCAGAGACATCATAATTGAGGAAAGGATGCTCTTTTGCTCGCATCTTTTCTAAAGTCAACTTTCTCTATCTTCTTTCTTGACTAGCGTCCCTCTTTTCACCGACCTTGAACTTGATAGGTGTTGCATATGCTGCTATGGCTTTTTTAGTTTGAGCCTCGAGAAAAGACTTGCCCTTTTTGTTGACTTCGTGTCTGTCTTCGAACTTTCGAGGCTCTTGGATGGGTAGCTCTCTAACTCCACTTGTCACGATGCTCAACTCCATGTCATGGGCTCTAGTAGCTAGCCCTTCAAACGTCTTGGGTTGGATCCCATGAATGATGTACAGGAGGCCCCAATGCATTTCTTGGATGCACATCTCAATAGCTAAAGTCTCGAACTGTGGATCTTTGCGGTTGAGGCTCAAATTTCTCCAACAGTTGATGTAGTCAATGACAAGCTCTTCCTTCCATTGGCGGGAGTTGGTGAGTTCAATCGTGCTTGCTATCTATCGAATACTTTAAAAGTGATTGAAGAATTCGTGCTCGAGTGGCCCCCAACTGTTAATTGAACTTGGCTCTAAGTTAGTATACCAGTCAAATGTGTTTTCCTTCAGTGATCGGATGAATTTTTTGACCAAGTTATCTCCGTAGGCTCCAGCATTTTTGAATGTGTTGACAAAATGGGCCATATGTTGCTTCGGATTACCTTTGCCGTCGAATTGTTGAAACTTTGGAGGTTGATAGCCATCTGGTATCTTTAGATTGTTAATCCTTTGGGTGTATGACTTAGCATATGACATAGTTGACTAGGAGTTTTTGTCGAACTTGTCTTTGAGGGTTCCCATGATGAACTCCTTGAGATGGTCAATAAGAATCAGTCCATTCGATAAGATTTGCAACTTTCAAGGTGAGGACTTTCCCTTTTCGCTTGATTGTTGCTTCACAGATGTTTTTGCTTCATCTTGAGCTTTAGGTTGCTTCTCTATGATGCGGTTGGCCTCGGCATGGTTAACTTTATTTATCAACTATAAGATGTTGAACTCTTGTTCTTGAACGTGCTTGGTGAGTCCTTCAATGGCTTTCGTCAAACTTGCAATTTGTTTCTCTAACATTCCGCAGGTCAATATGGTGTATGCTACGCTTGAAGAGCTTGCTGTTGAATGAGAAGTGGTTGGTGTGGACTCATCTCCATTATCTTCATTTGACTTGACAAGATATGGTGATTATTCTCAGCATCTTCAAGGGACTAAGCCATAGCAGATGTTTGCGGCTACTTGGACATATTACTTGTGGTGAAGTCAAAACTTTCAACTGCAACATTAAAAAATTGTGAAGTTGCAACCTTGAACTTTGTATTGTTGTAGGTAGGTGGCCACTTGATATTTTAAAAACTTTTTGATGAAAGGAGAGATGAGAGGTAGAGATGGTCCCATTGGGTGTGCCAAAATTCGGTAATACTAATTCTTATGTCTATTGAATTAGAAGACAAGAAAAATAATACAAATTAAATTTAAAAAATTAAATAAAATAATGTGGGTAGGGGTGGGCATCGGGAGAGGATTTCGAGATTTGGGGAGTTTGGGACGAGTACCCAAAATTTTGAGGTAGTGGATTTGGCTCCCCAATCCCATCTTAATTTTATCAGGTACCCGATTTTTATCCAAAAAAAAAAAAAGAGGGAGGGGGGGGGGGGGAGGGAAGAGAGAGAGAGAGAGAATTCCCTGATGCTGCTGTTACATAATAAAGATGTCCAACACAATTTACAAATTAAAAGTTTGTCCGTTGTTGCCCGTTGGAACTTCCTCTGCCGCTGCCTGCTGGAGCTAGGATGCTAGTGCATCAATGAGAGACGAGAGACGAGAGAGATGACATACTTGGAGTCGGGTGGACATTTTACAAAGTTGAGAAAGCTGCAGAGAGATGGCAGTAGAGGGAGATGCGAGACAGAGAAAAGAGAAACTTAGAGTGTTTTTTCTAATTACTGACTTAAGTTTTCAAAAAATATATTTTTTTAATAAATAAATTCGGTTTCTAAAATCCCGATCGGGCATAAACCTCATACCTGAATCCCATCTCGAAAAAAATTGTTCAGTGTTGGATACCCATCCCGAATCAATGAGTGAGCCCGATCGGGAAAATCCTATTCCGATCGGGTTCGGTCGGGTACCCGATACCCAACCCGAATCGGCCACCCCTAAATGTGGGTACAATCTCTAATTGATTGTTAGATTCTTCCTTTACAAATTTGGAATTTTGAAAAATAAAAAATTCAAACACTTTCTGAGCGAATTTGGTGCTTCGATCTTCTTCGAACTTGATTTGATCTTCAATGACGCGAGTCGTAGGCTCTACAGCTTGATTACGAATCAAACGTTGGCGATTTTGATGAATGCCATGAACAACACGTTGAACACCATGGACTTGATTTGATATAAATTTAAACAGAACGCCGATGTACAAGATTAGCACATTGACTGTAGATCAAACTCCTTGATTTCGATGATCTTTGCAAGAACGCTGGGAAATTTACCTTGATCACCGCAGATTTGACTGGAGATAATTGCCAGACTTTCTTGAATGAAGACTCTTTCTTGTGTGCGTGTGTCTCTCTCTTTTTGTTGCATTTGGCTTGTAGGGAAGACCCCTATTTATAGGTGTGGGAGATGAATTCTTGCCATGTTCAATTGATGAGATGACATGATTTGATTGGCCTTCAATATTTGGTAATAATTTACTGCCTTAATCACAAGATGTGATTTGAATTGCTACAATATCAATATCTAACTTCCTTATTTGCAACATATGACTTTTATTGCCAAATTTTGGGACATGGAAATATTCGATATGATCGCTAATCAAATAATTTATTTAATTTTGGAATTAAATTTGAAAGATTTCAAAATATAAATAAAAAATATAATTGATTTTTTTTAAAAAAAGAAGTATTACACAGTTCAATTTATATTTGACATAAAATTTCAATGTCTACAATGATGATTTGAAATTTTATAGCAAATAAAAATTGATAAGTCAAGTGGGACACCATATGTCATTTAGCGTCGAAAGATTTGGAAATATAGATCCTTCACTGTGCCGCCAAGAAAACCTTGAGGACTACCTAGTGAGGATGATGTTGATCAGACTCTTGATGGGAAGTTCAATATAGAAACTAGCAAGGTAATGACAATCGCGTTAGCCGGTCTCAAAAGAGTAAGTTTAGAAGAAACTAGAGAGCAAAGGGACAAGGAATAATCCTTAGTGGTTGTTCCTAACGCTCACTTAGGCCAATTCGTGGCCAATGTAACTAAAATGTTTAGAAGAAGAAAGAAAAAGTCATTTTCACATGATTATGGAACGAATGGAGGCAATGCAAGCCGTTATTGGGCGAATGGATAAGCAGACTCATGATCAAGAGCTTACATTGAAAGAGTCAATAGACAACCTTGGTGAAGTGCCACTGTCTTAACAAAGAAAGGGAAACACTCAGGATGTCAAGGTAGGTGCTAGCTAGGCAAATGCAAGTGCCTAACCCATGATCTAAATGTTAAATCTTGGAGGAGATACATGCAAGAGTAGCAGGATAGTCTAGTACCGACTGTCACATCACTGTGATAGGAGAAAGCATGATGTCTATGAGATAGGCACGGTTTGCAAATTGACCCTGACGATGTAGATATTGATGCATATGAGAACGAGATAGGATTGCCATGTGTGGTATGCTAGAGGAACATTGACCAAGTTCAAGACCCAGCAACCTCACATCAAGGTGCCACCCAACCTAGTCAACAAATCTAAATTTCAGGTTAAGCCCGAAATGTAATATGCCTTCAACATCAACAAGATGGAATCTATCTTTAGTCAGCTGATAACAAATGGAAAAATTCGTGTACCCAATGATTCTTGGAGTTGGAGGGTAAATTTATTGCAAGTTTCATAATTCTTGGACTCACCGGACTAATAACTACCTTGTTTTTAGATGGATGATATAGAGTTGCCTTGACATTGGGACCTTGCGATTTCTGACAGAATGGGCAAGTAAAAACTCCATGGGCATGGATAAGAACCCTTTTCAGGTAGAGGTAATAAACATGGTGAATGTCTAGGAGAAAGAGTTAGAAAAAGAAAGCCAAAGTTCAAATCGCAGAGTTGAAACACCACAACTAAAAACTTTGCACCAAATGCCACATCGAAGAGCTACCATATCATGGGTCATACAACTAGGGATCATTATCTCTTATTTCCCACCCTAATGGTAGGATATCTAGTAATGTCTCCATCCTTATATCTAGTAGTAGTACCCTAGAGTAGACTTGGGGGCATTGTTTGTTAGAAAATCCTTACAAACCCTCATACGAGGAAAAAGAGGTCTGTATAGAATGCTGGAAGGATAGGCCCAGAGGATACGAGAAACATAGACTATCTCCTAGTCCACCAAGTCGAAGGTAGCCTACTCCGCCACCTTGACGAGCAAACCGGAGGTATGTCAAGCCTAAAGCGAGGAAAAAATGCATAGCACTCCCCTGTGGTTTGCAAAAATAGCACGCTAAACCTTATGGTTTTCTAATTGTCATAAAAAAGCCTATACTTTCTTAAAGTTTCTCACCACCCCTTTGATCAAATTAGTCAATTTTTTAGTTGAACTGACCAAATTACCCTTGCCTATATTTCAATATCACTTTTTTCCCCTTTTTTATTTTTTCTTTATTCTTTTTCTTTTTCTTTTTCATTCCTCTTTTTACATTTTCCCCCATTTTTCCTTCCCTTCATTTGATGTTTTCTCTCTTTCTCTCTCTCTCTCTCTCACGCCTCATTCCTCTTCCTCTCATGTCTTCTCACCCTCGGCAAAGCTACTATTCCCATCATCGCGTCATCGCCGGCACTCGTCGGATAGATCTCGACGCTGCCGCCCATCTTCTCTCTCTCTCTCTCTCTATATGATTTCTCTCCCTCTTTCCTCAGATTTATCTCTCTACTTGCCACCCTCTCTTGTCGATGAGTCATAATTTCTCTCTCCTCGACTCTCTTTCTCTCTTGATCTCTTTTTATTGTCTCTCTCTCTCTCTCTCTCCCCCCTGACTTTCATGTCTCTCTCTGTTGGGAGCTACGCAAGTGCACGCAGTCGTACAAATAATACAAAGTGAGTAGAGTGTCAAATCCTACAGGGATTGTGATTTGGCCCATGAAAGTGACTCGTGTTATTTAGCTAAATGGATCAAATTGGGTAGTGTTTTTTCCTAAATGAAAATTAATTTCTTAATAAAAACAACTTATGAATAACGATAATAACAAATAATCAAGGCGAGAAATACAAGTGTAAGGTGGTTTCATTCACCTAATTCCGTATGTTAATCTAATCCATAAGTTGAATAGTTTCGTGTGGTTCGAAGCCTAGGAACAAATATATCCACAATCTCTCTCGAGCACTGTAGAATTAATTCACACAATCTCTTTAAGCCTAAGACTAACCAATTCTCATTCAATTAATCTCAGCTTTAGAAGTTATTTGTATGAATTTTAATCACTGCCTTAAGGCTCAATCAATGTTAAATTCATTCTCATGCAACTTTAACACTATTTGATCTCGTCTAACTAGAGCTACAATCGTGAATCGTCTTTCGACCTCATCACGATTCTCAAATTCGCTAATTAGGGGTAATCAAACCCTAACCACATATTAAATCATTAAATGAGAATCACACAACAAAGACATATGAAAACAGATTCAAATTCATGGGATTTTGATAGAATAGCGAAAAGGTGAACTATACCATCCTTACACTTAAATAAAATTAGTTCATAATGAAACTAAAAACAAGAGCAAAATCTGGAAAAGAATTCACGAAAGGAGAAGAATTAAACTTATTCGATGAAAATTTTAGGCAAAAACTTCCCTCGTTCGGTTGTTCTTCCCTCGCCTCTTGATTTCTTCCTCCTTTCGTTCTTCAAAAATCCCCAAAAGATGAAAAATACGAAAAAGAAAAGTTTTAAAAACTAAAACCTAGCTAAAAATGTGAATTCAGTTGTGGGAATGTTTCTGGACATAAAAAGGGGCAGAAAAACCCTAGCACCGCCTTCCAAAATAGTCCTAATCGAACATGGAAAGCTGTTAATTGTTGTCGTGGACTTTGGGTACATACCCAAAATATTTTGGGTACGTACCCAAACTTACAGATTTGTTTAACTCCCCAAGGACTGGAACTGGGTACATACATAAAATATTTTGGGCACATATCCAAACATACAAATTCGTTTCTTTTCTAATGGTTGAAATTGGGTTGATACCCAAAATATCTTATGTAAGTACCCAACTCTTGACTACCACTTTTCATCTTCTTGATGGTATTTTTTCCATTTCACCTACAAAACAATGATTTAACTCGAATTTAGGCATAATAAGGTTCAAATGGGGAAAAATACATGATAAGTCCAACAAAATAAACATAAAAATCAAGAAGAATTACTGACATATCACTCTCTCCCGTGGACTTTCTCTTTGTTCCTTTTTATCTTGATCTCTCTTGATCTTTTTCCCTCACTTTAACTTTCTCTTGGATGGTGGTGGTGAGTGTGGCGGTAGCGGACGGCTAAGCGATGGCGGTGGAGGACATGGTGGTGGCGGGTTCTCTCTCTCTCTCTCTCTCTCTCTCTCTCTGTATCCATGTCCGATAGTGGTGGGCGGTAGGAGGTAGAGATGGTAGTGGTGGTCTATCTTTCTCCCTATCTTTGTGGTGGGTTTCGGTGGTAGCGTCGGCGGTGGTGGAGGGTGGTGCCGGCAGTGGTTAGATGGTAGGAATTGAAAAGATAAAAAAAAATTGAAATTATTTTATAAAAAATAACTAAAAAAGGTTTAATAATAATTTAAATTAATAAGGGCAAAAATATCATTTTATCCTCAAAAAAATGAAGATCAATTGAACAGAACGCGCGTGCATCATACAAGTGGCTAAGAAGGTTTGTTAAGCTTGATTTTTAAAATCAAAGGGTTTTGTATAACAATTAGAAAAACACAGGGTCTAGCATGAAACTTTAGCAAACCACAAGGGGAGTACTATGCATTTTCCCCTAAAGCAATGGCACTTGATTTGTCACCCAATATTCCCTAATAGCAAGAAACCAAGTCAGATATCTTGAACACAATATCAATTGCATGTACAACAAAAGAAAGAATTGGCCCACATGAAAGAGACCCAACAGGAGGTAAGGTTGTCTAATAGGGTGATTGGGTCATCAAAGAAAACGAATGAAGAAGTCAAGTTACCTAAGGAGGCAGTGGTGCGACAACAATAAGAGAAGATAAAATTGCCTAAAGAGACTATCACTCTGCAAGGAGTACCCAAAGAGGATCAAGTGTCCTCAAACAAGGTCAAAGAATCGACACTTGAACAAGAGGATCTTTTAGATGAGTAGATTGAAAAGATGAAGAGCTTTAACAAGAAGAACATGACTGCAAGGGATGTCAATCCACCCTATGAGCATACCTCTAGTTGCAGTGACATGATGGAATATAATATGGTATGAGCCTTGACTTCTAATTGTCATTACTACTATATTATGCAAGGGAGGCCTTGACCTTACTGGAGTCTTTGAGAAAATGTGAGACGATAGCGAGCCCACGACACTACTTCTTGAAAGGGAGGCCCAAGCTAATCAGGATGGCTTTATAGCTAAGAAGAGCTATACAGTGAAAGAAATCAAAGACATGTTTGAAAAGCTGACGACAACCATGGCGAAGCATGTAAGGTTGCTTTTCATAACAGGCCACCTTAATGGAAAATCAATGAATAAAATGCTTGTTGACAAATGAGTTGGCATTAACATTTTGCTATTAAGGATCATGCAAAAGATTGGTAAAGACAGGCAGGACCTCGTGAAAACTAATGTAGTAATTACCAATTTCATTGGCGGGGTAGCATGGATTAGGCATATTGCTAGTTGACGTGATGGTAGGAAGCAAGGCTATCACTTTTGCTTTCTTTGTTGTGGATGCTAAAATGCCTTATAATGCTCTACTCATAAAAGATTGGAGCCACTCTGTGTTATGTGTATCAGCTACCTTGCATTAGTACTTGGTCTTGTTTCGGAGAAGGACACGAGCCGAAAGTGGTCTAAATTGAAGAAAAACTATTTTGGCCAAAATCAATGTGGTTGAGGTGAAGTACTACCACAAGAATGTAGGACATACCATTTTGTTGGGCTGGACATTGAAGGCTATCTCATCTATGGCCCGTTAACTTGTGAGAAATGTTAGAAAAGAGATTAGTAGGCCTTGCAACGTAGCAAGCTAGCCACTTTGTCTCCCCAATAATGTTGCCTATGATAAATAAAGGCCTTGAGATAGATGAAGTCTTGTTTTCTATCTAATAATGTAATCCACTCTAAATTTATGAATAAAATATTGGTCTTATTGTCCGTCGGACTTTTTAGTTACTTATGTATAACGCAGATGTTATTTATGAACAAGATTTTAAGGAAGAAAATACAAACGAAATCCACCTCGATGAGTTAAGCAAAGCTCCAAGAAGACTAGATGATGTCAGAGTACAAGTCCAAGATCCTCTTAAGGAGTTAAACTTGGGCTTGGAATAAGACAATAAGCCAACTTATATAAGCATCTTGCTTAGCGTGCCCAACAAACAAGCCATGGTTGAAGTTCTCTGAAAGTATAATAACTACTTTACTTGGAATTATGATGAGATCCCCAAGCTAAGTAGGGACCTTGTCAAGCACCGTATCCTGATTTTGCTTGGCTTCAAGTCATGGAAACAACCTTTGAGAAGGATGTTAGATGAAGACTACGCCTTGATTAAGGAAGAAACCCAGTGCCTCCTACAGGCCATATTCATCGAGGTGGCTAAGTACCCGGAATGGGTGGCCAAAATGGTGCCCGTAATAAGGAAGAATGGAAAGTTATAGATATGTACTGATTTTAGGACCTTAACTTGGCCTTGCCAAAAGATGAATACCCCATGCCGGTAGCCGACATGTTTACTAACACAGTGTGTCAATGGAAACATAGGTTACGACCAAATATTTGTGATTGAGGATATCCCCAAGTTAGCATTCCAATGCCCAAGGGCATAGGTACTTTCAATGGAAGGTCATGCTATTTGGTTTAAAGAATGCTATGGCCATGTGCCAGTGCATCATGAATTGAACCCTCTCAAATGTGTACATTAATAATTTCATTGTTAGGTCAGGGTCATTCCATCAACATCGAGAGTAGCTTGAGAAAGCCTTTGAAAGAATGTACTACCATCAATTAAACTTGAACTTTCTCAAATGTGCATTTGTAGTGTCAGCGGCGCATTTCCTAAGGCTTTAATCCATATTAAGTGAATTGTGTTCGATGAGAAAAAAGCCAAGGAAATCGTTACGGCTAAGTCGCTACCTAGAAGAAGGAGCTCCAATGGCTAGTAGGCAAAGTGAACTTCCAACGTTATTTTATTTCTAATCTTGCAGGAAACACAAAGGTGTCTTCACACTTATTAGGGCTCATGGACAAAGAAGACTTCATCTAGAATGAAGAACACCCATGTTTTGGTAAAATAGAAAAACTAAGAGTCTTAGCAAAAAAATGTTAGAAGTCTCGAGACTTATGCTAGGAACTTTTTATGGCTCATACCCATCATTTCTTGCTATGTCTCCAAACATTACAACAAGATACATATATATATATATATATATATATTCTATACCATATAGCAATGGGCATGTTGGCCAAATTAAGCCTATTTTGATCAAATACTAATTTTTTATGTTTTAAATTATTTTAATTCTTAATGAAATATTCATTTGTTTACAATGCATAATTTGAAAAAAATAATGAAAATGAGAAATCAATTAATCACGACGTATAATATTTGAAAGTTAAAATATTATATATACTATTATGTATTTGAAGGAGAACTTCGACTAAAATGTGTAATTCTGATAAAATTCTAATATATATATATATATATATATAATTCAGAAACCTTGAGGCTATCCAAGTAAGCACATGTGTGGATATCCCATTGTGACGGATTGAGGAATTATGGTTATAGGATTAGAAATTTAGGTTTTTGCCAAAGAGTATAGTATCAGACTTAAACATTCCACTTTGTATTACGTGCAAGGAAATAGTTAGGCCGAATCCACCAACAAAACTTTGAAGGGCATCATGTTAAAGATAGTGGAGGATAATTTCAAAGTATGGCATTTGTTGCTTCTCGAAGTATTGTAGGCATATCAAACAAGCAAGCAAACCAACACAAGAACTACTCCATTTCGGCTAACCTATGGCCACAGCACAATTCTTCTTATAGAAATCAATGTGAGATCCACTCACATTGCCTAGCAAAACAACTTGTCTGCTGATGAGTATCATTTCAAGATGATGGACAAGTTAGACGTTTTAGAGGATTTGAGAATATTGGCATTGGAAATCGAAGCTCAGAAGAGATAAGTTGCCAAAACGTACGATTGAAAGGTTAAGGCTAAACGATTTTTGCTTGGTGATCTTTCTTGGTAGGTAGTCTTTCCCTCAGCAAAGAAGGACACTATGTTAGGAAAATGGAATCCAAATTAGTAACGATTGTTTATAGTCCACACTAGCACTAAAGGAAACCCATACTTATTAGAGAGTTTAGATGGCGATGTATTTAAGGACCCCACAAATGACAAGTACCACAAAAGGTTTTTTCCTACAATGTGGGAACATTGTTGTTAGAATGGAAAAATGATCTCAAAAAGATGGCATCAAGTGCCAACCATTTTGGAGATCGCATTTTTGCTTTATTCATGCTGCATTTTTATTTTGACTTAAGTAATAAAATTATTTTCCATATTAGTTTGTTTTTTGAAGAAGTTTTATTTTAAATGCAAGGCATATTAATACGAAATAAAAGCAAATAGTTGTGCATTCAAAGTAAAGAGCTAAAACATGGTTCAAACATTCACAAAACATAAAAGGAAAATTGTTTGTTCGATAACACACTACCATTTCAAAAGTCTCGCAAGCCTTAGCAAAAATTAGAAAGTTTGGTTGTTTGGCCAAAAAAATTAAAGGGTAGGAGCATCCTTATCTTAAGTCGTTTCACTTGGCCCACCCATCTCGGACGTAGAGGGATTTGATGTCAAATATGTTTCTCCAGCCGATTGCTGATCCTGCCGCCAAGACCACTAGCCCACGGAGTACCCTCTCCCAGGAAGTCTGTCTAGAAGTGAGTGAAGAACATATACAAAGAGGTAGTGACTTCATCTAGCTTGGCATATGCAGTCTCCACTTTGCTCTTGTGCTCAGCATCTTCGTCCTTTATCATTTGGAAAGCTTATATATAAGAGTTAGAACTGGCTTTAATAGATCTCTACAGAGAGGTCAAGGGACTCTTGTTCAATCTTGTTTAGATCAACAGTGAGACAGCCAATCTCTTCGATAACGCTCTTCCTTCTAAATTGTAGAACAAGTTGTTGCTTTTCTTTCTCACCTAGTTGGAGATGGAGGATCGTCAGGTCTTGGGCTAAGGTGGCAGTGGCCGAAACTTGGGGTGCCTAGATGGTGGTTGTGCAATGTTCCCACTTCAATCCAAAATTCGCAGGCTCCTGCCATATTCATCATAAAATTACCATTTACTTGGAGCCAAGGCTAATTGAGAGACCTAGTGGAGGATATCTTGGAAGAGCACACACTTATTCTCTAGAATGACTATAGCCATTTCACTCTCAACCCTAGATAGAAGGGCCTTCAGTTCTTGACCTAATCATTTGGCAGGCTGGAGAAAATTACCACTATTGTCATATCCTACAAAATGTAGTTGATCATATCCATTAAGTCCTTGGCACTAATAATTGGAGTAGCACCGACTAGATGATAAGGAGAGGTCATTTGCGAAAAATGACTAAGTTAGTAAAAATGGTAGAAGCAAGACTAGTCTGAAATAAAAATATGTAGCCACTTAATTAGGAGTTGCTGACAGACATCTCAGGCATAAAAGAGGCAGGTGAAGTGGCTACAAAATGAGAAAAAAGCTATCAGTGATTAAGACGAAAAAAGCATTCCTAATGAAATAAAGAGAACTACCAAAAAAAAAACCTTATCTGAATGACTTCCAGGAGGTGGAGGAGGCATCATCTTTGTAGGGGGGCTTCAAACAGGGACATTAGCAGGTGGGGAAGTCCTCATGGGCAAATAACTCGCCGCAACAAGGTTTGCGAAGACCATATCTTCATCATCATCAACAACAAACTCATCATCACCAGAATCTTTTAGGGCACACTTATTAGAACGAGGAGAAAGACTGGGTGTCTCTTCACAGGGGCTACTTTGGTAGCCTTTCCTTTCTTTTCACCGACAGCTAAACTTCTTTTTTGAGGCTACAAAAGAGAAAAATCATAAAGGTGAAAAGGTAAAAAGAAAATTGTTAAACATGATGAATACCTTGCTAGTGACTTTAGACTTGTCCTTATCAGAGTCGGACAAGTCAATCACATCGTCAATAACAGTACGAGATAAATGAGATGAGCATTGAACACCAACCCAAGTAGGCGGTGTAGGTGAAGCAGAGGCTAAAGGCTGTGGTGGGATCCGAATACCGGCCAAGAGCTTGGCAGCAACAACTGCTACAGTGGTTGTGGATGTCTTTTTGTGAGTTGAATTTGAGAAACAATAAGAGATAAAGTTGTTAGCAACACCATCGAAGTGAAAACAAGAGGTGTACAAGGCCAAGAGGAAGATACATTCCCTCTATATTATCTTGGCCTCCATAGCTTAAAATCTGAACTTGAAATCATCTATCCACCTTCTATTCTTTTCTATTATCACTTAGAACATTTCGATGCCTCTATTCCAGTACGAATTCAACTTAAATTGAGAAGCATTCAGAGTAAAGATTGGATCAAGCAGGGACTAGACCTGTCTGAATTGTCGTGCCACATAATGTAGAGCGTAAGGCATGGCATGACACGTCTACATACCATGTTATCAAAATGATAGTCATAAGGGAGATCCTAGGATACCAAAAATGTTGCCCATCTCTCGCTATCAGTAGAATAAGAAGTAGTTGTTCTATGGCGGTAGAACATTGGATCACTAGAGCAAAGGCAGAGCCAATCATCATGCACACTAAAAAGTGGCTGAAAAGCTCACCATACATCATCATCTTCTTTGAAGTGTCACAAAGCTCCAAAAAGTAGACTTGAAGCCACATTTGGACCAGCTACAGTGCCCATGTTGAATATTCTACTTCAAGTTAGTCGTCTTCTTCACTTTGGACAACTTCTTCTACCCTTTGTAGATGAAAGGCAGAACAATAGGGCTAAGGGTCAACTTAGCCCTTGTTGCCAAGGTCCCAATTATATAATAGAATTCAATAGTCTTTTGGTATGATTGGCTACAAAAAATATACCTGCAAAGCCAAAGAGCCAAAAATGGAATGCGCTCTTCTTTGGTAACAAGGCCACTTCTATTTGCAAAGAAGGCAATGATATGCTCGTAGCTGACCATGCCATTAGACTCTCGAGGGAAGTGGGTAAGGTCCAGAATGTCCAAATTATATCTAACCTCAACATGGATTGGCAAGCTCATCGGTACAAAACTTGCCATCTCCTTCAGGTCCAGGAGCATTGGAGTTATGGAGCCAACAGAAAAATGGAAAGTGTTGCCCACCTTACTCCAAAAAGGTAGAATGGCTAGAAGAAGGTCAAAGTCAAGACGAGAGTAGGTCTTCGTGATTTAACTAGGATCGTAGATCCCCACGAGCTTCCAAATTTTGGCATAAACGTTTTCAATCAACTTGCACAATGCTACAAAATCGGTGTGGAGGCTAGAGAGTGATGCCCGTGTCCAATTGTGAAGAGTATTTTCGGAAGAGTGGCCAATGGAGTGAAGCAGCTGCTCGTCTTCACACATTAAGTTGCATGGGTGATCTTAAGGAATTGCACTCTTCAGAATAGGACCCAGAGAGAAAGAACCCTCATAGGGGAAAGAGTGGAAGAATTGATTACTACCAAGGTAAAAGTTGATTAGATTGCAAAAGCAGAAAATGTAGGGTTTGTAGGAAACAAATAAAAGAGAAGAAAGTGGGGGTTTCTCATTGCGATGGAGAGAGAAGTAAGGTGGGAGATGTGATGGGCAAGAAACTAGCTTAATAAGTGTGTGTGACATAAGATTAGCACTAAGAAGTTGGAGATAAGTGTTAGGAAAAGTGGAGAAAGTAGGGGAATTGACGGAGTTGTGTTTAAATAGAATTCATGGAGGAGGAGGAAGCCTATGGAACAACTCTTTTTGGGAAGATCAAGGGGTGCCATCATAAGGCACCAATAAACTGCCATATTGTTTGAAAAATATGTAAGATTCAAATACAAATATTGGCCAATATATGTGTGTGTGTATATATATATATGTATGTATGCATTTATCATTTTGAATATAGTAATAAACAAGGGGAAATTTTCATTTTTAGGACACTATGATTTCCAAATTTGACATTTAGAACTCTAATTTTCCGAATTTCAATTTTAGGACATCAATTTAAATTTTTTTTAACACATTTAGGACTCCAGGCTTGAGTTGATCATATTTTTCTTACATGGCACAAAATTTACCTATGTGGCAAAAAGTTTGGCCGGAATTCGGCTACAAATATTAACTTGGCACAAAATTTTAAAAAATTAAAATATAAATTTTTTAAACTAATATATATAAAAATAAATAATATAAAATATATATAATATGTAAACTATAATATATATACACTATAATATATACAATAATATATATATACCCCACCCAGCCACCCCCCATACCCCGATTTCCTCCCTCCCCCTCCTCCTCGCCCAATGATCTATTGTATAAGAAAAGAAAAAAAGGATTTTTTTTTGAACCCATGTAAATACACACTCAAAATTACCTCTCAAAAATTGTTTGAATCCTCAAATTGAACACATGGTTACTTTGTCCATAGTATGAGGAACATACTGATGGAGAAAAATTCAAGAAAATGGCCGGAGGCTGCGCAACCGCCGCGCGCCGCCGTCACAGAGGTTGCGCTGCTTCCGGCCATTTTTTCTCAAAATGGGAGATGTATTGTTTCATGGACATCGAGTGTAGTGACACTCGTATGCATAAATGGGTGATTGTTATAGAATAAGTTTACTGACAATCCCATCCCACATGAAAATTCCTAAGTTTGAATAAAAGAATTAAGAATGTTCCAAGCTTATAACGTGATTTAATTAGTCCTTGGATTTGGATGAGGAATTAATTATGCATCAAGTCATGATTAAAATTAAATATACATTTTAGCCAAATTAGTCCCACAATACAGAAGCGCTCGCTGATTTAGTCCCAAATTTTTAAAATTGATTAAAGTAGTCCCACGTGTAACTCACTCCATTTAAAGTTAACAGCGCACGTGAGTTGCGCGTGCGTTTCCTGTTAGTGTTTAACGGAGGGACCATTTTGGAGAGAGACTACTATCCAGTGGGACTATCTTGGCTAAAAAAACAATTTGGGACAAAATCGGCTAGCGAATATATCGTATGGGATCAAATTGGCAATTATCTCTAAAAGAAACTAATATGGAGTTTTTCTGGCAATTTGGAGTGGAATCTTCATGGTTGTGACGCCTCCGTTGAATTCTTCTCTTCAATACGCCATCCAAGTTCCTGGAACAATGTGGGGAAGAGCTATATTTATAGATGTGGGAAGGTAGCTGGCTAAATCCTAGTTGGAATCGAATTTCCTTTTTTGCTAATTGATTCCAATTAGAGATCAAAATTGCTTGTTCGTTTGTAGAATCCCATTCAAAAAAGAAAAACGTGTCATCAAATAGAAAATTTGCAAGACTTTTGATAACTTTTATTAAAAATAAATTTTAATCACACTTAATTAAAATTTAACAATATAACCATGAAACTTTACTAATTTCTAATAAAAAGTTCAACAATTAAACACATAAAAATACGTAAATTTTAGGCTTATCGTAAAGTCTCTATAGTCTTTCAATGCACTTGTTCGTAGATACGACTTGTGTCATCATTGCTCAAATAGTTATCTTCTTTCAACACAATTCCTCACTTTACCTTAGTAAACTTTTTCGTAATTCTTTGAGCACTGAATTTTTAAGCAGTACATTAAGTTGGAGACAAATAGAACCTCAATGGTAGTATTTACCAATTCGGATTCAATCGTTTTAAATTAGAAGTTAAGTAAACATGGAATTCACATTTCAAACGCAGAAACTTCACATTGTGTGTGCTTATTGCACACTCACACACCTGCGTACAATACAATTCATTCCTTAGTTATTGCTTTCTGCTAGTTGAATTTAGTGGCCCCGAATGTTGAACAAAGAAACCTTTTTAAAATCAATTCCTTACCGCATAGCAAGTGGAACTTACAACTAGAAACTTATATGTTGTCTTAACTATACGAACAACGGTACCACCTGAAATAAAGTACTTAAAGAAAATTGACCTCAGATCTACATGAATTAAAAAAAAATACATATTTTAGGTAAAAAGTTCATGTTCAAAAAGCATTTTAAGCAAATACTTTATATTTTTTCAACTAGAATTACTCCTGGCACAATTAGTTTTAATTAGTGCGGCCGATTTTTTTTTTTTTTTTTTGCCTCCATTTTTGTATATAATTAAAATTAGACAGTAAATGATGTTCATTATCATTTAATGCAACTAAAGCTATCAAAAGAAAAACCATCCTTGAATTAAAAACTAAGATACAATCGTAATAAAAAAAAAAAACTACGTAAAGTACAAAAATTAAAATAGTTTGTTGTGATTCATAGTCTTTAATGTTCGGTGCACATACTATTCACTAATTTTTACAAATAAAGAATTATAAATAACTAGTTTTATTCTATTAAAAATATAAACGCGTGATATAATTGTATCTCACTTTTTATTTCATTTGTGTTGTTAAATGGTTGAAAAGCTCCCGGAGTGACAACCAAGAAAATTTCAAACTTGGAAAACAAATTTGAGACTGCCCACAAAAATCGGTGGTAACGAGAGCTCGGAAAAGGCCGGTGATAATGTCAGAACAGATTTGCTAACGCCAGAGCAATTTTTTCTTAATTTTTATTTTACCCTTTTTAATCAATCCTTAAAATTGTGTACATCTTTTAGTCATTAATTTACTCATGTCATTCAATATAAAAGAGGAAGAAAAAATTTCAATTTTCTTTCACTTTATTTATTATTCCCCCCCACTCAAATTTTTGTCCATATGGATGAAACTTTGCGTGTTCTTGTAAGGACACTTAAATTTTTATGGGATAATTACAATTAACTAACTTGAGCTAAGGTCAAATTATAAATAAACGCTCGATTTCAGAAAATTAACTATATAATCATCATATGTGCAAATATTATACAAATGTGCAATTAAATATTATACAAATGTGGCCCTTCATCTAGTCCCGTTAGGATTTTTAACGGAAATTATTAAATTTGAACATATTTTCTTATTTTATCCTTCATATTTGATCAAAATTGACCAATTTTCGTAAATTGTACAGAGTTGATTTCGTAATATTTTGAAATACATAAAGTTTGTTTTGTAACATTTTACCAAATTAACAAATAAAGTCTTCGTGATACAAAACATATATAATAACTTAACTATTATTCTAGATGAACAAACTACTAAAAAACATCATTCTTAATAGAACAAAAAAAAAAAAATCATTCTCAGTCATAATATTTGCAAACAATCTTAAAACCAATAAATAAATAAATATAAACATTTGCGTGGCTCACATTTCACTAATCTTATAAACCCTAAACATAGTGTTTCTCGCTTCGATGGGTTTTTAATATGGTCTTTTTTTGTTAGAAGAAACTGCATTTTTCTTGATCTTTTACCCACCAAATGAAGTTTTAAACTAATCGGTATTCTCGTTATTTACTTTTATGTTATCTTTTTTGGGTTTGTCTATTGTTAGGTAGGATAGAAAAAGTTTAATGTTAGGTACTCTTATTTTATTAGAGTACCTGTTACCTGTTTTGCAGGTTACGTTTACCTGTAACTTAGTATGCAGGTTGCCATGACCTGCTACTTGTTGTTTACCTATAAATTTAAATTTTATTTATATGTGTGAGGTCCATTATATTAAATCTATTTTATCCATTTATCATTTAGCTTTTTTTATTAATTTTTGTTAGATATTTTTTAGCATTTGATCTATTTTAATAACACGTAGAGCTTTTTATCATACAAATTTTAATAAAAAAATATAATAATTTTTATTAATTTCAACAAATTTCTTGTGGCAATGTGTTATTAATTTTTTTGAAATATATTTTTTTATTGAATATAACAACAAAAATTTGATTGCTTCTTAAAATATTAAATTGGCGCTTAATGTATTTTAAATTCGAAATTAAATTGATGCTTAAAATGATATATCCATCTCTTAATTATAAATTTAACAATATTTATCTATCTTCTTAGTTTATTTTATTTTTGATCAATGTTCCAGATCACTATTCATCATTAGTTAATTTATGTCAATTCGCTAAAATTATAATTAAAATTCCATAACTCCAATAAATGAATAATTTTTATAATAATTACTTAATTTATTTAACCGAGTAAATAAATATTTTATAATGATAACTATGAATTTGTTTTTGATACAGATGATAACTATGAATTTATACTAATAAAAAAAATCTTTCAATTTTTAATTTAGAAAATAAAATTATTAACATAAGGTATTACTATTATTTAATTTGATACTCTAGTTACTTATAAATTTCATTATAATATAATTGATATATGTACATATTTACCACTCATTTTCCATTATATAATTAGCCTTTATATGTGTTAGACAAGATGGCAACATCGAGGGGGGGGGGGGGGGGTTAGGGGGCGAGAGAGAGAGAGGAGAGAATTAATTAGCATTGATTAACTTTCCTACTTATTAGGATTCTCTTCTCATTAATCCCTTAAATTGAGGAGATTTGAAAAGATATTTACTATATTTTTAATAATTCAAAATAAATAATTGTGACTTATATAGCTGGTTATAGGTCAAAATAAAATATATAAATCTGTTAAAAATAAATTTAAGTACACGTGGCAATTAATTAAGGTCATACCTAATATTAGGTAGTACAAAGCTACCTTTTATTAGAAGGCCCCATCTTTTTTATAAACAAAGATTTTATAAAATTTTGTCTTTACAAATCCTATTAGCATTACAATTTAGTACGCATATCCTACGTTATTTAGGTAATTTTCTAAAATTGAGAGTTAAATTTTTAACTTTATTATACTTCAGGGTATAGTTTAGTGTAATTTACCTTGTTTTTTTATAGTAAATGATTTGACAACTTTTTGTTTCTCTTGCATCTCCATCAGCATTACAAATTAGTATGCACGCCTCGGTGTTATTTAGGTTATTTTAAGAAATCGAGGATATTTAATTTGTAAGTTGACCATACCTCATAGTGGTTCAGTGTAATTATCCAAAATTTTATTCAAATAGTTTTAATATTCTTTTCGTCAAACTTTTGTGTATCTTTATATATATATATGCATATATATATATATATACACTCAATTTTATTTCATTTTATTCTTAATCATCATTTTTTATGATAACATTAATTTTAGTGGTAAATGAAATTGAATTAATTTTGTAGCGAGGACTGACTAGTTTTTTTCTTAATATCAAATTACTTTTTTTTTCCATATTCTTTTGTTGGATTTCATTAACATACAAATCTTCTAAAATATTATTTAAAATTTATCCTTCAATAAAAGAAAATAAATGTTTGAATTTTCATATAGAAACTAATATTTCATTCTTTAACGAAAGCTGTTTTGTCATTTATTTGGTTCATTTCTGTAATATTTTCACCGCTAAAAAAAAAAATCAGAGAATACATTGTTGATTCCAAGCGGGAGGAAAAAATATTTCATTAATTCTTATAATAAGACTATAAGAAGAATATACAGAAATGGCTGGAAATTTGCTTCAATTAAGTCTGTCATACTCTTTTTGATGGGTAAATCATGTTATTTCTCTCCATGTAACTTATCATTGTACAATGTTTCAATTAAGCATGTCATATTAAACACCAAATGACCATGATTATTGATTAAGAGGGGTAGAAAAGATACTTCATTGAGATTTGGTGTGGCTTTAGAAAATTTGCTCTTGCATTTTCATCAGCAGCCTTCGAAAAATGGGTGACCATCCGCCATTGTCGAGTGCAAAAGATGAAGATAAAAAGGGGGTGGGAGAGGCCTTTACAACATCAATTAAGGCTTCCATTGTATGGAGGCCTAATAAAGCAGAGAAAAGAGCATTTAGTAGAGAAAAAAGCTTTCATAGGGGAAGGAGATTGAGAGAAGTATTTTAATACTGATCTCAATCTCTTTTCCTTTGCGATACATAACAAAAAAAAAAAAGAAAAGGTAAATAATAACCATGGCCTCAGCTACGGCGCTAGAAGAGATCAAAAATGAACAAATTGACCTTGTAAGTGTTATGTTTTCTTATTTTAATTCTTCTTTTTCACCATTATTGTTAAATTGTTGAGAAACGATGTATATAAACAACATGAATGATATATATATATCCATGCAGGAGAATATCCCGATCGAGGAAGTATTCACGCAGTTAAAATGTTCAAGGGAGGGTTTAACGTCCGACGAAGGCGAGAAAAGGCTCCAAATCTTTGGGCTAAATAAGCTTGAGGAGAAAAAAGAGAACAAGCTCCTTATATTCTTGGGATTTATGTGGAACCCCCTGTCATGGGTCATGGAGGCTGCTGCTATCATGGCCATTGTTTTGGCCAACGGCGGGGTAATTTAAATGATCATAGCCACTCATTGTCATTTCTTCAATTTATTATTCTCTTCTTCATTCATTATATATATTGAGCATTGTCGTATTTGATCGATATGCAGGGCAAGCCCCCGGATTGGCAAGACTTCGTCGGTATCGTCACCCTGCTTATCATTAACTCCACCATCAGTTTCATCGAAGAAAACAATGCTGGAAACGCTGCGGCTGCTCTTATGGCTGGCCTTGCTCCCAAAACCAAGGTTTTGAGGGACGGCAAGTGGGGCGAGCAGGACGCGTCAATCTTAGTTCCGGGAGACTTGATTAGCATCAAGTTGGGGGATATTGTCCCGGCTGATGCTCGTCTCTTGGAAGGCGATGCCCTCAAAATCGATCAAGCGGCCTTGACAGGAGAGTCCCTTCCGGTAACCAAGAACCCTGGCGATGAAGTCTTCTCCGGTTCCACCGTCAAGCAGGGTGAAATCGAGGCTGTCGTCATCGCCACTGGTGTCCGCACCTTCTTTGGTAAAGCTGCTCATCTTGTTGATAGCACCAACAACGTGGGCCACTTCCAAAAGGTAATGCACGCACGCGCACACATATATACATATATATCTAGAGTGTGTGTGTGTGTGTTGTCATGGCTTTGTTCCTTTAACAAGCTCACATGTGGCCTTAACTGCTTGATAGGTGTTGACTGCCATCGGAAACTTCTGTATCATCTCCATTGCTGTAGGCATGCTCATTGAGATTCTAGTAATGTACCCAGTCCAACGCCGGAAGTACAGAGATGGAATTGACAACCTGTTGGTGTTGCTTATTGGAGGTATTCCAATTGCCATGCCGACGGTCCTGTCAGTCACCATGGCTATCGGGTCCCACAGGCTATCCGAGCAAGGTGCCATCACAAAGAGGATGACAGCAATTGAGGAAATGGCTGGCATGGACGTGCTTTGCAGTGACAAGACTGGTACCCTCACCCTCAACAAGCTCACCGTTGACAAGTCCTTGATTGAGGTCTTCCCACCAAACATGGAGAAGGATACCGTTGTCTTGATTGCCACAAGGGCTTCAAGGATTGAAAACCAAGACGCCATTGATGCTTCTATTGTTAACATGCTTAGCGATCCCAAGGAGGCAAGAGCCGGGATTACGGAGGTTCATTTCTTGCCCTTCAACCCGGTGGACAAGCGCACGGCAATCACCTATTATGACACACTAGGAAACTGGTACAGATGCAGCAAGGGTGCCCCTGAACAAGTAAACACAATGCTAGCTAAAAGTTTGTTCAACTATGATCATACAAAATAAATGGCCTTGTTAATTCTTATGTTACGATATTTGACAGATAATTGAGCTTTGCCAACTCCAAGGGGAAACTCTTAAGAGGGCCCATGAGATTATCGACAATTACGCAAACCGCGGCCTTCGTTCTCTTGGTGTTGCACGACAGACGGTTCTAGAGAAAACCATCGACGGTGCTGGTGACCCTTGGGAGTTTGTTGGTTTGTTGCCTCTATTCGACCCACCAAGGCATGACAGTGCCGAGACTATTAAAAAGGCTCTTGAGCTTGGTGTCAATGTCAAGATGATCACTGGTGACCAACTTGCCATTGGTAAAGAGACCGGGCGTAGGCTTGGCATGGGTACCAACATGTATCCGTCCTCTGCTCTCCTTGGCCAGCACAAGGACGAGTCCATTGCTTCAATCCCTGTTGAGGAACTTATTGAGAAGGCTGATGGCTTTGCTGGGGTTTTCCCAGGTGAAAAAATAATAAGGCTACATGTGATTGTTCAAGGAACAAGTCGAAACTGAAACTAAGATAAATTTTTTTTGATGCACAGAGCACAAGTACGAGATCGTGAAGATCCTGCAACAGAGGAAGCACATCTGCGGCATGACAGGAGATGGAGTCAACGATGCCCCAGCGCTCAAAAAGGCAGACATCGGCATTGCTGTGGCTGACGCAACTGATGCTGCCAGGAGCGCATCAGACATTGTTTTGACCGAGCCGGGGTTGAGTGTCATTGTCAGTGCGGTCCTCACTAGCCGTGCAATCTTTCAGAGGATGAAAAACTACACCATCTATGCAGTTTCTATTACGATCCGTATAGTGTTGGGATTCATGCTCATCGCCCTAGTCTGGAAGTTTGATTTCTCGCCCTTCATGGTTCTCATCATCGCAATCCTCAATGACGGGACCATCATGACCATCTCCAAGGACAGGGTGAAACCATCTCCACTACCCGACTCATGGAAGCTCAAGGAAATCTTCGCCACCGGAGTTGTCCTTGGAACATACATGGCTATCATGACCGTCATCTTCTTCTATCTTGCAGCTGATACCGACTTCTTCTCTGTAAGTTAGAAAACACCTCAAACCCTAACATTCTTGTTTGGTTATACTATCATGAACTAATATATTTATTTCTTATTTTCATACTATAGAATGCCTTTGGAGTAAGGTCAATCAGGAAAAGTCCGGATGAGCTTACTGCTGCCCTGTACCTTCAAGTGAGCATTATCAGTCAAGCACTCATCTTCGTGACGAGGTCAAGGAGCTGGTCATTTATTGAACGCCCCGGTGTCTTGCTTGTCACCGCTTTCTTAATAGCCCAATTGGTGAGTTGGAAAAACAACCACAATTCGTCAGTTTGGAAAGATCAAGTTTTTGAAGCTCTTAACTAACAATGAGTAAATGTGGCATTATTGCAGTTGGCAACAATCATTACTGTATACGCAAACTGGCGATTCGCAAGAATTAAGGGCATTGGATGGGGATGGGGTGGAGTCATCTGGATTTACACCATTGTCACTTACATCCCACTCGACATTCTCAAGTTCATCATTAGGTTTGCATTGAGTGGCAAAGCTTGGAACTCCATGATCCAAAACAAGGTATAGTAACAAAACCCTAAGTGGTATGAAATATTACGAATACCCCGTTAATCGTTTGTCTTGTATTACAAATAACACCCTAATCTTTGGTTCCGTATTAGGAATCCCCTCTAATTGCAAGTCAGTGCTATGCATTGAAGCCATCAAAACTATCCAAGATTCACTTTTCTTTTGTTCTAATCTCTTTCTATCAAACAATGTAGACTGCTTTCACAACCAAGAAAGATTATGGCAAGGGCGAGAGAGAAGCACAATGGGCATTGGCTCAGCGTACCCTCCATGGCCTCTCAACTGCAGATACCAACATCTTCCAGGACAAAAACTATAGGGAGTTAAATGAAATCGCAGAGCAGGCAAAGAGAAGAGCTGAAGCTGCAAGGTATACATACACCGAACACCATATGATATGCGTTGTATATCTATCTATGTTTATATATATACATATATATATATATAATTTATCCTAGTAAGCACCCCTGATATTCTTAAAACACAAATGTTGCAGGTTGAGGGAGCTCCACACTCTTAAGGGACATGTCGAATCTGTCGTCAAGCTAAAGGGATTGGACATTGAGACCATCCAGCAACACTACACTGTGTGAGGCTTCAATAAATATATACATATATATTCACACAATGGCGGCATGTAGGTGGAACAACTACGTTCTTGGTCGACTGTTCAACAACAGAGGACAAAAGGAACAAACTGAGGATCAACAAAATCCATTTTCTCTCAATACTTCTTTGGACCTGATAGGATTATGAAAGTCTGATATCACAAACATCCTACATGCTCCAATGCAATTTTTTATTATATTTTTAATTATTTATAATAAAAAAATTATTATTCTAGCCTTTTCAAATTTTCAATTGCTACTCACATAAACATTATTATCAAATCTTAATTGCATAGCAAGTGGAACTTCCAACTTGAAAATTTGTTTACATACAGGTTATCGTAACTATACTAACAACATTACGCATTTGATTTTAGGTTCGATTTTTTAATGCCTCTTTCGCAGAGAATATTTGTTTAGGGGGCATTTTAAAAAGATCCATAATTTTGATATTGCATGTAAAGTGCTAAGTTACAACAAATTTTGCATGGAATACAATTACAATTTTTTTTAAATATAATTTACTAGTAAGGAACACGTGCTTTCCACGTGACTATTAATGTCTGTCTTATTTTTCAAAAAAGTATTAATTACGGTACAACATAAATACATTGAAAGTATTTTAGTTTTTTAAAGAAATATTATGAATGAATAAAAACTAATGAAATTGCTCACTTTATTATATTATTATTGCATGCATCATACTAATTGTTTGTAAGGTTATTTTGATTTTTCATAAATTTTTCTTGGTAGTTGCTTCTTTTATGAGTAAGTTACTAAAATTGATCTATAAAAAGATTACAACATTGTAACTGAAAGGTTTACAAGATCTAATATATATCTTGATTTAATTATTTAGAAAAAAAATATAAATGTTTGATAGTAGTTTTTACTCGTTTTCAATATTTGCAAATAAAAATATGTACATACATACTACTATTAACATATAAAATTATTTAACATCTATATTTACTTAAAGATAACTATTTATCTCCTTTCTTTATAAAAGCATTTCATGTAATTCTTTCCTTCATTATTGATTTTAAGTATGTTTAAAATATCTTTTAAATGTATGTCAAAAAATATACTAATTAAACTTTTTGTATGTGTCAACTTTAAGTTCAATTATATTGTAATTAAATATGTTTATATAATTATTAAAATTCTTTCTTTCATGTGTACATATGTTAAGATGACATTGAATAACCATGAACTTTTACATCTTGTCTAAAGCCCGTTAACATATGTGCTCTTGTAATAAAATTTAATTGAATTAATTTTGAATCGTACGGTGTTATATTCGTTAAGAAATAAATATAAAATACTTTAACTATCATTTTTGCTCTTCATTATATTTGTGAAACTTCTAGTTTATAGTAAATTAAGTGTTATTGAATGTATCACACTCTATGTTCGGAAGGTCTATGGTTCTACTTCTTCATACAATTATTTTCCATCATAACTCCACTACCACTACCACTTATTTTAATAAAGTAAAGTCGAAATCTATGTTAATCATGTTATTCCAACCATTATCATGCCTATGTTCTTCTCTAGATCTTTCATTATTTTCATTTATCTCTGCTCCATTACCTTTACCTTAATCTTCACCACTATTAAACTCTCCTCCACCATTGTCATTAAATCCACCTCTCATATTATAATCACTATTTTTAACAACAACCTCAATTACCACCTTGACCTCCACCGTCATTGTCGCCTCTTCCCCATTGCTTCATATTCCAAATTACTATCATGATGGAACACATTCTTTAAAAAAAAAGAAAAGAAAAGGAAAGCATATTATCATTTCACTACTAGAAAACTGCATTTAGCCACGGATTTTAGGGTTTAACCATGGATATAAAAAAAGCCACAAAAAAAAAAAATAGCCACAGATTAGCCATGGATTTTCCGTGGAAAATCCATGGCTATTTTTGGTGGCTAAAATTGGCATGAAATTTGGCACCAATTTAGGTATGGATTAGCCATGGAAAATTCGTGGCTAATAGCACGAAATTTCTATGGCTATTCTTAATATTTTTTTTTTCTTGAACCTGATGCGGCTTGAATTATTGACCTCTTGGTTGAGGGTGTAGGATTAGTTACGACCTTTTTTTTTTCCTCAGAGTATTAACCACGGATTTTTATTTTATTTATTTTTTGGCCACGGAATAGGCATAGATTTTCCACGGATTGAAAATTCGTGGCTAATTTGTGGCTATTAGATTTAGCCATGAATTTTTTTTGACAAAATCAGTGGCTAAATGCAGTTTTTCTAGTAGTATTTGTAAATTATTATGTCTAACTTTTTGTGATTACCAGTTAATTCAAAGTTGTACTTGTGTAACATTCATTTTAGTTTGTTGAATTTTTGTTCATCTACACAAATATTTGAATAAGTATTTCATCCAATAAATGCAAAAAAGCTTCTCTCTACTTATTTTTCATAAAAATAACGTAGAAATTTTGAAATTATTTTCCATATATTTTTTCTAGAGCTTGCTAACTTTCTCTATATTTATAGTTCCATCATATTCTTAACCCTCTTTTGGTTTTATTATTTTTACTTTTTTTGTGGCATATTTATTTTTTCTTTATGAGACTTGCTCTATTTTTTTTTCTTTTCCTAATTAATTCCTCATTCAATGTAAAGTTTGTAGAACATAATTTCTACACTTACAATTTTTATATTTATTGTGTCATTTACATAGTTTTTAAGCTTTTTATTTCTACATTATCATTTATTCCCTAAAATATGATATAATTTTATATTTTCTTTTTCCAATTCGAAGTAATTAGTTAAATATAATTACAATTTTCTACTTCTAAATTATCTTTTATATACATTCATACAAGATAGATGTGGATAATTTTTAACTTTATCAATTGCAGTTTGATGTAATAGTTTTTTGATAAATTGTAACATAATGCTCAATAAGCTTGCTTGTAGTTTGTACTTTTTCTTAATTTTATATTGTTTACAAAACTTCGTATTTCTTATTTTTCATGAATAATTCGACTAATCACAATGAGAAAGACAAATGAATTTTTCTAACAAATTTAAAGATATTAAGAAAGGAAATTATTTTATAGTTGATAGCCAAAAGTGTTATAAAAGAATAATTTATTTAATAAGTTGTATCTACACTAAATGGATTGAAGTGGATCACCAACTCTTATTTATTTATTTATTTGTACGTATGACAAAAGTTTAATACTATAGAGTTCAATTAAAAGCGCAACTCTTTATTCATAGTTATGGTATTTATTTCATCTAGCGTTTATTTTGAAGTCTAACTCTTAATTTTTATATTATTAAAAGACCATGAATAAATATTTTTACTATCAATTATATAAGATTGTTTTAGTCCTCACAAAAAAGGAAGAAACATAAAACACTAAAAAATTATTCGCACTTTTATAATAAAATAAAATAAAATAAATAAATAAATAATAATAATAGTAATAACAATAATAATAATAATAATAATAATAATAATAATAATAATAATAAGATAAATACAAAAAAATTATATTTAACAAAATTTTATGCGCCTGAGATTGCATGCCACATTGGCCAGTTAAGATAACCTGTAAGTAAACAAATTTTCAAGTTGGAAGTTCCACTTGCTACGCACTTAAAGAATTTATATTTATGTTGTCTAGGTGTTTGGCCTAATGAACTTGTACCATATTTTAAAAGTGTAGGAGTATAATAATAAGATTCAAATTTTTGTAGGTGTACCGTGTACGTATGCGGGTGATGGTGTATGTATTATAAAAAACATTGATATTTATGTTCGTGTTAGTAGCACTGAAAATTTAAAAAAGCAGAATAATAAATATTTTTTATTGTTATAAATAATTAAAAAAACCTATATCTATATCTCTATCTATATTACTATAGATATATAAAAATGTGAATGTTTTTTAAAATTTTGATTCACCTAAAATATCCCCTCAATAGTGCTTATTTTAAGGGTAATTATGTAAATTAATATTTTATCAATCATCAATTTTTTTTGAATAAGACTCTATTATTTATTTATGTAAATCAATAATTTATCCACATGTCATTTGAATTAGAACTCTATTATATTTTTAATCACTTTTAATTAAATAAGAGTCGAAGAAGAATTAGGATTAAACGTCTTCCACTATTAGTTCATGGAACACGACACACCAAGTCTAACAAGAATTAGGATTGAATAATATTATGCCTATATTTTCCAAACATGAACTTCATTGAAATGTAGGGAACAAAAATTATACAAAGTTTAACACGCTAGGGTAGTTTTGTGATTAGTCACAAGAGCAATTTTACCATCAGTCGGCTTCGTAGGTGACTAAGATTAGTCATGCCTTGAAATAATGACACGTGCACTAATTTTAATTTTTAAATAAGTTACCAGTTAATTAAATCTCACACTTACCAACTTCTGCAGGTAAACAAATTATTTTTCTCTCTCTACAAAATCAATTCTAATCAGATTTTTCTCTCTAATTCTCATTTAATCTTGAAGAGAATGGATATTGTTGGATTCTAAACAGATTGGAGGATATCTTAATTATTGACCTTACCAAATATAAAAAATCTCCCTTAGTTATTAAGAGTTCTTAAGGTAAATAGTTTCTATTGCTATTTAAATGTTAAACGTTAATTAAAAGGAAATTACATGATATTTTATTTTAGTAACAACAAATATTATTATTTCTTTTAATTATTCTCGTGAATTAATTTAGCTAATCATTCTATTATTATTATTATTATTATTATTATTATTATTTTGTTTATTTTCAAATAAGTCAATTATTTTTATTAAATATTGTATATTTTATCATCAATTATTATACGAAAAATGTATAATACAATTACTAAATATTTTATATCAAGAATGTGAGTATTGTTCATCAAATTAAGAATGTGTGCCATCTAATTGTTAATATTATTATCACCGTATTATTTATTAAAATTAACTTTATATTTGATCACACATATAGTTAAAGTCATAATTATTTAAATTAATAAATGGGTTTTATAATTGTTTACCTTCTCTAAGGATTACATACTCTTTAATATATAATTGTTGTGCTACGTCATTTAGATCTATATGAATTACACCCATACATAAATATTTGTAAATTATTATTATTTATTCACATATGAGTATTAATATTATAATTGTTATTATTTTTATATTTATCTCACATTAAATTATATATTGCTAATATATAGTTATTATTAATACTATTATTATTCATTATATATTATTATAATCATAATTAGTGAGACCAATAATTGAATTATATATTTGGTTACACTTACTGTGTAGAATATACATTTGAATATATCACACCATATTGACATATATTTGGTTAAACAATATTATTATTATTATTATTATTATTATTATTGGTGTTTGATATTAGTATACCCTCCACTAATAATTAAAACATATTTTTTTAACTACTGCTTATTGCACTCTTCTGGATATATTTTATATAGTTGCACCACTTTTAAAAATATATTACTCAATTTCAAATCAGATCAATCATTATTTAATAAATTTATAGATAGTATGAATAATTTACTTAATAATAATATTCAAATTTTGAAATTTTAATTTGTTATTTAAAACACAAATACTGATATTCTAGATATATTTTAAAAATAATTTGTCATCAATGTTATATATTTTTAAAAATGTGTTGAAAATTTAAATGAAGCTTAAGTTTTTATCAACTATTAATATATTGTTCGAATTTATAAATTTCATATATGTTATAAAAATAATTTTCGGCGAAATTTTTGGCGGATTTTCGGCGGAAAAAATAAATTTCGGCGGATCCAATCTCCCGAAAAAACCTTCGTCGGTAGTGATTTTTCGGCGGAAAATATATATATATATTTTTTAATTAAATAAATTTTCGGCGGAATTTCACGCCAAAATTCCGCCGAATTTTTTTAAATTTTCGACGGAATTTCGGCGGGAAATTCCGCCGAAATTATTATTTATTTATTAATTTTTTAATTAAATATATTTTCGGCGGAATTTCCCGCCGAAATTTCGCCGAAAATTTAAAAAATAATTAATAATAATAATAATCATAATAATAAGTTTTCTATTTATTGAAAATTTTAATAATTTTTAATTTTTAAAAAAATTATATATATAATACATAATATTATATACATATATATAGCATACAAAAATTCATTTCATTCTAATAATAATAATAATAATAATATAATAATTCAAATAAAAATCAAAATTTTAAATTTTAATATATTTTAAAAATATATAAAATTATTATTATTTTTTATTTAAAAATATTTATTTTTAATTTTTTAAAAAATATTATTTTTTAATTATTTTTAATTTTTTAAATTTTTCGGCGGGAATTTCCACCGAAAATCCATCGAAAAATTTAAAAAATTATTATTTTTTATTTAATTTTAATTTAAAAAATATTATTTTTTATTTATTTTTAATTTTGTAAATTTTTCGGCAGAATTTCCGCCCAAAATCCGCCGAAAAATTTTTAAATTTTTATTTTTTATTTATTTTTAATTTAAAAATTATTATTTTTTATTTATTTTTAATTTTTTAAATTTTTCGGTGGAATTTCCGTCGAAAATCCGCCGAAAAATTTAAAAAATTTTATTTTTTATTTTTTTTAATTTTTCGTCGAAAATCCGCTGAAAAATTTCGGCGGAATATTCCGCCGAAAATTGAGAGTTTCCTTGTAGTGTGTATTTAGGTGGACCATATATGGTGTAATAGAATAATTGTTATAAATTAAAACCATGGATAACCTGTGTAACGGGTAACACTTCTACTTTACCTGCACAACAAGTAATAGGTCATATATATATGGATGGCTTAGATTTTATTTGCCATATCTAATGGCTAAGATTAGGGGTGACTAATGTTAGTCACCTACGAACCATGACTGATGATAGAATTTCCCTAGTCGCAATCGCAATTGACTAACCTTAGTCACCCCTTTAAAAAAAAGTCATGTGTTCAATTTTTAAAAATCTCAACAGGTTGAAGGTTTTTCAATTTTTGAGTGACCTACTAACAAGAGTCAAAGTTCTCCCTCTCCTCCCCCTCTTTTGGCAGGTTTTCCAATCTATCTCTCTCTCTCTTATCATTCCCTTAATTATTAGCCTTACAAAAAAAAATATCTTAAGTTTTAAGACTTTTTAGAATAAATGATTTCTACTACAATTTAAATGTTTAACTTCAACTAAACAAAAATTGCATCATTTTTTATTTCATTGCTTACAAATAATAATATTATTATTCTCTTTTAATGTTCTCATGAATGAACTTAGCTAAAATTATTATTATTATTATTATTATTATGACGAGCGAAGACCATTCAGCATTCAACCATATACGTATATATATATCTTGTCCAACTTACAATTAATAACATTAACTCGCAAGTACAAAAAATATTATATGAATTCATAGATGTGCACATAAGATACAAATTCTAGGACAAAAATTAAAATCAAACAAACTATTTATGTTTATTTTGATTATGTTAAATAAGTCAATACTTTTTAATAAAATAGTGTATTATTCATCAATTATTATATGAAAGACGTATAATATGATTACAAGATATTTTGTATTAACAATACGATTATTGTTTATCAAATTTCAAATCCGCAACATCGAATCATTAATAATATTATAATTTTCATAGTTATCTATACTATTAATAAAGTGTATGAGAGTTGATAAGCTTAAAATATATACACTTTTATGTGCATATTTTGTATGCTTTTCATTGATTTTTATTAAGGCTTTAAAGTTCTAAGGATGAAATTTGTGCTTTATGTAATAAAATCTTAATTCGGTCAATTTAAAGTGTTTTTACACTCTTAAAACACAAATTTTTCAAGATTTTGATGACCATATCCACCCACAAGCATTTTGTGATATTATGACAGGAAATTAGGGTCGAAAATGACAAGAAAACGCAGGGGCGCGCACCGAAACGGCCTGAGCCGTTTTGACAACCGTAAGGCTATTTTGGCATTCATAAGGCCATTTTGACATGCTAGGCCGTTGTGATTGTTCAAAAAGCTTCAAATCATATGAAACAAAATGGCTTAGGCCGTGTAGAATTGCAAGTGGCTGTTTGGATTGACCAAGCCATTCTTGGTTGCTCTCTGTACAAGGGTACTTGTCTCCTGTTAGGATTTTGACTATATTCGCCCTACCACTATTAATTAAGGATGTTTGTTTGCACAACTCTTATGCACAATGGGTCAAGGGATCCGTATATGATCACGAAAGTAGACACATAGTATTCCTTGTTACGTTTGTTTTACTTTTGAAAGGAGATTACAAATATTTCCGTGTGTTGGATCATGGGGAGGAGTATTAATTAAAATCAATGGGGGTTTAATTGATTACAAAGGGGGATTCAATTGACAATGCCTAGGCTCTAGCTTTTCTTTTCCTTACTTTTATTTAGTTGCTAGTTTTTGTTTTATAATATCCCCATTCACTTTTCGAAGGTTATACAATAGACAACTTATAAGTTTGGTGCTTGGTAACCCGTTCCTCGTGGGAACGATACTTAACTTTTCAATTTATTACTTGAGCGACCCATACTCCTGCGGAAAAATTGCAACAAGTTTTTGGTGCCGTTGCCGGTGGGGCGTTGATTACCAATATCAAACGAGTTTTAGTATATATTGATTTAAGCATAATTAATTGCTTTTACTTTTATTTTTCTTTTTAGTTCATAAAATCTTGTTTTTCTTCGTGTAGGTATAGACGTATGCCAAAATCTCGAACGTCTTGAAGCGTCGACTTGGTACCATTTGATCCCAAGATCGAGAGAACTTTTTACCAACTTCCTTGTGATCCATGACAACAGGTGCTAGCTCTACTAGCCATAGAGATGGCTTAACAAAATAATTGAACTTTGCGGGACTTTGTGTTATTTGATGCTACAGGAATTCAAGAGAGCAACGCAGTGCCAACTATTGGTGCCAATAATTTTGAGATCAAGCTAGCAATCATCAACACTGTGCAACAGCACCAATTTGGAGCACGAACGATGGAGAATCCAAACTCGCACTTGTCCCACTTTCTGGCAATTTGTGCAACTTGTAAGATTAATGGGGCTCTAGTGATGCCATTCACCTTCATCTCTTTCCTTTTTCATTGAGAGATCAGGCCCAGGATTGGTTTGGGTCTTTACAGCCGAATTCTATTTTCATATGGGATGAGCTTTCTAAAGCCTTTTTGGCAAAGTATTTCCCACCTCGAAAAGTTTCTGGAATCCTTCAGGAATTGATGGTCTTCCGACAATAGGACCAAGAATCCTTAAGTGAGGCTTAGGAACGCTTTAAGGAGTTGCAGAGGAAGTGCTCTAATTATGGTTTGCTGGATTGATTGCTCGTGCAAAGATTTTACAATAGTTTGGCATAACCCCTTCGAATCATGATCGATGTATTCATAGGAGGCACATTGTTGTCCAAATCCACTGAGGTCGCATATCAATTGATTGAGGAGATGGCGGCTAATGATTACCAATGGGGAACAAGTAGAGCAACCCATTCTTTTGCACAGAGTCCAAAGATTGCAGGTATGTTAGAATTAGATATCGTCTCATTCATTAACTCTAAATTTGAGGCTTTGTTTAAAAAGTTTAATCAATTAACTGTTAACGTGGTATCTAATCCTTCTTTGAGTTGTGGTGTTTGTGGAGGTCCTCATAACATGAATAAGTGTCTAGGGCCCATAGACAAATCCATTTTGAGCAAGTCCAATATGTCAACTATAAGACCTGAAAACAACCCATATGCATCCACTTATAATCCGAGATGGAGAAACCATCCCAACTTTTTTGTGGGCGGAGGGGGGGCGGGGGAAGGGGTAATCAAAACAGTCAAAACCAACAATTTGGGCAGCCTCAACAAATCTTTCAATCCAAACCTCTGGGGCTTTCCTCATGCCTACCTCAACCTTCACATCCTGAACCCAAATCTTCTTTGGAAGCCACCCTTGAAAAATTCATGCAATTTACCACGAACCAATTTGACAAGATTGCGCATCAAGTGGAAAATTTTGACTCTCGCCTAAATAGAATTGAATTGCAAGGTAGTCTGTCCACTTTCAGGCAACAAGAACAATTGCCTATTCAAACAAAAGTAAATCCAAGAGAGCATTGCAATGCAGTCACCTTGAGGAATGGGCGTGAATGACAAGAATTGCCAAGAAAAACAAAGAATCTTGATGAGAAAAATGAGGAGGACAAGTTTAAGGGAGTCAAGGTCAACAACGAAAAGTTGGAGGAAGAGAAGAAGGTAAGTGATGTTAAATCTTATGTGCCTCTGGTGCTATTCCCCCAAAGGTTGATCACACATAAATTGGACAAGAAATCTGGGAAATTCAAGGATTGCTTAAACAACTTCACATCAACATACCCTTCCTAGAAGCACTTGCACAATTGCCGAAGTATGTGAAGTTCTTGAAAGAAATCTTGTCCAATAAAAAGAAGCTCGAGGAATATTCAACACTTACCCTCATAGAAGAGTGTAGCGCCATTCTACAAAATAAGTTGCCCTCGAAGTTAAAAGATCCAAGGAGTTTTTCTATTCCTTGCACAATTTGCAATCTTAATTTTGATAAAACTTTATATAACTTAGGTGCTAGTGTGAGTTTAATGCCTTTGTCTATTTGTAGGAAACTTGGCTTAGGTGAATTAAAGCCTACAACAATAAATTTGCAGCTTGTAGATAGATCAATCAAGCACTCATATGGAGTTTTGAAAAATGTGCTCATGAAAGCAGGAAAGATTTATTTTCCAACTGACTTTGTTGTGCTTGAGATGGAAGAGTGCCATGAGTTGTCTTTAATTTTGGGGAGACCATTCCTAGCAACCACGGGGGCAATTATTGATGTCAAAAAGGGGAAATTAACACTATGGGTAGATGATGAAGAAATTAATTTCATGATGTTCAAATCCGACATACCCACCCCCGTCAAAGACACATGCAACTCGCTTGATGTTATCCAGGAGCCACTCCACACCTCACCTTCACCTCTCAAGCTTCATGAACTCCACAATTCGCAAGACTTAGGTCACAAAAAGTAAGGGAAGAAGCTGAAAATTCTCGGGAGCAAATTTAGATGCAAACAATGTAAGCTGAACTTTGGGAATTGCAAGGGTGAAGAGTTTGGAAAGAGGGAGATTGGGGTAAGCCCTAGCAATTAATTAAGCCCCACAAGTCAAGCTAATGACTATAGCTTAGAACTACACCCTTTAACCCTTCTCTCTTTTACTTTTATGTTTCGTTTATTTCTTTTCTTCTCTTTTGTTCCGTATTAATTTTATTCTTTCTTTTTTTCTAGGTATTCCAAAAAAAAAGGGTGGGGAATGAGTCATGTTGTCACACACTCGGAACTAGTTGTGCTAAGTCATCATTGAACTACTCGTTGCGCAACTATCTTTTAGGATGCAGTGGATATGCACCATTCGTCGCCGTTACTTCAGGGAAGTGCCTAGCTTTATGTTCTTGCTCTTTTCTATTTTTTGTGCAATGCAGACATTGCAACCTTTAAGTGTGTGGGGTGGGGGGGGGGAGGGGGGAACATACGAGAAATATTTGAGTTTGCACTAAAGGAGATATAGTGGTCTTAAGAATAGGAAGTAGAACTTTCAGGATGTTAATTCTGAGCATTATTTAAAAAAAAGTGCCTTCCCGGCATCTCTTGAACTTGTTTGTGATAGGTACATATGAGAAATTACATGTTTTCTTGCTTTACTTGTGAATTTTGGATAAGGATTAGTGTTTAGGGCTCTTTGATTGCATGTGTTGAGAATATGTTATTGAAGTTTAGCTTGATCACTGGTAGCCTGTGAAGAAGAGGAGTCATGTAAAAGTAATCTTTCTATGCCTATTCCAAAACTCGTTTTAATTGATTAGACTTGTTTCCTTCTTGATTGTTTCGTGCTAAATTTCTTAGTGTTTTCTAAATATTCATAGGTTGCTTAAAAAAAAAGAAGAAACACTGAGTTTTACGTTGACTAAGTAACTGGGTACATGCATTACAAATGTGTGTCATCGCGTAAAAAGGTTGCATATAAGCTCTTGAACAAAAACACAAAAAAATCGCTATAATAATAATAATAATGAGTGACCCTTGAATTGAGAACTTGTGAAATTGGTTGTAGAAGCACAAGTTGGAACCTCTATATCCATAGCGGGTTTGTCATAGGTGCACTTGGTTTGTAGAAGTGCAAGTTGGAACCTCAAACTTTCTTGTATAAAGTGACTCTTCAACTTTATAAGTTAAAAGTTGGTATGCTGGCTTTGTAAGTTGTTATCAACATTCTTTCTTAGGTCTTGGAGCATACATTTGTATTTGAATGAAGTGTAACTTTGAGAAACTCATGTTTCGAAGCATGCACATGTTGGAGATAAGAGAGATAGTTATGTGGCAAGGTATATCGTGATTATTTTAAAAATAACACTCATGGAGTGTTCAAGAGTCTAATAACTACATTTGGTCTCTTTTAGTCTCTTTGGTCTTTCACATATTTAATTTATTTTCTCGCTCATCTCTCCTCTTCCACTATTCATGTATTTTTAATTTCTTTATTTTCTCCTTCTCTCTCCTCTATAAATATATATTTTTTTCAAGTCACTTTCATTATTTCTTTTAACCTTTTCCTTTCTTAATTATTTGTTAATCTTATAATTTCAATTTTATTTTGAACTAATTTTCTATAATAAATTTACTAAACTACATTATAAATAATTAAAAATATATAGAATCATATATAAAATCCAATAAATATCTTAATTTTGTATTCAAAATTTAAATATGTAAATGAAGTAATTTTTTTTTATTTTGCATATGCATTGAGTGTGACGACTGTCTAGTTATAATTAACTTCGTATTTGATTATACATATTAACCATAATTATTCAAATTAATAAATGATTTCATATGTGGTTACCTTCCCTAAGGAGCTCATACTTTTCTATATATAAATGTTGTATTACATCATGTAGCTAGAGCTATATTCATTACAACTATATTATTATTATTATTATTATTATTATTATTATTATTATCTCAACTGATAATCAGAACACATTTTTTTTACCAACTAGTGCTTGTTGTACTCCTTTCTATTTATTTTATATATTCAAGTCACTTTTAAAAATACATTAATCAATATCACCGCAAATCAATCATTGTAGAGTAAATCTATGGATAGTATGAATAGTTTACTTCATAATGATGTCCATATCTTACAGGTTTTGTTTTTATTTAAAATATAGATTTTCATATTCTATATATATTTTTAAAATAATTCGTGATGATTGTTATACATTCTTCGGAATATATTAATATTTTAAATTTAAACGTAATTTTTTTTATCAACTATTATCATATTTTTGGGGTTTTAATTATAAATACTATTTATTTTGGTATTAATTTAGTATTTTAATTTTTCTATTATGCTTTTCAATTTGTTATCTTTGTTAATGCACATATTCGGTATTTTGGTAGTTATCTTTTTCTATTATTTTTCTAAAATTAAAAAATAAAAAATTATAAGGAGTACCATGATATTTATAATTAAAAAATAAAAAATAATGGTACCATGGTATTAAAAAACAAATAATGAGTATCATGGTATTATAATGGTAACATGGTATTGAAAAATTAAAAAAATTATAATGAGTACCATGGCAAGTTTTTAAATAAAAAATAAAATTGTAATTTTCCAATGAATTAAAAAAATGAGTAATAATGATTTAATGGACCCAATGACATTAAATATTTAACTTTCCTTTTTAAGGTTAAAAAGAATTAATTGGTTAGTATTTAGTGGGCACATACATCGTCAATAATAAGAATTGTTGTATAATAAAACCCTTGGTAACCTGTGTAGCAAGTAAGTGGTAAACCTTCCACTTTCCCTGTATAATAGGTAACAGGTTATATAAAAATTAATGGTTTAGATCAAATAGATCATATCTAATGGCTAAAATTAAATGTGACTAATATTAGTCACATACGAACTGTGACTAACGATAGAATTTCCCAACGCACTATTCCCAAACTCCTAAACTTGCGCAAGCGCAACTTATTGCAACCCTTAAATCAGGACACCGATTTTAACCATTTTTAACTAAACCAAGTCCAACATGAATTAGGATTGAACAACATTGTGCCTATATATTTTGAATGTAAGCTTCTTTAATTTGTAGGAAACAAAAATTGTACAAGCTTTAACACACTATTCCCAAGCTCTCGCACTTACATAGGAAAAGGTCGCTGCAACAATTCAATAGATGGAAATTTCATTCGCTATTTGTTATTTTGTTTTCTGACTTTCGATGTCGCATATTTATTTCATTTTATTTTTGGAACTGTTGCACAGGTATCTAAAGAATCATGCATATGATTTTTTCTTGGAAAATTCTATCATTAGTCATGTTTCATAAGTGACTAACATTAGTCCCCCCTAATCTTAGCCATTAGATATGGTAAATAAAATCTAAACCATCCATTTGTAGGTGTCCTGCTACCTGTTGTGCAAGTAAAGTGAAAAGGTTACCTGGTACATAGTTTATGCTATGGTTTTAATTTACAACAATTATTCTATTACACCATGTATGGTCCCATCGAATACGAATCAATTATATTAATTTTATAACCTAGAAAAAGGAAAGCAAAAACAATAAATCTCGTTCGGTCCATTGGACCAATATTATTCATTCTTTGTCGCCAAGTTGGACGGATCGCTAGCTACTACAACATTATTAAGTCTACATATATTTTTTAATTTATGATCATAGGCATTAACACGATAACAAATTAATCCGAACATAATATGGATATATATAATTCATAAATTCTATCATATATTAATAGTCAATAAAAATTTACGTAAATTTAAAATTTTTAATATTTTAAAGAATGTATAACACTCATCACAAATTATTTTAAAAATATATATAGAATATCAACATTTGTATTTTAAATAAGAAACTAAAATTTAAATTTGGACATCATTATTAAGTAAACTACTCATACTATCTATATATTTATTCTACAATAGTTGATTGCATTTATATAGAATAATATATTTTAAAAACTCATGTAGATATATAAAATATATCGACAGGAGTGCAATAAACAGTAGTTGGTAAAGCTGTGTTTTGACTAGTAGTGGAGGTAGGCTAATAATATGGCTTTACCAAATATATGTCAAGATGGTGTGATGTATTCAAATGTATATCCTTCCTAATAAGTGTAACCAAATATGCAATTCAATTATAGATCTCACTAACTATGATTATAATAATATGCAAAGAATATAATAGTAATAATGACAACTATATATTAGCAATATATAATTTGACAGTATATAACTATAATAATAATAATAGTAGTAGTAGTAATAATAATGATTTATGTATGGTTGTAATTAATAAGATCTAAATGACTTAATACAACAATTATATATTGAAAAGTATGTGCTCCTTACAGAGAGTAACCAATTATAAAATCCAGTTATTAATTTGAATAATTAATATGTATGATCAAATATGGACTTAATTTTAATAAATATGATGATGATAATACTATTAACAAGAAAGCATAGACATGTGCAAATTTTGAGAGAATTAGGGGTTCTTGGAGTAGGGTTTATCTTAGGAACAAAAAATTAAGGAAGGTAGAAAATCTGAAAGTAGGGAAAGAGAAACTAGAAATAGAGAGAGAAACCTGAGTAGAATTGATTCTATGGAGAGAGAAACCCGATTAGACTTGATTCTGTAGAGAGAAAAAAGTAATTTGTTTACCGGGAGAAGTTGGTATCTGTGATATTTAATTAACAGATAGCCTATTAAAAAAAATTAAAATTAGCACACGTGGCATAATTTTAGGGCATGATTAACGTTAGTCTCCCACGAAACCGACTAATGATAGAATTTCTCTCTTTTCTTAGTTGATTTTCTCCCATTACTTTTGAATTTCAAGGTTTTAGTGTAAACATGAGTTTATTGATTGTTCTTTGAATTTTTAAATTTTTTTGAATTTATAAATTAATAAAGGACAAATTACATCTACCACTCATGAAATATGGTGAAATTATAAAAAAAACACTCCCATTACTTCCGAATTTAGCGGTTTTAGTCTAAACATGATTATACTGATTATCTTTGAAATTTTAAATTTGTTTGAATTTATAAATAAATAAAGGACAAATTACAACTACCATTCTTGAAATATCGTGAAACTACAAAAAATATTGTCAAGTATGGAAAATTACCATTACCCCCTTAATGTTATGGGTCATCTAAAAATTTGCACATGCCGTTAGTTTGACTAACGGTCATTGTTAGTCAACCTATATGATGTTTCAAAAATACCCCTTGAGGTATTTTCATTATTATGTGTCACAGTTTGGCGTATTACATTTAATTTTTTGAAACCGTAGGGGGTTAAATGCAATATTTTTATTTTTATTTTCAAATTTGTTGTTTGAAGTCGTTGGTGGATGGTATATATATTTACGAAATTATTATTTTTAATTAATGTGTTCAAGTAATGTAAGGTTCTACTTATATAGTGTATGATTTGTTCATAAAAAGCTATCCACCAACAATATAAAACTTCGATTTTTAGCAATAAAACAAAAAACCATACGAACACCTCAAAAAGTGCAATAAATGAATACAAAAAGTATCATTATGGTTCATGCCATAAAGCTTAGAGCTTACTTATAGAAACCTACAATACTCTACTTCAAATGATCATCATGCAAGTCAGGGGGTAATGATAATTTTCCATAGGTGGGGTTTTTCTTTATAATTTCACCATGCCTGGGGGGTTGTAGCCCTAACTTGCCCTAATTTGAGTAAGGACGAAACTGGCCTTTTCTCAACTCCGTTAGAGAAAAGTGACTCCCTCCAACTTAATGGGTGATGGTAATTTCTCATATATGGGGTGTTTTTTGTAATTTGCCTATACCTCATGGGTGGTGAGTGTAATTTGCCCATTAGTAAAATTGTAAGTATTAGATAGAATAACATATGGGGAAGGATAAGGATCTCTATGATTTAATATTGGACATGAACGTCACATTGTAAAATAAATATAAGATATAATTCGGTTACATATTAAAATTTTAGCAATATAGTATTATAAATGTTTGTTAACTTAAATAAGTTTAACTTAATTAAGTTTGCTTAGTTAAATTTGTTTTTCAGTTGAGCTATTTGATTAAACAAATGATTTGACCATCCATTTCTAATATGACATTGATTTCTTATTATCATCATATACTTATGAATAATAGAGAGGCAGGACTATATAGATAAAGTAAATCATGAAAATGAATTAAGCACATTATATGGCGTTTAAGAGCTCAAATAGTTCTCCATGAATTAAAAGGTTAGTAGTTTAACATTTTTTAATGAATATACACATAAAAATGATCAGTTGTCTTAGTTAAATATCCAAAATTTAAAAAGATATTGTATTTTTTCCATTCACTTCTTAACGATCCTACACGCTCAAAACTGCATGATTTGAAGAAAATCCCCAATTGCATTCACAGTGGGGCTATAACATTTGAATATGAACCTTCAACTTTTTACAACAATAATGGAAAAAAAAAGCTAGCACATGTTGAAATTCCAAATGAATTATGCGTGTTATTAACGTATTAGTCCAAAGAAGCCACTGAGTTCCGAAAAAACGTATGTGTATTCAACTCCATATTCCCTTTTACCTCATTTGGAGTGAAATTAGATAAAGAGCTTGGATATACAAAGTGAGGGGTTTATACTTTTTGAGCACAGGAAATGGTCTACCATGACCTTCCAAGGTTACTACCTAATGAAAGTGGTTCTAGTTACTTTCAATTGTATTTTGTTGAAGTAGAAAATGAGGTTGAGAATAGAATGGAATTAATGAAAAATCATATCTATCCAAAGATAGTGTGAAGAAACTCATAAAAATTTTAGATGTAAATGTATATGCAAAAGTCTTTAGAAGATTAAAGGAATATCCTATTATGGATGCTATTCAGCTTCATATTTGATAAATTTAAAATTTACATGATTTTATGTTCTTAAATTGATGTACTTTTTATTAAAAATTAGTAAAGTTTGATGTTATATTGTTAAATTTTAATTAAGTATAATTAACGTAGAGTAAATGACAGAAGAATTTTACATTAGCAGTACTTTATTAGGTTTCCTATGTCTCGTATATTTGCTTTTGTTTTTGAGTTTTCAATTCCTATTAAAGTTAGGATTTTCCTTTTCAAGTCTTAGATACCTATTCAAGTTAGTATTTTCCTTTTAAGTTTCAAATTCCTTTTCAAGTTAGGATTTTTCTAGTTATGATATATAGGAGACTTTTATTATTCTCATGAACAATCAGTAATTAATACAGTTTTTAAAGAATTTTTCTACATTTCTAGATTGAGACTTTTCTAGAGAAGTATTGTAATATAGTTCTTGCATGTTAATGCTTACTCGTTGTGTTAGTTGGTAATTAGAGCATAGCTAACCAATTAGAGGGAAAAAGTGGCGGTTCCAACGATGTCAATCTTGGAATTGAGACAACAAGGGAATGTAGGTAACAAGTAGAGACGCTTCAATAATGTTGTTGAAAGGTCTAAAACTCTAGCTCTCAAGGTAAACACAAACATGGCAGAAGGGAGAATTCAAGCAGGTGAAGAGGTCGGTAGTGCAGAAGACCTATTTTTTGATAATTGATGTTGACAACCCATCCATGATATTTTTGATGATCAACAGAGAAAACCTATCCATGATGATAACTATAAAGTAGTGGGATGTGAACAAAACGTAAAGTGAAGACGATATCACTACAAAGAAAGCGATGCGCCATATTTTCATTTAAAGGTAGATATCGATAGCTTTAATGGTAACCTAAATATCAAAGAATTTCTAGATTGGATTGCTGAAATTGAAAGATTCTTCGATTATATGGACATACCTGAAGAGAAGACGGTACAATTAGTAGCATGCAGATTGAAGAGTTTTGGTTCAGCATGGTAGGATAGAATCCAATCCCGTAGAGTGCGAGAAGAGAAACAACGTGTACGATCTTGCGAGAAGATGCGATGACTTTTGAGGATAGACTTTCTACCACCAAATTATGACCAAATTTTGCTTCAAGAGTACTAACAGTGTCACCAAGGAGCAACCTCTATTCACGATTACACTGCAGAAGTTAGATTGGTAGAGAGGAATGACTTAAGGGAGACTGAGGGTCAACAGATTGCCAAATATCTTAATAGACTGAAGTGGGCCCTTAAAGACACAATTCAGGCCCAGTTCATAAGAACAATTACTGAAGCTTGTAATATTACATTAAGAGCATAGTACATGATACAAGAAAGGGTAGAGCACGTTCACTCTTGTGAAAATTATGATGGAGATTATCACAAATCATATGGTGATAAGGACAAAAAATCCCAAGCTTCAACCTCAAATGATGATCGATATAAGGAGGAAAAGGCGATGGGAAAACAAAGGTAACGAATGACAAAAAAGCACCCAAGACCAAAAATCCATATGCGAGACTAACCCCTGGCAAGTGCTACAAGTGTAAGCAACCTGGGCATCAATCTAATGATTGTCCTGCATGAAAATTAGTCAATATTGTAGACAAAGGAGAAGAGAAAGATGATGAGATCTATTGTGAACCTGATGGGGATGTTGAAGAGTATGAAGCAAGCTTGCATAAGCAGAACCTCGTGGTTAGGAAGTTGACGCTTTCACCTAAGTAAGAAGACGATTCTCTAAGGCATCAATTATTCCAGACCTGGTGCGCTATCACTAATCATTTCTTTGATGTCATGATTGATAGTGATAGCTGTGAGAATATAATTGGTAAAGATATCTATTGAATTACTAAGGTTAAAAACTGAAAAACATCCTAACCCATACACTATTAGTTGGATTAGAGCTGCTGAGAAAATACATGTTACTAAAAGATGTAAAGCATCTTTCTCTATTGGTAAGTATAAAGATGAGGTATATTTTGATGTGGTAGATATGGATGCATGCAGTTTGTTATTTGATTGACTATGGTAGTTCGATGTTGTAGCTCAATATGATGGAAGCGAGAATAGATACAAGTTCGAGAAAGAGGAAATGAAGATAAACTTGTTACCTATGAAAATCAGACATCAATCCAAAGTTTCAAAAGTTTTAACTATGAGGGAAGAGCAACAACAAAAAGAATATCCTGATGGCATAAAGCCACTACGGGAGAAATTTGTTGAAATCTTGCATGACGAGTTACTAGTTGGCTTACTTCTAATGCGAGACATACCACCCATATTAATTTGATTCCTAGTCCTAGTTTTCCTAACCTACCGCATTACCGAATGAGTACTCAAGAGAGTGAAGTTCTGAAAGGGAATGCGGAGGAATTAATATGAAGGGGACATATTCAAGAGAGAATGAGTCCATGTGCAGTCCTAATTCTCTTGACATCAAACAAAGCTGGTAGTTGTATATGTGTGTTGACAGTCGCGCCATCAACAAAATCAATGTGGAGTATAAATTCCCTATCCCTCACCTTGATGAGATGTTTGATCATTTATATGGAGCCAAATTTCTTGCAAAGATAGATCTTCGGAGTGGCTACTACCAAATTCTCTTTAGACCCGAGGAAGAGTGGAAAACAACATTTATACCCAAGTATGGGTTGTATGAATGGCTTATGACGCTATTCAAGCTAACTAAAGTTGCTAATACTTTCATGCGATTGATGAATAGTTGCTGTTTTTGGGTTATATTGTTGGAGGACATGTGATTCAGGTAGATTAAGAGAAAATCAAAACCGTACAAGACTTTGTCCTTGCGCAACTTGAGTTTGTCTACCATAATGATGTCTACACCTTAATTGGCAAATCACCATTTTCAGTAGTTTATACCAAGCTACCACAACATGCACTTGACTTGGTAAAACTGCCAAAGATTTCTAGAGTAAGTGTTACAGCATGAAATATGGCAAATCAAGGGTGAGAGGTTCAAGCAAAGGTGAAGCGGAAGTTAGAGCAAACTATTGCCAAGAACAAGCATGTTGCTGATCTTCATCGAAAGAAACAAATATTCCAAGTTGGTGATGATGTCATGGTGTTTCTATGGAAAGAGAAGTTTCCTGTGGGTACCTGTAGCAAGTTACAACCTAAGAAATGAGCCATTATATCCTGACAAAGTTGCAAACTCAAGGTCGAATTTTTCTCAAGCGAAGGAGAATGACGTAGAGTAAATAGCAAAAGAGTTTCACTTTAGCAGTATTTTATTATAACTTTCCTAAGTCTAGTATATTTGATTCGTTTTTTTAAGTTTTCAATTCCTATTCAAGTTAGGATTTTCCTTTTTACGTCTCAGATATCTATTTAAGTTAGTATTTTCCTTTTAGTTTCAGATTCCTATTCAAGTTAGAAGTTTTCTAGTTATTAAATATAGAAGACTTCTATTATTTTTATGAACAATCAATAATACAGTTTTTATAGAATTTTCCTATATTTCTCGAATGAGACTTTTCTTAAGAATTTTTGTAATATAATTCTTGCATGTTAACGCTTACTCACTACGTCAATAATTAAACTTTAATTTTAATAAAAGATGTCAGACGTCTCGCAAAATTGTTATTTGAAAACATGTTTTTCTTTCTTTAATAGGATTCAACATGCAAACAAAGAAATTTGATTTTGAATAGGATTTGGCCAGCAGACATGAAAATTTGATTTGAAAAGGATTTACCCAACTCTCATTCCACATATATAAATAAGGCTCTTCTCCACATTATTTTATTAACTTGGATGGAATATTAAAGAGAAGAATGCAATGGGGACCTGACAACCACAAAGACTAAGCTTTCAATTGCCAAAAAAGCTCCATATTAGTTTATTTTATATTTCTATTATGTTTTTCTTTTCAATAGTAAATTTTATTTAAATTATTATATTTAGATAGCTTTTTTCCTTCTTAGGGCTATAGGTGGATTCATTTGATGCATTTCATGTAATTTATTTGAACCTCCTTGGTTTATAGGTTTTATCCAGCCTAGTTATACTTCAAATGCATAATTACTTGAGAATTTCTAGCCAACTTGTACAAGTCTTGAGATTTTGTATTCAAACTCGAAAGATTGTTTACAAAAGCCAATTATTTGATTTATAAACATAGGGAACGCGTAATTTAGAAATAAACATTGTAGCACCTCGACCCAAAGCACGAAACCCGTCCTATGACGCCCTAACTCAAAGCAAGAAACCTATCTTATAACGCCCCGATCCAGAGAGAGAAACCCCAATCCGGTCGTTAAAAAAAATTGACCTATAACTTAATACAAGCACTAAATGTCACCAAAAAAATAAAAAATAAAACCAAAAAAACATTGCTAGTACACAAGTCATAGTCCTTTACGCTCTTTGAGGGACTGTAATCTAAAATATGTACAAGGTTCCAATCTTATTGACAACCACTGCAATTACGACATATACAAAGTTTTGAACCGACTACTAGTATATGTCACAAAACACTATAAGTAGCTAAAACAATACAATTCCAATTAGAGTTCCTTCTCTGACACCTACAGTAAGACAATATATACAAGATGTCAATAGTAAAATCATAACACTTCTTCTTGTGATGGGCACTGCTCTACTATCAGACGAGCTTGGTATTAATTCACTCTAACAAGCAGAACAAACAAACAAGATAATGAGTGCAAATGATTTACTGAGGGCGGAAGGTGCATTAAGATAAACAATAAAAGTAGTTAAGTAATGACTCGTAACGATTCAGACAACACCAGACAAACTAATTAATAAGCTAGAAATACTCTGAAATGATTTATATCGAGTCAAAGTTTCCATTTTATCAGAATTATATTAAAAGTAAAGTTTCCATCATATTAACTTTTGTATTGCAAAATTTCAAAAATAGCAACAGTTCCTCCGTTTAACTAATTATGATCTTTTTAAATTCTTTATTTGATGAAATAATTTTTACTATTTGCATTTTTAGTGAAAAAAATATATTTTATAATATTTAGTTTACAAGATAATCTAAACACATAATAACTCTGACGACAACATATGCATAATGTGCAACACACGTTCCTTTTACTAGTACAATAAAAAAATAACAATGGAACATGCATGAGTGTAATATCAGATTTCCATAATCCTATCAACTCTAAAGAAGTATTGAGAGAAAATGCATTTTGTTGATCCTCAGCTTGTTCCTTTTGTCCTCTGTTGTTGAACAATCGACCAAGTACGTGCTTGTTCCTCCTACAAATTTATTGAAGCCTCACACGGTATAGTGTTGTTGAATGGTCTCAATGTCCAATCCCTTTAGCTTGACAACCGATTCGACATGTCCCTTAAGAGTGTGGAGCTCCCTTAGCCTGAAAATTTTTTCTTGTGAGGATATATATGTCTATATATATATATATGTATATATGTATACCTAGCGACTTCAGCTCGATGTATAGATATACAATGTTATATGGTGTTCGATGTATATATATATACCTAGCGACTTCAGCTCGTCTCTTTGCTTGCTCTGCGATTTCATTTAATGCCTTGTAGTTTTTATCCTGGAAGACGCCATTGTCATCTGTAGTCGAGAGGCCATGAAGGGTACGTTGAGCCAATGCCCACTGTGCTTCTCTCTCGCCCTTGCCATAGTCCTTCTTGGTTGTGAAAGCAGTCTACATTATTTGACAGAAAGACAGAGATTAGAACAAAAGAAAGGTGAATCTTGGAGTGTTTTGTTGGTTTTACTGTATAGCACTCACTTGCAATTCGAGGCAATTCATAATACGGGTGTTATTTGTAATACGAGACAAACGTACCCAGATGGATTTTTTGTTTGTAATACAATTTGTAATATTTCATACCACATGGAGTTTTTGTTACTATACCTTGTTTTGGATCATGGAATTCCAAGCTTTGCCACTCAATGCAACCCTAATGATGAACTTGAGAATGTCGAGTGGGATGTAAGTGACAATGGTGTAAATCCAAATGACTCCACCCCATCCCCATCCAATGCCCTTAATTCTTGCGAATCCCCAGTTTGCGTATACAGCAATGATCGTTGCCAACTACAATAATGACACATTTACTCATTGTTAGTTAAGAGCTTCAAAAACTTGATCTTTCCAAACTGAAGAATTTTTGTTGTTTTTCCAACTCACCAACTGGGCTATTAAGAAAGCTGGTGACGAGCAAGACACCGGGGCGTTCGATAAACGACCAGCTCCTTGACCTTGTCACAAAGATGAGTGCTTGACTGATAATGCTCACTTGAAGGTACAGGGCAGCAGTAAGCTCATCCGGGCTTTGCCTGATTGACCTTACTCCAAAGGCATTCTATAATATGAAAATAAGAACTAAATATATTAGTTCATGATAGTATAACCAAACAAGAATGTTAAGGTTTGAGCTGTTTTCTAACTTACAGAGAAGAAGTCGGTATCGACTGCAAGATAGAAGAAGATGACGGTCATGATAGCCATGTATGTTCCTAGGACAACTCCGGTGACGAAGATTTCCTTGAGCTTCCATGAGTCAGGCAGTGGAGATGGTTTCACCCTGTCCTTGGAAATTGTCATGATGGTCCCGTCATTGAGGATTGCGATGATGAGAACCATGAAGGGTGAGAAATCAAACTTCCAGACTAGGGCGATGAGCATGAATCCCAACACTATACGAATTGTAATAGAAACTGCATAGATGGTGTAGTTCTTCATCCTCTGGAAGATGGCACGGCTAGTGAGGACCGCACTGACAATGACACTCAACCCCGGCTCAGTCAAAACAATGTCCGACGCGCTCCTGGCAGCATCAGTTGCGTCAGCCACAGCAATGCCGATGTCTGCCTTTTTGAGCGCTGGGGCATCGTTGACACCATCTCCTGTCATGCCGCAGATGTGTTTCCTCTGCTGCAGGATCTTCACGATCTCGTACTTGTGCTCTGTGCATCAAAAGAAATTTATCTTAGTTTCAGTTTCGATTTGTTCCTTGAACAATCGCATTTAGCCTTATTATTATTTTTTCACCTGGGAAAACCCCGGCAAAGCCATCAGCCGTCTCAATAAGTTCCTCAATAGGGATTGAAGCAATGGACTCGTCCTTGTGCTGGCCAAGGAGGGCAGAGGACGGATACATGTTGGTACCCATGCCTAGCCTACGCCCTGTCTCTTTACCAATGGCAAGTTGGTCACCAGTGATCATCTTGACATTGACGCCGAGCTCAAGAGCCTTTTTAATAGTCTCAGAACTGTCATGCCTTGGTGGGTCGAATAGAGGCAACAAACCAACAAACTCCCAAGGGTCACCAGCACCATCTTTGGTTTTCTCTGGAACCGTCTGTCGTGCAACACCAAGAGAACGAAGGCCGCGGTTTGCGTAATTGTCGATAATCTCATGAGCCCTCTTAAGAGTTTCCCCTTGGAGTTGGCAAAGCTCAATTATCTGTCAAATATCGTAACATAAGAATTAACAAGGCCATTTATTTTGTATGATCATAGTTGAACAAACTTTTAGCTAGCATTATATTTACTTGTTCAGGGGCACCCTTGCTGCATCTGTACCAATTTCCTAGTGTGTCATAATAGGTGATTGCCGTGCGCTTGTCCACCGGGTTGAAGGGCAAGAAATGAACCTCCGTAATCCCGGCTCTTGCTTCCTTGGGATCGCTAAGCATGTTAACAATAGAAGCATCAATGGCGTCTTGGTTTTCGATCCTTGAAGCCCTTGCGGCAATCAAGACAACGGTATCCTTCTCCATGTTTGGTGGGAAGACCTCAATCAAGGACTTGTCAACGGTGAGCTTGTTGAGGGTGAGGGTACCAGTCTTGTCACTACAAAGCACATCCATGCCGGCCATTTCCTCAATTGCTGTCATCCTCTTTGTGATGGCACCTTGCTCGGATAGCCTGTGGGACCCGATAGCCATGGTGACTGACAGGACCGTCGGCATGGCAATTGGAATACCTCCAATAAGCAACACCAACAAGTTGTCAATTCCATCTCTGTACTTCCGGCGTTGGAATGGGTACATTACTAGAATCTCAATGAGCATGCCTACAGCAATGGAGATGATACAGAAGTTCCCGATGGCAGTCAGCACCTGTCGAGCAGTTAAGGCCACATGTGAGCTTGTTAAAGGAACAAAGCCACGACAACACACACACACACTATAGATATATATGTATATGTGTGTGTGTGTGTGTGCATTACCTTTTGGAAGTGGCCCACGTTGTTGGTGCTATCAACAAGATGAGCAGCTTTACCAAAGAAGGTGTGGACACCGGTGGCGATGACGACAGCCTCGATTTCACCCTGCTTGACGGTGGAACCGGAGAAGACTTCATCGCCAGGGTTCTTGGTTACCGGAAGGGACTCTCCTGTCAAGGCCGCTTGATCGATTTTGAGGGCATCGCCTTCCAAGAGGCGAGCATCAGTCGGGACAATATCCCCCAACTTGATGCTAATCAAGTCTCCCGGAACCAAGATTGACGCGTCCTGCTCGGCCCACTTGCCGTCCCTCAAAACCTTGGTTTTGGGAGCAAGACCAGCCATAAGAGCAGCCGCAGCGTTTCCAGCATTGTTTTCTTCGATGAAACTGATGGTGGAGTTAATGATAAGCAGGGTGACGATGCCGACGAAGTCTTGCCAGTCCGGGGGCTTGCCCTGCATATCGATCAAATACGACAATGCTCAATATATATAATGAATGAAGAAGAGAATAATAAATTGAAGAAATGACAATGAGTGGCTATAATCATTTCAATTACCCCGCCGTTGGCCAAAACAATGGCCATGATAGCAGCAGCCTCCATGACCCATGACAGGGGGTTCCACATAAATCCCAAGAATATAAGGAGCTTGTTCTCTTTTTTCTCCTCAAGCTTATTTAGCCCAAAGATTTGGAGCCTTTTCTCGCCTTCGTCGGACGTTAAACCCTCCCTTGAACATTTTAACTGCGTGAATACTTCCTCGATCGGGATATTCTCCTGCATGGATATATATATATATATATATATATCATTCATGTTGTTTATATACATCGTTTCTCAACAATTTAACAATAATGGTGAAAAAGAAGAATTAAAATAAGAAAACATAACACTTACAAGGTCAATTTGTTCATTTTTGATCTCTTCTAGCGCCGTAGCTGAGGCCATGGTTATTATTTACCTTTTCTTTTTTTTTTTATGTATCTCAAGGAAAAGAGATTGAGATCAGTATTAAAATACTTCTCTCAATCTCCTTCCCTTATGAAAGCTTTTTTCTCCCCAACCAATGCTCTTTTCTCTGCTTTATTAGGCCTCCATAAAATACAAGTAATACTTCCAAGGGAAGCCTTAATTGATGTTGAAGAGGCCTCTCTCCTTACCCCTTTTTATATTCATCTTCTACACTCGACAATGGCTGATGATCACCCATTTTCCAAGCTCCCGTTTGCACCGATTTTTGTGGACTGTCTCAAGAATTTTACAACACAAATCAAATAAAACTGAGATAATTTAATCACATGTTTATTTTTTAATAGAATAAAACTAGATACTTATGAAATCTTTATTTGTAAATATTAGCAAAAAGTATGTGAATCGTTCATAAAAGACTATTATCACAACAAACTAGTTCAAAATTTAAGGAATAGTACTGTAATTTACGTATTTTTTTTTAAATTACGACTGTATCTTACTTTTTAATTCAAGGATTTTTTGGATAGCTTTAGTTGCATAATTGCATTAATCTCCATCTCTATTGTTATAAAAGTGTGAAAGTTTCTTTGAATTTTGATTCGCCTAAAATATCCCTTCAATAGTACTTATTTTAAGGGTAATTATGTAAATTAATAATTTATCAACAATCAATTTTATTTGAATAAGAATTCTGTTATTTATTTATATAAATTAATAATTTATCCATCATCAATTTTACTTGAATTAGAATTCTATGATTTCTTTTAAAGCTCTTTTCAATGACAATTCAAGAAAAATTAGGATTGAACTTCTTCCAGTATTAGTTCATGGAACACGACACACCACCTTTAAACCATTTTTAATTAAATCAAGTCCATCAAGAATTAGTATTGAACAATATTATGCTTATATATTTGCAAATTTAAACTTCTTTAATTTCTATGAAACAAAAATTGGATTAGTTACATTTACACTCATCCAAAAGTATGGAAATTACCATTCATACCCCTCTTGCTTAGAAAATTATAGTTAACTACCAGTACCCACTACTAGAAAACGCGATTTTGGCCACGGATGAAATCGGCTACCAATAGCTACAGAAATAGCCACGGATATAAAAAAAACGAAGACATATGGCCATGGATAAATATCCACAATTTCGTGGCCATTTCAATTTATTTAAAAGAAAAACATAAATAAATAATTTTTTTTTAAAATTTGGACTTGGCCACGGATTTATCCGTGGCCAATAAATAATTTAAATTTTTTTTATTTTAAATGACTCGCTTAAATCGTCCGATCCGACATTACAGGGCACCAAAAGGTGTGAGTCATTTCAAAATCATATTATTTTTATCACGGTTATTATATTTTCCCATCTTATGCGTTGAAAATTACAGTTTGCTTAGCGAGAATACATTTTTCCTCTTTCGGTGACATATACGAATGACTTCGTAGTCCGATATATCAATGTATGCTAATGTCAGTTAACTTGTATAGGAATTATCAAAAATGGACTTTCAAGCAGATTGATTAGTGTTCAAGTTGTATTGCTCCAATTGTACAGTTCCGTCTAACCTTATTAACAAAAACGCACGATTCGGTAAAGTCAACATGAAGTTTTGACCATTGGCCACGGATAAATCCGTGGCCATTAAATAAATTTAATTTTTATCCGTGGCCAATAAATAAATTGAATTTTTTTTTAAATTTGGACTTGATCCGTGGCCAATAAATAATTTTAATTTTTTTTATTTTAAATGACTAGCTTAAATCGCCCGATCCGACATTATGGGGCACCAAAAGGTTCTAGTCATTTCAAAATCATATTATTTTCACCGCAGTTATTAATTTTCCCATCTTATGCGTTGAAAATTACAGTTTGCTTAGCGAAAATATATTTTTCCTCTTTTGGTGACATATACGAATGACTTCGTAGTCCGGTGTCAATGTATGCTAACGTCAGCTAACTTGTATAAGAATTATCAAAAAAATGGACTTTCAAGCAGATTGATTTGTGGTAAAGTTGTATTGCTCCAATCGTACGGTTCCGTCTAACTTAATTAACGAAAACGCACGATTCGACAAAGTCAACATGAAGTTTTGACCATTGGCCACAGATTTATCCGTGGCCAATAAATAAATTTAAATTTTTTTAAAAAAATTTGGACTTGGCCACGAATTTATCCGTGGCCAATAAATAAATTTAATTTTGTTTTAAAATTTGGACTTGATCCGTGGCCAATAAATAATTTTAATTTTTTTTATTTTAAATGACTCGTTTAAATTGCCCCATCCGACATTACGGGGCACTAAAAGGTTCGAGTCATTTCAAAATCATATTATTTTCATCGCGGTTATTATATTTTCCCATCTTATGCGTTGAAAATTACAGTTTGCTTAGCGAGAGTACATTTTTCCTCTTTCGGTGACATATACGAATGACTTCGTAGTTCGGTGTCAGTGTATGCTAACGTCAGTTAACTTGTATAGGAATTATCAAAAAAATGGACTTTCAAGCAGATTTATTAGTGTTGAATTTGTATTGCTCCAATCGTACGGTTCCGTCTAACCTAATTAACGAAAACGCACGATTCAGCAAAGTCAACAATAAGTTTTGACCATTGGCCATGGATTTATCCGTGGCCAATAATAAATAAATTTTTTTTTTTTAAAATTTGGACTTGGCACGGATTTATCCGTGGCCAATAAATAATTTTTTTTTAAATTTGGACTTGGCCACGAACTTATCCGTGGCCAATAAATAATTTTAATTTTTTTTTATTTTAAATGACTGGCTTAAATCGCCCGATCCGACATTATGGGGCACCAAAAGGTTCGAGTCATTTCAAAATCATATTTTTTCATCGCAGTTATTAATTTTTCCATCTTATGCGTTGAAAATTACAGTTTGCTTAGCGAGAATACATTTTTCTCTTTCAGTGACATATACGAATGACTTCATAGTCCGGTGTCAATGTATGCTAACGTCAGTTAACTTGTATAGCAATTATCAAAACAGTGGACTTTTAAGCAGATTGATTAGTCTTGAAGTTGTATTGCTTCAATCGTGCGGTTCCGTCTAACCTAATTAACGAAAACGCACAATTTGGCAAAATTTAACATGAAGTTTTGACCATTGGCCACGGATTTATCCGTGGCCAATAAATAAATTTAAATTTTTTTTAAAAATTTGGACTTGATCCGTGACCAATAAATAAATTTAATTTTTTTTAATTTTAATTGACTCGCTTAAATCACCCGATCCGACATTACGGGGCACTAAAAGGTTTGAGTCATTTCAAAATCATGTTATTTTCATCACGGTTATTATATTTTCCCATCTTATGCGTTGGAAATTACAGTTTGCTTAGCGAGAGTACATTTTTTCTCTTTCGGTGATATATACGAATGACTTCCAATTTAATCAATTTATTTAAACATTTAATCCTTTCAATCAATTCAATTAGTCAATTATGTATAATTGTAATACTATATAATTTGATAATTTAATCAATTTATTTAAACATACGAGTCGAATATTTTATTTTATATTCTCTTAATAGCTAATCGGTCAATTGTATTTTGAAAGTATTGATCTAACAATGGCACTGTATTTTCAAATTTGATTGATTTTATTTTGTCAATTACACTGAATTTAAGTACATAAATTGATAGTTTGACATATAATGAATAAGATAACTTTAATTTCTCAAATTGAGTCAAAATAATCGATGAAAATTTTCAAATTTTTGTAAGATCAAAGTTATAATTTTTTTAATTTTGATTTTTTTATCCCAAAATTATCTGTGGATAAAAGTAAAATTAGAAAGAATTATAATTTGTACGATTTAATATTTCTTAATTAAATCATAATAAGTATGAATTAATAAAATATATTCACATATAGATATAAATTAGTAAAATTTGATAACAAAATTCAATATATAAATGTATATAAATATTCTTGGCATGCCGTCTTAATCATGAAGTTCGTCATAGCCTGGCGGTAATTCTTTTGACAGTATACCAAGAGGTTTCGAGTTTGAGTCCCACTGGTAACGGTGAAATTCGATTAATTGAAATGGGCATGCCGAGCTGGGCCGGGTCGCACCGCTGGGCTGGTAGGCGTGCGGGTTGGGCCTGCTATAGGCGTGGTTGGGCTACGTCTAGTTTTCTTTTTTTTTTAAATAATTTTTTTTAGCCACAGATAAATCCGTGGCTAGATTTAATTTTTTAAAAATATTTTTTTATCTTAGCCACGGATAAATTCGTAGCTAAAATGAAAAATAAAAAAAATTTAATTAATAGTAGCCACGGATAAATCCGTGGCTAAATGTAAATTTTTTTAAAAAAGAAAAATGGTTGGCCACGGAAATATGCGTAGCCAAATTTATCATTTTTTTGAATTTTTTATTTTTGGCCACGGATTTTTCTGTGGCCATATATATCATTTTTTTAAAATTATTTATTTTTGGCCACGAATTTATCCGTGGCTAAATTTATTTATTTTTTTAATAATATTAATTTTGGCCACGGATAAATCCGCGGCTAGATTTAATTTTTTTAAAAAAATTTTATTTTTTAACCGTGGCCAAAGTGAAAAAATCCGTGGCCAGTGTCCGTGGCCTTTTTTAGCAATACCAAATTTGGCCATAGAATTTTTCCGTGGCCAAATCCTTATTTTCTAGTAGTGACCTCTTTGTCGGTTGGGTCTCATTATTTTGATCTGAGAAGTCGATTGAATTGCTATGCTTTGTGATTTTGATCTTTGTGAGACCTTTGATCACAAGAACATGTGAGTCGTTATTTGTTTTGGATATCCTTAAATTCCCCCCCCCCCCCTATTTTCCTCGTACTCCGTGTTAGCTGTTGACAATTGTTAAGGATAATGTATTAAGAAGCTGAAATCTAATTCAACATTAGTGCGAAGAATGCTATTGAACAACGCTAAGCTGGGGTTGGGGGAGAAAGGGAAAGAATGAGTTTCAATTCAATTCAGTGATGAATATAATGAATATGCTATTGATGCTGAGGATGAATGTAGTGAGAATAGAAAGTTATGCTTCCCTTGAACACGTGCACATTCAATTCAAGGTACGTTGTTAAACCATTGAATATCTACCTCTTTTTCATGTTAAAAGTACTTGGATACAACTACAATCTTACACATAACTCTTGTGTGTGTGTGCGCGCGCGCACGCGCATGCCCGCATGTAAGTGTGCGATCACAAGAAGTAAACTATCTACAGATTTTTGTATTTAACATGATGAGGATGTTTCTTGTTGCAGGTTGAAGCTCTCTGCCAGAAAAGTGAAAAGATGAATGCCTACTTGGTTGAGCGATGGTGAGGATTAGTACTTTCGTGCTTAACATGATTAGGATGTAATTTTTGTGTTTAAAATAACATGATGTTAACTATCAACTTTCTTGTTGGTTGAGCGATGACGAGATAAGTTTCTTGTCTACCTGTTTTGTTGTGCAAGCAGTGGATGCATGGAAGAACACTCCAAATGCGTTTTGCCAATTCACTCTGTACAAGTAGTTATTAGTTGTTAACAGTTAGTTGTTAATTGTGGCCTAATTATCCACGGTAATTAGAGTTAGTTAGTTTCGTTATTTTTGACTGTTGTACTCCTTTTCTTTTGTTTTCCTGCCCTACTACTTGTGGCTATAAATAGCTCTTCCATTGTACAGTTTCAGTGATAGAAAATGAATAAAATCAATTCCTTCAAAACTCAGATCTTAGATCTTTTCATGGTATCAGAGCTTCTCTCTCACATTCAAAACTAGCTATTACGGTTACGATCTAGATCAAATTGCCCCTTCCAGAATGGGTGAAAATCACAGAGGTCAAAACCTTGAGAGGTTACAGAACATCAATAATGGAGATCCTCTCTATCTCCAAACATCCGACAATCCAGGTATGATTCTCATTTCCTCACCACTGATTGGGAATAATTACCTAATATGGAGTTGTTCAATGAGAATCGCACTTGGGGCCAAGGTCAAGCTAAGATTCATTAATGGTAAATGTGTGCGTCCTGATGAAGAGTCTAAGGAGTTTGAGCAGTGGATGAGGGTTGATTGTATGGTCCAGTCTTGGATCTTAAATGCTATTTCGAAGGATATTGTGGATGCGTTTTTGTACACTACTTCTGCTAAAGAACTATGGGAAGAACTAGAAGAACGTTTTGGGGAATGTAATTTCCCTATGCTGTACTAGTTGCAAAGAGAAATTAATTCTATCTCTCAAGGGAACCAATCTGTGGCTCAATACTTTACGAAATTGAAGAAGCTTTGGGATGAATTACAGTGTTTAATGCCTTTATCTCAATGCACGTGTGGAGCTACAAAACAAATTTCAGAATACACTTCATCTAGTAGGCTGTTTTAATTTCTAATGGGACTAAATAAAGGATATGATCATACGCGAAATCAGATCTTAGTGATGGATCCCTTGCCCAATGTGAACAAGGCCTATTCTGTTGTGTTGAGAGTAGAAAAATAGAGAGAGGTACACAATATATTCTCAGAGATCACAGACAACAAAGTCATGATGGTTAATTTTGGAGGTTACAAGAAACATGGGGAGAATGATGATGTTAACAAAACAAGGAAGTTTGCTGGATAGCAAAGAAGGTTTGGGATAGATAGAAGAATTGATAAGTCTAATTTGACATGTTCACACTGCCACTATACAGGTCACTCTAGAGAAACCTGCTTCAAATTGAATGGTACACCTGACTGGTATAAGGAGTTGGTGGAAACCAAAGCCAAAAATGGTTATAAAGCGCGTGCTAATTTGGTAAAGGCACCTTTAAACAGGCAAGAAAACAAGAATTTTGCCACCTCTGGTGATTGGAATAATAGATTTCAAGGGCTTATACAAGCTGAAGTGAGCAGATTCTTGAAGGCAGAGGGACCTACTGAGGAAATTAATATGAACATGGCACACTTCCATGATTTTGTAGGTATAATCACCCATAATTTGGCATTAAGTACTATTGATCTATTGCAGCTGGGTAGCTAGATCATAGATACAGGAGCTTCCAACCACATGTGTTATGACTACAACCTTCTCACTAATCCAACCCCAGTAAGAAATGTTACACCAGTTTACCCACCAAATGGAAGCATAAAAGTGGTACATCACTTTGGTGATGTATTGCTGTCACACGGGCTGAAACCTATCAGTGCCCTTCATATCTCTTCTTTTCATTACAACTTAATGTTTGTCAATAAGCTTTCTAGTACTAATTTCATACGATTCTTGTTCTATCCTTCTTACTGTCTCTTGCAGGACCTACAGACTGAGCAATTACTGGCAATTGGCAAAGTGATTGGGAGACTATATGTTTTGGATTCCACTTGCTTCGATCCAGCTTTGTTATCTTCCCATTCTATTTGTTTGAATAAAGGTTTTCCTTCTTCTAATCCTACTTATGTTCATTGTAATGTTCCTTTAGATACGGTAGCTCAAGCTACTCTTGTACCAAGTTTCATTTTATAGAATAAAAGACTTACACATGCTTCCCCTTCTGTTATGGCACATTTAAATGTTATAAAAGAAAAGGATTTGTGTAGTATTTCTTATTGTGAGGTTTGTCCTCAAGGAAAACAACAAAGATTAAGCTTTCCTACTAGCAAACTAGAAACTTACAAACCATTTGAGCTTGTTCACCTTGATGTGTGGGGACCTTATTGTCACAAATCCCTCACTGGAGCATCGTACTTCCTTACCTTAGTAGATGATTTCACTAGAACCACTTGGACCTTTCTTTTTTCCCATAAGTCCCAGGTTCCTTCCATCCTATCAAACTCAAATGTGGAAGCAATAATCTGAGTTGGTTACATGACCATATCTCCTACATGATTGGCATTTTGGCTTGTCGTGAATGTAATAATATGTATTATGATGATTTGCTCTATTGCAAATTTTTCAATAAAGTTTGGAGTCTTTGGGATGTATGCCTTTCTCCTGTTTGGAGTTCGCCTTATTGTCATGCTATCTTTCTTTTTTTGAACATGTGCTCTTTCTCGACTGGTCACCTTTGTTTAGTGATCCAACGGTGAATTTGGTTCGAAATGCTCCTTCTAACGATTGCGTGTTGTGCTGCAATTTTCTTTGTTCATGATTCTTTAACGACCCCGTCAATTGTTGCAAGGTCAAGGTGGACAAATCTTTACTTTCCTCAATCACAACTACCATATCATCATACCTTTTTGGAAGGCTATTGAGAACCTTTTCCGCAATGGTTTGGTTTGATAACTTCTTGCCAAGGGAGTATATTTGATTCAAAATTTCGGTTACTCGTGAGAAGTAATCTTGAATACTTTCGGAATCCTTCATTTTCAAATTTTCAAACTCCTTTTGAATATTTTGAATTTTGATTGCAATCGCCTTACTTTCTCCTTGGAATTCTCGCCCTAAGATATGCCAAGCTTCTTTCGTTGTTATAGCAGCCATTATTCTAGGAACTATTGAAGTCATTACTGTCGAATGAAGCTTTCTAAGTGCTTTAGCATCTGCAATATGAGTGTCTTCAAGTTGTTTCCTTTCGGCATCTGAAAGTTCATCTTCATCTTTGGGCGTATAGTAACCTTTATCAACAACATTCCACATTCCTCTGTACATAAGCCATGCCCTCATTTCTATCTTCTAGAAATCATAGTTTTCTCCTCTGAATATTGGAATGAGAGAGTGAGAAAGATTGGAAGTGTTGGATGTCATTTACTTTCTATTTCTATTATATTTTTTTAAGTTAATACTTTGGATTAAATTCATGAAAATTTGAACTTAGACTTATTTTTAGTGTTCTCAAGATGGTGCATGAATTCCACCATATGTGTGGTCGGGTTTATGAGTTCATGTACCGTCATCTCTTCCGAGAATTCCTACGGCCATGGTCTAAAGGGAATAACGAGTCTCCCCGTCCAATTATGCGCCATCACTTTAACTTATATGCCTTTCCAATTCACCATTTTAAGCCCCGACACAACCACTCTTCCCCATTAGTATGCTCTTCCACACATATGAGCTAGTCACCCTAGGCTTGCAGTCAATAAAAGTTGATGTCATGCAATATCGCTCCTTAAGCACCCTACTACGCAAAGAGCTTAGCCTCATTAAGATTTGCGATGCTTGTTTTGCGAGGAGCACAAGATTAAAGGATGAAAAGTCTCTAAATCCAAGCTCCCCCAGCTTTCGATGTACACATCCACTTTCATGACTTCCAAGCAATATTTTGAACCCATTATTCTCGCTCCCACCAGAATTGGCTACATAAAGCGTTAATTTCTTCACAAAAAACCCATTGGGAACTTAAATATGCTCATTGTGTACGACAGAATGGCTTGAGCAACCACCTTTATTTAATATAGTAAAGTTGAAATATATGTTAATCACATTATCCTACCATATCCACCACCATTATCATGCCTATGTTCTTTTCCGAATCCTTCATTATTTTCATTTATCTCTGCATCATAACCTTCACATCCACTTCCATCTTTATTACTTCGTCTTCTCACTTGCCCCATGTAAAAACTCCTACACCAAATCACTACCATATTAGAAAACCTTCTTTATTATTAAAAAGAAAAAAGAAAAAAGAAAAGAAAGCATATTATCATTTGTAAATTATTATGTTTAACTTTTTTTGAATTTTACTCTTAATTGAACTCTTAAAATTAATTAAACCCATTGAGAAAATAAGAAATTCAAGGATTTTACCTTTACTTGAACTCTTAAGCGTATCGAATTTCTCTTTGAATAATGTAAGAAGGTTACTTTTAAAATAATTGTTGGTTTTTGTTTGTTGCATCACTGAAGAGATAAGGCCCCACCGGGAGTTGAACCCAGGGATTCAAAGTCCAGAGTGCTAACCACTACACCATGGAACCAATGATATAAATGTCAAAGAATTTGGTAAAACACTTGTGTATTCATATATATTGACTATTGTATTTTTTGTTTTATAGTGTAGTTTATTTTAATTGTTAATAACATTTAACTTTTTAACAAGATATCACGTGTGTTTAAGTTAATGATAAATTAAAGGTCTCTTTGAAATCTTTCAAGTAATTAAATTGAAAAACTTAAGAATTTAATTTTAGTTGTACTTTTAATGTGAAAAATGTAATACACAAATTACACCAAAGAGAAATTATGAGTAGAAATTTTTGATTATTTTTAACTAATTACTTTGAGTTGAAGAAAGCAGGTAAAAAATCTATCAAATTTTAATGAATAAATAATAATAATGTAGAAATAGAAAGATTAAAAATATGTAAATGAAAAAATAAATGTAAACAATTATAAGTGGAGAAATTACACAAATTTTGCATTGAATGAGGACTAAATTAGGAAAGGGAAAACATAGCAAGTCTTATAAACAATGGTGTAAAAATACATATAGATCGAGTGGCAAAGTATAAATTTTCCTAATTTAAAAATAATAGCATATTTTCCTTCCATTTTTTTAAAAGGTATTCCAATATGGTAGTGAATTTGGTGTGCAAGTTATTATTTTATTTTATTTTAAAACGTATTCCAACCCGGCCCAATATTTTATTTTATTTTATTTATTCACAAAATTTAGACTTTTCATAGTAAGAAATATATAGAAACCACAAAAAAAAAATACATAAAAGGATACTAATTTAATATTTTAAAGTAAGACCATATTAGCATAAATGTCATCATGAAATCCGAAATCATATTGTATAACTATAATATTAAATTAAAATTTTGTGATTGATGAAGTAGTAAGTTCTTAATTAAAAACCACAATATATTTTAACTAACGAATTAGAAGGAATAACTAAACTTTATAAACTACTAATATTAATCATAATGCAAATCGTATTTATATTATTTCTTCTATTTTATTTTAATTTTTTTAATGTTTAACTAATTACTAATTTACTTTTTTTTTCTCAATATTACTTATATTCTTTCACCAGATAATTTGTTAAATCATAAAATATATAATTTGTTTTTAACTAATTAAGAATAAATAATTATTGATCTTATAAATTATAAAAATCAATCTAAAATTTAAAGGATGGAGTTGTTTATTCCATATTTCGCATAAAAATCATAACTCAATTGTTTTGTCATTATCATTCTCCTGAACAATATAAGTTGATTTTTTTTCATTTCTTTATGAAAATGGTTCGACAGATATATATATCTTCAGTTGTGTTGAAAATATTAAATAATGAGGCCAAATATTAAAATAGTAGGTTTGAAAAGAAAAGAAAAAATACAAACTCTTAAATATGATAGCAAACTATATTATTTTAGTTTCTCACCATTTTTAAGTATAGAAAGAGTACAACCCCATTGTTAAATTGTTTTTGGTAAATAAAATCTTTAAACTCTTTCTTAATTCTACTAAATATCTTTTCAAGTTCAATCCAAATTTTTAATTTGCTAAAAATTGAATTATGTTATATTTATTTTTCAATGCAAAAATACTTTTTTAAAGAGAGTACTTAGTGCTAAGGGAAAAAAAGATATTAAGTGAAGAATTAAAAAAAGTTAACATTGAAGGTTAATGAATAAAAATATAAATGAGAAGTGAAGAATAACCATCACATAAAGAATAGAAAATTTGAAAAAAAAAAAACTATTTGAACTTGGGTTGGGTCGAGTTGGGTTAGATTTTGGGTCACCTAAATTTTATTTTCAAGTTCTTCGGGTTGACTCAAACCCAACCGAAATCTGACCTTATTTTTTTGGATTAATTTTGGGTTCGACTTGATTACACCCAAACCCGAAACTCCAAACCCAAATCTGATATTTTTGGGTGGGTTGTGTCCAGATCATTGGGTTGGGTTGGACTTTGACACCCTTAATTATAATGGTGGTGGATATGGTAGAAATAATGCAAGTAACATAACTTTTTACTTTACTATATTAAAATCAATAGAGTGGTAAAAGTGCTATGATGGAGAATAGTAGTATGAAAAAGTAGAACTATGCTCAATAATGTTTAATGTAATATAAACTAAGAGATTTACAAATATAATGACAAGTAAAAATGATAGATAAGTTATTAATTTATCCATACAACAGCTGACTCACAACTAAAGTCACTATTTACCCCAAATTTAGTCACCGAAAGGGGGTGGGGGTGGTGTTGAGATTCAGAATCTGGTGAGCCAAGATTAAGCTTGACAAGATACGAATTTATTAATTTGTCCTCCTATATGTAAGCTATTTCCGAAATAATCCCTTAAAAATTCTCCACTATTACTTGGACCGGCCCACCTAGAAAAGAGAAAATCATTTCTTCTCCTTTTCTACGTCTGTACCAGATTGAAATCCATTTATGCCTTTTTTCTCGTTCTTGCGGGTATTGGCCTATGTTGTTCTTTCAATTTGTTGGGTTACATTTTTTTCCAAAATATTACTGTAATTAAAAATAATTCTCAAACTATTACTCCCTCAAAAGTATTTTTCATATCATTACTTGTATTGCCACATATATTGTTATTTAGGTAAAAAATGATTAGTTCGATTTTCTTTTCTTTTTTCTACTTTTTGGATCCATAACTATTTACTATTTGTAATTTCGATCTTATTTTTTTCACATACCCATTATACTAATTTAGTTGATTAATGTTGTTTAAATGCGAATTAAGACTAATTTAATTTCATTTAATATTTTTTTGGTTAAAAGAGCATGATAAATGAGTTAATGGATGAAATTCAACACCAAATCCATCTTTAGCATATCATTTCGAAATTTTCAGAATCACACCAAACTCAACACCTAAAATGACGAAAGTAAACAAGTTGCATATTATTTTGAAATTTTTCTTTTTTTCCCATCATTAATCTAGACAAACAAAATTTCTTTAGCATATTATATTGTGTGAGAACCAACAATTTTGTTTATTTTTTTTATTTACATCAACAATTTATTACGAGATTATAAAACAAAATTCTCATTTATTTTGCAGAACTTTTAAGAATTCTAATTTAACTACACGAATCAAATATTGTTTATTAAACAATTAAATTTTATTTCTTAGTCTATTTGATTTGGGAAAGAGAATTACTGTCAATGATTTAATATAATGTAGTAATATTTATAATAATTATTTTAATTTCTCAATAATGATACAAACTAATTAGTTTTTACTTTTACTTTGTTTGTAAATCATTAAATTTATCACGTACTCATGTTTATTTCCTTCTCTTTTTTTACTTTGCTATTTAAAAAGGCAAAAACAATACTTTTTGTACTATAATCACACTTTAAAGCAACAAGAAGTTAAATTTCAAGTTTAGATTTATAACAATAGTTGTGTTTAAATATGATACAATTGATTACTAATACCTTCTTCTTTAAAATAAATGTAAACTCTTATTTTTCATGCTTATTCAGCTATTTGATGTTTAGATTAAGTATTAGGAATATAATAATGTTAAAAAATGAAAAGATGAATTAAAATAAAAATAATAAAAAAGACCAATTAGAACTTAGAAAGGTAGGAAAAATAAATTAACTCTCGTAGGCTTATCAAGTGGAGGAAAAGCAAAAAAAAATAAAAATCCAACTAATGATGTTTTTCCTTCATGGCACTGTATGTGGCAATTTAAGTAATAATATGGAAATTATTTTTGAGGGAATAATATTATGAAAATTATTTTTAGTTGGAGTAATATTTTGGAAAAAAAATCTCAATGTGTGAAGTCGGGTTTTAAATCATAAAGATGCGTTTTAATTCTTAAAGAAATGTGGAGTGTTGTGGACATAAATTAGCAAGTAATTTTCAATAAAAAAAAAACAAGGGATATTTAAGTAATTTTTCCTTATATCCCCACATGACGATCAGTAAAATAAGGTATGGAACAACCTTTTTATGAAATGGAGACAAGCCGCACAAAATTCAATCTTTAAAACCGAACAAGACAAATTCAATTCCAAATTGTGGGTAATTTGTGAATTGAAGATTGAACCAAATGAAATAGTGGAAGAAACCGAACGAAGCCTTAAAAATTAATCTAATCAACTTTTATTACGAGAAAACACATTTGAACGAACTTTAGATTTTATATTGATTGGGCCCAAAAATAAATTTCTGGTAAAATTGCATTTTTCGTCCTGTAACTATTGATGTTTGGTATTTTTGATCCTTTCCAAAAAAAAATTCACAATGTCATCCTGTATCTTTAAAATATCCGAAAATTTAGTCCAGAACAACCTCTAAGCACATCCACAAATAGATATGGTCGGAGTCATCAATGTGGCCGATTTGCAGCTAGAGTTCTTAGGAACTGCTCAATGCATTTTTGTCATAGATATGACCCGAGTCATCAATGCGTGTGTCTGTAGTCAAGTCTTGTAAGGTCCAAGTGGCGAGTAGCCATCATCCTCGAATACATTCTCTTTTCGATTTAAGCTTTTCGACCATTTTCGATCTTTAAAGTATTAAATTATTAAGTTCTACATTAAGTTGTAGCCAAGTAGAGCCTTAGGGGTAGTGTTTACCTATTCCGATTCAATCTCTTTTTGATAAAAGTCTTAGACGCATCACATCACTTTTTTCACTTCGAATCAACAAGATTTCCACTTGTGTGCTCCTACACACTGGCACGCCCACACCCGAACACCAAGAGCTCACTTCGAATTTACTGGTTTCCTATCAAACTCAGCGAATTCGAACCCTGAGTGATCACTTAGGCGCGAATGCTAAAAATTTATACAAACATATATAAGGATTTATGGTTATTAATTAAATATCATCTTAAAATAAATACTCATGAACCAAAGAATCTATATTAACATATTTAATTTCAATATATTTGATCTTGAAATGGTCTAAAAGATATCCCTTTTTTTTATGTATGCAGGTACAAAAACTAATTAGTATGAATCTTTTTAACATGCATTTTTAAAATATATATATATATATATATATATTAAACATACTTTAAATCAATAATGAAGGAAAGAACCACTAGTAATATTTTGACAAAAAAATATAATAAATAGTTATTAATCTTTTAAGTAAATATAAATGTTAAATAAATATATTTGCTCGTAGCACATATGCAAAACTCTTTATTTGTAAATATTGAAAGCAAGTGAAAACTACTGCCAAATATTTATAAACTTATTTCCAAAACATAAATATATATTTGCTTGTCTCAAAATTTTCAACTACACTAATTTAAACTTTTAATACATTAATCTTAGTAACATATACTCATAAAAATAAAAAAAACTACTATCAAGGACAATTTATAAAAAAGATCCATAAAACACCTGCTTAGCCAGTAGCACCAGATTAAAGGAAATAAAATCTCTAAAACACATTCCCCCTCCAGCTTTTGGTGTACACGACCCCTTCCAAGACCGCACTATTTCCGTTTCCCTTCTTTCGTTCCCCACTAAACCGACTGCATATTGAGTTGACTTCGTCACAGAAATTCACCGAAAACTCATAGATGCTCATCGCATAATTACCGTATAGCCTGGGCCACCGCTTTAATTAGAATTTCTCAACCTTAGGCCTCTAAGCTTTCCTCTTAAGTGGGCTTGCTTAATGATAGCTGAAAATCCCTCCAAACATAGCAGGAAGAGGTATGGTGAGAGCGGATCACCTTGCCTCAATCCTCGGGTAGGTCTAAATTCCTGCCTGAGACTAGCATTAATGCATACCTGAAAAACCACCGAAGTCAAGCACCGCTTTATCCATTCTATACATGCCGGCTGGAAACTAATACATCTCATTATAGCAAAAAGAAACGACCATTCGACTTGGTCGTAAGCTTGATATGTCCAATTTAATAGCCACTTCTTCCGCTCTTCCTCCTCTCATTTTCGCAGAAGATGAATTGCCTTATCTGCTAAAATAGCGTTATCATGAATCAGCCGGCCGGGAATAAGCGCTCTTTGATTTTCTGTAATGATTGAGCCAAGAACATTCCTGAGTCGATTAGCTAGCACCTTTACAATAATTTTATACGAGACATTGCAAGCCGAAAATCCGTAATGGCTTCCGGCCCCTTCCTCTTAGGTATCAGGACTATCGGGGTCTTGTTCACTATAGCTAATGGGTCATCCTGTGTGTCCACCACTCCCCCCTCCAAGAACTGACATGCCTGGATTACATCCTCTCCTACCACATGTCAATATAGAAGCCTGTCGGAAATCCATGGCGCTTTAGTCGGGTGCATGCTTTTTACTGCCCTAACAACCTCCGAGCGGGCTAGTGGTGCAACCATGGCCTCCTTATCTTCGTTCTCGAATGTTTGGCTAATATAATCTGGTAGTTCCATGGGTTCTTGTACCCCGACGAAGTGAAGTGCCTCGAAAAAAATATTTTACCGCCATCTCCTCCATTGACTTTTGCGCCGTCGTCCTTGGTCCTCCCTATTGATCTGTATTTCGTGGCGTTATTATGAATAATATAGTATTTAGTATTTCACCCTTGTCTAGGTACGAAAAATAATATTTTGATTTATATATTGTAATACGTTCTATAAGATAAAAATAATTTGATAAAAATAAATCAATGACTTTTTTGTACAACATAAATTTCTAAAATCGCAATAGCAAAGTAATTGATAAATTAATATATCTAAAATTCAATGTATAACATATTATATTCAATTTCGATATTAAATTTTTGTATAATTATCACTACTAGAAAAAGAGCAAATAGCTACGGATTTTAGCCACGGGAAAAATCCGTGGCTAATCCGTGGCTATTAGTCACGGATTAGCCACGGATTAGCAACGGTTTTCGGTGAAAAAAAATTTTGAGTTTTAGCCACGGATTGGCCACGGATTACCCGTGGCTGATTTAGCCACGGCTTGGCTGAATTTGGCGCCAGTTTTGCCGCCAATGGTTAGCCACGGCTTGGCCACGGCCTAGCCGTGGCTAATTTGGCCACGGCCAGACCGTGGCTAAGCCGTGGCTGGATTAGCCACGGCCTGGCCGTGGCTAAGGGCCACGGATTAGCCACGGCCTGACCGTGGCTAAGCCAGCCACGGCTTGACCGTGGCTAAATCGTGGCTAAAAATTTTTATTTTTTTTTGCAACAAATATGATTTGAACTTTTGACCTGTTAGTTAAAGTTAGAGCATTAAACTACTACATCACTTTAACTTTTTATTTAATAATTAATTTTTACTATACTTAAGTAATATATATATATATATTATATTATATATATTGATATATATAATAAATGATTCGATATATTACATACGTATAAGATTAGATATACTTATATATATGTGTATTTATATATAATTAGCTGTATATATATTAGATGTATAAGTACATATATAACATATATTAGATATATAATACACTAATATATGTTTATTTCATATAGATGATTGATCATATATAGTACATATGATTAGATATATATATATATATATATATTGGATCTATATATACGTACACTACATTTATAACATATATTAGATATGTTCTATATAGATATATACTTATATCATATAGACTATATATAGAGGATTAGAATGTACATATAATATATTAATATATATGAGATACACATTGACATATACGTATATTGATATATGTATATATGATATATATACTTGGAAATATATATATACACATATATTGATATATATATACTTGAACATATGTATATATATATATACATGATATATATATATATATATAAATATAGCCATGGATTAGTCACAAATATATATATATATATTGGTACATATATACTTGGATATATAAATATATGTATCAATATAAATTTACATATGTATCAATATATATATATATATATATATAAATTTATCTGTGGTGCAAAAAAAAATGAAAAAAAACAATTAGCCACGGATAAATTTTTGTTATTGATATTTTAATTATCTCAATATAAATTATCTATATATACTTGGATACATATATATATTGATACATATATATACTTGGACATTTATATATATATTGATACATATATACTTGGACATATTTAAAATAGATACGTATCTATCAATATATATACTTGGACATTTATATATATATATATATATATATTGATACATATATACATGGACATATTTAAAATAGATACATATATTGATATATATATATATATATGATATATATACTTGACATATATTATATAATACCACACATATACGAAGATATTGACAAATTATCACGAATTAAAGTTGCTATTATCTAAATATAAATTATATAAATAGACTTTTGTTATAATTTTTGTTTTGATATATTAGTTTATTAAATATTTGTCATAAAAAAAAAGTTGAATATTGAACGATAAAGTCAAAGGTAAATATCTTTATTTTTTTAAAAAAAATAATTGGTTAATAATTTATAAAAATTACTAAAATTAAATTAAAAAAATTGATAAAACTAATGAAATTTATTAGATAATTTTAGTTTAAAATATTGTAACAATATAGTTTAAGTATAAAAAAAATCAATCAATAACCAAAGAACTCCCTTGGCGCAACGGTTACATGCTCCATTTATAACATTGATGTCCCGTGTTCGAATCTCCTTGAGCGCAAAAAAAAAAGCTTGGGTTGGGGCGCGGGTTTCAGGTCCGGGTTGGGGCGCGGGTTTGGTGTAATTAGCTTTTTTTTTTTTTTTTTTTTCCAGTGGCCACGGATTAGCCACGGCCAAACCGTGGCTAATCCGTGGCTGTTAGCCACGGCTGGGTCATGTCTAGAAAAAAGTGGCCAAACTTGGCCACGGTTTGCCCGTGGCTATTAGCCACGACTTGGCCACGGCTTGGCCGTGGCTAAGCCCAGCCGTGGCTAAAAAGCCGTGGCGAAGGTTAGCCACGCCACTTTTAGCCACGGAAAAAATCCGTGGCTAATCCGTGGCCAATCCGTGGCTAATCTCCTTGGCCACGGATTTTTTGCCAAATCCGTGGCTAAAATCCGTGGCTAAATGCCTTTTTTCTAGTAGTGTATGCCGTGGAATTTTTTTCAAGAAAAAAAAATGCAAAAGTAGGTGACGTATTATTCTATATACTAATCTGTATATCTATCTATACTTATATATATTTGAGGACAATTTTTGAATTTGGTTTATTTAATTTTGATCAAATACTCAATTCTCTATCTTTTGAGTTTTTTAATTATTAAAAAGAAAAATTGTGATTGATTGGTTTCAAAATAATAATATGAAAAAGTTGAAAAATCTTTCCACTTATCCACTAACCCACTGCTTGGATATATCACTCTCACCTTATCTTCATGCCACAAAGTTGCGCCTCCCACCTCGCCATATCCTATTTCGTCGACTACAAAATATACACACAGCAAATTAAAGGACCTCTTTACCGTTAATCTGGCAACATATTAGAATCCTTTCGGCGGAATATACTTAAGTAGTTGGCTATTGGTGATGAAGAGTTTTGTGTGTACATGAAAGAAGACAAAAGAATTAAGAGAATTATTCATTATGGGTACGTGCTTTTTATACGCTTTTCAAGAATATATTATTAAAATACAAATTCTGATGATAATTTTTATTTTTTGTCAATATTTAATTTCTAGGATCATGCTTTGATATCTACATTTCTTATGTGATTAAGTTTTTTCCATTGCCATTAGTTTTTGTGTTTGTAAAAGTTTGAATCTCTTTTCTAAATTCTGTTTTTGTGTTTCTCTATTATCTTTTATATATTTACACTTTACTTTTATTCAATTAATTATTATTTTCCAAATAGGAATGTATTTATTTGTTTTTCTATCTTTGATCTTTCTATTTTTCTTTTTTTTTTTCTTTTTTGGTTCGTCCAATTTCTGGTTGTAATACTTATTTCTAAACTCATATTTTGATAGATCTAATTTTAACAGTCCCACAATTTTTGTTCTTTTCTTTGTCATTGTTTAATTTTTCAAGCTCTTTATTTGTTTTTTAAATTTTATTTTTGTGCTTTTCTATTGGATTGATGTCCAAAAATACTACTACCAATGAATTCCTCTCATCGAATTGGTCAAAATTCCATATTCAATGAAATACTTTCGGGGATCTAATAAGGGTTTCTCATGATTTTCTAGGTTGAGCGGGTGTATTGCTATTCAATGAAATAAGAGGGGGTCAAGTAGCAAATACACCTTATTGGGGTTTAGTCGTAATTCCCCCTATAAATTAATTGTTGTTGATTAGTGATGAGAAAATACAAAATAGTAACCAAATAGATTCGTGAGAGAATAATGAACAGTAAAATTTAAAATTTAGTGGAGGGTTTCCTTTTAAATAAATTTAAGTTTGAATAATACTGAGTGTCAGGCCCCGGATCTAGTAGATAGCACAGTCTTGCCCCTTAGCCCGAATGGACTTAGAGACATCAAGCCACGGAAATCAGGAACATACTAAAATCATAAAATATTCATTGAAAACCTTAGTTAAACCTCGCAGTAAAAAAGATAATAGCTCTAGCTATTACTACTCCAGTTCAAAAACATTAACGAGAAAACTAAGCTATAATAGTCTCCATAACCACGTTTTAAAGGAAAACGACACAACTAAATATTTATAACTAAGTTCTCTAGTGAGGAAATGCTTCGATTCAATCACCAACCCAAAATTTGGTCCTCGTCACTTTTCTCAATACTATCCTCTGCAAAATAATTATTAGCGGTGTGATCGCACTCGTCCAGTAAGGAATTTCTTGACCCTCTATCAAATTTGAGCAAGTTACATATACATATAACGTTAAATCCATACTTGTAAAATAGACAAGTTTTAAAATCAAGGGTTTAAGTAGAAGAACAGATAACTAAACAGAATCAGACGCATTCATTTATGTATCCATGCTCGTGAATATTTAAACTTTTTATTAGCCAACTTGATCAAGCCCAAACTATAACCCCTTTAGGTGGGTTCAGATACTACTATTATTATCCTTAGGAGTGTCTTAACTATAAACCCGCTAAGTGGGTTCTAACACTACTATTATTACCCATAGGAGGATTTTAACTATAACATCGTTAAGTGGGCTCTGACACTACTATTATTACCCGTAGGAGGGCCTTAACTATAATCTCGTTAAGTAGGTTCGGACACTACTATGATTACCCGTATGAGGGCCTTAACTATAACCCCGTTAAGTGGGTTCAGAAATTACTACTGTACCCTGTAGCTCGATCGAAAATTTTAAAACTCATTCCTACCGATAGAATTCCAAGTATTCATAGCAAGTTCATATATTCACATATAGCACAACACAACAATTCTTAACTTTTCATAGAAAAAATTCGTAAAATATGATTCTCAAATCCACTTTCTATATCAGAAAATAACTTTTTCAACAAAGACATAAATTTAAGAAAAACATATTTTTATAAAATAAATCAAGTAAGAAACCACTTACCCGAGTCAATCAGTCCCTCAACATGTCAAAGTCTCGACAAGTCAAAATTTCTAATCATGATCGACCAAATCTAAAAATACAAATGTGGGTATTAAGCTATTGGTAAATAATCGTATAAAATTCATAATTACGGAACCTCGTGATGAAAGACTCTTAGTCCTTATTTATGAGATAAATTATAAATCTAAGCCTACATGGATACAATTTTCCATAACACCCCTATGCACATACTAAAAGGTGTGGTTGACACACACTTTACAATAATGACCTTCAAACCCACGCACACAATGCGTAAGCAACTCACCATATCCATGCATATATACATATATATATACACCAATATATATATATATATATATATATATAAATACCTGGTTATATAAATACACATAACTATAAGCATATATATATCTAATAATAACTCTAATCTTGATGATACTTATATCTCTGGATCATTACGTAAAATCAAAACTTCAAAACCTATCATGTGCTTGTCAAAGTGCATGTAAATATATGTAAGTGGGTGTATACTTGTACACATAATAACCTCTCATCACGTAGTAATACAACTTGAGTGGTGTGACATAGGCCATGACAAATAGATCAATTTCTAGTAATGTTTAAGGTTTCATATCCTAATTATTAAGGCAGGTTCCTTACTCGGCGAATAAAATATGACATATATCAGAGATGGAAATCAAAACTTACAAGAATTATTGCTATTGTAATAATAGATCTTGATCCCCACTCTTATGGTGAGGAGTGTAAGAGCAAGTAGTTTGATGAGTAATCCCATTATCAATTAAAAAAATTTCAAACCTCCCTATAACTAACTCAGGTGCATTATCAGTGCCTACCATTTTGATCTTCTTATTGAATTGTCTTTCAATCATTCGGGAAAATTGGACAAAACATTGAAAAGTTCTATTTTATTTTTCATTAAGTATACCTAAGTTCCCCGCGAGAAGTCATCAACTATCGTTAGAAAATATAAAGGACCATAATATTTTGCAACTTAATAGGATCCCCAAGTATCAATATGCACTAAATCAAAACAATCCATGGTTTTATTATTTGAAAGGGGAAATGGAGTTTGTGTTTGTTTTGTTCTATAACAAGAGTCACAAACAATATTACCTTTATTTAACTCACAAGAAGACAATTTTACAATACTCGAAAGTTTTGAGAAAAGGACATGACTGAGCCTTCTATGCCACAATTAAAAGTCTTTCTCCACTTGGACCATATTGACTACTGGTGTTTGATGTTCCTCAAAGTAGTAAAGGGCATTCTACTCTTTACCCACTCCAATATTCGTCTTGTAGACAAGGTCCTGCAAGACACATTTATTGGAAGAAAAAGTAGCCACACAATTTAAGTCTCTCATCAATTTACTAATAGAGATAAGATTGCAAGAAAAGGATGGTAGAAGCAAAACATTTTTTAAAATGACTTTTCTATTCAAAATGACAATTCCAACTGTCTTAACCTCAATTAATGCACCAATAGGTAAATGCACCTTGATTGTCTTACTCAAATTTCTTCTTTCTATCAAGAGCATAGCATCTGAAACAATGTGTTCAGATGCTCCACTGTCAATAATCCATCTATTGAAAACTTTAGATGTATCATTACCAATAAGATTTATGGTAGCAACATCTTTTGATGTTTTTGGTGGCAGGCTTGACATCTTAAGATATATATATATATATATATATATATATATATATATATTTGAGTGAATTGCTCATTCTATTGACTAATGATCAAAAAAAGAAGGGAGGAAAAAAAATAGTGAATCTCTCACTCGCGTTATATTTTATGATTTGCCCAGTCTAAGCTCTTGATACCAAGAAGAAAAATATAAATAGAGAGAAAGTGAAAAAGTAGAATTGCATTCGCTAGTATTGCTTGATGAAAGACTACACAAAGTGGACCTATATAAATACACAAGGGAGCTATTTACAAGGCAAATTAAATAACAGAATATTCACCACTATAATTAAGTGATTTTTATCACCAAATCCTGCTCTAATTGATTTGTGTTTCAATCAATTTTCAAGGGTTTTACTCTTTTAATCTCTTTTCCTTGATTCAGTCTCTAAATTGATGGTGGTTTTCTTCACTTGAGCGTTCTTTTTTTTCCAATATTTCTCAACACGCAAACAATATCGATGAAATGTTTTTAAAGTATTTCTATCAAAGGGTTTTAAAATAATCTATTGAAAATTTTGTGATTTCAATTCAAATAGAGAGGCAACAAAGTAGCTTCAACTTGCCCTTTTTGCATGTATTTGTAACCAAATTTTTTAACATTTGGTAACACTAAAATATTTTTTACTATTAACACTTTTTGTAACAAATAACTTAGTTATGAATTTGATTTTTTACTTTTGAGTTTATATATTTATTGCACATAATTCATTTTTAAAAAAATATTATAGCATTAAAAAATATGATTACCATAGTATTTTCCTTTTGAATTTGATAAAAAGATCTTATGAAAAAGTAAATATTTGTCACAATTAATAATTTGAAACCAAAATATTTGTACAAGTTTTTAAACCAAAGCATCTTAAGAAAAATACTTCCGAGTTGTTCATAATATTTGATGTTTGTCCTATAATCAGACTATTTTGCCAAATAATACTAATTATGCCCAAAATGTTTGAACCCTTGACCATACAATGCAAGTATAATTATAAGACCACTATACCAAATCAAATTTTAGTAAAGATGTGACTAAATTTGCACATATCGTTTTACTAAATAAATTTGGTACTAATAATAATTAGTGTATTGAGCACACTCATTAGGTGTGCAAAATAAAAAAAGAGATCTAATCTATTCAAATGATTAAATTTAAATAATATAAAATTAAAAATGTGTTAAATTCTGTGCCAATATATCTTTCTTACCTATTTATCTTTTATAATATCTTTTTAATCATTTATAATATACTTTCGGCTTATGATTAGTTAAAAAATAAATTTTAAGAAAAATAATGTTTTAATTGAAAACATAAGTAGAAATATGAAATATAATGAAAATTTGAAATTTTCATAAAAAACTTAAAAAGTTGATTAAATAATTAAATGAAGGATAAAAACACAACATAAATAAATGAGTTTTGAAATTTTCTTAAAATTGAAAAAAGAATGTTAAACTATTACATGTGCCTGCAATGTATGTCGTTATAACAAATTTGTCCCGAAAATTCATGTAACATCAAAATAAATCCAAAAATACAAACAAATTCAACTTTTAAAAGATGTATGAACAAGATAGATCGATCGAAATTCTATTAGCAAACATAAATATTTAAAAGTATAAAACAAATATAAAATAAGTATAAAACAAAACAAAATATATCACAACTTTTTCCAATAGGTTGGTGGTGGAGTTCTTGCTACTCAACTACGAGGTCATAAGTTCAAATCCTCTGAGTTACAAAAATTTGCATATTTTGAAGGATATTATTCTAGTGGTGGCAAGGGCGTGGGTGGTGGAGACTGGTCCAGCGGGTGGAGACAGCGGTGAGGGCGGCAGCAGTCATGCGGAACTTCGGCGAACATTCCGGCAGAAATTTCCACCGGAAATCACTACAGGGGAATTTTGATGGCGTATGTCGGAAATCCAGCGGAATTCTTCGTAACCATTATTTTGTTACTATAAGTGACCAATGGTAATAAAACTGTTTCGTTACCAAAGAAATGGTAATGAAGTTACATTTTTCATTACCTAATACGATTGGCGATACGCTTTAGCTAACAAAACATTTGTAATTGTCTGGTTACAAAGTACCTTAGTTAACGAATTTTGAGCTTTTTGTAACTACATTATTCATTACCAAAGGTGTAATTTGTTGTAGTAAGTTGGTAAGTGTATTCGTTTTGGAATAAAAGTTCTATTGATTGAAATTCGCGAAATCATCCCACAAGTGATATTGTTATAGACTATGTTATGGAATTTGAAATTCAAGCTAAATTTCAAACCACACGGCTCATAAAAAATCCAACACCAAATCAAATATACTTATAAAGTAATTTCATAAGGTGCAAATTAATGTCATATAAGATGTAATCAAATATGTCCGGTAATAAGGATAAAATATTATACAAATTTTCCATTACTGTCATTAATGAGATTTTACATTTCAATAGTAATGCGGGGTTATAATATGACAACCAAATAAACTTGAATGAAATTGATATTATTAAGCTGAATTAGAGATTGCTTTATCTTTAAATAGTGATTAACTAGTATAACATTGTCACTCTCTCTCTCTCTCTCTCTCTCTCTCTCTCTCTCTCTCTCCCTTCACTCTCTTTATGTAGTGTGCATTAATTATTAGCTGAATTTTTATTTATTATGTTTTATTCATATTATGTTTTCTATTAAATTTACTCTTCATGTATCAAGTATTGTCTAAATTAGGAAAAATGCTGATTTTATCCTATAAAATTGCATTTGTTTTTTTAATTGAGTTCCATAAAGTCTCTCTTCTCACATATGGTCCCATATTGAACAAAAATTCTCAAATTAGGTCTAAGGGAGAAATTAATGTGTTATTTGCAATTTAACCCCCTCATATTACTTAAAACTTTTAAAAAACGCCCTATAGAAAGGAGCTAATTCAAAATACCCCCTTATACACACATAGATATACATATATATATATATATATACACACACAAGCATATATATACATATATATTATTGAGATAGAGAGGGGGGAGAGAGAGAGAGAGAGAGAGAGAGAGAGAGAGAGAAAAGAGAGAGGAGACTTAAGGCCCATTTGAATGGGCTTAAGAAAGTGCTTTTCAAACAATGTTTTCTATAGTAAAGCTTTCTTTAAGTCAAACACTTTCGTATTTGGATACAGCTATTAAAAATGTTTTTATTTAAAACTACTTTGGAATAGTTTATAAACAAAGCCCTTGTTTGACCTTTTTTTTGGCTTCTGATTATTTTAAAAAGTTCATCTAAACATGTTAATTTGGCAAAAGTGTTGTGAATATAATTTTTTTGCTTTGAAGTATTTTTGTTTTATAAAAAAAAATGCTTCTTCTTTAGAAAAAATCCGTCTAAACGGGCGCCTATTATTAAAGTAAAATGGAGGGGGTGGGAGGGAAGGGGGGCAAGAAAGGGTTTTCCATTTCTCTATTTTTATTTTTGGAAAATATGTATATAATATATTTATAATTTACATATTATGTACTATGTAATTTGTGTATTTAATTCTTATATATCCATTATTAGTTTTTAAATATTAATTTTTATTTTTCATTTTTTATTAATTTTTATTTTTCATTTTTTATTAATTTATATCAATTAAGTAATATCCAAACAAATTGATGAAATTTATGTATTAATTTTTTTTTTGTATAAATTTGGCAACATAAATTTTTTATTTTTAATTAGTTGTTTATATTAGTGTTATTTATGAACTAATTAATTTGTTGATTAAGAAATGCTTTTGAATTTCTATAAGGGGGCTTTTTATCTATTTCTTTTTATAGGGTACTTTTTGAAGGTTTCGTGTATAACACAAGGGTTAAATGCAATTAACACGTTAATTTTTCACCCCATTGGGACTTAATTTGAAAATTTTCGCTCAATATGAGACTAAATTTGAATATTAAAACCTTTGGGGACTCAATTTTTTTTTTTTAAAAAAAAGACTACTTTGTGGAATGGATTTAGTAGTTTTCCCTCTAAATTATACAAGTATTATAATTAAATATTATTTTACATTTTACCTTTATTATATCAAAAGATTCCAATATGATCAAGTATGACACTTATTTTATTAATTTCAAGGAGAAAAGAAGTAGCCACAATTTGTTGGTTAAGTTTCAACATGATCAATTGTCCTGAAAGTTTGATGCGATTATCTAGCCTAAGGTGGTAGGCAGTTATGTATCCATACAATAGGTTGCATGTCATATTCTACTCGGATAGGATCTTCTATTCCAAAATGGTGTTTCATCTCTTATTCCATAATTTACATTCATACCATGTATATAACGTTACTTCCTTAATTATAAACTTAGATTGAGATCTTTACACTTAGTGTATATCCATGGATTAGAATAGGAGATGAAACACGTTTTGAAATAGAGGATCTCGTGTGTATTCTACCTACTTGCTTAGTAAATGAACTAAATTATAAAGGCAATACACAAAAAGTTGAGATAGGCTATTCAATTTTTCCCATCTAAAACTTTCAACAATTAAAAAATTTCACTTCCCAATACATAAACAATAAGTTATCCATCTGCATTGCACAAGTTATGAAGGAACCACCTTATTATGCAGACAGATAGATGCAGATACATTCTAAACACGATATTTTCACTGCCACAATTTTTCATCTAATTGAAATCTTTTTAATCATATATATAGACGAGGGCGACATTTCGAAACAAAAAAGAAAAAAAATTGAGAGAGAGAGGGTTGATATCGTCATGGCTGCTGCATTGCCTCCTGTCGTATATGGTTATGAACATTACTATGATGCATATGCACAACATTTTCTTTGTGAAAATAATGCAAGATTTGGATATTTTCTTCAAGGACACGTGATTTATTGTTCGCAAGCTCCTGTTGATTCTAGCTACTCCTACAGTCAAATACTTTACATGAGTATCATCCATATCAATTTAATTATCACTTATTCAACAATCGTGAGCACCCAGCCCAAAGTTGGATTCCGACACAAGAAGATGGTGATCATGATGATCGGTATGCGTCTTGGGAAGACCCTTCAAATGAAAATCTTGACGAAGAGGATGTCTATATGGAATTTGGTTGATTACGATGAATCTTTGGATTACGAAAATAATAGCTTTTTAGAAGAGGCGATTAATGAACATCTTAAAATGAGATAACCTGAAAACGATGACAATAACGAAGATGAAACATGTGTGGTCTGTCAGGATTGGTTGTTCCAAGAAGAAGACAAGAGTGCCACCCTTGATTATGGACGTAAGTACCACGCAAGATGCATCAAAAACTGGTTGATGAACAAGAACCATTGCCCCCTCTGTAAAGCTATGGGAATTTCTAGCCCATAAATTTACCATGACAAAAGCTTAATGATGCTAGTATCTAGTAATGGAGTCCAATTATCAATGTCATGCAAATATCTTTCTTGATATTGTTACTTTGGGATTTTAATTTGCATAAATTAGCTTATAGAAAGCCAACACCCATTGCTTGAAGTGATGTTGCTTCTCTCTTAGAGAGAGGTTTTGGGTACAAATTTTATAATTGAAATTAAGCCTACGCCCTCTAATTGAAGTGGCATCACCTCTTCCTTACGAAGAGGTTCTAGGTACAAAATAGTTATGAGAGTTGTCGCCCTGTAGTTGAAGAGGCATTACCTCCGGACGGGATCCCCTACCCCAAAACGATGTCCCATCTCATGCCCCATGTTCTAAATTCATGACACGTGTAAAAACTAATTAGGCAAAATTGCATTTTTCGTCCTGTAACTATTGATGTTTGGCATTTTTGGTCCTGTCCAAAAAAAAATTCGCAATGTCATCCTGTATCTTTAAAACATCCGAAAATTTAGTCCAGAAAGGACTAAATTTTCGGATATTTTAAAGATACAGGATGACATTGTGAATTTTTTTTTTGACAGGACCAAAAATGCCAAACATCCATAGTTACAGGACGAAAAATGCTGCACATTTTGCCTATATTTTAATTACATTTTTTTTACAATTAAAAAGAATGCTTAAAATCCTCATTTGTGCAGACCACAAGGTTTGTCGAAATTCATCAAAAATAAATTAGCAGAGTAAACCTTATGGGAATTATAAAGTGATTATAATAAACCCTGTACCCCTCCACCCTCCGGTGATTGACAGTTTTTGAAAATTAATAAGATTTTGGTTCTTAAATATCTAATTTGTCCAATTTTTATATAGCTTATTAAAAAAAAGAAAAGAAAAGTTCATGTATATATATATATATTAAAAATTTTAAAATTTGTTCCCTTGAAAATGAAAAAAAAATTATCTTTTGAATTTTATAAATGAAAATGTGCAGTGTTTTTTGTCCTATAACTATAGATGTTTGGCATTTTTGGTCCTGTCCAAAACAAAATTCGCATTGTCGTCCTGTATCTTTAAAATATCCGAAATTTAGTCCAGATGCCTAACATCTACAGTTACAGGACGAAAAATGCAATTTTTCCAACTAATTAACATAACTAAATAATCTGCCGTTAAGTAAATCTTGAAGATTTACACATGTCATGAATTTAGAGTATGGGGTATCATTTTGGGGTATGAGATCCCATCCGCATTACCTCTCCCTTATAGGAAGGTTTCAGGTCAAGTTAGATTTTTGAAATTTAAAATTAAATATTTAGTAAGATCTGCAAAGCCTTTCATATGCAGTTGCATTCGGTGCATGTATTGTCATTTTCTATAGCATTATAAAAGAATTAATGTGCATGAAAATGTATAGAAAAGATAATCTCATATCGTTTAAGAATGATACAATACTTGGATAACAGCTGCATGGAAACAATCCAACCATGTTTAACATGCAAGGCGTCAAGTTTCCTTGCGGATTTATTTTCATTATAGTTTTGCAATGAAATCCGCTAAAAAGTTCCATTTTTTTCCTTTTTCCTTTTTATTTTTATTTCTAATGAGACTGTCATTGAATTATGGCGATAATATATCAAAAACTTGTGACCTTCAAGTTTTTGCTTTATTTTTATTGATTTTTTTTTTGTGTAAAATAAATTAGCTAATCTTTTATGGGAGGTGTTTTATATCTTTATGTGTATCAGGCGATTAATTTTAGTATAGAAAACATTTGGAAAGGATTTCTAGCTTTATGTGCCTCCTAAAGCCATCGTTGCCGTTTCACCCACCACCATCCAACCAATCAATACATTTAGGCAGCGTTTGCTAGGCCCAATTACGTAGGATTATGGGGTAAAATCTGTGTTAATTTATGGTTTGGTTTCCATGATGATTTGTTCGCGATTAAGGGCTTCTCCCGGGTGACCCGCTAATGGCCCCCCCAAATCTCACAATTTGAGTCAGAGGGGGGGGGGTGTGATTCAATTGGCCTGATTTCTGATTACATACATGCTGTTGGTAATTTTACACTTCTATCCCTAAAAAGTATTTGCAAATTTCCATAATATCCCTTCACCTAACTTATTTAAGAAAATTGGCCTTTGCCCTAGTTATAGTCTCTTCTCCACAAATCTGATTACGCCACTTGAATAAACCATTCGGCGCTGCTGTGCAGAACAGTTTTTGCTGGGTTATTTACATCGTGTGAGGGCAACAAATTATATTGGTGTTATTGGATATCTTCATTACCACTTGGAGGCAAACAATTGCAAATTGATTTATTCACAGTTTATAAATCAGCGAAAAACTTTCTGATATGAAATCATTTGCGTAATGTGTTCGATTACCACATTTGTATTCGTTTCTCCCTCACCCATAACGCTTCCGTTTGTGATTGTTTGCGGCAGGTTCTCGACGGCTTGAGCAAGAGCACAAACCAGTCAAAAACTTTTCTGGCCATCCCGGAGTGCAACAGGTATGTTTTTGCTGAAATTATTCAACTTTAATAAGCTTCGTGGTGTGAATAAATTTGGGTTGTTTCGAATTGATGGTTTTTTTTGTTTTTTGAACGACCTTCTATCAGATTTGAATATTAACTCCTGTTTTGAAACGCTATTTGTTGTGCTTGTTAATTATTTATAATTTGTAGGCAAATGTAACTTCAGTACCACGATTGCATATATCGTACAGAATCTGTTGATCGTGAATTATATAACACACTGGATTCTGAAACTAAGGAATAATTGAAGGTTGCTTGAAATATATATCTTCTCCTTGCTTTGTGGATTACAGTTTGGTTTAAAGAATTCGGTCTGACTTAAAAAATCCGATAGCCGATAGCCAATCTCTTGGAACATCAGTTCTGGAATTGTCTTGACCCAATAGTGCGCCTTAGCGGAGACAGTAGCCCGACGGGTGTTCGTACCCACCACAACCATACTACGGATTTGTTGGATTTAGACATTTCTCAAGGACGAGGTACTCATCCGACTCAAAACAACAGAATTGAGTATCGGGTGGTAGAAGACTCATTTGAAGTTGACGAACAAGAAGAGGACGACCCATTGGGATCGCAAGCGTCAACGTCAACCATCCACCCTCGTGCCCAAACTTGAGATTCTCATGTGAAATGCTTGTAGCCGATGTACCTTTATTTGCTCTCCCTAAATGTGTTGTATAGATATTTTCTATACGAACACTTAAGTAGTTAATGCCTTGGTGTGTGCCTTGGTCATGTCGTCATCATTTGCCAGTTGAATGTGGGTGTTAGTCGTCTGTTGTTGTTATTTCGAAATTGTGGTGTCTCCCCTTATGGCGGTTTCACTTTTCGATGTCTCGGAAGTTGATGTACTAATTAAGTGTTGAAGTATGCTTCATATTTACATTCAATGTATGTCTGAGTTTTCCAAAATTATTCTTATAACCACTTTATTTGCCGGAATTGAATTTTTAAAGCGCAAAAATAGTTCGGCGGCGTGTTCCATACAGCCGTTGAGCCAACCGTCTTGATCTTCAACCTTGTTGTCTTTTGCTAAATCTTGGAGGAGGAGGATCAAAAGTCGTTCTTCACAAGGGGTAAGTCGAGTTTTGTAACGAAGTACTTTGTGTTATTGCTTGTCATGAATTGGGAAGGACATTGCAAAAGCCCAGCTCAAACTTTACAAGAGTCGAGCAAGTCGGCAAGAGGGAAATTAGTTTCTCACTTCAGTATACACTATATACCCGGTTTGGCAAATTTATAAGACTTGGAATGTCATGACTCTCTTGTCATGGTGATGCACACAATTGGCCACATGAAGGAGGAGACACTTCAAATACATAGTACTCTGTTGAACTATTAATTTGAATGTTGCTCACACAAGCACAAGGGGACAAAAATCCATCTAAAAAAATTCTGTGACTTCGTAGATGTTCACAGCTTGTTATTTGGCTACTTGTTCTTTGGCCCAATCACTGCCTCAGCAATTTTTTGGTTGGTTTAAAAAGCATTTTAGAAAAGGGGGCAATTTGGTGAATTCATAGATGACAGGGTGGTACATGGCGTTGGTCGACCCAAGCAAACAACCAACATGATTCATATCACAATGAACTCAAGAACTCATCAATCATACCAAACTTAAGACTAAATAGGGGCCAATTTTGTGTAATCACAGATTGGCTGATTATCTGCGATTTGTGTCTCATCCCAAGCAAACACTGCCTTAGTAATTATACCATCAATTAGTCCTCACAGAAAGTGTTCTACATTTCTGTTGTCAATTAGAGGAATTGAGATGCTAAAAATCTCGTAAACATAATTTCAGGGTATCGTTATATAATTGACGGATCCAATTTGTGTAATATAATTAAGCATCTTACAAAGAGATTATAAATTTTAATCTGATTATGATATTGATACAAAATTGAAGTCTTTGGTTCAACTAGGGTTAGATTTGTATAGGCCCCAAAATGCCAACACAGTGGAAATATAAAAATTTAATATATAACTATTATGTAAAAGCGCATTCCATTGCTATTACGACATGAATCTTATGCAAATAACAAACACGTTTATTAAAGTTCAAACGAAATTATACCTATGAGACTTTCGTTTGATGTAAGGAATTGTCGTATTCAAATACGAATCATCTTTGGAGTCCCGACTTAATAGCATTCATGAACCCGAACATATCCACGCAAAGATGAGCCAAAGTGTTCTTCCTCTAAAGATAGTCTACATGAACAGATCTCCTCGGATTCTCAATTATATGTTGGAATCAAATCGAAAACATATAGATGTATATGAAACTATGTCTATTCAAACTTTTAGAATAATTCCTAAACACCTTTAGGAATAAATTGAGAAGGGCGGATTTATTCTTCTAATTGTATCTTAATCCTATGATCATCGATTGATCAAGAATTACAAACTTATTAATGAACTAAGAACTTATTAATGAATCAAGAAGCGGGAAGACAAATGTATCATGATCATCACACAATCATTCTCATATGCTAAGCTATGAAAACTAATTTTTCTCTTCTTCATATTCATTGTTGCACTCCTTCTATCTATATACGTACATATATATATATCATATATATATACATCTATGATATATATCAATATATATATATATATATATTTACATATCAAGAATTCTTCTAATCTATTTCAAACGCTTTGAAAATAAACCCCCCACTTGATTTCTAGTTTGATAATGATAACAATCTTTATTCTTATATTAATCATAAATCAATTAAATCTCTATTTAATTGATTTCATCAATTAATTCTAAATTAATTGATTTCTTCATCAATTTTCATAAATTGATTTTATTGATCAAATAACTCTTTAACTTTATTCAATTAATTAACTATTTAATCTAATTGAGTCCATCAATTAATTTAATATATTTCATCAATCAATTAAGACTTAATTAATTAATGGATTGGGCCGTCAAACCCAATTAAATTAACTCTTTAATTTAATTAACTTATTGATTCAAATAAATCCATCAATTATTTAATTAACTTATTTAATCGAATATATTCTATCTCAATTGATTAAATCAATACTTTGATTTAATCCAATTAAATGTTTCATATACATTTAGGAGTTTATCCATTCATTTGTGTGTGACCCCTTAGGTTCACCAATTAGAAATGGGCTCGCAATATTTTGCAATATTTTAGATGGCAAGTTCATCAATCGATTAATTAAACTCATGTAATTAATTACTTTTGAATTAGAACTCTTTCGAATCCAATAGTACCCATCTATCGTAGTCGATGTCCAAAAACAAGCCCACGACGCCTAGTCAATAGGTGAAGTATAATGCATAAACATATTCACTTACGATTACTGTGCAAATACATTACCTCTATTATCTAATCTCCTAGATTGAGGTTTAGGATATGGGATTTATCAAAAATCATTTTAACCTCAATTCTATGATTCTTATTTATAATTAGTCTTTTCAACAATCGATCTAGAAAACCCATTTCTAATATTTGTCTCTACAGTGGCCACGGATTTTTGTAGACTAGTTCAAATAGAATACATATGAGATTCACTCACTCTACGAAATGGGTAAATGGATTCTTTATCGACTTTTCACAAACCTTCATACATAGGAGATCTATACCCAACATAGGTACCTTAAGACCTATCATGGGGTCGGTGCCTATATCAAAGTATAAATGCACATGTACAAGATTACTATGGAGCCTCAACAAGTCTAAGGACTAATTAATGCAAACCATAAGTTGAGAAATAATCCTAATTCGATGTGCAACTAGTGCTCCAATTTAGGTGTTTTTCATTGGGATCCTCAATGAACTCATTCTCTAATGAGCATCTACTTATGTATATGAATGTCTATACATTTGATGTCTATGAAACAATATATCCTCCCATTTGAAATATTTGAAATATATCATAAGTACAAGTCTTAATCCGAGTCATGTTAATGCCCCTGGTATTTGTTAGACTCTTCGACTTGGAGTGATTTAGATCACACCTTAAAGACTTGTTTCAAGACCTCCATCTCTATGCGAGGCCAAGTCCCATAGTCTTATATAATCTAGGAGCTTCAACCATATATGTATAAATTGTACTTGAGCATAACTTACACATTATGATGAAGGTGGCCAAAAAGAATAAACTTTCATTTCTATTAATAATCGAAAAGACTATTTGTTACAAAGAGTATTTAAAAGTATCATCAATTTCATTAGCTTGTCGGGCACTACTCTAACAACCAGCATTCTTGCTAGGATTGTAGTGATGGACTTATCCCTTGAATAGGATATTAAACGGAGTGAATTTATAATTATCATATTTGCATTTATTTATTATTTGATTACCTATAATCGGATACGGACAATATACCCTATAAACGGTTATGGATGCGAACGTTAAATGGATTTTGGTTACCTATTTACAACTCTACCGAGAAGTAATATTCATTAAAACTATAACAATTGAAAATAAAATATAATATCATATTAATATCTTATGATGCAAATATATCTGATGGGCAAAAATAGTCATATATCTTGTAAAAATCATTTAGGTTGGTCATACAATAATATTTACTATATATAGTTTAGTGCCTTGTCAAAGAAAGATAAGGCTCTTACTTGACTCGATTAAGTTTGGCTGGTGAATTGGGTCGAGTAATGTCTCAACTTGGTCATCCCCTAAATTATGCAATTATAACTAAAATTAGTATATTTATTCCGAATAATAGCTATTAAAGTATTTTAGGCGTGGAAGATTGAGTTTTAGAATTAGTATTCAAATATGATTAATCGATTGTCAACTTTAAAGCGATATTAGGCCATCAAGATGATGTTGGATTGGAAAAAGGGTTTTGAATTTGAGATCAGTACGTCGAATGCTTTGAAAATAGCTAAATTGACCAGAAGAGTTGACCAACAACCGTTGATCGGCAGTTGACTAGCGACTAATATATAAAACTGAAACTTTTGATACAATAAATCAAACCCCCAAGTCAATTTTGGGATTTTCATAATGGATAAGGAATAGTTGAAGTTTTAAACTTCGATTTTAAGGATAAAATGAGTTTATTCGATTTTAATAAAATTTCTTGAAATTGACCATTTCAAAATGAAACTAGAGGACTAGAGAACTGATTTGGGCAGCCAATTATATTAGAATTATTGGAATCGTAGTTATCAACCAATTTGATTTAAACAACATTTTATTGACGTACACGGTCAAATTGGAGGATGAAACAAAATGTTTTCTGGAGTGTTCATGCTAGCTCCTCAAGACATGTTTAAAGTACCATTTGTGATGAGTTTGAAGGTTTCAAGGTTTGAATCAAGAATTTATAAATTTTGGTTTCCGGTTGGGAAGTTGGTTGACAGGGTAGTTTCAAACCCGCTTTTCTGACAAGATTGGAGTGTTTGGTACATATATTATGGTTTCTGGACTTAGTATGAAGTATGAGGAGTTCATAATTTCAAGAATCACTCAATTTTGCCAAGTATTGAAGGAGATACAAAGGCTCAAAGATTGTTACTCAAAAGTCGAAAGTTGAAAAATTTTTGGGGTTTCAAAATGAGTTTGGGCAGCCAACTTTAAGAGTTCCTCAAATCTGTACAAATTAGCATCATATCTAAACATAGTACCATCTAAAACTTTTATTCTACATGCTTTTTAACAATACAAGTTTCATCAAATTTGGATAAAAGGTAATAGAGATATTAACGTTCCAATATAGCTCAAGGAAAGTCAAAATTTGCAAATTTTTTGGAAATTAACGTTCGAACAACTAATTTTGAGAGTTTATATAGATCTATACATAATTTTTGTAGATCTACTTTTAGTACCATCTAAACTTATATTCTTCAAGCTTTCTAACGATATAAAATTTGTCAAATTTGAGTAAGAAATGAAAGAGTTATGAGGACTTAAAGTAAGCTATTCACATCAAATTTTCAATAACTCGAAACGAAACAACCATGTTGAGACTCTCTACAAATCTAAAGAAATCTAATTTTGATCAAAAATAAAAACATATCAAAGGTTCACATAACAAACTTTCTATGGGTATAAAATACATAAAATTTGAATTAGTAATAAGTAAGATAAAGAACTCGAAAAATGACTAGATGCTTACAAGATTACCGTTATGGTTTTCAATGTCTAGTACGTAATCAAGTTCGGGCTCGTCTTTGGAATAACCCGTAGGACCGGAGTTTTACGCACCTAAATGATTTTGGAAACAATATGAAGCTAGAAAAATAGATGGGAATTAATTTGGAGCAATTCTAATAAGAATTGAGAGAGTTATTAAGCTCAAAATTATATACTTGAGTTTGATTTGAAAAATTGTTGAGGTGGCTAAGTTCTTTCCTTCTTTTTGCAACAAATTTGAGATGTTAAGTTTGATTTGAAAAATTGTTGAGGAATTGCACAAATAATTGACAAAGAAAATGAGGAAAGTGTCAGTCAATACAAGGATGAAATGCAAGGGCCATTGTTACCCTTATCGAAATGAGCACTGCCATTAATCTTGTATGTAATCCAATATTTTCTTATTTCTTTGCCCCCCCTTTTTTTTTTGAATAATAAATATGATGAAGATATGGTTAACCTTTTGCTATATCATAAATATTTTATTTTTTTTTGGTAAAAGACTATAACATAGATATTTATCATAATTAGGATGCTAAAGGATTAGTATACACCTCCAGACAAACCGACCCACAATTTTAAACCCATGAGTCATGACTGTGGCTTATATATCCGAGAGAGAGAGAGAGAGAGGGAGGGCAACTTTGCCTCGCAAAATTGGAAGCACAGTGAAAAGTTTTCGTACTTTGCAGAGTTTATGCGACTTCCAAACATTTCCCTTCAAATTCCCAAACCCTAACCCCCTTCTCACTCCATTTCCCCCCTCTTGCTCCGAAAATGTCTGACATCCCCTCCGAAATCTTCCCCGAAATACTCCACCGATTGCCCGCCGAGTCTCTCCTCCGCTTCAGGGTCGTCTACAAGGCCTGGCGCTCCATCATCGATGACCCATCATTCGTTAAGTCCCACACCAACAATCAACACTCCTCCGCCACCATCGTTATGAGCAGAGGCAAACGCCTTTTTTCTCTGTCTTTGGACACTCTTAAACACGCTGATGGTAGCCAAAAAATCGAGGCAACCCCTGTTAAGCCATTGATCCGTCGTGGTGTGCCTCAATTATCTGAACTGCCGGTGGCCTCGTGCAATGGCCTCATCCTCATTTCCGACTTCTCCTTTAAAAAGGCCTGGGTGTTATGGAACCCGTTAACCCGAGATTTCCACGAGTTTCCTGAACCAAATATCGACATGGGCTCACCTGGTAAATTTTTCTTGCTGGGTATTGGGCTTGGCTATGATTTTGATTCTGATGACTACAAAGTTGTGAGAATCGATGTAGCCTGCGACAGCGGCGAAAATGTGAACAGAACTCTTGTTTATAGTCTGAAATTGGATTCTTGGAAGATGATCAAGAATTGTCCTTGGGATTTTGTGCCGTGCACTTCGGGGGTTTTCTTGAATGGGGCGTTGCACTTCCTGTCATCAGATATGATAATTAAGCTCGACCTAGGGACCGAAGAATTCAACCAGTTGCCGCTCCCACCGCCCCCTGTAATCATCAAACCCGGTAAATCAAATTTAGACGTGTTGGTGGATTCCTCGTCTTGAGTTACCATTACAATATTAAGCGCTTCGACGCATTATGAAAGATTGCAAAGTAGAAAGGTTTTGGTTGAAGTTGTTTTCATTCGACCTACATAATTTTTATATGGGTGATAGGTGGACCCGCAGGACCATCAGACCTATAGCTTATTTGGAGAGGAAAGGGCAGGTTGTTCTACAGCATGAAAGCAAGTTCCTTTTGTTGGATATTGAGAGGAATTCTGTGAAGAAGGTTATAATTCGTGGCTTCCCAGATGATTTTTCCGACTTTTCTTGTCAAATTTGTCCTAGGAAGCCTCTTTCGACTCAGTGATAATTATGATGTTTGTAGAACTGTTGCCTCGAAAAGTACAAAAGCACAGCGAAAGAGGGCTAATTCAAGGTAAAGTTACTTCTGCTGGCTTTCTCATTTTGATGATTTGAAAAGTTTATTGAATTCCTACGCTTTGCAATATTTGAGTTCTGTTAAAACTTTGACTATCAGAACATGTGAATTGTTGTGGCCATTATTTCGAAATTTCAGTTTTTCCCCCCTTGTTTTCCTGGTATGCCATGTTAGCTGTTGACAGTTGTTACGGATAAGATATTAAGAACCTAAGTTCTAATTTAACGTCAATAAAAAAATGCTATTGATAGTAAAATTGAACAGCTCCAAGGTGGTGGGGCTTGGGGAGAAAGGTGAAGGATGTGTAGAAGGTGGGCTTTCAATTTAGTAGTGGTGGCAGCTAGTGCAGAGGGTGTAATGAGCTTGTTCGAACAGAGGGGATAGCTAAGATTGATGCTGATGCTGATGATGAATGCAGTGAGAAATAGAAATTTGTGTTTCCCTTGAACATATGCACTGATCAATATAGGGTTCACTGTTAAAACCATTTGAATCGACCTCTTTTTTATGTTAAAAGTACTTGCACGGAATTGCAGAACTCTTGCGCGTGCGTGTGTGTGGTTTAGAAGAAGTAAACTATCAACATACGTTTGTGTTTGACATGATCAGAACATTTCCTCTTGCAGGTTGAAGCTCTCTGCAAAAACCATAGATATATGTACTTCAGAGTTATCCGATTATAATTCAGATTCTAGTTGGTGGAGCGACAACGATTAATTTAGTTTTGTCTACTTCTTTTGTGGGCATGCAGTGGATGCATGAAAGAAGACTCCAAATACCTTTTGCTAATTCACTTCTCCCCTCTTGTTTTGCTTGTACAAATATGGAAGTCATGGGAAAAGATGAATGAATTATCCATACTATGCCAATATATCATGTTCTTAACTTTCATAGCTCAAGACTGGTTATGTTGTTATGAATGGAAGTAATCGTAACAAAGCTTTAACAGACTGGTTCACTGTTGTGATATGATTAAGATATATCTTCTTGCAGGTTGGAGATCTCTGCCAAGATAGTGAAAAGACGAATGCCTTTCAAAATTACAAGGTGTTAAACCATCAACTTTGTAGTTGGTTAAGTGACATTGAAGATTAGTACTTTCGATCACTCGTGTTTTTGGGCAAGCAATAGATGCATCAAAGAAGACTCCATATGCCTTTTGTCAATTTACTCATCTCTGCTTTTGCTTGGATAAATATGCAAGTTATGAATGAATCATCTCTACTAGGTAAGTATATTGTGATCTCAACTTTTGTGGTTCAGACTGCTATCACTATTATGAATGGAAGTAATCTTATCAAATTGAGTCCTCCATAGTTTGCTGTTAGAGTTGTAAATGGATAATCGAAAACTTGTTTATCGTTTGCATTCCTATTCGTTTATTGGGTACATTATTCGTATTTGTATAAAACAGATATTATCCGTACCCTATTATAAGTATTCGAATCATAAATGGATACAGATATGGTAATTACATATTTGCTCTATTTAATATCCGCTCTAAATGTGTATTTATCGAATATATTCGTTTAGTTATATCCATTATAATGTCCCCGGTTAAACACAAGGATTTTATTTAAATATGTTCAAGGCTCCGAGATGGGTACAAATATACAAAAGATCATTTACAACATTTTTCCAAAATTTTCAAAAGTATAACATAATAGGATGTTCCAAGTGAACATTTCATAAAATTTCTCGTGCTCATCTTCAACGTGCATTGCCGAGCTATCTTCTAAAAAAACACATGAACACAATCAACATAATTGTTGAGTAAAAATAATTACAATCACATAAGGTGGGTGTGTGAAATTATAGCACATAGCCACAAATTTTTTCCACACAATACTATCTTTTGTCACCTTTAGTGACTACCTTATAATTCCAATCTCGATCATTTAATTCACAATCCAACCTAATATTCCATTTACCACCAATCCCAACCTTATATTTTCGATGGTCATATTTCGGGTATACGCCAAATTTCCTACGACCCTATCGTACTTGAAACACTCCGTCCACGTACGGAGGGATTAGGGGAAGGAGCGTTGGAACTCTTATAACTGACTGCTCCTGTAAGGACCCGTATTCTCACTCCCATTATGCATAGATATAATTACATGTGTTTATTTTATATTTATAGGTATATGTTTTCATAATATTAATACTTTGTGTTTCATGTTCGTTTTTCGCAAATGTATAAGTTAGGATTAGTTCTTGTCCTAGTTAAGCATCATATAAACTATATAATTCATGAAAATATATGTATACACATATAGATATATATATGTTTGGTTTTGTGTAATAAGATTTAGAAGATTTTTGAAAAAACCCTAAAGAAAGCCTAAAATTGCATTTTCTACCCCTAAATGATGTTTTCTTCCATAAAAATGTAAAATAAGAAAACAACTTATAAATTTTCAGATTTGAACTAAGGGTGGACGTTTTTTAAGGTGTAAGAAACATAAAAATGTTTTATACTTGGTAGAAAATCACCCTCAAGTCTTCATCCCTCAAGAATTGATGACAATGTACAAGTGTACATACACTTGTATAATCCCTTCTAGATGTAGTTATACATGTATGGCCCATATTAGTCTAGACTACCACTTAACCCAATTAGGCTTGTTAGTTGGGCACTTAGTTGGAAAGTAAGAAATGATGAAGATTAAGACACAATAGTATTTTAATGCTATTTGTTACACTACTAATTATAAGAAGTATTAGGCAAAAGAAAACACAAAAAAATCACCACACACACTCTAAAAAACGTGCACTCTCCCTCTTACACTCTCTTGCCTTCATCTCTTGTCAATTTCATCACAAATTTCAGCCACTTTCATCCTTTTACTTCCATACAACCCTTAAACTACAAGAACAACGACTACTACTAGAAGGTAGAAACCTTGCCTATGGCATGAGTTAGCTTAGGTTTTTATGAAAGTATTAGCTTCATATCTTCCCCATTAGACCTTAAGAGGTAACCACAAGTTGGTTTCCATCTTGGGTCTTAGGGAATACAAGAAAATTTGGGTATATGCTTATAGTGACATTATGTGCATCTTGCCCTTGAATGTCTTGAAACCATGCTGAAATTTTGCTTGCAATAGGTCCAAATGATGCTTAAGTTATGTATTATGATGTTTGATACTTTTTATTACTTTAATCATGTGTTAGAAGCTGAAATTTCGTGTTTGTCAAGATGAAATTTTAGTTCAACACTTGCTGAAAACACTATTCACAGTGCTGAAAATTTTGTTACAAGGCTGAAAACTCCTATTTTTGCACAACTGAAAAATCCGATTTTTCCAAACTCAAAACCTGTTTTATATGTTGTAATTCCAGTGTATAATAAGCTGGAAAAACAGTTTTTCAAATCTGTAAAGTTCGGCTTCGGGGCCTGGAAATTCCAGCAGCCGCGCAATTAAGCGTTTTGCGTCGCAGTCTGAAAATTCCAAGTCTCGTAAGCTGAAAACTCGAAATTTTACCAACCAAAACTTTATTTTACAATATTAGAAACATATTTGTGAAATCCCAGCAGGTTTTAGGCTAGAAATTCCATACTTGCAAACGGAAATTTTCTGCTCGTCGCAAATATTTGCAGACTGCGAATTTTCAGTTCATAAAGGTTGAAATATGTGTTCATTTATGTAAGATCAGTGTGAAAGCATACTGAAATTTTGTAAAACTATGTGTTATACATGAAGTTTATGTGTGCATGTTGGGCCCCAGTGTGAATAGGGGTGGATGTGGTCGAGTTCGGCCGGGCGGCGTCGGGCTTGCCGGTCTTAAATAAGTTCTCGACCCTCCATCGTTGCCTAATCCCTCCTTGCATGGACGGAGTGTCTATGTACTGAAGTGGGTCGTAGGAAAATCGGCATATGCCCGGGATATGACCACCGGAGTGATTGGTAGGGAATTGGAGTGTTTGGTTGGAAAAATCGGCACGAAGTGATAAGGTAGCCACCCGTCGAGGTGGAAGAAATCAAATGTGAAATTATGTGATTTATGTTCATAAATTTCTGTGATATGGTGCACAAACCTCACACGATCACCTTATGTTATATGCAAAGTTTCTACTCAACGTGTTGTTGACGTGTTTCATGTAATGTTTTAGCCGATCTTGAGACGAACGAAGTCGCTAGTGAAGGAGACATAGGAAGGCGGTTCGAAGCATTTGGCTAGTTATGCATGTTATAGGATCGAGGTTATTTTGTAGTCACGATCATGTAATAATAAAACTTATGTGTACTTTTGGATTTTCGAATAAAAGTATGGGTTGGTTTTACTATTGTTTTGAAAAAGTGGCATGTTTGTGCAAAAATTATAAATCGGGTATTTTCATAATTAGCTAGAAGTTTCGGGTCGTCACAGGTGGTATCAGAGCACGGTTTTTGGGACGTTAGGAATTTTGATTATGAATTGTCTAATGTTTGAACTTGTTGTGTAGCAGATGGCCTATTCCGCAGAATCCTCTAACCGTAGGTCGCGCTATCCGTGCGGGGCTGCCCGAGCGTCCTCCGTCCGAGTGCGCCCGCCCCAAGTTGATGAACTTTTAGTAGAACTAAGGTTGCTGGAAGAAAACTATGAAAAGCTTCAGGAGGATCTTTACCACACCCGTCTTAGTTTGGAGGGAGCCCAGAATCACATCTACCAAACACATCAGCATTACCAAAGTGTGCTCGAGCTTTTGTATAGCATGAGTAGGAAACTTGTTGGAATCATCGAAGAGAATTTAATTCCTAAGCCACCCCCGGAGTTAGTGGTTATAAACTCCGGAGAGGGTACTAGCCATGCTCCCTATGAGCTTGAGTAAATTAAGTGTCTTGAGAGCACCGTAGTGGTTGTCTAGTGTAATCGGTGCTCGTGTAAAGTTTGGTAGGATGTATGTTTTGCGTTTGCCGTGTATGTTTTTGCATTTGCCATATGAGTAACTTCTATGTAGATAGGTTGTGTAAGTCTTCTGTAAATAGAAATAAATGGGTTTTGTTTATATTACTAAACTGAATTTTTATGATGTAGATGTCGAATAGACGAACACGCGGTAATAACGGGAATCCGGAGGGTCAACTTACGGCTATCGTTGAGAGAATCACTACGATTCTTGAAAATCAGCATAATAATAATCACAATCACACAGAAACGACTAACGATGCCATTGCTAACTTTCTTAAGTTAGGACCTCCGAGTTTCAAAGGAGAACCGGACGACGTCAAAGCCACTAATTGGCTAGAAGCTATCGAGAAAATTTTTGAAGTCATGGACTGCGAAGAAGAACGGAAGGTCACTTTGGCTGGATTCCGGTTGGAAGAAGACGCACGACATTGGTGGAAACGTGTTACTCAAAAGTGGGAAGAAACAAGGGTTCCGCGTACGTGGGCGAATTTTGTCCAAGAATTCAACAAGCAGTATGTTCCTCGGGTTATACAAGAAAAACGAGAAAGAGAATTTTTAAACTTAGAACAACGAGAGTTAAGTGTGGCCCGATATGAGGCAATGTTTACCCGGTTAGCCAGGTTTGCCCCTTATTTCGTTGAAAGTGAAGAAAGAAAAATATGGAAATTCATTGGTGGTTTAAGGATGGAGATACAAGACAAGATGGCACCGGTACAGGTGCAAACGTATGCGGCGGCAGTGGAAACCGCCCTGAAAGTAGAGAGCACTATCGAGCAGTTAAAGGTTAAACGTGGGCAATTTGTGAGACCATCCCCTTTAGGGAGCCAAGCCGGGAGAAACTTCGGAGGAAGCAATAAGGTTGCTAAGACTAATATTTCAGGACCCCGGATGAATCTTAACACCCCCCTACCCAAACGGAACATTTCATGTACCTACTGTGGAAAACCAAATCACACTGAGAGTCAGTGTTGGATTAAGGCAAGGAAATGTAACCGGTGCGGAAGTAGTGAGCATTTCATCAAGGATTGCCCGCAAATGGGACGTTCACGAGAACGAGTTGCCAAGGAGAATGGGAAGCGTGGGGAAAAACCACGAGTGCAAGGCAAGGTGTTTGCCATTAATCAAGAAAGGACATCCGAACCAACAGTGGTGGAAGGTACACTTCCGGTTTACCAACACTTAGCTAAAGTTTTGATAGATCCTGGTTCAACGCATTCTTATATATCACGTAATTTTGTTTCTAGTTTAATGCTTGAACCTGAAGTTTTGCCTTATGAATTAGAAGTAAGCACACCTATGGGAACCTCATGGAAAACTAATTTGGTATATAAGAATTGTGAGCTAGTAGTTGGCGGAAAATCCATGAGGGCTGACTTAGTTTTATTGCCTATAAACGAATTCGATGTGATATTAGGAATGGACTGGCTAGCATCTCACTATGCCCAAATAGATTGTCACCATAAGATAGTGCGATTATGTATGCCAGATCAACCTGTAGTTGAAATAAGAGGAAATAAATTCTCACCTTCCATACCAATTATTTCTGCCATGAAAGCTCATCGACTACTTCGAAAAGGAAATGATGCATTTTTAGCGTATGTATTGAATAAACAAGAGGATAAAAAGAAAATTGAGGATGTTCCGGTGGTAAATGAATTTGTAGATGTGTTTCCCAATGATCTACCCGGACTACCTCCACATAGGGAAATTGAATTTACCATTGACCTAGTACCAGGAACAGCCCCGATTTCCAAAACCCCGTACAGAATGGCCCCCGCCGAATTAAAGGAACTTAAGACTCAATTACAAGAATTACTTGATCAGGGATTTATTCGGCCTAGTTCTTCACCATGGGGAGCCCCAGTTTTATTTGTCAAAAAGAAGGACAATACCTTGCGACTTTGCATTGACTATCGATCTCTAAACCAAGTTACCGTTAAAAACAAATATCCACTACCGAACATTGAAGAGTTATTTGACCAATTGCAAGGAGCTTCCGTGTACTCTAAGTTAGACTTGAAATCAGGATATTACCAAGTCCGAATCCAAGAAAAAGACATAGCCAAAACAGCCCTTAATAGTCGCTACGGACATTATGAATTCGTAGTAATGCCTTTTGGACTAACCAATGCACCTGCTATATTCATGGACTTGATGAATCGAGTATTCCAACCTTACTTGGATCGGTTCGTTGTAATCTTTATAGACGACATCTTGGTATACTCAAAGACCAAAACGGAGCATGAGAAACATTTGCGCATAGTTCTGCAAACTCTAAGGGACCAACAGCTTTATGCAAAATTTAGCAAGTGCGAATTTTGGTTAGAAAAAGTATCCTTTCTTGGTCATATCATATCCAAAGAGGGAGTCTCAGTAGATCCGGAAAAGGTAAAGGCCGTTGTGGAGTGGAAACAACCCTCTACCGTCACTGAAGTTCGAAGCTTTCTAGGACTTGCCGGGTACTACCGAAGATTTATTGAAGGGTTTTCAAAAATTGCTCGACCACTAACTAGGTTAACCCAGGCTAAGGTCAAGTTTGTTTGGGACCAACACTGTGAGACTAGTTTTCAGAAACTGAAGAAGTGCTTAGTCGCCGCTCCTGTGTTAGTATTACCTAATGGGAACGACGGATTTCAAGTATACACTGATGCCTCTAAAGAAGGATTGGGTTGTGTATTAACGCAAGATGGCAAGGTAGTAGCCTACGCTTCACGAAAATTAAAACCATATGAGGAAAACTACCCTACTCATGACCTCGAATTAGCTGCTATTGTGTTTGCACTCAAGAAATGGAGGCATTATTTGTATGGGACTAGCTTTCGAGGTATTCACGGACCATAAGAGCTTGAAATACTTATTTTCACAAAAGGAATTAAACATGAGACAAAGGAGATGGATGGAGATGATTATCGACTATAACTTTAATATTCAATACCATCCGGGAAAAGTTAACAAAGTTGCCGATGCATTAAGTAGAAAAGCCACCATCTCTTGTTTGGCAACTAAGGAATGGAAGTTGTTAAAGGATATTTCTGAGTGGAATCCCAAGGAAAAAGAGTTAGGAATTTTATTTTCCACAGTTCAAGCGCAACCCGCATTATTACAAAAAATCAAGGAAGCTCAAGAAAAGGAAGAAAAATTTAAAATGATCATGGAAGAAGTTGGTAACGGACAAAGGGCCGAGTTTGCCATGTCCAATGACGGGATCCTCAGATTTCACAATAGGCTATGTATCCCCGATGATAACAATCTCAAAAGGGAAATATTGGAAGACAGTCACAAATCAAGATACACAATCCACCCGGGAATCAATAAGATGTACAAAGACATTAGAAAACAGTATTGGTGGACTAGCATGAAAAGAGAAGTGGCGGAATTTGTATCCAAATGCTTGACATGTCAACAGATAAAAGCCGATCACCAGAAGCCCTTTGGTCTCTTGCAACCATTACCTGTTCCCGAATGGAAGTGGGAACACATTACCATGGATTTCGTTATGGGTCTACCCCGAACCTCCAAGGGTCATGATGCGATTTGGGTTGTAGTGGATAGACTTACTAAGAGTGCCCATTTTATTGCTTTTTCAAAGACTTGTTCCTTGGACAAGATGGCTGAAATTTATAAACAAGAAATAGTCTGATTACATGGTATCCCCGTCAGTATTGTTTCAGACAGAGATCCGCGTTTTGTTTCTAAGTTTTGGCAAGGGTTACAAAGCGCGCTAGACACTAAGTTAAACTTTAGCACGGCCTTCCACCCACAAACCGATGGACAATCTGAAAGAACCATCCAAATCTTAGAAGACATGCTTAGATCCTGTACCATCGATTTTGGAGGAAGTTGGGATCGTCATCTCGCATTAGCCGAATTCGCATACAATAATAGTTATCAATCCACCATCGGTATGGCTCCATTTGAGGCCCTTTATGGACGAAAGTGTCGATCACCAAATTGTTGGGATGAGGTTGGTGAGAGGAAATTGCTAGGCCCTGAATTGGTACAAGAAACTACGGAAGCTATAGAAACAATTCAAAAACGAATGGCCGCCGCTCAAAGTCGTCAGAAAAGCTACTCGGATAAGAGACGAAAGGATTTGGAATTTGAAGTAGGAAATTCGGTATTCTTAAAAGTATCACCACGAAAAGGAATTTTTCGGTTTGGGAAGAAAGGAAAACTAAAACCTCGATACATTGGACCTTTTGAAATTCTAGAAAAAGTAGGAAAAGTAGCATATAAATTGGCGTTACCCTCAAGTCTATCTGATGTTCATGACGTATTTCATGTGTCGATGCTTAAGAAATATCATCCGGATCCCTCTCATGTTGTGAATCATGATTCCCTCGAAATTGATAAAGACTTGACATATGTAGAGGAACCCGTTCGCATCCTTGAAGTAAGAGAACGAACCTTGAGAAACCGCTCCATTCCCATAGTCAGAGTCTTGTGGAAGTATCATAACCTCGAGGAAACTACGTGGGAAAAATTAGAAGATATGATGAGCAACTATCCACATCTCTTTGACTAATCGGGCCGAATTTCGGGGACGAAATTCCTTTAAGGAGGGAAGGATGTAAGGACCCGTATTCTCACTCCCATTATGCATAGATATAATTACATGTGTTTATTTTATATTTATAGGTATATGTTTTCATAATGTTAATACTTTGTGTTTCATGTTCGTTTTTCGCAAATGTATAAGTTAGGATTAGTTCTTGTCCTAGTTAAGCATCATATAAACTATATAATTCATGAAAATATATGTATACACATATAGATATATATATGTTTGGTTTTGTGTAATAAGATTTAGAAGATTTTTGAAAAAAACCCTAAAGAAAGCCTAAAATTGCATTTTCTACCCCTAAATGATGTTTTCTTCCATAAAAATGTAAAATAAGAAAACAACTTATAAATTTTCAGATTTGAACTAAGGGTGGACGTTTTTTAAGGTGTAAGAAACATAAAAATATTTTATACTTGGTAGAAAATCACCCTCAAGTCTTCATCCCTCAAGAATTGATGACAATGTACAAGTGTACATACACTTGTATAATCCCTTCTAGATGTAGTTATACATGTATGGCCCATATTAGTCTAGACTACCACTTAACCCAATTAGGCTTGTTAGTTGGGCACTTAGTTGGAAAGTAAGAAATGATGAAGATTAAGACACAATAGTATTTTAATGCTATTTGTTACACTACTAATTATAAGAAGTATTAGGCAAAAGAAAACACAAAAAAATCACCACACACACTCTAAAAAACGTGCACTCTCCCTCTTACACTCTCTTGCCTTCATCTCTTGTCAATTTCATCACAAATTTCAGCCACTTTCATCCTTTTACTTCCATACAACCCTTAAACTACAAGAACAACGACTACTACTAGAAGGTAGAAACCTTGCCTATGGCATGAGTTAGCTTAGGTTTTTATGAAAGTATTAGCTTCATATCTTCCCCATTAGACCTTAAGAGGTAACCACAAGTTGGTTTCCATCTTGGGTCTTAGGGAATACAAGAAAATTTGGGTATATGCTTATAGTGACATTATGTGCATCTTGCCCTTGAATGTCTTGAAACCATGCTGAAATTTTGCTTGCAATAGGTCCAAATGATGCTTAAGTTATGTATTATGATGTTTGATACTTTTTATTACTTCAATCATGTGTTAGAAGCTGAAATTTCGTGTTTGTCAAGATGAAATTTTAGTTCAACACTTGCTGAAAACACTATTCACAGTGCTGAAAATTTTGTTACAAGGCTGAAAACTCTTATTTTTGCACAACTGAAAAATCCGATTTTTCCAAACTCAAAACCTGTTTTATATGTTTTAATTCCAGTGTATAATAAGCTGGAAAAACAGTTTTTCAAATCTGTAAAGTTCGGCTTCGGGGCCTGGAAATTCCAGCAGCCGCGCAATTAAGCGTTTTGCGTCGCACGTCTGAAAATTCCAAGTCTCGTAAGCTGAAAACTCGAAATTTTACCAACCAAAACTTTATTTTACAATATTAGAAACATATTTGTGAAATCCCAGCAGGTTTTAGGCTAGAAATTCCATACTTGCAAACGGAAATTTTCTGCTCGTCGCAAATATTTGCAGACTGCGAATTTTCAGTTCATAAAGGTTGAAATATGTGTTCATTTATGTAAGATCAGTGTGAAAGCATACTGAAATTTTGTAAAACTATGTGTTATACATGAAGTTTATGTGTGCATGTTGGGCCCCAGTGTGAATAGGGGTGGATGTGGTCGAGTTCGGCCGGGCGGCGTCGGGCTTGCCGGTCTTAAATAAGTTCTCGACCCTCCATCGTTGCCTAATCCCTCCTTGCATGGACGGAGTGTCTATGTACCGAAGTGGGTCGTAGGAAAATCGGCATATGCCCGGGATATGACCACCGGAGTGATTGGTAGGGAATTGGAGTGTTTGGTTGGAAAAATCGGCACGAAGTGATAAGGTAGCCACCCGTCGAGGTGGAAGAAATCAAATGTGAAATTATGTGATTTATGTTCATAAATTTCTGTGATATGGTGCACAAACCTCACACGATCACCTTATGTTATATGCAAAGTTTCTACTCAACGTGTTGTTGACGTGTTTCATGTAATGTTTTAGCCGATCTTGAGACGAACGAAGTCGCTAGTGAAGGAGACATAGGAAGGCGGTTCGAAGCATTTGGCTAGTTATGCATGTTATAGGATCGAGGTTATTTTGTAGTCACGATCATGTAATAATAAAACTTATGTGTACTTTTGGATTTTCGAATAAAAGTATGGGTTGGTTTTACTATTGTTTTGAAAAAGTGGCATGTTTGTGCAAAAATTATAAATCGGGTATTTTCATAATTAGCTAGAAGTTTCGGGTCGTCACAGCTCCATTAGCAAGTCCCAGCGGAATTTAGCTTTTCTCCCACCCTGACATATTTGGGTTCGTCACATAAATTTCAAGTTGTTCACATAAGCACATAATTTATGGAAGTCATGCTTCCATATTCTATAAAAATTAATAGACCACAAACTTAGGTGTATAACTTCATTTATTAAAGAAATTGACATTTTGAACTTGAATCATCCTATTTTGTATATCTAAATATCTATATATATATTTTTCGAATTTATATATAAATATATTATATAGTTTTTTTTTTTGAAAATATGTTAATAAGAATTTTGAAATTATAAATAAATATCATATATTTCGAAATGTATACATCCATATAACTATTAATCTAAACATATTTTGATTAAAACAACATATATATGTATGTTTGTAAATTAAATATATTTTGCTAGAGAAACCTTATTTTCCATAAAGCTAATATATCTTCATAGCTAGTATAGTTTCACAAACACAATATATTTTCATAAAATAATAGATTTTCATAAATTAACATATTTTTATAAAGTTAAAATATTTATCTGACTCACTATAAATCACATATTGCTACATCTACCACACATAGGGAAAATAAGAGCATATAAACTTTATTACCTATCAACCCATGAATATGGTGATTCTAATATGAACAATATGTATAAATAGAAGGATAAGCATACTAATAACATACTAACAATCTATAAAACCGCTAAACCTTCTAGGATAAATCATAAATAATTCATAAGGCTAACTATCATAAGAACAATAAAATAGCCCAACTTTATGCTACTTATGAGATTATAATCATTTCTAGCTTTCTTTAATACTTTCTAATTGGACTCTTCTAGATATATGAAGGTGGAGATATATAGGAGTAGATGTATATATATATATATATATATATATATATATGTATGTAGTGGTTTCAAGAAGAAAGGTTATAGATGTATATATACGTGAATGGTTAAAAAGAGGTCTTATGTACATATGTATGAGGATATGTGAAGACGGTGTTTACAAATAAAAGTGGATATCTTAGGGAGAAAGAGACAGAGGGGACGAATTTGGGAGGGAGAGTAAGAGAAAAATGAGTTTCATCTTATTTATAAAACTTTATCATGCGTAGTAGGGTCACAATGATAACTAAGAATTATAGTAATCATTAGATCCATCCTACTAAACCTTCCTAATTAATGCATGCATCCAACTAATGGAGCTTAAGTCTTCTTAGGTGTTACTCCACATGGATGAATCAATACCTAAGTAAATAGAATGACTCCAAGTAGAAGAAATCATTAGATGTAGTAACATAAATATCTAAATATTATAACAATATAATATAATTATATATAGATATACATATATATGTGCACATCAATTAATAGTTATATTATATCTATATGTGTGTCCATGTGTGTGTATATAGGTATATATATATATAAAAACTATTATATATATGTGTGTGTGCGTGTGTGTGTGGATATATAATAGATATTATGTATAGACACGTAGATATATATATATATATATATATAGATACTTATATCTATAGGTAATAAACAAATGAATATATATAAGTTAGTATATATATAGGTTCGTGTATATATATATATACCTATAGAAAATAGACAAATTAATATATATATATATATATATATATAAGTTAGTATAAATAATGATATTGATTTGAACATGTTAATATATATATATATATACTTCATATATATATATATATATATGTAGATTTACAAGATAGACATATATGTGTATTATATAAAATTATATTTTAGTATATTATTCATATTTTATAGATATTTAGACCCTACAAAAATGTGGGTTTGTATTTATATTATCCATTTTTATTGAATTAATCTATATCCCGTATACATATATATATGATTTTTGAAAATTAGTAATAGTAAATACACATTAAAGAAATGATCATGCTATTATGAGGCATGCATAATATTACACATTAATTCAAAATGTATGTATAAAATCACCTATCTGAAATAAATCTCACAACACTTAGTACACAATTAATATTAATTTCACATAATTTATAATAATAACATATAATTTGTTAAAAAATTATTTTTATTATTATTTTTAGTGTGTGTGCGTGTGTGTATGTTAATCAGTTTTTATAAATAAAATAGATAGAAAAGGAATCCAATTAACTCATCTCCATAATTTGCAAAGAAATAAAAATATAAGTAAATATATTAACTTTACTTATATATTAATAAGCATATACTATACTTATATACATATATATACAAAAATTTCAATTAGATAAGTTATATAAGTTTTATTTGATTTTTTTTATTTACATAAACAAATTTGGATATTCGGATAAGCGGATTCAGATATTTAATTGAATATTTAGATAATTGTAAGCAAAAATGGATATTCAAATATATGAATATTCATAATTGTCAGATTTTCAAAAATATTGAACGGATATGGATATATTCGAATTCACAAAATATCCGTCGGATTCGAATTCAAATATAAGGTTTGAATATCCATTGGATTCAAATACAAATCTGAATATCGCAAAATTTAATCGAATACAGATTCGGATACTACATATCCACTCCATTTAATATTAATTTACTCTCCCTATTTGTTGTTTTTGAGTTTTATTTTCTTCTCGGTATCATTAGCGTTAGCATGAAAATCCTGTTCCTCAGATCCTTTCTTAATTTATTCTAGAGGCCAGAAAAGTAATAATACTCTTGATGGATAAAGCAACAAAAGTATCGCATATACTTGGCACTTATAAATGCAAGACAGACTATGGACTGGGATAAATTGTCCATAATCTTCTTCATGCATTACATTTTTTCTCTGTGATTTGTAGGTGCCTAAATAGTTTCATCATGTTCACTCGGTATAATTATGTTGAATACTCTTACGTTAATTATGTTTGCCTTTTATTGCAATAGCTAAATTACAATTTTCTCTCCCATTTTCGATTGTCACCAAACTTTTTAAAGATTGTTTTACTAAAAATATAAAATTAAGAAATCTCAAGAATTTGGAAAATTCAAAGATTTGCTTAAACAACTTCACGTTAACATACCCTTCCTAGATGCACTCACATAAATGCCAAAGTATGTGAAGTTCTTGAAAGAAATCTTATCCAACAAAAAGAACCTCAAGGAATATTCAATAGTCGCCCTCACAAAAGAGTGCAGCGCCATCCTACAAAATAAGTTGACCCCGAAGTTAAAGGATTCAAAGAGTTTTTTGATTCCTTGCACAATTGTGAATCTTAATCTTGATAAAGTTCTGTGTGACTTATGTGCTAATGTGAGTTTAATGTATTCATCTATTTGTGGGAAACTTAGCTTAGGTGAATTAAAGCCTACAACGGTGAATTTGTAGCTTGTAGATAGGTCAATCACGCGTCCCTATGGAGTTTTGGAGAATGTGCTCATGAAAGTAGAAAAATTCTATTTTCTAACAAATTTCTTTGTGTTCGAGATGAAAAGAGTGTTATGACTTGCCATTAATTTTTAGGTGACCATTCTTAGCAACTGCAGGGGTAATTTTTAATGTCAAAAAGCGAAATTGACACTAAGAGTCAATGATGAAGAAATTAATTTAACAGTGTTCAAATCCAACATACCCACCCCGTCGAACAGACATGCAACTTGCTTGATGTTATCCAAGAACCATTCCATACTTCACCTCCACCTCTCAAGCTTCAAGAACTCCATAATCTGCAAGACTTGGGTCACGAAGTGTAAGGGAAAAAGTAAAAATTCTCGGGAGCAAATTTAGCCACAAAACGCGTAAGCCAAGCTTTGGGAATTGCAAGGGTGAAGAGTTTGGAAAAGGGGAGATTGGTCGATGCTATAGCAATTAATTAAGCCCCACAAGTCAAGCTAGCGACTATAACTTAGAACTACATCCTCTAACCCTTCTCTCATTACTTTTATGTTTCTTTTATTTCTTCTCTTATCTTTTGCTATGTACTAATTTGTGCATTCTTTGTTTTGGGTATAAAAAAAAAAGAGAGAGATCATGCACAACAAGATAGTTTGAGTTGTGTTGTCACGTACTCGAGCCTAATTGCTAAGTCATTTTTGATCTACCAATTGTGCAACTACACGAGGAAGGTGGTGGATACTTAATCTTTGTCACCCCCCACCCCCCCATTAAGGAAGTATCTCTCTCTTCTTTTCGTTTCTCTTTTGTGCAATGAGGACATTGCACACTTTAAGTGTGGGTGGGAGGGGGGGAGGGTACTGGGAAATTTTTGCACTATCTAAATTCTACTTCACATAGTGCGTGTATGATAGGCCTTGCCATTTTAGAACATGCATCATAGGGATACAGTGATCTTGAACATAGAAAGTGGAACTCTCAGGATATTAGTTTTGAGCATTATTTTGAAAATTGTGCCTTGCTGTCATCTGTGAACTTGTCTGTGATAGAAGCATATGAGAAATTTCGTGTTTCTCTCTCTTTACTTGTGGATTTTGGGATCGACATATGTGTTCAAGGCTCTTTGATTGTATGTGTTGAGAATATAGCTTATTGAAGCTAAGCTTAATCACTGCGAATTTATGAAGACGACGAGTCACGTACAAGTAAGCTTTCTATGCTTAGCCCGAAACATGTTTGAAGTGATTAGACGAGTTCTTTCTTGATTGTTTTGTACTAAATTTCTCAGTGGGCTCTTAAGGGTTTCCGAGAAAAAAAAAAAGGTTGTCTATTTGTACATCGATTGAGTAACCGGGTACATGCATCACCAATGTGTGTCTTCGTGTAAAACAATTGTGTATGCTCCAAGAGGGAGAGAAGAAAAGAAAGAGAAACAACATAACACATCGAAAAGATGAGAGAGAAAAGTAAGAGAAAATAGAAAGGATGAGAGAAAAACATTGTCATACCAAAGACACCGAGCATAGTTATCGGATGGGTTGAGTGCTTTTATATAGTCTAGACAAAAACAAATTAATTGAAAATTGAATTGGATTTTATGTTTGAAAAAATAAATAAAAATATAAAGTCAACTAAATATTGAAAATAAAGATATGAGAGAAGATGGAGAGATGAAAAGAAACAAAAACACTATAACACGTTGAAAAGATGGGAGAGAAAAATGAAAGAAAATAGGAGAGATGGAGAAAAAAAATGCCAGACCAAAGACACTACATGTAGTTATTGTATAGGTCTAGTGCTTTATATATACTAACAGTAAATGCACACGCGATGCATTAGCAAAATAAAAATAAAATATAATCTAATTATGTATATGAATTTATTATATTGAATACAAATTTATATAAAGCTTAATTATATAATACAAATAAATATGAAAGAGAAAATATAGAATTATGTTGAATAATGGAGAGAAGAGAAAAAAGGAAAATGTGAATAGATGGCAGGAGAGAGAAAAGGAAAACGTGAATATAAATAAGAGGAGAGAGAAGATAGAATTTAAAAGCTAGACCAAAAATACAAAACATTTTGCATGAGTTTAATATTTTTGTGAGAAACAATACTTTAAAAAATATTGTCGGGAGTTAGCTAGTTGAAACAATTTTTATTTTACCCTTTTTTAATTTTCAAAATTTTAAAATAACCCACCTTTTTAAAAAAAATTTAAAATATCATAGATTACCTTTTCAAACCTCGATTTTACTGTTCATGTGGGCTGGCGTGTTTTCTTAAAAACCCAAATTTCAAACTTTATTTCACTAAAACCCTTCCTAAAGTATTTTTGATCATTTTAGTACATTTTTACCTATAAAATTTCTTTAAAAACATGTTTAAAATAGTAAATCTCACAACCATCCTTGTTTACGTTGTCTAAAACTAAATCTTAAATTTTTAATTACTTATTAAATTTTTTAAATTCATAATAATAAATCAAGTAAACCCCCCCCCCCCCCGAAAAGTTGGTATCAGAGCCATAAAGATCAAGAACAAATTATAAAATTACAAATTATGGAATATTTAGAATTATTAAAATTGTCAATCATAAATCTTTTAATAATTAAAGAGCTATTTATTTATTTACAGGAAATAAATGATAAAGAATTTAGTGATAATTTAAATTTTGATTTATTATCTTGTGATTTCTCACGTGATGAAACTGGTTGGCAGTTATTTTCACCATGAAGAGTGTGTTGTTTCAACAAACTAAAAGGTTCCAAAAGGTTGAAAGGAACTACAAAATTCTGATGTCCCTAGAGATTCTGATGTCCTCGGAGAATGCCGCCAAGTAATATAAATATGCTAGAATAAGAGAACTGTACTATAGAAAGTTAAAGGCTTATAAAACATGTAGAGCAGTAATGATTCTACTTAGCAATGCCTAGTTATACATTTCATAGGCATCGAGTAGAATTGTATCTATATCAAAAAGAGTTGGATTTATTTTAAGAAAGCCAGCTTATCATAGAGGAGATACTTTTAAAATTTGTATTTTGAAAAACAAAATAAAACAAATAAATGAGGGTCTTGATGTTTTAAGTCAAGCATGAAAACAAATAAACATCTTAAATGATAGATACATAGTATAAATCTAATTTTTAAATATAATTGTCAAAGAATATAATTGAGAATATGAACACATTAAAGCAGAAGAGAATAAAGCAAAAATATAAAGTTGCAAACAAAAGATAAAAGCTACCCAACAAACTGTTCAAATACATTGGAATAGATATAAAAATACAAATGGATAAAATAAATAAAAATATTGAAGAATTAAATACAGAAATGAATAAAATACTTGAATTACTATATGTTCTAAGTCAAGAACTTAAAGAATTAAAAACAGAGGTTCAAATCTTAAAGATTTGTAATTCAAACGTTTAAAATTTAATAAAGAATACCCATCTTAAGAAAAATAAATTCGACAAGAAAATAAAAGAAAGAGAAATTATAATAAAGCCAATAAAAACTGTTAAAGAAACAGTGCATCCAAATTCCTTTGATGCATATATGATTAATGTTAAATTACCTAAAATACTAGCTGAAGAAGAAGCCCTTAAAAAATAAGAAAAGGGTAAAGATATAGCTACCTCATCTAATTCACTTAAAGAACAAAATTCTGAATCTGAGACAGATAAAGATGAATGAAATTAATAAATTAATTGATCAATTTAAAAACATAGATCTTTCTGAAATAGAGGAATACGAAGTATTAGTTAACACCAATAATACAACTGGAGGCCCAAGTGGCACAATAAAATCAGAAAATATGGAATTAGAAGAATCAGAAATGATGCATATTCCTAAATATAAAAGGCAATATTATGATCATATAAAGAAAAATAAATATCATAAACAAATAGATAAATTTGCTCCAGATACTAATTATAGTGACCTATAAATCATAGAGGATCTAACTTAAATATAGATTGCAAAGAAGATACTAAAAAAGCTATAATTTCATGGGCAAATACTATGAAAGTTTTTTTTTTATATAACGTTGATGATACATGGACATCAAATAGACAAATAGATTATTTAATTGTTACATTTGATGGTATTATTTTCAATTGGTGGCAAGGATTAACTAAAAACATTAAATCTTTAATAAAAAGAAATGTACAAACTAAATTAATAGATAGTACTGATAAAGGAATTGAAATTTTAGTTGCCTACCTTTCTAGTGAATTTCTAGGAGAAAATTGGCATGACCCTGATAAAGAAAGTTCTAAAGAAAAAGAAGAAGCAAGAACTAACTTAATAAATCTTAGAATTTGTAGCATGAAAAATTTAAAACAATATACATGTGAATTTAAAGAATATTATTATACAAAATATTATAGTAATGAAGATCAAAGTATATATCTCAATATGTACTTTTTAAAACTTCCACATCCTTTGAATAAATATATAATGAATAAATGAAAGGAAGAAAATAAAGATTCAACCTCAACTTTGGGAAGAAGGATTAGCTTCCTCCTTTCAGATCTAAGCAAATTATGTACATCTCAAGATTTATATAGAAGAACTAAAAAATTTTCACCTTTATATTATAATGAATTCGAGGTTCTCAATCAATGGGGATATAATAAAGAAAGAATTAATAAAAAGAAAAGAAGGTTTCATAAAACGAAGTATAAAAAATATAATAATTTTCAAAAGAAAAATATAAAACCAAAAAGAAGATATTTTAAAAGAAAACCTAACTATAAAAGAAATAAAAATCTTTCACAATGCCAATGTTGGAATTGAGAAATTGGACATAAATCACCATAATGTAAAATACCTAAAAAGATTCGAAGTATAGAAGCTGAATTTATAGAATTTCAAGATGAATTATATGAAGTTTCTGATATAGAAAATTATCTAGAAAAAGAAATATTTATTGAAGAAGAAAAATACTCTAGTAATTCTAAAAATGAATAAAAATATAATTGAAACTGAAGATTTAGATAAAGAAGTAGAAATTTATGAAGAATCAGAAGGTTATGCTCAACGAATAACCTTTGATCAAGAAATTTAAAACTTGATGCAACTAACCCTACCAAAAGTATTTTAAAGTCTTTTGGTGACTTAATAAAAAGAGAAAAGATAAATATTTATGATTATTATGCAGTTGAAAAATCTATAAATGTTGAACATACTAAAGGGCAAATTAGATTAAATTTGCTTACTAAATCCTCAATAAATCAAGCTTTAAATAAAATCAAAAATAAAGAAGTAAGAAAGAAAATAAAATATGTTTATCTTGGTAGGATTCAAATCCTAGTTAAAGCTTTATTTAGAGATGAAATAGATAATCCTATGGTTATTTCACTTCATGACCAAAGGTTTATAGATGCTAAAAATAGTCATTTGGGAATAGCGGAAGAAAATTTAATATATTCACAATTTCGTTTTGATTGTTATCCAAAATATAGTGTTGATATAAATGATCAGAATATAAATAATACTTTAAGTTTACACTTTCAACTTTTAAAAGATTTAAAACTTAGGGATAAAAGTCAAGCATTTACTTTTTATTATAGAGCAATTTATGCTTTTACTAATAGTAATTATGATAAAATATATCAAGATAAATCATATCTTGAAATTGATAATGAATGTTGGAATATAACAACAATAAAGTTACCAATGATAGAAGAAATTAAAGAAATAAAAGATTATGAAATTAAAATAAATAGAAAACCCATTTTAGAATATGGATCTAGTAGTGATATGATACCACAAATACATTTTGGAAAAAAATCTATATCTAGAAAAAGTGTTAGTAAGTTACCGCTTACTAATATTGAATTTACAAGACAAGACATAACCAATACAATGGTAATAAATGGTAAATATTTTAATGGTCAAGAATATATTGAAGGACCAAATATATTAATTGATACAGGAGCTAGTGGCAATCACCTTGCAAAACATAAAAATAAAGGTTTAATTGCAAAGGTTGCTTCTACAATATTTCAATATAAAAATTTTGAAAGTCAATTAATAACTTGTGATCAAGAGGTACAAGTTTCAATAATTTTTGATGATTTAAAAATAATTGTACCTTATTATATAGATAGTGATTTGGCAGGAGACTGTTACGATATAATTTTGGGTAATAGCTTTTTAAATCAATGTGATTATTATAAAATAGAGAAACATGTTGTTACACTACAAATTGAAAATATAAAAATCTTTTGTAAAAAACATGAAGGGAATTAATTTTCCTTTGAGTGTCTTTGTACAAATAACAGTACACGATACTAATATAACAACCTGTGCCTTAACAGATAATGGTTCAGAAATAACTTTGTTTAAATCTTTTCTCTATATTAAATGGCAAGAGAATGGCAACATAAAGATAAAGGGTGTTACAGGTCAAGCCGAACACATTAATAAAAAAGCAAATAAAGTAAATGTTATATTAGGAAGTAAAATTGCTATAATAAATACTATATATGAATAACTCTCTTGAAACTGATATATTGTTAGGAAATGATTTCCTACAACAATTTCAGTTTTATCACTAAATTTGTATTCTGTAATCCTTAAAACTAAATGTAATCATTATTTAAAATTACCAAGAATAAATGAGCCATTCAGAGTTCAGCCAGGGAAGTTTGGTGGACCGTATGATAAAATTTCTATAAAAATACATAATATAACAATAAAAAGGATAACTCTTGAAGATGTAATAGAACGGATAAAAGAATATTATAATGATCATTCTCTGACTTTTTATAGGGAGTCAGATTTAAAGGCAAAAATAGAGTTAATTGAAAATATAGTTATAAAAGAAAGACCTATGTTATATACAGAAAAAGATAGAAAAGAATTTGATAAACAAATAAATGAATTATTATATAAAAATCCACCTTTAATTAGGAGGAGTAATAGTTCTTATAGTAGCCCAGCTTTCATAGTTGAAAATAAAGCTGAAAAATGCGGAAAATCTAGAATGGTAATTAATTATAAAAGACTAAATCATTTTACTAGGTCAGATAGTTATTATCTTCCTAATAAAGAAGTTTTACTAAACCTAGTTAAACGAAAGAAATATTATTCTAAATTTGATTGTACTTCAGGGTTTTGGCAAATAAAAATGGAACCTGAAAGTATATAATATACAACATTTAGTTCTCCTCAAGGACATTTTGAATGGTTAGTTATGCCATTTGGATTAAAAAATACACCTTCTATATATCAAAGAAGAATGGATAAAATCTTTAATACATATAAAGATTTTCTTGTTGTTTATGTTGATGATGTTTTAATTGCTTTTAATACTTTAGAAGAACATAAAACTCATCTACTACATTTTGCTAAAGTTTGTAAAGATAATTGTATAGTTTTATCCAAAAGGAAAACTATAATTTGTAAAGAAGAAATTGAATTTTTAGGGTTAAAACTAAATAAAGAAGGAATAAAACTTCAACCCCATATATCTAAGAAAATCTGTGAATTTCTTGATAAATTGGAAAATAGAAATCAAATTGAAAAATTTCTTGGTTGTTTAAATTATGCTGAGGGATTCATAATAAATCTTTCTAAAAAGAAGCATGAGATTCAAAAATTGCTTCGAAAAAATAATACTAAAGGATGGAGTAATCAACATACAGATTGTTAAAAATCTAAAGGAAGAATATAAAACTTTGCCTGAATTAAAACTTCCTGATGAAAATGATAAATTAATTATACAAACGGATGCTTCAGATCTTTATTAGGCAGCATTACTTAAAACCGATCTCAATGAGATATGCAGGTATACAAGTGGTACTTTCGGTCAAGCTGAAGTCAACTATACAACCCATTAGAAAGAACTTCTAGCCATCATAAAAAGAATTCAGAAATTCTCTCTCTTTTTATATCAAAGACCTTTTAAAGTTCAAACCGATAATACCCAGATACAATCCTTAGTTTTCAATAAATTACCAAATACACCCTAATACAGAAGGCTACATAGATGGCAAGTTTTCCTATCCTTTTATAGTTTCAAGATAAAGTATATAAAAGGTTCAGAAAATTTCCTAACCGATTTCTTTTTTAGAAATACAGAATTCGGAAAAAAATGAGTTCTCCAACTCTAAAATGGATGAGATGGGTGTGCATTTCACTTTAAATGCAAAAAGAGTGATTGTATCCACTATACATACAGCTAGTCCACTATCTAATGGTTGGTGGTAAAGACTTATCAAATCCGTTGATGGGTGACAATTTCCTAAAAATTGTATTGATGATATAGATCATCTTATAAATTCTTATTTTTGTGCAGGAATAAATTTATAAAGAAAGATGGATCTTGAAGAGCTAAAGAATAAGATAGATGATACTGTCTTGGTCTGTCAAGACATTGTTGATAGTAATAAAGCTCTTAAAGATTTGATAGAATTGAACTTTAAAACAGTGACAGATATCTCTCAAGAAGGACTTAGAAGAGCCCTTTTCCTTCAAGAAAGTCTAAATTTGTTTCTTAAAGCTAGAAATAAAGAAGAAGAACAAATGAGTGATGCTAAAAATGAGACTGATAAAAAGGAGATCAATAAAGAAAAAGATAAAGCAGAGTCTTTTGGAAGTTAAGATAATAAACCATTATCTGATAAAGACTTTTTAGACTTTATGAAAAATAAAGGAAAAACTTCTAAATCTTAAGGTGACGCTAAAGTTATTGAAATAAAAATTAATAAATCTGGGAGTTTCAACAGCAGGGGTTCTATTGAAGAATTTGTTCCTACAAATAAATGGGAAAGAGAATATAAAGAAGTTGCTGAAGAAGCCTATAGATGGGAAAATTCCAAAACACTATTCTACTTTAAAGAAGAGAGTGTTCATCCACGAATCACCGCTATATTTGGAGCTGAGCCACTTAAAGTCTTTCAGCTTGCAAACTATGGATTTCTAGATCTGCTATATGTTGGAAATGATCTAAAGGAAATTTCAGAATTTGATGACCGCTTTAAATCCCAGGTCAGTCAAGTTGCTAGAAATAGAGAGGTCGTACTCAAGTTCTATTCTATAGCCCCAGAACCTGAGATGCGAATTTGGCATGAAGTCAAACATATGATCACTATAGATGTTACAAACTTAAACATTTAAACTGGAATAAAGAATTTTCGATCTTTCAAGTTCACCAGCTTATGAATCACAAAACGAAGAGCCATGGGAATTAAAGTCATTCAATCCATTGCTGAGTCTCTTTGGGAGCGACAATATGAAACTCTCATGCAGGCCGATAATTGGATTCTCTTGAGGAAAGGAGGCCAAATAAAATCTCCACTTCTAAAGGAATTCCTCACTAAATTTCTTAGACATGATTTCTTTTGCACAGAGACTACAAGGAAGAAAGCTTGCAGAATGATTGGTTGTTGCAAATCATGATGTAAGCGCTTACGTCAGTACAAGGAGTGATGGATGCCATGACGTCATCATCCACTAAAGCATTGTGGCAAACAGCTGTGGGAGGCAGCTTTTGACTCTTGATGATAAAGAAGATAAAAATAAAGATTTCAGCGCATAAAGATTAGGACACCGGACACCAAATAAAACTTTGAAGTCCGAATAGTTAGATTTTGATCTCTATAAATTGTGCTAAGTTTTCATTTGGAGATCATCGAAAAAACTGAGACTAAATTCTCAATCTGAAAATTATCCATAGCATAGGAAACCAGCTTTTTATAAATCTTTGTAAACCCTCTTTAAAGCATGTCTGTATAAACCCTTTTTGAAGGAAATAAAACCATTTTATTTTCATAAATATTCGAGTGTTTTAAATTTTTCTATAGAAATATTTTAAGCTTGTATTTCTCCTATTTTTCTAAAATTCTCTAACCCTACGAAGGCCATAGTGATTACACCATTCGAGACAGCAGCCATTTGGAATCGTAAGTCCCGTGAAGCCAGTGGGCGTTTGGGAGAAAACCAGTCAGGCTTGTCGAGGTGATTGAAGACGAGTCCAGAAGGAGGATTAAAGAATTAAGGACATTAAGGAGGTAATATACTTTTAAAAGATTTAAATAGTAAGATTTTGTTACTTGATGTTATGAAAATATATGGTGTTAGAGTACTTCATAATTAATTATGAGATTTGTGCGAATGTATTATTATCTGAGGATATAAAAATAGAAACATGGGAAAAGATTTTGATATCATAAAAAATCAATTTAAAAGAAAAAACAATTATAAACATAAAATAATAATTTTAAAAACACTAGAAGATTTACCTGAAGATTTAAGAATTCTTATTTCAACATATAATAATAAAGAAGATTATGTTCTTGATTTTGTCAATAAAACTATAACCCAAGAAATTCTTAATAAATATGTTAAAGATCTAACCAACTAGACAAAGAACTAAAAGAACTTTGGGAAGAAGATAGAACATTAGAAAATTATATTCTTATGACTTGTAAAAATCTAGAATTCATAAAATTCATATATCATGAAAAATGGGATCTACCTTATTTTTTCTAAATAGGAGGTATAAAAATGTAAATAAATCTAAAGTTTGGGTAATAAAGCAAATAAAGAAACTTTAAACAGTGAAATTACTATTCAAATAATAAAATCACTATTCAAAAGGGGTAAAATAAAAAACCTTTTATAAAGAAGGATATTTTGAAAATAAATTTGTAAAACTAGGATAATTTAAAAATTATTTCTTAGCTAGTTAGTATTTTAAACAGAGGCCATGTGCTTTATGCATTGGGCTAGCCCACTAGTATATAATATATATCTATCTATGTATCTATATATATTATTATAAAAGTACGAATAACTTAGTTATCAAAGTTTTTACATTTTTTATTTTTTTATTTTTTTAAAAAACTAAATTAACTTTATATAATTGAAAATAAAAAAAATTCATTATAAAGGACTTTTGGTAATCTAAAAAGTCAACAATTAGACTTCCAATGAGACCGCTAAACAAATCAAATAGCAAATTTATGAATAAAGACTTGTGCTTCTAATTAAACTCTATAACATTAAATTGTATTTATTAGTTGGATTGATTTAAAATTATGTTTGCTTATTTATTTATTTGAAGTCATTGTAGACAATCGATAGAAATTTGTCCAAAATACATAATTTCACCACATTATTAATAAGAATGATAAGTTTTAGAGAGTATGTTTGGCTAAACTTATTCTTATAAGATGTTTGAGAGCTATAAGTTCCTCAAAAGTGTTTGGTAATTCTTTAAGTAAAGGAGCTTATAATCTCCACAAATAAGTTGTTAGGCTTTATTTAAAACTCCAAAATAAATAAATAAATAAGTGAGCTTCCCTCAACTTATGTTTAAAACAACTTAAAAGCTGTCTAATTCTAAAACATTAAATGACATAAATATCTTCATTTTTTTAATATTACATTTCTATTATCTCAAAAAATATTTATTTATGAATTTTTTTTTTTTACTTTTTACATTGTTATAGTTAAAAGAACTTATAAGCTCTTATTTTTACAAAACGGAACTAGAACATATAAAGTTTAGAAACATCTTATAAATTACAAGATCTTATATTATCCAAACGCTTTGATAACTTATTTTAAAAATAAGATGTGAGAGCTTATAAGTTCCAAAAATATCTTATAAGCTCTACGAGCATATAAGCTTTTTAGAATAAGTTTAGCCAAACACCCTCTTAATTAATATCATAATATCTTCAATTTATGGATATATACAAATGAAAAATATATGATATTTTTCATCACCTTATTTTAATTATATATATAATGTTTTAAAAGAATTGTGAATGCTAATAAGATATAGCCTATAAGAATAAAAAAGAAAAGAAATGAAGAAAATATTTAGAATTGAAACGATAGTAGAAAATTATATTGTGTGAATAACTGATAACATCATGAAAACTTATACAAATGACAAACAAAATATAAAAATTTATAAGTGGATAAATTATGTTTCACAAACTTTCTATGAATTGGTAAATTGATAAATCCATAATTCTACTTGATTTTTATGTTTATTTGGTCGGACTTATCATGCATTTTTCTCTATTCAAGCCTTATTTACAAAAACTTATCATATATTTTTCTCTATTCAAGCCTTATTATGCGCAAATTTGTGTTAAACCGTTGTTTTGTATGTTAAAAGGAAAAATACCATCAAGGACATGAAAAATTGAAGTCAAGAGATGGGTACTTACACAAGATATTTTGAAAATCAACCCAAGTCAAGCTATTTTGAGAAGAAATGAGTCTGTATAAATGAGTACATATGCAAGATATTTCGAGTATGTACCTAGTTTCAGTCATCAAAGAGATAAGTGAATCTGTAAGTTTGGGTATGCACACAAAATATTTTGGGTACATACTCAAAGTTCGCGACAGCAGTTTAAAACATTCCTTATTTGATTAGAACTCTGATTAGGAAGGCGGTTCTAGGCGTTTTTCAGCCCCTTTTTAAGTCTAAATACAAACACATAACTCATTATCACGTTTTGGTAGCTAGGGTTTAGAGATTAGAAAAGAACTCTGTCAATTTTCATCCTACTTTGCATCTACTTTGGGATATTTCAAGTCGAAGACGGAGGAGATTCGAAGGCGAAGTCAAGAATGAAGTTTAGAGGGAAGTTTTACATCTGAATTCTCCACCAAATAAGCTTATTTCTTCTCCTTATGGATTCTTTTTCGTATTTCGTTTTTGTATTTGAATACATTATGAATTAATTCAACTACTGAGTGTAAGGATGGTGTAATTCTCCTTTTCTCTATTCTATGAAAATCCCATGAATATGAATGCAATTTCGTATGTTTTTGTAAGAATCTCGTTTAAGGATTTAATGTTTGGTTAGGTTTTGATCAACCTTAATTATCGATTTTGAGAATCATTGATGAGGTCGAGAGATAATTCATGATTGTAGCTCTAATTAGACGAGATCAATTGGTATTGAAATTGCATGAGAATGAATTTAATATTGATTCAGTCGTAAGGTGGTGTTAAAGCTTATACTAATAGTTTCTAGCGCTTAGATTAATTGAGTGAGAACTGGTTAGTTTTAGGCCTAAAACGGATTGTATGGGTTAATTTTATAATGCTCGAGAGAGATTGTGGATATTTTTGTTCCTGGCTTCACACAACCACGAAATCATTCAATTTAAGAATTGGATTGGAATAGGAAATTAGGTTAATGAAACCACCTTGCACTTGTATTAGTCACATTGGTTATTTGTTATAATTTTTTCTATCCGTGAGTAGTTTTTAATTTGATATTACCTTTAATTTAGAGAAAAAAGAAAAACCACTTCACAATTTGATCAATTTAGCTAAACAAAACAAGTCACTTTTACGGGTCAAATCACAATCTTTGTGGGATTCGACACTCTACTCATCTTATATTACTTGTACGACTGTGTGCACTTGTGCAGCTGCAACAAAAATAAATTAGAAAAAGGAAAAATATAGGAAATCTCATAAACAACAAAATATATGCAATAAAAAGATCTCAAAATATGCATCAAAAGGAAAACTTTAAGGACATTATAAAATATTAAACAAAGTGAAAATTAGCAAATTTTTTAAAATAAAATAACAATATAAATTATTGCGAAAAAATTCACAACTCATACATGACAATAAACTGAAATAATCCACACAACTCGTGGTGATCATATGAAACATATATTTAAAATTATTATAAATAGATAAAAGTCAATAAACTTACATGAATTCCAAATAACTAGAAATTTAAACCTTTAAATAGTCATGAAAAGTTAAATGTAATAATTTATCAGTGTCAGTATGTTTTTACTCAATTTTTCTTTTCAAAAGGTGTATCTGCATGATAGCGAATTTGGTGCAAGATTACACCAATATAAGGCAATGAAGAGGAGGCAGTGAAAAACGAGGTGGAGGTGAAGGTTGAAGTGGTGGTAGTGGACTGCAGCTTGTGGTCAAGATAGTGGTTATAACATGGAAGATGAATTTTGTAGAAATGACTACAATGTCCAAGGAAGAGAGGGTAGTACTGTTGAACATGTGAGTGGAGTTAGTGGTGCAGATAAAATGATGAAAATAGTGAAGAATATAATGAAAAATATAAACATTATAAATGTGGTGGATATAGTAGGAACAATGTGATTAATTAACATAGGCTTTGAAATTTTTTTAATAAAAACCACCGACACTAGCATCAGTGCTACGATAACGTCAAAATCTAGATTGTGAGAATCTCGAGGCGATTGTTTGAGTAGAGGGGAAAGATTTGACTTGCTATGATAATGAACAAACATCAGCTAATTGGAGTACCCCCAACCCCCACCCCAAAAAAATAATAAAAAACTAAGGTTTTCTAATGTTTAAGTTTACATTGGCGCAAGGTACTTCGAGGAGTGAGTTTGATAGAGTTTTGAGAGTATTAAATGTGTTTACCAAACAAACTAAATGATGAAAATATTTATAGTGGAGAACCTTGTGAGAGAATAACACCTTTTCAGGGTGCTATCACAAATCCATTTTGGATGTGTCAAAGCTAGGACGTCTATGTGAGCTATCAATTTTGTAGTAATATGAGCTAAAGTAAGATACATCATTAAATGCTAAGTGATATCTCAGGTATATGGTATTAATTGCGTTATGGGGTGATATGACCTACATTAAATGCCAAATATTTTGCAAGAATATCAATTCCTATCACATTTATGCAACTTCTCGATAAGCGGGTTGGGAGAATTACCTCCTCCGCATACATACTGAAAGGTATAGTTCAGATAAATCACACTCATATCAAGTGCTTGAACTTATAGGGTGAACTTACCACCTGAAGAGATATTTTGAGGAAGGAGAGTAAGAACACCACCAAAAAAAAAAAAAAGGATTTAGCTACAGATTTATGCTAAAAATCCGTAGCTAAGCGATTAGCCACAAATTTTAGCTATGAATTTTCTCCGTGGCTAGAAGTGGCATATGACTAAATTTGGCCACGGATTAGCCATGAATTTTCCATTGCTAAATATTAGCTACTAGCTATGAATTTTCCGTATCTAAAATTGTAGCTTTGAATATTTTATTTTAAAAAAATCTTATTGATTTTTGGAGGTATTTAATATGGCATCATAAATTTTACAAACATGATATATATATATATATATATATATATATATATATTTGAGCTAAAAGTCATTAATCATCATAGACCTTACTTATTTCTCTTCAATAATAATTTGCAAACAATGGCGTAGCTCCCTTATTAAAATAATTAACAAAATAATTTGCTTTATTTTCCATTATTTTTTTTTCTTTTGCCTCTCCTATGCCATTATATAATGATTTATATGTTCCAATTTTGGATTATATCATATTTCAATCCATGATAGTAAGGCTTTGAAAAGATATGGAACAACACGAAGGATATGACTTGTATTTATCAAAATCCATTTATTTACATTCCAAAGGTGATTACAAAAATGTATTTAGGTAAGAATTATAAGTAACGAAGAAATACATTCAATGAATATATTACCAATAATATCTATTTACTTAGTTGAGTTACAATTACGAATTACGATCATCAATTCTTCAAAGAAATCCAAACTGTGAAGAAATTCATCATATGCGACAATGTTATACAGTAAATGAATATAATAAACAATCTTCAGTCAAACTTTGAAAAATATATATTTGCTTACTATTTGTTGTTATATAGGTTTTGTACAATTAACAATCCAAATGAATCATACCCATTATCCATGAAGCAACGAGTCAAAATAGAAAAGGAGATGACTGTTAAAAAAGTCATACATACTAGACATGCACTTGTCAATGTAATTTTACCAAAATGCAATTACATACTACATACACATATTTTTAATTATAATTATCAATAACGTACTTGTATTACCACCTTATAGTTTCTTTAACCCTTTCTTTTTACAAAATACATATTATTTTTTAAAACAATTGTTCAAAATGTTGAAAATAAGACGTCGATATGGTACAAGTCTTGCAAAAATTGTGCCGGCGTAGTTTACGTTAATAAAGACACTATATCTTGCCAAAAGTGTAATGAGGAATATTTAGAAACATCGTCAAAGTAGTAAAAATTACATCACTTTACACACTAGATAGTTAAATATTCACTAATATACTGGAATAATAAATATTGTGAAGTTGATTACAGATATAGATTGGTCTTCAGTGTCGTACAAGTAGATGGTATTGCTCGTGTTACAATACTTGAAAAGTGGCTATAGTTTATATATGTTGGTTGTCCAATTCATTAGTACACAAATTCAACCAAAGAGGTAATTATCATCCGAATACTATTTTATCTCATTTTATTTATTTAGCTATCTAATCTATTTTTTCCTAAAATACAAGGTGCAAAGAATCAATATAACTCCATTTGGACTCGTTGTCATACTTGATGCGGTCCGAATTTGGTTGGTCCACGTGTCCGAATACTGCGCACTTTCGAAATAGTATTTGCTGGTGGCCCACCTGCTAAAGAGGGAGGAACACATGTGAGACTAGCCGGTTTTGCCCCGGCGTAGGCTCTCCGACGCTCAAGTTAGTGGTAGGTTCAAGAAGAAGAAGATGAATAGTAATAATATCAGCTTTGTTTTGCAAGGCCAATGAGTGTCTTACCCTTGAGTGGAGAGCCGTATGGAGCTTTTATATGAGAGTGAGGAGCCTGATGTAACATGGTTGGTGGGATCCGGTCACTTTTAGCCCTGTAGCTGTTATAATAAGTGCCCTTTGTCTCCCTTTTTCCAGTCTTTTGGCGGCTGCTCTCACTCATCATTAATGAGGGGTCATACCCGGCATTAAATGAATATCTTGGGCATTTATGACCAAGGATTGTATTTATGACTTGGCATTTAATGCACCCACGTCTGATGGGATGGACCTATGTGCCAACGTGATGCAGTAGGTTGCAGTGGGCTGCGCCTGCCAGTAACCTCCAGTTGTACTCATCCCGTCAAAGTTCCCATCTTTGCAACGGTTAAGTCTGGGATTTGGCCTTCGATAGGGAGCGCCATCGAGGGCAATCTCTCCATTCGAGGGCACCCTTGCTAACCTGTTGTCTTGTGGGTTTTCTTAAGGGAACGAGGCTGGCGTGTGTGTGCCCTTTCGAGGGCCTTGACGGCTTCGAGGGCGGCAATTCCATACTTAGCGGATTTGTGACTTTTGGGAGATTACGATGATGTGGCATGGTGAAATGGCACTTGACTCATCAATACTAAACATTCGTCTAATCATTTTTATTTATAAAACTATTAATTTATATTATGTTATTTCTTTTGGGTGTCTTGATTATTTAGATTTTAAATATTATAATTACACAGGGGAACCATGCATCCAAATATTAAAGAGGTTAAGTCAATAAGAATCAGATGAATTCTGCTTCCTAATTGCTTTCAATAAAAAGATGGAAGTAATAGATGGAAAATTGTGTTGTAGTTGAAGCTGGGTTGTTCAACTGATTATAATTGAACTGATTTTTGGGATCAAAACCAAATACCGAACCTAACTTGGTCATAATTGAACCAATTTGGTTCTATTTTTGTTTTTAACCAAAAAATAAAAAAAAAATCCTTGGAGTTCAGAAAACAAAAGTGCAAAACAAAAGTTAAACTAGAGATTTTCACCCAATGCTATAGGGTTCTCGACTATGCTTTAAGAAAAGATCAAATATGAATTAAAATCATATCTTCAGAAATACTTAGCGTAAATTGTAAAAATAAAAAAGAAAAAGAAATTGAAAATATCAAATTTGGTAAAATTCCTTCTTCCGAGACGTCGAGAGCTGAGATTGATAGAGAGATGCTGAGACACCGAGAGAGAGAAGTTAGGTATGTTGTGTGACTGTGTCTATGTGAGTCGACTGTCGAGAGCCGAGAGAGAGAGAGAGAGAGAGAGAGAGAGAGAGAGAGAGAGAGAGTCCAGAGAAGAAGTAAAAAAATACAAGAAGAACCGAAAAAAAAGGGTTTCTCAATTTTAGCTTAACCGTGTCTCTACTTTGTAATCTATTCTGATCAAAATTTTATGATATTTTTGTGTATCGGTTGGTTAAATCGAACTGGAAATCTAACCAACTATATATATATTTTTAAATTCTAATTGAGAAAAAAAATTGAACCAAACCGAAAATAAAAAAACATAGAATAATAATCTAAAACCAAATTGAAGAAAATACAACCCGTACTAAAAGTGAAAACCAGAAAGAAGACATCTGTTACAATAATGAAATGCAACCTAAAGAAGAATGGAAAAAGAAACAGGAAAAACAGTATTGTGAATTCCATCTTGAGATTCAAGTACTAAACAAAGAGTAATTTGTCTGGAAAATAATGGAAATAACAAAAGACAAGTAGGGTGTAAGAATAAGAAAAATTGTATTGAAATTCAAATTTCAAATGATGATGAAGAGAAAATCGACAACGTCGAAAGAAACTTATGACAAAATTCATGAAAATAAAGACATAGAAGACTCATTGAACAAGCAAGATCAAGGATGAGAAGGAACAATATACCCATGAGCTCACCTAAATTTATTTAATTTGCCAATACTTTCAATTTCTATTACTTTAATTCTTAAATATCTTATTTTGTTATTCACTGAATTAAATAAATTAATGCCAAACTTTTTTGAAAAATCTTTTGATATTTTAGTTTTAACTATTTGTGTTCTTTTTGAATACTTTTATTTTATAAAATAAATTTTAATATTTATATTTTCAATTAAAAAAAATATTTTATAATATTTAGTTTACAAGACATTCTTTACAAAAATATAATAATTCTAACCGGCAATGCACGTTTCTTTTACTAGTACATACAAATGGTAGAACACCTTTTTGATTATAATAACATAATAAATTCATATAAAATTATATTATAATTAAACTTTATATTCAAATCAGTGTAATAGAAAGTTATGCTTCACCTCCATAGGAGTCGACCCAAAAAGTTTTTAGCGGTAAGGGATACATATCCCATATGGAGGGAGCTTGTGGAGGGAAACTTTCCCCCGCAAAATCAACAGTTTTCAAACTTAGCAGATATTCTGCAACTTCTCTGCACACGCAGTAACACATCAATCTAATCAAAACTTTCAATCGTAGAGAAATGTAGAAAAAAAAACCCTTCAAACTCCCAGATCTTATCCCCCTTTCTCAGCCTATCATCGTTCCCCATATCTACCTCTTGCTCCGAAAATGTCCGACGTCCCCTCTGAAGCCTTACGTGAAATACTCCTCCGAGTGCCCGCCGAGTCCCTTTTCCTGCTTCAGGGCCGTCTGCAAGGCCTGGCGCCGCATAATCGACGACCCATATTTCGTCGAAACTCACTCAAACAATGAGCTCTTCACCACCGCCATCCTTATCAGAGGTACTACTACTCGCCTTTTTTCCTTATCTTTAGACTCCCTGAAATATGATGATGGCAGGCAAACCATAGAGGCAACCCCTGTCAAGCCATTCATCTGTCGTGGTTTGCCTCGATTACCTGAATTGCCGGTGGGCTCGTGCAATGGCCTCGTCCTCATTTCCGACTTTGAACTAAAAAAGACCTGGTTATTATGGAACCCATTAACCCGAGATTTCCACGTTTTGCCCAATCCAAATAACGAATTGAACTTGCCAAAAAGCAACTGGAGCGTACAGGGGAGTGGGCTTGGCTATGATTTCGCTACCCATGACTACAAAGTTGTGAGGATCGATGTAATAGAACGCTACCGCAATGGAAAATTTGTGTACAGAACACTTGTTTATAGCCTGAAATTAGATTCTTGGAAGGTCATTAAGAATTGTCCTTTCGATTTTATGCCGTGGACTTCGGGGGTGTTTTTGAATGGAGCGTTGCATTGGACATCAAGTGAGATGATAGTTAAGCTCGACCTAGGGACTGAAGAATTCAGCCAGCTGCCGCTGCCAGTACCGCTGCCCGATGTGCCCCTGATATGTTTTAGAAAATATTTAGATGTGTTGGGTGGATTCTTATTCTTGAGTTACCCCAACGAGTTTAGGTATATGGATGGATGGATTATGAAGGATTGCAGAGTAGAAAGCTCATGGACAAAGATGTTTACGTTGAAGAAACCAGATTATCATATGAGTGGCATGTGGAACCTCAGGCCTGTAGCTTATTTGGAGAGCAAAGGGCTGATCGTGCTACAGCATGATAGCAAGTTCCTATTGTTGGATATTGAGAAGAACTCTGTGAAGAAGGTTAAAATTCGTGGTTTCCCGGATACGTTTTCGGATTTTTCTTGTCAAATTTGTCCGGGGAGCCTTTTTCGACTGAGTGGTAACTACGATGTTTGTAGAACTGTTGCCATGAAAAGAACAAGAGCGCAAAGGAAGAGGGCTAATGCAAGGTAAACTTACTTGTGCTGGCCCTCTCATTTTGATGATTTGATGAGGATGTTATTTATGGTAATGATGAATGCACTGAGAAGTACAAAGTTTTTGGTTGCTGTCAACATGTGTACTTTGAGTGCAGGGTTAAGCATCAACCCATGGATGTCAACCTCTTTTCCATGTTAAAAGTGTGTGTGTGTGTGTGTGACTATCAACATATATTTTTTTTTGGTTAACATGCTCGGGACGTCTTCGCTTGCAGGTTGAAGCTCTCTGCAAGAATCACTGATACATGGTATTCAGATTATAAACTGGGTTCATGTTCGTGGAGTGACTGTGAAGATGACTACTTTTGATTACTTGTTTTTTGGGGCAAGCAATGGATGCATGAAAGAAGACTCCAAATGCCTTTTGTCAATTCACCCCTCCCTTCTCCTTTTGCTTGGATAAATATGGAGGTCATGAATGCATTATCTCTATTATGTAAATATTTTATGATCTTAACTTTTGTTGTTCAGACTGATTATCGTTGTTATGAATGGAAGCAGTCTTAACAAATGAAGTTACTTCATACTTTTCTTGGCAATCTGTACTTGTGCAATACGAGTCATTATTTGTTGATCAGAATTTGTTGATCAATTTTTTTTTTTTTAATAAAGGGGTGGGGTCCCCTTTAACCCCTTTTCTTTAAAAAAAAAAAAAAATTAACTTAAAAAAAAAAAAAAAAAAAACCAACCAACCGCATTGTAAAACCCCATTGTAAATCCATAGAAATTCTACTATCACCTTGATACCCATATCCAATTATAAAAATATTAATGAAAACTAAAAAGCAAAAATGTATTATTGCAAATTCAGTAAAACGCTATTTTTAGAATATGACATTTAGATGCTCACCCAAAAAAGAACATGATATTTAGCAATGAAATATTATTTTCATATGTGAAAACACATAATTTTTGAGATGATATCATTTGTTGCTAATTACACCAAAGTTGGTAATGACGTCAGTATTATTGTTGTTGATATACAATGTATAGGCAATAAATTTTACTTTTCATTGTAATGAGATTTTAGTAGCGAGATTTACCTACGTAACTGACAACAAAATTCTTTTGTTTATAGATTTTGCAATGAAAATTGGGCTTATCTGAATAAAAGTTTTCGTTATTTAAACTAAAATTTCTTGTTGGGTGTTAGTAATAGTAATTCTGTAGTTAATTTGGTTGAAAGAACTTGTTAGGATTTTAAAAGTAAATTACATACTCTTTACTTTTCTAAAGGAGAGCTTATAAGCTTATCCTCAAAAAAAAAAAAAAAAAGAATAGGAAAAATTGAATAGCACAATTCATTTGTGAAAGAAACATGCACTCCAGCACATACTCAAGTGAACATCGATTCATGAACTGGTTATAAAAAAAAATGAATGCATGAACTAAGTTGATCATTTAAGATATTCTATTTAGGAATTTAAGAGGCACTACCATCTATAATTAAATTGGCTATATTTCACAAAATTAAAGTTATTATTCATCTAACCTCTTAGATGAACAATTTTATTGTAGTGGTTAGGGCAAAATACACTATGCACACTTGTATTATGTCATTTGTAATACTTACTCCCTTATACTATCAAAAACATCATTTATCCCCTTGGAATTGATTATCCTAAATACTAATGACAAAATTACCCTTTGTTTCACTATACATATATTTTATCTTATTGTTTTAATGTCAATATTTGTATGAATAATTATTTTTAACTTTTTCTTTGTACAATATACTTTCAAATGGAAAATAACTCTCTAAATTATAAATGTTCATTTCTCATGTGAAGTATGTATCTATGTACAATTTTAACAAAAAAAAATAAACAACTAAAATAAAATATAAACAAATTATTTTTCGAACAACTTAATATTACTTAATTGTACATGATTGATTAATGGAGCGTTTTGCTTTCAATATTTTGAAAATAAAGCACTTTAACCAATGCCATTTAATTAATTAATATTAATTATCTTTAAAATTTAATTTAGTTATATTATATTTTAATTATTTATTATTATTTGTGATATACATGTTTTAATTGGTGAATAAACATTTATGGTTGGGAAAATTAGTTGACATTCTCATAATATAATTTACTATAAAAATAATTATATCCACCAATATTAATATTAAGATAATAAGACAAAGAATTTGTTCGATAAAATAAAAGGTAATTATGTCATTAATATTTAAGGAAATCAACTTTAGGGGATAAATGATATTGTCTATAGTACAAAGAAGTAAGTGTTACAAATAACATAGTACGATGGAGCAAAATATATATTTTGCCTAGTGTTTAATTATTTCATATTTTATTAAGTTCATATAGCCATTACACTACTAGAAAAAGAGTAAACAGCTACGGATTTTAGCCACGGCTTTCGGAAAAAAAAATTCAAACATTAGCCACGGATTTCCAGTGGCTAAATTAGCCACGGCAACACCGTGGCCGGGCCATGGCTAATTTAGCTACGGTTTGACTGTGGCTAGACTGTGGCCATTAGCCACGGCCACGCCAGTCCAGAAAAAATGGCCAAAATTGGCCACGGTTTGCCCGTGGCCATTAGCTACGGCGAGGCCGTGGCCAAGCCCAGCCGTGGCTAAATAGCTGTGGCGAAGATTAGCCATGCCACGGGAAAAATTCGTGGCTAATCTCCTTGGCCACGGATTTTTTTGCCGAATCCGTGACTAAAATCCGTGGCTAAATGCTTTTTTTCTAGTAGTGTTAGTAGGTATATAGGGTTTTTCTTCCATGGATCGAGTGTTTACACCATACAGTTCAGATTCAACCACATGTGATGCATTAATTTTTTTATAAAATAAATACAACATGTGGTTAAATTTGGACTGTAAGGTGCATGGACGGGACCCATACAACCGGTCTATATAAGAATTTTCCTAGGTATATCTACCAAGGAAGACATATACTATAAGTACGACCGGAAAACAAAGAGCACTTTAAGGCCTCATTTACTTTTCCTGGTGGGCTTTTCATTAGTTTAGCCCGAAAAGATTATTTTTCCAATTTAGGTTGATTTATTTACCCCTAAAATCATGTTTACTTTTGTTATCAATTTAGCATAACTCAACCCAAATAACCCAACTTTTTTACTTTAAAAAATCCAGCCCTAACTGAAAAGATAGCGCATTACTAAATTGTCCATTGAAAATTTGGGAACCCACCATGAACGTCTCACCATTAGAAGTAGGGATATACATGTTCTTGCCTACAGAGGTTCTCCACTATTGGATGATGCACTCATCTCCGACAACAAGAAGAAAAATAAACTCATATGAAAGAAAGAAACAAAACACCTTCATTTTACTCTCAAGAGCTCAAATTATTCTTCCACACAATAACACTTTGAAAACAGAAAAGATGAGATTTCTACTTTTCTAGTGGGATATACAGACTGTTTGGGCCCAAAAATGAATTTTTGTATAAATTCGGAATGGGCTGATTTTGGTCCTTTTCGCCACGCCGAAATGAATTAATAAGGCCCAAGCCACTTCGACGCGTCCACAGAGCCCACGTTGGTGGCCCAGGCCGAAATGAAATCACGGCCCATGGCCTAGTCGGCTAAAAATATAAAATAGAAAAATAAAATAAATATAATAATAAATTCAAATTCAAACCCCCCACTTTTAGGGTTGTTGGATGGAGAATAACAGAATGGCTAAAAATAGGCATTGTTATATCTACACATGCCTAAAATAAAGGCCATGTGGGGCTGAAAATTTAAAATTCAAATTGGATTGGCATAAACTGCCATAGCAACAAATAAGGAGGATCATCCATTTCAAATAATCAAGTCTTTTGAAGTTTTCCAACTCCAAGAATAAAGGATGGCGGTTGCAGCTTGAGGCCTATAAAAGGATAGCTGGATTCTTCATTCAAGGACACACAACGTCAATCAATCAACTACAACAACACTTCTCTCAATCAAGAAGTCTACACTTCTCTGATTTTTTTAGTCTAAATGAACAAAGAATAGCTTTAGTTCAAATAGGTAGAAAACCGCTACGGGGTGTTTGTAGCCATACCTCATTCGGCTCGAAGTGAGGATATCAATGCACTCATTCCGTAACGTCACGAAGTCGTAGCCATCACTCACTCGGATTGGGCCCGATTCGAGGTGAGATATCAATGCGGCGGAGTGGTACCCAGCATTCATATCGAGCGCATGCATGAAGAGGAGTACAGACGGAGTCAATCAATGCTCGTCGGAGTGATCAGCCTCTGAAGACATACACAGGTAGATATGGCCGGAGTCATCAATGTGGCTGATTTGTAGCTAGAGTTCTTAGGGACTGCTCAATGCATCTCTGTCATAGATATGACCCGAGTCATCAATGCGTGTGTCTGTAATCGAGTCATGTAAAGTCCGTGTGGCGAGTAGCCATCGTCTTCGAATTTATTTCCTTTTCGATTTAAAGCTTTTCGACCCTTTTTGATTTCGAGAGTGCTAAATTGTTAAGTCCTACATTAAGTTGTAGGCAAGTAGAACCTCAGGGGTAGTGTTTGCCTACTCCGACTGAGTCGTTTTTCAGATAGAAGTCTTGGGCGCATTACATTTTCATTTCGAATTACATCTTCAATTCGAATCACATCACGTTTACTTCGAACCACAAGACTTCCACTTGTGTGCTCCTGCACACTGGCACGCCCGCACCCGAACACAAAGAGCTCACTTCGAATTGGTTGTTTTCCTATCGAACTCAGCCAGTTCGAACCCTGAGCGGCCACTTCGGCGCGGCCGGAAGAAAATTTATGCAAACATATCTTTTTGGCACGCCCCGTGGGACAGCACTTCAGTTTTCAAAAAGGTTTTGTCAGCATTTAGGTCTTAGGAAGCACGTTTTATTTCGGTCAATTGCATACTTGCATTCTGTATTGAAAAATCACAAAAAAAAATGAAAATTAAAATTCATAAAAATCAAGTCATGGCACCGCCACGCTTAAGGAGCCAAACTCGAGCTGACCTCGGTTCAGACAGTGGGAGCGAGACAGCCAGTGATCAGAACGAAGAGATGAGTGGACATAATCCACCTCCCAACGTTCAGGCTATCATTGACAGGCTTGAGCGAAATCAGAGAGCGCCTGCAGAGGCGTCGATTCAGAAAACACCCGCCTTGTTGGCCAGAATGGCCAATTGTGGCGAAAACGCATTATATGTGATGGAAAAGTGGATCTTGGAATCCAATCGTAGATTCTAGGAGTTGATGGAAAGACAACACAGAGAGGAAATGGAGAGGGCCAAACAGATGGCCACCATATTAGAATCACTCCGAGTAACAGATCCACATTACGGAATGAACTTGCACAGCGTGGCGGCAAGAATGAACAGCATTCCACCGGTGAGAGAACCTCCACAACGAAATGAGGCCGAACATCACAGGCCTGACCTTGCCGATGCACGGCCAGAACGATTGAACATTGGAGGTAATCATCGCCGTGGAAGATACCTCAACGTTGATACTGGAAAAAGAGTGGCGTTCAAATCTAGGGGCGTACTTTTGGAAAGAGAAAGATCGGGCTCTAGAAATCAATACGACGGGCCTGAAATCCCCAATGGAATACCATACGTGGCGGAAAGACCCCAATCTGCCACCAATCGAAATGACAACATGGCCGTGTCTTGACAAGAGATATAGGAAATATTGTGGCAAGAACTAGCGAGGCATAAGCAATAAGCCTCGCCACCCAGGTACTTTCGCCCCTACTCCCCACAAAGTGAATGGCAAGTACTTGAAAAAGTACTACCCCACATTGTGGGAAACCTTGCCATTGGATCGCCAGAATGACCTAAGTCGAGGTGGCAGTTAATGCTAGACGAGCTTGGAGTTGTCTTCTTCATTTCGAACAAATTGTTACGTTGTTGATTTGCTTAGAGGATTTCTTTTCCACATTTAAATGTTTTTTGAAGAAATCTTAACTCAAGCAAATCAAATGACTGAATAAATCGAAATAAAGAAGAATGCATTCATAATGAGCCAAATTATGGCCTAGAATATCCCAAAGCAATGAGAGACGGACCTAGAAGCTGCCAACGAAGTAGGATTAAGGTAACTTAGTTTTATTTTTATCTTATCATGTTAATGTGGCTTGATTGCCAAATGTTATTATGGCGATTGGTGATGTGATAGCCACTGCTTAAATAAATATTTTTTTCTTCATTTTGTTCGTGCCTATGGAGAAAGCTAAGTTGCCAAATCGTACATGGCGAACATGAATAAAAAAGCCGCCAAATTAATGGTGCAAGGCAATTGAAATTTTAACCAAGTTATGATCAAATTTAACATTTAATCACAACTTGCGGGGGGCATTGTTTGGGCCCAAAAATGAATTTTTGTATAAATTCGGAATGGGCTGATTTTGGTCCTTTTCGCCACGCCGAAATGAATTAATAAGGCCCAAGCCACTTCGACGCGTCCACAGAGCCCACGTTGGTGGCCCAGGCCGAAATGAAATCACGGCCCATGGCCCAGTCGACTAAAAATATAAAATAGAAAAATAAAATAAATATAATAATAAATTCAAATTCAAACCCCTCACTTTTAGGGTTGTTGGATGGAGAATAACAGAATGGCTAAAAATAGGCATTGTTATATCTACACATGCCTAAAATAAAGGCCATGTGGGGCTGAAAATTTAAAATTCAAATTGGATTGGCATAAACTGCCATAGCAACAAATAAGGAGGATCATCCATTTCAAATAATCAAGTCTTTTGAAGTTTTCCAACTCCAAGAATAAAGGATGGCGGTTGCAGCTTGAGGCCTATAAAAGGATAGCTGGATTCTTCATTCAAGGACACACAACGTCAATCAATCAACTACAACAACACTTCTCTCAATCAAGAAGTCTACACTTCTCTGATTTTTTTAGTCTAAATGAACAAAGAATAGCTTTAGTTCAAATAGGTAGAAAACCGCTACGGGGTGTTTGTAGCCATACCTCATTCGGCTCGAAGTGAGGATATCAATGCACTCATTCCGTAACGTCACGAAGTCGTAGCCATCACTTACTCGGATTGGGCCCGATTCGAGGTGAGATATCAATGCGGGGGAGTGGTACCCAGCATTCATATCGAGCGCATGCATGAAGAGGAGTACAGACGGAGTCAATCAATGCTCGTCGGAGTGATCAGCCTCTGAAGACATACACAGGTAGATATGGCCGGAGTCATCAATGTGGCCGATTTGTAGCTAGAGTTCTTAGGGACTGCTCAATGCATCTCTGTCATAGATATGACCCGAGTCATCAATGCGTGTGTCTGTAATCGAGTCATGTAAAGTCCGTGTGGCGAGTAGCCATCGTCTTCGAATTTATTTCCTTTTCGATTTAAAGCTTTTCGACCCTTTTTGATTTCGAGAGTGCTAAATTGTTAAGTCCTACATTAAGTTGTAGGCAAGTAGAACCTCAGGGGTAGTGTTTGCCTACTCCGACTGAGTCGTTTTTCAGATAGAAGTCTTGGGCGCATTACATTTTCATTTTGAATTACATCTTCACTTCGAATCACATCACGTTTACTTCGAACCACAAGACTTCCACTTGTGTGCTCCTGCACACTGGCACGCCCGTACCCGAACACCAAGAGCTCACTTCGAATTGGCTGTTTTCCTATCGAACTTAGCCGGTTCGAACCCTGAGCGGCCACTTCGGCGCGGTCGGAAGAAAATTTATGCAAACACAGACTTTTGTGTTCAACAAATTACTAATATATGTGTTAAAATTTGTATATGGTCTATTGTCTCTTTTGGGCCAAATTTCCTATCATAGCAGTCTCATGATGATACCGAGTCGGAGCCTCACTCTGCATTGGCGCATGGTGATGCCGGAGTTGCTGGCCATGGTGAAGTCCTATGATTTGGGACCACCAGAGAGTTGCGTAGTGCTTGTTTGAGTTTGGCTGTGAAGATGTGAGAAAAGAAAAAAAGATAGAACAAAAATTAAAAAAAGAAGGTAAAGGAGAAAATGGAGGAGTCTTCTCAATTCTCACCTGCATAGAGTAATTGAATTTTTCTCGGTTCTTGGCCGCAAAAATTAGGGATGTTGAATGGCAATGTCCGTAATTAATGCGATTTTGTGGTCCATATTGTCATTTCACACAAGCGGACAAAAGAAGGGTTAATAAAACTCCCCAATTTGGGGAGTTACAATTAACTAGCATTGTCGTGCGTGGGAGCGCGTAGGAAGCCTAAATGCGGGCCTACCACCATACAAAGTAAACATTGGAAAACGTGGGATAACTGATTTAAACCTGAGTTTTCTATAAAAGTAAACATGGCCTAAGTGGTTTGCTTAATCTCTCTCTCTCTCTCTCTCTCGTGTCTGTGTTTTCTTTTTTTTTTTGGCGCTCAATCTCTTGCTAAAACATTGCCTAAGAAAATGAGTAAATCATATTATGGCCAGAAATTTAAAATTATTTATATATTTTATGAGTTAAAAAGGAGTAAATTTTATTTTCATCCCTTGCTTTTCAATTCAATAGCAAAGTTATCCCTAACTTTATAAGTTTCTTTAATATCATCATCAACCATTACTTCAACGGTAATTTCTTGCCATTAAAATAAATTTGATGAAAATACCCCTAATTCAACATATAGTATTACCAACAATAAAAATTATCCTCATTTCTTTAAAAAATAAATTACAACATAGTCTCTGTATGTCTACTGATCTTGATTAGGCATTATTTAAACATGCCTAATTATAATAATATTGTGCTATTGAACTGTATAAATTTTACCTTTCAATATATATATATATATATATATACTAATTACAAAATCTTGCTAAACATTTCTTTAAATGATATTTCGAATGTAGAAAATCTATAAAACAAATTTTCAATTCAAAAAGCCAATCAAAATTTCATTTTAATAAGAAAAAGATATAAATTTTTGTGACTAGATTACTTTTGGCTTTTCATATTAAAAAAATCAATAATGATGTGATTTTGATAAACATTTCTCTTTTTTAAGTTCTTAAATTGATTTGTTGATGATTTTGGTAAATTAATATATTGGAGAAAAAAAATTTCTTAAATTTTGAAAGATATGAATTGAAATCTTCATCTACTGATTTTAATCGAATAATGCTACATATAAATTATTAAAGATAAATGAGCTAATTTAGAATAAAATATCAATAAATGTGAAATATATAAATTAATTTAAATGCCAAATTGGGGCACTTTCGTAAAACTTATTTAAATGGCTAGTTATTATCATCGAAGTAAAGGTTGAAGGATGACGTTGGAGACAATTGAAAAGACAAAGATAATTTTGCAATTGGATTAAAAAGTAAGGGATGAATATGACTTTTAACCAGTTAAAAAACGAATGAATTTATAATCAATAATTAGTGGTTGTTAAGTAATTAATTTAATAATCAAAATTATTATTTTTATATAATTAAATAAGTTTAAACTTTATTGTAAACGGAAAACTAAGTTTAAACCTTAACTATGTCCTTTTTAAAAAAAAAAATCATGCTACCTAATTGATCATTACACAATTGATGCTTTTAGTTAGAGATGACAAAATACGTTGAAAATCATGGTTCCAATCCATTTCAACTAATTTTAGATTGAGTTTGGTTTTCAAATTTTACAAATGGATTGAAATAGATTGGGTTTTAATGGACTTCAAAATTTGTTGGGTCCTAAATGGGTTCAAGCGGTTCTAAACGATTTCAATAAGAAAAATATTATAATTTGATAATATTTTCACAATTTTTTTTTTGATGAATTATATTTTCACGAATTTGAAATGTTAATGAAAAATATTTTTTGCAAATTAGTTGAAAAATATATAAAATTATATTGAAAAAAACCTATTTTATTTTGTATTGAACTTGCTAAAAAATCACATCAATCCAGTATCAATTCATTTCAAACCGCATCAATTCATTTTCAACTCGATCCAATCCACCAATTTGCCACCACTACTTTTAGCTGTTGAATTTTAAAATGACTACGTCAAAAAAAAATATTTAAAAAATAAATGAAATTATGAAAACCGAAATCAAAATACTTATAGGGGGAGCTCTGTCTTGCAAAATCAAAATGTATTATTACTTCGATATTGGCAGGGTTTCAGCAACTTATCCGCCATCGATCAAAACTTAAAATCCTAAAGAAGTGTACAGAAACGAGAAAATTTGGCTGATAAGGCTCTTCAAGTTTTTATTTAAGAAACTAACCCTCCAATTTTATTTCTTTTTTTTTTTGGTAGAAAATATGACGTGGCACTAATTAGGGCAAATAAGTGCACATTTTAGGCCAGGATTTCAAACGGGGGTCGAATTATAAATAAAATAACTTCTACGCTCACGCGGGGGTCAATTTGAAAATAAATAAAGGTACAAGAAAAAGGTTCACTACCAATCCGTGTTCGATGCAACGGCCGTGATAGTAAAACGATGAGAACAAAGGTGAAAACTCAGTAGTACAAGAAGCCAAGGTCGTTTGTACAAGACGGCCGTACTGGTTAACAACGGGCGTGAGTAGTTTGTTGAATCTTAATGAACAAGCAGTTCTCTTTAGGGTCGATTCTTAAACAAATAATGAATTTTTTAGAATAAACCCATTAACGGGATCGCCGTATGTTTGAACACGGCCGTGTTTCATGTCTTCCTTTCGGGGATAGTGTACTAATTATTAGAATATACGTCAAGGTCGTTTGCGTAAGACGGCCGTGTTCTGTCGAACGGGCTGTTTGCTTTTTAGTCTCTTAAGCTGCTACTATAATCTCTGAAACGAGTCTTTGTTTCTGTACCTTGCTGGTTTGGAACACGGGCATGTTTTTTGTGAAACACGGGCAGTGATCATTTTGTCGTCTCTTAATGAACAAGAGGTTTCCTTTAAGCAAATAATGGATTTTTAATAATATAACCATCAACGGGATCGCCGTATGTATGAGAACGGCCGTGTTTCTTCTCTTCCTTTCAGAGATTCTGTATTAATTATTAGAAACACCCCCATGCCGTTTGTCAAAGACGGCCGTTTTATTTGTTGTCTCTTAAGTTGCAACACTAATATCTGAAACGAATCTTTAACTCTGTACATTGTCTATTGTGAAAACGTGCACGCGTACAGCGAGAAACGGGCGTGAGTATTTTGTTGTCTCTTTAATAGAAAGCAGTTTTCTTTATGGTCGATATTTAAACAAATAAAGGATTTTAAGAATATACCCATTAACGGGTTGGCCGTATTTTTGTCCACGGCCGTGTTTCCTTCTCTTAATTTCAGGGATTCTGTATTAATTATTAGAAAAACGCCCAGGTTTATGTAGAAGACATAATAATTGTTAACGGGTTAACGGGTTGGCCGTATTTGTGTCCACGGCCGTACTAAAAATAGTTTGTCTCTTAAGTTGCAAACGTACATCAACGGGATCCCCGTATGTATGAGAACGGCCGTGTTTCTTCTCTTCCTTTCAGAGATTCTGTATTAATTATTAGAAACACCCCAATGCCGTTTGTCAAAGACGGCCGTTTTATTTGTTGTCTCTTAAGTTGCAACACTAATATCTGAAACGAATCTTTAACTTTGTGCATTGTCTATTGTGAAAACGTGCACGCGTACAGCGAGAAACGGGCGTGAGTATTTTGTTGTCTCTTTAATAGAAAGCAGTTTTCTTTATTGTCGATACTTAAAGAAATAAAGGATTTTAAGAATATACCCATTAACGGGTGGGCCGTATTTTTGTCCACGGCCGTGTTTCCTTCTCTTAATTTCAGGGATTCTGTATTAATTATTAGAAAAACGCCCAGGTTTATGTAGAAAACATAATAATTGTTAACGGGTTAACGGGTTGGCCGTATTTGTGTCCACGGCCGTACTGAAAATAGTTTGTCTCTTAAGTTGCAAACGTAATCTCTGAAACGAGTCTTTGTTTCTGTACCTTGCCGGTTTGGAACACGGGCGTGTTTTGTGTGAAACACAGGCGTGATCATTTTGTCGTCTCTTAATGAACAAGCGGTTTCCTTTAAGCCAATAATGGATTTTTAATAATATACCCATCAACGGGATCGCTATATGTATGAGAACGGCCGTGTTGCTTCTCTTCCTTTCAGAGATTCTGTATTAATCATTAGAAACACCCCCATGCCGTTTGTCAAAGACGGCCGTTTTATTTGTTGTCTCTTAAGTTGCAACACTAATATCTGAAATGAATCTTTAACTCTGTACATTGTCTATTGTGAAAACGTGCACGCGTACAGCGAGAAACGGGCGTGAGTATTTTGTTGTCTCTTTAATAGAAAGCAGTTTTCTTTATGGTCGATACTTAAACAAATAAAGGATTTTATGAATATACCCATTAACGGGTTGGCCGTATTTTTGTCCACGGCTGTGTTTCCTTCTCTTAATTTCAGGGATTCTGTATTAATTATTAGAAAAACGCCCAGGTTTATGTAGAAGACATAATAATTGTTAACGGGTTAACGGGTTGGCCGTATTTGTGTCCACGGCCGTACTAAAAAAAGTTTGTCTCTTAAGTTGCAAACGTAATCTCTGAAACGAGTCTTTGTTTCTGTACCTTGCCGGTTTGGAACACGGGCGTGTTTTTTGTGAAACACGGGCGTGATCATTTTGTCGTCTCTTAATGAACAAGCGGTTTCCTTTAAGCAAATAATGGATTTTTAATAATATACCCATCAACGGGATCCCCGTATGTATGAGAACGGCCGTGTTTCTTCTCTTCCTTTCAGAGATTCTGTATTAATTATTAGAAACACATCCATGCCGTTTGTCAAAGACGGCCGTTTTATTTGTTGTCTCTTAAGTTGCAACACTAATATCTGAAACGAATATTTAACTCTGTACATTGTCTATTGTGAAAACGTGCACGCGTACAGCGAGAAACGGGCGTGAGTATTTTGTTTTCTCTTTAATAGAAAGCAGTTTTCTTTATGGTCGATACTTAAACAAATAAAGGATTTTAAGAATATACCGATTAACGGGTTGGCCGTATTTTTGTCCACGGCCGTGTTTCCTTCTCTTAATTTCAGGGATTCTGTATTAATTATTAGAAAAACGCCTAGGTTTATGTAGAAGACATAATAATTGTTAACGGGTTGGCCGTATTTGTGTCCACGGCCGTACTAAAAATAGTTTGTCTCTTAAGTTGCAAACGTAATCTCTGAAACGAGTCTTTGTTTCTGTACCTTGCCGGTTTGGAACACGGGCGTGTTTTTTGTGAAACACGGGCGTGATCTTTTTGTCGTCTCTTAATGAACAAGCGGTTTCCTTTAAGCAAATAATGGATTTTTAATAATATACCCATCAACGGGATCGCCGTATGTATGAGAACGGCCGTGTTTCTTCTCTTCCTTTCAGAGATTCTGTATTAATTATTAGAAACACCCCCATGCCGTTTGTCAAAGACGGCCGTTTTATTTGTTGTCTCTTAAGTTGCAACACTAATATCTGAAACGAATCTTTAACTCTGTACATTGTCTATTGTGAAAACGTGCACGCGTACAGCGAGAAACGGGCGTGAGTATTTTGTTGTCTCTTTAATAGAAAGCAGTTTTCTTTATGGTCGATACCTAAACAAATAAAGGATTTTAAGAATATACCCATTAACGGGTTGGCCGTATTTTTGTCCACGGCCGTGTTTCCTTCTCTTAATTTCAGGGATTCTGTATTAATTATTAGAAAAACGCCCAGGTTTATGTAGAAAACCTAATAATTGTTAACGGGTTAACGGGTTGGCCGTATTTGTGTCCACGTCCGTACTAAAAATAGTTTGTCTCTTAAGTTGCAAACGTAATCTCTGAAACGAGTCTTTGTTTCTGTACCTTGCCGGTTTGGAACACGGGCGTGTTTTTTGTGAAACACGGGCGTGATCTTTTTGTCGTCTCTTAATGAACAAGCGGTTTCCTTTAAGCAAATAATGGATTTTTAATAATATACCCATCAACGGGATCGCCGTATGTATGAGAACGACCGTGTTTCTTCTCTTCCTTTCAGAGATTCTGTATTAATTATTAGAAACACCCCCATGCCGTTTGTCAAAGACGGCCGTTTTATTTGTTGTCTCTTAAGTTGCAACACTAATATCTGAAACGAATCTTTAACTCTGTACATTGTCTATTGTGAAAACGTGCACGCATACAGCGAGAAACGGGCGTGAGTATTTTGTTGTCTCTTTAATAGAAAGCAGTTTTCTTTATGGTCGATATTTAAACAAATAAAGGATTTTAAGAATATACCCATTAACGGGTTGGCCGTATTTTTGTCCACGGCCGTGTTTCCTTCTCTTAATTTCAGGGATTCTGTATTAATTATTAGAAAAACGCCCAGGTTTATGTAGAAGACATAATAATTGTTAACGGGTTAACGGGTTGGCCGTATTTGTGTCCACGGCCGTACTAAAAATAGTTTGTCTCTTAAGTTGCAAACGTAATCTCTGAAACGAGTCTTTGTTTCTGTACCTTGCCGGTTTGGAACACGGGCGTGTGTTTTGTGAAAAACGGGCGTGAGCATTTTTTCGTCTCTTAATGAACAAGCGGTTTTCTTTAACCAAATAATGGATTTTTAATAATATAACTATCAACGGGATCGCCGTATGTATTAGAACGGCCGTGTTTCTTCTCTTCCTTTGAGAGATTCTTTATTCCTCAGTAAAATGCGCTTTGCTTGCTTGTCTCTTAAGTTTTAAATCGTATCTCTGAAACGAATCGTTGTTTTTGTAACTTGTCGATTCTGCACACGGGCGTGAGTACGGTGAATTATGGGCGTGAGAAGTTTGTTGTCTGTTATTGAACAATCATTTCTCTTTAAGATTTATTTACATTTCAGAGTCAGATTAATTTACATTTACATCAATACATAGTAACATAACTTACACATTTGTATGTAGTTAGGAATAATTTTGAAATATACATTTATACTGTAGTTAGGAATAATTTTGAAATATAGATTTACACTATACGCCTTTAGCTTCCTCAATAAGGGTATCCATCTCCCCATGGAAAATCTCCACTGCGAGGCGTTCTCGAAATTGATCGATTGTGTTGTCGTTAATGGTGTCCATAGGGGTACCGATAATATGGTATTCTATGAACTTCAAACTATAAACCCCGCAATCTCCACTGCAGAACAAACAATACACAAAACATTATGGAAGAAGAACTGAATAAAGTATTCGTAGGAATTCTGAACAATTTATTTTTTGAGATGCTAACCTTCGATCATTATGCGGCGACGGAATTCTCACAACCGGCCACTTCCGATCTAGAACATCCCCAAGATGGGCAAATTTACAAGTCTTCTTCAACAACTTGGGGAACACATATGAAGGCCCATGCATTAATGGATCAAATTTCCTCGCCGCATAACACTCCGGGGCGCAATCCATAACTTCTACAATCCCCTCTTCTAATTTCCAAACTACGGCAATCCAGTGCATGTTGTCAATGTTCAAAACACCATATACCTTATTGGCCCCAACTAAGCTGCCCCCATGATTGTGTGTCTTTGTATCTACATACCTCATGCAGAGTTCATTAGGAGCAACAACTGCATCAAACGCAGCTTCAAGTGCGCTGTTACTAACTTCTCCATTTTTTTTTTATTCTTCTTTTATCCAAGCGAGCCCAAATATTTTCCGTAACACAACGAAGACTGTCGGTGAAATATGCATCGACGGTGGCATACGAATCCATCTGACCCCACTTGGTATTGGGATGTTGTTTTCGTCTGACTCTCATAAGAGCTAATGCCTCGTGGATTTCCTGCATAAAGATGAATAAGCATAACAGTTTCACAGAACATTGGTATTACATATGAATATACATGTACATGGTTAAACTTACATCATCAGAGAACCATTTCTTCGGTGTTATAAGCCTTGTAAACATGGGCTTCCCTACACCTGCTACGAGAGAGCTCAACTCCGCGTCATCCCCAACCGCATCATACCATTGCCTGAAGACAGTCCTCTTTCGCTCAGAAATGGGCATCAAAAAATTGGGTTCACGTTCGATGCTTGAAGCTGTTTCTCCTTGTGCCCTCTGGGTAGAGGGAATCACGCTTTCAACCACAGCCCGATCTTCCTCCTTTGCGGGTTCAACTATGGGTTTCTTTGCCTTTTTAATCTCAGCAGTAAATGGAGACTTGAAATAACGGCTTCTTTTTTTCTGCCTCACCGGTCTCCTCAAAATGCTAGGCACCAAGTTGATCCGACTTTGTTTCTTCTCTATCCTGGCCAAAGATGCCCTCATGAAATCTTCCAGAGAACTTAGTTTGGCCCCCAATTCTTTGATATGTTCAATAATTTCAATATGGTGGGGGCAACAATCTTTGGCCCGGATCTCTTCAGGAGGACAAATTAGTGGAACTGTGGGCTCCAATGGAGAAACTTTGGCAACAAATTCTTCTTTTTCCTTTACAACCGCAAACCCTCCATCATCGGCAAGTATTTGTTCACCTCCGGTCTCTACTATCTCGATTCAACCATGTCGACTTGCTCAACAGACGAAGTAGTAAGTTGTGTGACACCTGCCAACTCATTCGCCAAATGATCAATACGATCATCTACTTCGTCCTCCAATTCATCACAATTGATGCAGTAGGCCTGATCCAACTCTCTTTTTGTTGGATAGAGGAATGGGTGAACGTTCACCTAAAAAAATAGAGCTACAGCTTAGAACATTGTTTTGACTTCAAAATTGTAAGTGACACCAAAAACGGGCGTATTAAACGAAACGGCCAAACTGTTAACATGAATCTCTTAATGTCAAAAAAAATTGCTTAAGGGATGACTCAGAAAAACAGAAGAGAAACAAATACATTTGAAAATAATGTTCTTGAATGAAAAACATAAAACGGCCGTATTTTACGAAACGGTCCACCCGTTAACATTAATCCTTTAATATCAAGCACAGTTGCTTAAGGGGATAAATCAGAAAAAACATAAGAGAAACTAATAAATTTGAAAATACGGTCAATCGGTGATGAATGAAAAACACAAAACGGCCGTATGTTACACGACGGTCAACCCGTTAACATTAATCCCTTAATATCAAGTACAGTTGCTTAAGGGGATAAATCAGAAAAATATAAGAGAAACTAATACATTTGAAAATACGGTCAATAGGAGATTAATGGAAAACAAAACACGGCCGTATGTTACACGACGGTCAACCCGTTAACGTTCATCTCTTAATATCAAGCACAGTTGCTTAAGGGATGATTCAGAAAAACAGAAGAGAAATAAATACATTTGAAAAGAACGGTTATGAAGGAAACCGTATTTTACGCAATGGTCAACCCGTATGTTACACAACGGCCGTATTCTATAAAACAGTCAACCAGTTAATCAGCATCTCTTAATATAAAGGGTAGTTGCTTAAGGGATGACTCAGAAAAAACATAAGAGATCTAAATAAGAAATCAATGTTTTAGAACTTACTTCGGAGCTTTCCATCTCCTTGGCGATTGTCTGGAGGTCCCATTGAGATGATTTTTTGTGGAACCATCTCACCATTCTTGGAAGGGGGAGCACGGGGAATTCCTCCGACACCTTAATGGTCTGGGCACAGCTTGCAAAATGTGGTACAACCTCGTATACCCAAGCCTTATGTATAGAAACATTAGATTGAATGAGAGGTATGTCGGTTAATTTATAAGGATAAAAATTGGTACTAGTAAAAATACTAAGGAATTGGCTCTTACCATTATAGCCCAGGGGAATCCATAAATATTGTAATTTATATTTTTCTCCTTTCTCTTTTCACCCTTACGCGGTTTATCAAACATATGGGTGTACTTTCTCTTCAAGTCTGTCCGGAGGATGGAATCCAAAGTTAGCTCGTAAGATAACCTCCCCCAAGGATAGGAGTTGAAGAAATCTATATCATGTGCCTTCATAATCCAATCATTGTTCACCCACTTACTCTCATTCCCAGCCATAAGGATTGAATGAACGAATAACACAAGATAGATACTTATCTTGTCCTTCCCCTGGTATTTGGATCCCTTTAATTTCTCCTCCAAATGCGACCCTCTAACATTGGGTGCACCATCCAAGACCTTCTCCAAGAATCTTTCCCCTTTCAGCTTGGCTTCCATCACATCAGCGTCAAGGGGCAATTTGCCACAATTAAGGCCTGTCATAATTGCAAATTCTTTGATACCAAATCTGACAGGCTTGCCCTGAACAAGGAACCACAGCTCTGATCTCTTGGCACATTCCACCCTATGAAGCATCAGATAGTGGAACAATTGGCCCCAGAAGCCCCCTGGCCATTGATACACATCGGCAATGGGGAAGAAATGTCCGAAGCACGAATTAAGGAATAACTTTTTATATTTAGAATGCATCCCGTTCAGGGTATCCCTTATTGATTCAAACTTACTCCACGACGACCTCACTGTCACCCTCGCCGGGAAGTAGTTGATGTCGTGCAACGGGATGCGTAGCTCATAAACATCGAAGTCAATCCCCACTGACTTCGACGGAACAGAAAGACTCTCCGGGTCATCTTCCTGCATTAAAACCTCATCTACTGTTAATGCATGAAATTATCAACCTCTAGCACTTATCAAACAAAGATAATAAATGCTTATGTACTTTATCCCACAGTAGCTTTTCCCCAAACTGAAATCCAAAGTCGTTATGATCATGTCCGTACATATTCGCATGCAAGTCCCTCGCAGTTACCATCAGAACAAGCTAATTAAAATAACGACAACAATGATCATATTGACGGTTTCAAGGACGCACTGTTGACACAAAGATCTCTTAAATACAAGCGTAAACAAGAGACACAATCGAAAAATAAGTGTAACAAAAGCTTACCGCATCTTCGGCCTCTCCTTCTTTTCTCTTGATTTCATCTGCATGAATACTTTGTGTGATTTCATTTACAACTGCCAATACTTGTGCTTGTAATGGCATCGCCGTTAACATTGCTGGTACTTTGTGTTTCTTGTTCTTCGCTATTGTCCATTCTCGTGGGTTTTTGTTTTGCTTAGGGCTTTTGTTTTCCAAAACCAAAATAAAACGGAATTTGTTCCCCAGGCAAGAGCTTTGTGAGGGAGCCTACAGGAATGATCGACGGAGTCTATACCAACGGTCATGCGTTTCTTTTTGTACGGTAGCTTGCAGAGAAGGCGGAGAACGAGAGAGTTGTTTAAGAGTAGGAGATGAAATGATGAAGAAGAAACGTTTAACTAAGGTGGTGTGGTGTCGCTTCGTGTTCGCGGGTAGTGCTAGCAAAATATTCAAAATTATTTCTGAAAGGGACCCACAAAATTATTCAAAATCATCTCTTAAGCGGTGTTGGTGTCTCTTAATGGTATTCGCTCTTAAAGCCCAAACTTTGCTCACAGCCGTGAATAAAATACTGAACCCGGATTTAACATCATCTCTTAAGCGGTGTTTGTGTCTCTTAATAGTAAATAATCTATTCAGAAATTGATATATAGTTTATGAGAGTTTTACATTAAAACACTCCAAAATCCCTGAATGGAAGAGACACAGGCCAAACAATTTAATGGGTATTGTAAACACACGGCAACTAGCTAATGGATCTATTCTTTGGAAATCGATAATTAATACAAGCGATAGTCTTGGTAGTAATAATAGATAGTTTAAGAGAGTTTTGCATTAAGAAATAATCTCTTCAGAGATGTTTTCAGTACGGCCGTGCAGAAACACAGGGCAAAGAAGTTAATGGGTATTGTAAAATATCTTGGAAAAAAGGATCAAAAGATGAACGCCCGTTGACTAGAAAACTGGCAGGCCGTTTTATAACAACTATTACGTACTGCATGAGGGTTGAAACGACAATGTCAAGAAAACGAAGAATCCTTTCAGAGATTACCGATGTTCTTACGAGACACAAGCGGAATAAAGCCCGTTGTTCGTAAAACGGGTAGACGGTATTGTATTGTATCCTTTTCAGAAAATAGCTGAGAATTAAGAGATTTCATGATCTTATCCTTTACAGAAAATATCTGAGAATTAAGAGATTTCATGATCTTATCCTTTACAGAAAATATCGTATTGTATTTAGGCATCCAAAAAAATGACATATCAGATTAAAAAAGCCCTTGCACAATAAACATATTTATCGATAAGATGTTATGGTCTGCCTGAATTCAACTGAGTACAATAAAGAAACATATCGCTTAACAAGCTCATAATATTTCTGTTGATTAATGAAACATCATCGCTTAAACAGCTAATAACATTTCTATTGATAACTGAAACAGAATAGCTTCAACATCTAGGTACAATACATTTGTTTAGTACGCAATGTTGTCAACCGAAACAGCAAACAAAAATGGCTTCCGACAAGAAAGCCATTTTGTTATTCAAATATATACAAAATAAAAAAAAATAAAAAAAAAAGATGTGGAAGACAATCTGATAAGCTTAACAAGGAAAGACACCAGCTTGAATGCCGATGCATCGTCTTCCACAGCCGTGTCTCCACAAAAAATTGAAGACACCGTATGCAATTCCCTCTCTTGAGCAAAGTTTAAGCTAAATTTGCTGCAGATGTCGATCACGCCGACAAACCGTCAAATATATCACGGCTTGGCCGTTCTCCTCTGCTTGACGTATGATCTCGTAAACAAAACGTGCAAAAACACCCCCATTTTATACCGACATCTGCGGCAAATTTAGCCAAATAAATATCAGTTGAGTGGTGACATTATTTTTGGCTAAATCGCTGCAGATGTCGGGATGAACATGGGGAATTTTATTCATGATAATATATGTAAGATTTCTTCAAATGCTTAGGTCCCAATAGCCCAATTTATAGCAGATATCGAAAACGAGCACGGATGTTTAATTGTTAATTGGATATAATTGTGGAAGGACCTTTTCTGACGATCTTAAGAGACAGGTCTAACATGTCAAGATTCAAAGAATCTCTCTTTCTATCATGACTCCACATGCATGTGATAAAAGCCGAAAAGACCGTTTCTCTGGTATTGCTTAAGGTATAAGTCTATCCATTAAGAAATTCAAAGATTAGACTGACATCTTACACGGAACTCAATGCCCATAGGACCCGCACGAGAAGACCATGTCTCTGATATATCTTAAGAGATTTGTTCTCCATTAAGAGATTAAAAGAAAAACTCATATATTCAGTGTTTGGTAATGAAAACACGTCACTTCTTTATCGAACGATGTCCCCGTGGGACCCGCACGTACAACCCGTGACTCTGATTGAATTAAGAGATTAAAAGAGACACTGAAATCTCTTTGAAGGACGTGCCCAAGTATTCAAAAATCGGTCCTTTGATATGGAACGACGTGCCGTTGGAGCCGCACGAAAAGACGTGTCACATAATATTTTGAGGGATATGTATAATCAATTATGTCTCCAAGTAGACAATATATGTGATATTTCTTAAGAGATAAGTTTATGCATTAAGAGATTCAAAGAAAAACTGGACGAAGTTCGAACAGGACAAGATTTGCCTATAACAGACGATATTTGGTAATTCCTTAAGCGCTTTAGAGATAGGTGTAAGCTTTTAAGCGACCAGAGGTCTCACGGCCGTTTATTGGAAAACGCCTAGGGCGTGGCTGTCATATTATTCATTTTTGGTGTATATAAACTTCTCCCTTTTGCGACAATGGCTTATAAAACGAGATCACGCTGGTGATTAATACGGTGGAAGTGACCATAATCACGATCGGGAAGATTCATGCGCACTCGCCACACAAGGAATAGGAGAAGTTCTCGCGAATCGCTTAAGGCGATTGGGTGGTCCATTAACCGACAAAGCTTAAACATCGCGTGAGCGCTTCAGAGATAGGTGTAAGCTTTTAAGCGACCATATGTCTCACGGCCGTTTATTGGAAAACGGCTAGGGCGTGGCTGTCATATTATTCATTTTTGGTGTATATAAACTTCTCCCTTTTGCGACAATGGCTTATAAAACGAGATCACGCTGGTGATTAATACGCCATATTGGACGATATTTGGTTTATATTCGTTCCTTAGTTTGCAAACGTGTTCGAAACCATGTAGAAGAACCATTTGTGATAGCAAACATGTACCTCAATTAAGTTTTGTGATTGGTTACTACGAGATGGAATAATAATTAACGTAGCAATCTTGTGGTGTATGAGGAGGGATGAGTATCTAGGCCACGCATGTTACCAAGGACAAGACTTATACGGTGGAAGTGACCATAATCACGATCGGGAAGATTCATGCGCACTCGCCACACAAGGAATAGGAGAAGTTCTCACGAATCGCTTAAGGCGATTGGGTGGTCCATTAACCGACAAAGCTTAAACATCGCGTGAGCGCTTCAGAGATAGGTGTAAGCTTTTAAGCGACCATTTGTCTCACGGCCGTTTATTGGAAAACGGCTAGGGCGTGGCTGTCCTGTTATTCATTTTTGGTGTATATAAACTTCTCCCTTTTGCGACAATGGCTTATAAAACGAGATCACGCTGGTGATTAATACGCCATATTGGACGATATCTGGTTTATATTCGTTCCTTAGTTTGCAAACGTGTTCGAAACCATGTAGAAGAACCATTTGTGATAGCAAACATGTACCTCAATTAAGTTTTGTGATTGGTTACTACGAGATGGAATAATAATTAACGTAGCAATCTGGTGGTGTATGAGGAGGGATGAGTATCTATGCCACGCATGTTACCAAGGACAAGACTTATACGGTGGAAGTGACCATAATCACGATCGGGAAGATTCATGCGCACTCGCCACACAAGGAATAGGAGAAGTTCTCACGAATCGCTTAAGGCGATTGGGTGGTCCATTAACCGACAAAGCTTAAACATCGCGTGAGCGCTTCAGAGATAGGTGTAAGCTTTTAAGCGACCATATGTCTCACGGCCGTTTATTGGAAAACGGCTAGGGCGTGGCTGTCCTGTTATTCATTTTTGGTGTATATAAACTTCTCCCTTTTGCGACAATGGCTTATAAAACGAGATCACGCTGGTGATTAATACGCCATATTGGACGATATCTTGTTTATATTCGTTCCTTAGTTTGCAAACGTGTTCGAAACCATGTAGAAGAACCATTTGTGATAGCAAACATGTACCTCAATTAAGTTTTGTGATTGGTTACTACGAGATGGAATAATAATTAACGTAGCAATCTGGTGGTGTATGAGGAGGGATGAGTATCTATGCCACGCATGTTACCAAGGACAAGACTTATACGGTGGAAGTGACCATAATCACGATCGGGAAGATTCATGCGCACTCGCCACACAAGGAATAGGAGAAGTTCTCACGAATCGCTTAAGGCGATTGGGTGGTCCATTAACCGACAAAGCTTAAACATCGCGTGAGCACTTCAGAGATAGGTGTAAGCTTTTAAGCGACCATATGTCTCACGGCCGTTTATTGGAAAACGGCTAGGGCGTGGCTTTACATGTGTTCGAAACCATTCAGAAATATCATTTATATAAGCGTAACGGCGGTTGTTCACAAAACTGGCAGGCCGTATCATATAAAGAATGTAAACGAATAACCACCGTTTTTCGCCAAACGGGCAGTCCGTACCATTACAAACAATACCTGCCTGATAAAGAGATTGCATGAGCTCATGAAAACAACAAACGTTAACCGCCCGTTGTTTCACCAAATTGCCAAGGGGCATATTATTGGACTTATTAAGTAAAGCTTTTAAGAGATATCCACCATACATGAGCGAAATTGTTAGTAGGTAAGAAAGAAACATATTTAGGTTCCCTTGATTACTGAAACAGAATTGCTTAAACACCTAAGTAAGGTACATCATTTGGTTCGCAGTGTTGTCAGCCCATCATGAAACAGAATTGCTTAAACAGCTAAGTAAGGTACATCACTTGGTTCGCAGTGTTGTCAGCCCAAGCAGGGCTTAACAGGCATACAAAATAGAAAAAAAAATTTGTGGAAGACATCCTGCTAAGCTCAGTGCACCCAATGGAAATTACAGCCGAGTAGAGTGCAACATTAGCAAGGAAAGACACCAGCCTGATGCCGATGCATCGTCTTCCACGGTCGTATCTCAACAAAAAAATGAAGACAACATATGCAATTCCCTCTCTTGAGCAAAGCTTGAATTAATTTTGCTGCAGATGCCGATCACGTGGACACACCGTCGAATATATCACGGCTCTGCCGTTCTCTCCCGTGCTTCACGTATCGTCTCGTAAGCAAAATGTATTACATAAACACAGTGACATTATTTTTGGCTAAATCGATGCAGTTGTCTGGATTTTCTGAAAATGGGGAAATAAAATTATTCATTATAACAAATTTCTTTAACGGCTTAAGTCCTAACAACCCAATTTATAGCAGATAGGAAACGAGTAATTAGCTTGTATTGGGTGGATATCTTGGAACGACTTTTTTCTGACAAAGAGATGGGTTAGAACAGTAAAGATTCAAGGTATCATAAGAGACAAGGTCATGAAAAGACGCGCCGTGCGAAAAGACAGTGTATCTGATATTTCTTAAGAGATTGTTCTACCCATTAAGAGATTCAAAGAAACACTCGCATGTAAGATGGAATGACATGCCCATGGGACCCGCACGAAAAGACTTATCTCCGATATATCTGACGAGATATCTATATCAATTAAGCGATTCAAAGAATAACTGACATTGTCATGGAAGGACGTGCCCGCGTGATTCAAATTTATGTACTTTCGTCAATGAACGACGTGCCAGTGGGACCCGCACTTGAATATTTCCTCCTGAAAGTATTAAGAGAAGTGTTTATTCAAGTTAAGAGAATCTGCTTCTATCATAAACGACGTGGATGTCAGACCCGTGTGGGAAAAGATTGTATCTATGATAGTTCTTAATAGATAACTCTATCTATTAAGAGATTATAAAATTTGTGAATTCAGATTTATTTAAAATTGATTGTACGGGCGTTCTAAATTAAACGGGATTGCCGTTCAAATTGTTTTATTTAGGGTCAAATTGATGGAGTTATTGATTTTTCATTCCACGACGGCCGTGTGTCTCAAACGACGAACCCGTTTGTGCGAAACTTCTTCAGAGATACAGGTATCCATTAAGATAGTATAAAATTTGTGAATTAAGATTTATTTAAAGTTGATTGTACGGGCGTTCTAAATTAGACGGGATTGCCGTTCAAATTTTTTTCTTTAGGATAAAATTAATGGAGTTAGTTGATATTTCATTCCACAACGGCCGTTTTTATAAAACGACGAACCCGTATCTGGGAAACTTCTTCAAGATAAAGGTATCAATTAAGAGATTTAGACGTGTTCGCCGTTCTAATCTTCTCTTCATTTTCGAATTAATTGGAGTTACTTGATATTTCATTCCACGACGGCCGATTTTCAAAAACCACGAACCCGTTTTTGGGAAACTGCTTCAGAGATAAATTGTCAATTAAGAGATTTAGACGGGTTCGCCATTATAATTTTTTCTTTATGATCAAATTAATGGAGTTGGTTGAAATCAATTCATTCAAAGACGGCCATTTTTCAAAAACGACAAACCCGTATTTGTGCAACTGCTTCAGAGATAAAATTGTCAACTAAGAGATTTAGTTAAAACAAACACTTTTCCATTAAACGGTTACTGGCAAAACCTATGCATTATAGATTATACAGCCTATTTAGAAATGTAGATCAGTCGGCTGGTGGACCCTGGGTTCCCCGCATCTGGCTCAACGTATTCTGGATGTTTCGAACATCTTGGTGCAATGCCCCAATCAGTTCGAACAAGTTTGATATATTGTTGTTCAGGGCAGCTATCTGCCGAGATAGTTCTATTGCAGTCGATAGGGTAGGGGCAGTAGCATCATTCACAGCGGCAGCTGGGGGTATCTCTTTTTCACCAGCGTCTTCATCTTCATGTTGAGGTGCTTCGCCTATATTGTGATCCCTATTGACGCCGGGTGCGATTCTGAAACGCGTCCCACGTAGCTCGACAACCGACATATTCCTCAACGTCGCCATGTCGACAGTGTATTTCCGGCTGGACTGGAAGCATGTTCGGTGGAATCTCTGCGAGAAGCTCCTTTGCAAGATGCGTCACATATCCACCAATAACAATATTTCCTTTGTCAGCCTTAGCCACCCGAGCAAGATTCGCAAACAATAAATCAGTTCCGTTGATCTTTTGGCCTGAATGCATACACCACAGAACCAACAATTCCCCGTTGTTCACTGCTCCATCGCTCTGACTCCGTCCAAAAATGGATCCAGACATCACCCTGTGCAAGTATCGTAGAGGGAAATTATACAACTTCGATGATTTCGATCGTGAAGTATGTACCTCCTCTAAATGGTCTTTGATGAGCTGCCATTGTCGATTAGACCCAACACGCTCAGGTCTTTCCCGGATTCCATCGGCAGGGAAGCGAAAAATCTCCGTTAGACGATTGAATGAAAATTCGTATGCAATATTGTGAAGCCTGAATTCAATGTGGGAGATCAAGTTCGGCTCGACTTTGTCCATAGACACCTCCAATGAAGACAAAAACTCCCTCGTCAAATCTGCACATGTGGGCTCTCGGATACCCATAAATTCCCCCCAACCAGCCGATCTCACATATTGCATAACATCGTCGTAACAGTTGAGGTCCTTTAAGACAACATCATCCATGTAACGGGAAGGGACCACATCACGCCTCAACAGTACTGCATACCGGCTTTCCTGTTCGGCATTTTTGAATGTGAGTCCCTCGGGCAATGCAGGTGGCGGCACGGGCGTATCTTTTTTCTTTTTCTGTTTCTGTTTCTGTTGGGCAAGGGCGTCCTCGTGCTCGTCGTCAGGATGAATTTCACTCTCCTTATGCTTCTCGCTCTTCCCTCCTTTCCGCGAAGGTTCCCCAGATTCACTTTCTTTGATGTCTTGTGAGGAACTCACCGGTCTCTTTCGTTTCGGCGGTAGTTGGTTATCCCCTTCGTATGTAATCGAATAAATAGTTCTCGACTTTGGCTTTTTGGTGGACGATTCTACAGGGTCTTGTGTTCTTGTGGGCGGTTGTGCTCTTCTTTGGGGTGGTTGTGCACTCCGAGAGCCAACATTTTTTGCAATCCTCATTCTAACCATTTTTGTCTTATGGGATTTACGTCGAACACCAGGTAGTCGAGGGTTAATAAAATATTATAGTGTTAGCAGAGATCGTACAAACTACGATGATGAGGAACTGAAAGGATTTCAACTTACAGTGTATAACATCTAAAAATACAGTGTATATGAGCGGGAAGAACGATATATCTTGAGATTTAAAAATACTGATTTTCCTCTAGAGAAGAACTACGGACGGGTGTATAATATCATACAGATAAACATCAAAGAAAACAACTATATATATACATTATTAATCTAATCTCTGAAGCGTGTAGTTAGAATCGCTTAATCGATTTTTTCATTATTACTGCAACGTCAAAGAACGGTCGTGGGTATAGTAACGGGGGCGCCGTTTATGTTTTCTCATCTAATGTATCTAGAAACTACGCGCCCAACTCGTGTAATGTAATCACGGAAGCGTTAACTCTAATTGCTTAATCGTTTTTTTAGTACTACAGTAATGCCAAACAAACGGCCGTTGTTATAATAACGGCTTAGCCGTTTCATTTAATTCAATCAATCTACACAAGAACGCTTACGAGACAGAACAAAAGTATCCTTGCTTGGAAGGTAAACGGTCGTGTAATGGAATCTCTGAAGCGTGAAACTAGCCCCGCTTAATGGATTTTTTTCGTATAATTGTAATGTCAAACAGACAGCCGTGTTGAGAACGACGGGTATGCCCGTTCAGTTATACCGCGTGCAATTTCATACAGATATCCCGTTCAACAACGCAAACAACTATGCATATACAGTATGTAATGTAATCTCTGAAGCGTCAAATTGAAATCGCTTAATAGTTTTTCTCATTATTAGACCAATGTCAACGGACTGCCGTGGTTATAATAACGGGTGCGCCGTTTCTGATACTCATCTAATGTATCCAGAAATGATGTGAATGGCCGTGTCTTACTAAGCACCCAACTCGTGTAAAGTAATCTCGGAAGCGTTAATTCTAATTGCTTAATCTATTTTTTAGGACTTCATTAATGCAAAACAAACGGCCGTGTGTATAATAACGGCGTAGCCGTTTCATTTAACTCAATCAATCTACACAAGAAACGCTTACGAGACAGAACAAAAGTATCCTTGCTTGAAAGGTAAACGGCCGTTTCATATAACAATCCTGAGTCGTGTAATGTAATCTCTGAAGCTTGAAACTAGCCCCGCTTAATGGATTTTTTTCGTATAATTGTAATGTCAAAAAGGTGGACGTGTTGAAAACGACGGGTAGGCCCGCCCGTTCAGTTATACCGCATGAAAACAACACAAACAACTATGCATATACAGTATGTAATGTAATCTCTGAAGCGTCAAATGGGAATCTAAACGGCCGTTTGATATAACACGCCCGAGTCGTGTAATGTAATCTCTGAAAAATTGACAATATGAACACATTGTACAGTTTACAACATAAAAAATTGAAAAATTCAACATGAGTCAACTACAGATTTTAAACATTTTGGCTTCTTGTGGCCAGTTTGTCCACAATGGGAGCACTTGTTCTCTTTTTTTGAGGAGGTCACCTCACATGCAGACCTTATTCTCTTCACTCTTCTTCTACCTTTTGATGTTTGCATAATTAGAGGTAGAACTACGACATCTGCTATTGCCTGAGGAACCTTCCACTCCTCTTCGGCCTTAACAGGATATATTGTTTCGGCATAAGCATGCAAAACATATTCGGCTTCATACACACGTGAACACAATGTGTATATTCTCTCACCGAAGTTAGGTACCTCCAAGTGCTTGAGAGCCGCTATTGCATGTGGACATGGAATCCTCTCAATATCAAAAACTCTACAGCTGCATGATTTATTATGGAGATCAACTTTTGCATCCGCACCGAAACCACGTACTACAGACTCGTGCACATTCAATTGCGTTGCATGAAGTGATTTGGACTTATCCAAATTATCACGCAATGCTTTTTCTTTGGAAGGAACTAAAATTGTGCTACATTGATCCATTTCTTTACGACGTTCCAGAAACCACTTAGACAACATTCTCTGGATTGCATTGAAAAGAGCAACTACTGGAAACTCTCTCTCTTTCAGAAGCCTTGAATTAATAGACTCTGCTATGTTAGTAGTCATAACATCGTACCTATTTCCAGGAAAATGAGCCCGGCTCCATTTGTGGAAACCAACATCATGCTCGAGGTAATTGGCTACTTTAACTCTATCGCGGCGAATTTGATCGAAATGCTCATCGAACTCCTCAATTTTGTAAGCTTTGGCTGCCAAATAATACAGCTCGAGGGTCTTGCCGCACTTGAACTTTTGCTTTAAATTCTCCCCAAGGTGTCTCATGCAATACCCATGATGAGCCAGAGGGTAGACACTGCCAACTGCCTTCTTGATGGAAGCATGTCTGTCGGAGATTATGCACAATTGTGAACTATCAGGCACTACTACCTTGAGCCGGTCAATAAACCACTCGCACGACCGGTGATTCTCTGAGTCTACCACGGCCCAAGCAATAGGATATGTATGGTTCTCACCATCTTGTGTTGTTGCCACAAGCAACACACCGCCAAACTTTCCAGTTAGAAAGCAACCGTCAACAGCGATGACCTTTCTAAGAGATGCAAAACCCCTTATACATTGTCCAAAAGCTACGAAAAAATACACAAATCGGCATTCGGAGTTAACAACCAAATCTGTCATGCTTTCTTCATTTTCCAGTTCTAACATATAACGATAGGCCTCGAGAATAGCATACCCATGCTCCGGTGTACCCCTCACAAAATCCTTAGCATGTTGTCTTCCTTTCCAACATTTCCAATAACTAACATGACATCCCAATTTTGATTTAACCAATGACTTCATAAGTTCAATAGAAGGGCCGCCACTCGCATCAACAAACAATTGCTTAAAATACTCCCCAATTACCTCGGCCGAGGCTTGGCTATGTCGTCTAGAAATATCTTGCAGACCACATACATGCACAGGTGAATATTTTTTGATAACAAATTTTTCTGACTCTTTGTACCGAACACAACGAACCCTCCAACTGCAATTCGGGGATTTGCATTGAACAACATATAATGACTTGGTTGACTTCAAGGTTTTGTATTCGAAGTTTCCTCTCACAGCAAGAAGTTTTAAGTTTCTCATTGCTTCACTTTTGTTATTGAACACATACCCTACATAAAATTCAGATCCATCCTCCCACTCACTGCGTGACCCGCTTCCTACTAATCTCCTTTTAGTCCGGCCCGCGAGAATTCGGTAAGTGGACACGGTTTCCTCCTTCCCATCAACTTTTTCTACATCAACATCTCCACTTGGATGCTCGTACACCACAATGTTCAGCTGTTGTTCTTCATGTGCAGCAACATCCTCTTCGAGGTCGTTGCGTTTATTCTGTGCTATATCTTCTGTTGCATCCTCTTTGTCATCACAATTACCACCCAAATTACAATCAATTTTTGAATTCTCCGTCACTAAAAAGGGTATGCTATCATCATCTTCTACTGGGTTAGTAGTACCACCATCCGACGACTGAAATTGAACTTGCACATGATCAACAACAGAAACTTTCAAAAGGGGTCTCCAACCCTCGGGAGATACATCACTCATGTACACCTTCAAGTCTTCATCTGACTTTATTTCACAGGGATGTACATTGTACATAGGAGGTGCATTTGTTAGGATATACTTCAAACGTACATCACCTGGTTCACAATTTAAATCAACCCTGCGAATAATTTCATTCACCAACAACTGAAAACTAACTTCGGTGGTCAACACAATTGGTGTAGTAACTTTTCTTTTATTGCACCACTTCCAAGCATTATCTTCCTCTACCCATTCGCCATATTCGACGCCAACAACAAATGTTTGCATGCTGCACAATAATTATACGTGATCGTTTAATGGATGGTAACAATCTCTTAAAACAAAGGAAAAGAATGTTTAAGGGATAAATGCTATCGCTTTATAGACAATGTGATCTTTGAAGAGGTGGTAAAGATATCTTAAAACAATGAAAAAATAAGGAACCATTGTTTAATGGATAAATTATGGCTTAAGAGAAATATGAAAATCTAACATTATTAACTATAAAACGGCCGTTCCAAAAATAACGGCCAGGGCGTGGGGGTATCTCTGCAGAGTTATCTTAGAGATGGTATGGATCATAACACGGCCGTTCATGAAATAACGGCCTGGGCGTGAGGATACATCTCTAAAGAGTTATCATAGAACAATGACAAGATAAGGCACCAATGTTTAAAGGATAAATGTTATTGCTTAAGAGAAATTTGAAAAAAAATCTAACATTAATACTAAGAGAACGGCAGTTCCTAAAATAACGGTCTGGGCGTGAGTATCTATTAAGAGGTGGTGGGTATAAGACTTCAAACAGAGAAAAAATAAGACAACACTGTTTAATGGATAATTCTATCGCTTAAGAGAATAGTGGATAACTAACAGTGATTAAGTTATTAACAATAATACGGCCGTTCCTAAAATAACGGCCTGGCCGTGAGACTGTATCTAGCAGCTTTATCTTCCCTTAGGGGATGGTAGCGATATCGTAAAGCAGAATCAGAATAAGGCAGCAGCGTCTACAAAACGGATAGGCTCATGAATGCATGATTATTAATGGGTGATGACAGTCAAAAACCAAGTGCTTCAGAGATCTGTTAACGGTTCATGTAGAAAACCCTTAAGACTCGGAATATCTACATTTACTGGAAAAGTAAAATTTACCTTCAAGAAATGCAATCCAATCAATGTGACGAATCGATGAACAGTTGACGAAGATCTACAAATATATTGCAACCAACAAGATCTAATCGGCTAACATTACCAGATAATGGAGGGAATGAGAAAACGAAACAAGAGATCGAATGAAAGAAAGAAGAGGGGCTGCAATATTTTAGGGTTAGGTTATTTTGTGGGTCAATTTCATAACTATTTAATTGTTGGGGTCAAAATCAGATTTATAAAAAATATATACATAATAGAGTTTAATAATGCTTCGAATTAATTAGTGATTAAGTATATATAATTACCAAAATGGTTATCTAGCTAAAAATTAAAACTTGAGGGTCATTCTCTTAAAAAATAACTTGAAAGGGTCATCTATTAGAAAACCTCGTACAGAAACCCCTAATATTCCCAAACCCTAATCCCCTTCTTGGCCCGAAAATGTCCGATATCCCCACTGAAATCTTCATTGAAATACTCCTTCGAGTGCCCGCCGAGTCCCTCGGCCGCTTCAAGGCCGTCTGCAAGGCGTGGCGGCGCATAATCGACGACCCATCCTTCGTCAAAACCCACACCAACAATTTCTCCTCCAGTGCCACCCTCCTCATCCGAAGCTCAGGGACCACTCGCTTTTTTTCTCTGTCTTTGGATTCCCTTAACTTCGCCGACGGCACCCAAACCATCGAGGTAGCCCCTGTGAAGCCATTGACCCGTCATGGTGTCAGTCCAATATGTAGTTTGCCGGTAGCTTCTTGCAATGGCCTGATCCTCCTTTCCCACAAAGACAACGCCGACAGGATCTGGGTGATATGGAATCCGTTAACCCAGGAGTTCCACGAGTTGCCCAAGCCCAATGCGGACTTACACTTTATTGGTTGTGGGCTTGGGTATGATAGCGCCGCCGATGACTTCAAATTCGTGAAATTTGCTGGAGAGCGTCACGAAGAGGTTGCGTACAAAACTTTTGTTTATAGTCTGAAATCGGATGCTTGGAAGATGATTACGAATTGTCCGTATCGTTTTCCGCGGATCACCGCTGGCCCTCCGGTGCGTTTTCTGAATGGAGGGTTGTACTGGAGGTCATGGGATACGATAATTAAGCTCGATCTACGCACTGAAGAGTATACCCTGTTGCCATTCCCTCCTATAGACACAAAACTAGTTGATGATTTTTGACATCATTTGGATATGTTGGGTGGATGCTTAGTTTTTAGTTGCTATTACATAGATAAGCGCTTCAATGGGTGGATTTTGGAAGATTGCAATGCAGAAAAGCCGTGGACAAAGTTGTTTTCGTCGGGGAATCCAGTTATTATGGGTTCTAAGTGGACACTCAGGCCAATAGCTTATTTGAAGAGCAAAGGGCAGGTTGTTCTGCAGCATGATAGCAAGTTACTTTTTTTGGATATTGAGAAGGATTCTACGAAAGAGGTTACGGTTCTCGGCCTTCTGGATGATTTTTCTTGTCAACTTTGTCCAGGAAGCCTTTTTCGACTTCGATGATAGTTTGGACGTCCATAGAAATTTTTCATACGAAGAACAAGAACGTAGAGGAAGAGGGCTAATGCAAGGTAAAGCTACTTGTTGCTGGCCTTCTAATATTTTATGATTCCGAAAGCTGATGGAGTTTTCTTTAGCTGGTTTTCAGATTTCAGTCTGGCCATTATAGTAGGCCTTGTCTCTGTGGTATTATATATATGAAGTTACTCCATCTAATATGAAATGAGATCCTGGGAGTATTATTGTTGTCACAGTTTTCTTTCGTGACGTAAATGAGGAGAATCAGGGTCCGTTAGTGAGGATTTCCTTCACTTTGCCAGAAAATGTGAAGGGTTATTCGTTGTTGTGGCTTATGAGATGATGTTTTGTGGCCCTTGCCTCAAAATTTCTGTTGTTTTCCCCTTATTGACCTCGTATGCAGATGCAGCATGGCTATGGATAATTGTTAAGGATGAGACACTAAGAACCTAACTTGTAATTTAATATCAATGCGAAAAATGCTATTGGTAGTTTTTATTGGAGTTGGAGGTTTCGGTAAATTCAAAATCATGTTATTCAAAGCTAAAGTGAGTATTCAAAGCTTGCTATGGCAATTGTTATTTGCACTCTAAAATTGTCATTAGCACTCCCACTTAATTTATAATTTCTAATAGTTGACCAATATATCATTTCTAGCAAACAAGTTGGTGCAAATTGTGTGATGGGAGATCATGCCTTAAAAAATTTAGTCTTTAAGTTCATTTCTCTCTGTCTATCTTTTTTTTTTTTTGTTGAATAGACATTTTGTTTTTTCAAAGTTATATAATATCAAGGAGAAATAAAATTAGTGAGAATTGAGAACATCTGATCTATTGCTTTCTTTGGTATTTTGCATATTCAAATATTATTGGGATTACATACTATTTTTATCTTTCGTTATTATGTGGTGTTTTTATATTTTGAATTTGTTTGCTATTACTTCATAATGTCATATATATCTTCAAAGTTCCAATTATGACCTAAAATATTTGCTAGTCATGTTTGCTTTGTATTAAGTAAATAGGATAAAAAGGAAAGATAAATAGGAAATAATTTAAAGTTGAAAGTTAAGGTTGTGATCTCGTGTGGTTTTTATAACCTATATGTAGATTAATGTTAAACAAAAGAGTATATATATCATTCAAATTAATAATAGTAGTGTTCGGGCATTTCAATCAATTTCTCAATAGACCAAATAAGAATGGAGTGCAAGTAACAATTCCTATATGTTATTGTTATTGTTGTTGGTTGGTGTAATAAGGTCTTTCTATTAGTTCGATGGAATGTTGATCACAAGATTGATGTTTTCCTTATATTGGCCTTCATGGAAGATGGTGGTAGAAAAACAACTTCACATAGTTTTTAATTTCCGATTGATGTCAACCTCTTTTTCATGTTAAAAGTACTCACAACCTTATGCATACTTATCTGTGTGTGCGCGCGTGTGCATTGGAAGTAACTATCAACGTATTTTCCGGTTTAACACGATCAGGATTTCTGTACTTGTAGGTGGAAGTTTTATGCAACAATCACTGATATATGGTATCATCTGATTCAGATTATAACTCAGATCCAAGTTGGTTGGGTGAAAGTACTTTTTGTCTGCTTGGTATTTTTTGGCAAACGACGGATGCACGAAAGAAGACTCCAAATTCATTTTTGTCAGTTCACGCCTCCTTTGTTGAACCAATTAACTCTGCTATCACTATGTCAATAAATCTTTACTTTTGTAGTTCAGACTGGTTATCGGTGTTATGAAAGTAAATAACCTTAACCAATGAATTCTTTTGTACTTTTCTTGGCATTCTTTTATTCCTACACATGCGATTTTTGAGGTCTGTTTAGCTCTCAGACTATGGGAGCATGTGAAGGGTTGTTTGTGGTGGCTTTTGGGGAGGTCATTGTTATTGAATCTCTGTATTTTTTTTTGTTTTTTTCGTCTCCTTATTTTCCTCGTATGCCATTTGAGCTGTTGATGATTCGTAAGGTTGAGACCTTAATTAAGAATCTAAAATCCAATTCAAAATCAGTGGAAAAAATGCCATTGATAGTTTTATTGAACTTAAAAGTAATGGACTCTGTCTGTCTGTCTGTCTGTCTAATTCTTTTTGTTTTAAAGAAAATGGATTTTTGTTGATTCCTCACTACCCCTATGGGACACGAATCTACAATGATTTATTCACAGGTACAATAATTTAACATCAAACTATTTGCTTGTCTCTTAAAAGTAATGGACTTTTGGAGTGGACGGACGCAAATCATTGTATCCAAAGCCAAAGTCGGTATTGGTTAAAAGACTCAGAACAGTTGAATGAGGAGGCAGCTGAGTATGACGAAATTAGATTGATCAAGTGAATAATAATGTAATTAGAATTAAAATTCGAGGATTAAATTCTTGGAGCAGTGGCCACGGAATCAGCTAGACAAAAGATTTAGTTGGGCAGACCAGAGTTAGATATGAGTGGGTTGGAGGAGGTCGTTATGGTTTTATTATATGCAGGAAAGTGTATACATATTAAATAGATGAAAAATGAATGGGAAAATAGTTTGAATTTTAAAATTCGTTATATTCTTTTGTTCTTCATTACTTCATAGCACAAATACAAAGAATATTTATATATGCCCCAACCGACTTATCATAAGTCTTTACAGTTTTTTATTCCTAGTGATCATAATTAATCTAGATTTTTTTTTTTTTTTTAATGTTAACAAACTAGAAAACCACAATTTGTGTATTTAACATCTAGATTTTTCTTCATAATTTATTTCTAGAATTATCTAATTCAATTATCTAGATTTCAGTTGATGCTAATGATGAATGCAGTGAGAATTATAAAGTTTTGCTTGCCGCAAACATGTGTTCTTTGAGTATAGGGTTAACTATTAACCCGTTATCATCCTCTATGCTTGGGTAAATATGCTGTGTCATGGAAAAGTCGAACGGCTTATCTCTACTAAGTAAATATATTATGATCTTCACTTTTGTTGTTCAGACTGGTTATCAATGTTATGAATGGAAGTGATATTAACAGATGAAGCTCTTTTGTACTTTTCTTGGCAATCCGTACTTGCATGAAACTAGAGCTATCAATTACGGGTCGGATTTGGAACAAATTTGAAAATTCCTAATTTGATAAACTTTTTCAATATCTAAATTCATTACTATAGAGTTCGGATTCGATAAAAAAAAATCGAAACCCAATTGAAAATTTTGATTCAATGAATAGTTGAAAAAAATTTAAACTCAAGTAACCAATAAAAAAATAAATTTTAATTAAGTACAAAATTATTTTAGAATATGTTTAAAAATTATACTTTATTTTGTAAAAAAAATAAAAAATAGTGTATTTTATTCAATATAATGGTTTATATATTGTATTCTATTTAAACTTCTGTATTAACATTATATGCATAAGGTTATTAATCTAGTAAAAAGTATCATTAAAGTTTGGATTCGGATGTTTAACGAATTAGACTACTTGACTCAATTTCCCATAAATTTATTTTGGACTGCGATTATTCATAATTAGATCTAGTCCATTGAATATTTTAATCAGTTAAATATACTAAAATTCGGATCAAACAAGGATTAGATTCGAATTAGAATCCGCTCCATTAATGACAGCCCTATATGAAACTAACTACCAATGGCGTAGAAAAACCTCATACTAAATCCATACAAATTCCCCTTTTCACTCTATACACATATCCGATAATAAAAGTATTAATGTAAACAGAAAAACGAAAAGATAAAAAGAAAAATGAGCCGTAAAAGATCATTTGGGGTTTCAAAATTTGCACCTTTCATTGAGGTGCTCTGAAAAGGATCAAAACCGAATCACTAATAGTCCTTTTGTTATGCTATTTAGGTTTTTGTTCTGGAAATCTTCCAAAATTTTCTATTTTTTGTTGGAATTTTAATTTTTTAACAGTACACTTCAATAATTTTGTGTCTACTTCAGTAATATTTTGTTGGAAATTTGAGATTCTTGCAAAAATAAAATCAAAATTGCCAATTTAAAAATTTATAGGACAAAAATCCAAATAATGTAAACGGAAGAATTAAAACTCAAAATGTGCCAATTCAATGAGTGAAATTTGCATCCACGACACAAGTAAGTTCATTCAAATATGAGGACAATGTCCAAACCAAAAGCCCTTTTAGTATTAGTCTTGCAATGAAACTAGTGAGAATTCTTATTTGGTATTGATTGTTCTTTTGCGCTCATTTCATATCACTTATTTGGGTAACTATCAAAATTCAAATGAAAGTGGCTACTGGTTATTCCCCCACACAATAATAATGCATAGGAAAAGCAAATATTTTGTGTAGCCTATTACTTATATATGTTATGTGAGGAAATTACGAGAAGTAAGGTGGTTGTATCCTAATCAGCAATGTCCCGCTAGAAAAATAAAAATTCCGGCAATATTGGAATTAAAGTTGCCGATTTTAAAAAATTGCAAAAGCTCAAATGGTGTAAATGAAACGATTAAAACCTAAAATAAGTGAACTTACAAGATGAAAACTGCATTTGACCTATGATAGTAACAGCAATTATTATTATACATTTATAATATTTTGTGTAAAATAACTAAAATAATACTTCTATTTTTAATTTGTACATATTATAAACCTCAACAAATGATTAATAGTGGTACTTTTGACTTGAATGTTTAGTAAACATATTTCATATAATACTCTGTGGAGAAAAAACATGTAAAAGAATAGAGAAACAGATTAAGTAGACAAGCAACCAATAACAAACAAAAATATTGAGAATTCTTGGAGAGACAATATTTGGTATCTAAACTCTTACAATACGACTTGGTTGTCTCACACTTAAAAAAAACATAAATCACCAAATATTTATAGGGAGCCTTAGATGATTCTAGAGTACTTATTAACAACTCATAAATTAGAAGACCAAATAACCTAACTTTTACTATTTCAAGGAAGAATTTGGAGAGTCTAATTCTTTCATATCCCTATGAAAGTTAAAGAGACTAAACCTTTCATGTTTTAAATTAATGACAATAATTTCCACATAACTTAATTAGCACAAAACTCAACATACTCGATCGTTAATACTCTATTTTATCAACTATTACAGAGTTATTATATTTATTTAATATCAAATTGTCACGAATTATTAAAAGGTAAAACTATATAAAAAATCTAATACCAATAAAAATATTTATTATATATATACATATATATATATACACACATATATATACGCCATCAACTATCTCAACCGGGGGAAATTCTAGTCCAGACCTAGCTCAGGCAAACCAGTGTTAATCATGTGGTGAGCGGTTTACAATTGCCCTATGCATGGTCAATAATTTAGGGAGAATGACCAATCACTTGGTAAGTGCAATACACTTGCCATATGAATTAATTGATAGGTTCAGCCAAATCAGGTTTGGATTAGAATTTTTCACCAACTGGTGATATTCCAAGTGCTTTTCCTCAAATTTGCACTATATAGAAATATTACGTACTACATAGAAATAATTTCGTGTATTCACCAGAAGGGTTAATTGCAATTTTGATCCTGTAAATATGTCTTTGTCCAATTTTGATCCCATTCGTTTCAAATTTCTCAAATTTGGTCCCATATGTTTTAATATTCTCAATTTTGGTCCCATATATTTTCAATGCTGGCAATTTTGGGACATTTCTAAAATTCTGTCTAATTTTTAACGGCGAAGGCACGCGCTTCACGTGGCCGTTAAATCCCATATGTTTCAAATTTTTGCAAAGTCCCAAAATTGCAAAATTTTGAAACGTATGGGACCAAAATTGAGAAAATTGAAACAAATGGGACTAAAATTGGATAGAATTTTGGTCCCACGTAAGACGCACATGCCTTTGCCGTTAAAGATTAGACAGAATTTCAGAAAAATCCCAAAATTACAAAAATTTAAAACATATGGAACTAAAATTGAGAACATTGAAAGGAATGGAACCAAAATTGGACAAAGGCATTCCTATGAGATCAAAATTGCAATTAACCCTGACCGAAATAAATAAGTGATGATACTCCGAAGAGTGATGTACTCAGAAAAGTGAAAGCTCTTAAACAAGCAAGAACTAATTAGAACACTTGTTCAGATCATAACCTCGACAAGCATACTCCGGAGAACAAAAATTAAGGTCCCAATGCAGAAGTTAATAAGAGAAGTGAATCGACGAAAGGAATTTAGAGTCTATCTCCATTGGCTTGCCCAAAGAAACGAGTAGACCAAAGTACTAATCCTCGCCCTCGCTCAACCAATTACTTGAACCTAAATGAAACTGGAGATCAGTGGTTGTTACAGAGAGCTTCAACCTGCAACAACAAACATCCTAATAAGGTTAAACGCAAAAATACGTTATTAATTCTTGTGCGCTCGCACATTAGAGTTATGTAGAAGGTTTAACATCAAAAGAAGGTTGATAGTGAATGGTATAACAATGAACCCTGTACTGAAAGTACATATGTTCACGGTGAGTACAGCCTTCTATTTTCTCACCGCATTCATCATTAGAATCAATAGCATATTCATCATACTTAGCTCCCTCTGTCCTAGACGCTGTTTCAGGGTTTGTAAAATCGTTTAATGATGCCACCCCACACATACACATAAACGAACACCCAAATTAACCAAGTCAAGGAGAAAAACTATATATATGAAGATGTTTTTCTTTACCACAATCTTGTACAAATGCCAATATAAAGAAAACGACATCAAGCTTGCAAACCAGACTTCATCGAACCAATGACAATAATATTTTTGAGAAGGTAATTTTAAAGTGATCTTTTGACTGTTTCTTTGTTGGTTCCATAAGTCCATCTGCTGAAACTCTTAATTTCAATAAACTATCAATAGCATTTGGATTACTATTAAACCAGAATTCAAGTTCTTAATAACTCAACCCCTGTAAATTACCTTGGAACACTTGTACTAACATGATGACTTTCTTGGAGTTGAAAAGGGCTTTTGGGACAAACTCGAAGAAAAACATGATCCGTAAGGCCTTGAATTGTAACCTTCTTTGCATAATTCTTGTCAATATCTAACAAATAGAAGTTGCTATCTTGCTGCAGAAGAACCTGCCCTTGGCTCTCCAAATAAGCTACAGGCTTGAGGATCCCCAGTGAGAAGCTATTATCAAACTTCTGAAGCGAAAACAACTTTGTCCACGACGTTTCTACTCCATATTCTCTCATCACCCATACAATTAGGTGGTTCATTGAATAATAGTAATTCAAAACCAAGCATCCACCCAAAACACTTAAATTCATATAAAGCCCTTCACAGGGTTGGGGAGGCGGCGGCAGCTGGCTGTAATTTTCGGTCCCAAGGTCGAGCACGATTATCATATCCCCCGACCACCAGTGCAACGAGCCATTTAGAAAAACCCCATGATCACTCCAACACCGAAAATCAACGGGAAAATCATTGATCACCCTCCAAGAATCCAATTTCAGACTATAAACAAAAGTCCTGTACAGAGAGTTTTCTTTATGGCAAAGTTTACCTATCCTCACAACTTTGTAGTCATGGGCACAATAATCATACCCAAGCCCAAGGCTAAACGTGTACGAATTGCTATCGATATAGGGCAAATTGTGGAGGTATCGGGTTAACGGGCTCCATATCACCATTGAGGTCTTTTTCTTGTAAATTCTTGAAAAGAGGATGAGGCCATTGCATGAGCCCACGGGCAAAAAGTTACGTGAGTAGTCACTCATGTGGTGGCTCAATGTCTCGATAGGGGTCGCCTCTATGGTCTGGCTGCTGCAGCCATGGCCGAAGTTTTTAAAGGAGTCCAAAGACACAGACAAAACGGAGTCCAAGGGCAAAGAAAAAAAGCAATGGCCTATTGTATTTTTGATGAGGAGAGGGATTGAAGAGTAGTGTAGATTGCTGGTGAGGGCTACGATGAAGGATGGGTCGTCGATTATGCGGCGCCATGCCTTGCAGACGACCTTGAAGCGGAGTAGCGACTCGACTGGCGCTCGGTGGAATATTTCACGCAAGATTTCGGAGGGGATGTCGGACATTTTCGAAGATGTGAAGACGGTGATGGACTGAGGAGGGCTTAGGGTTTTGGGGAATTTTGAGGGATTTGGCCGCTTAGGAAGTCCCGTTATTCTTTACTTATTACACATGAAAATTATACAATTTTAAATTTGATTTGTATAAATATATAGTAATTCATAATTATTTAAAAAGAATCAACACTTATCCAAAATGAATATAAGATATGCTATATTTTAATTCAAATTAAATAATAAAATTATTATTTTATCTATTGTTTTATTTACAATATTTATCAATAACTCTATAGTTTAGAATTATGTGCCACTTTCTTTTGCGTAAATTTTAGAAAAAAATTCGTATGATATGATTGTACCAAAATCTAATATCAAAATTGAATATATTATGTTATCAATGGAAATTTTGGATATATTAATGTGTTGGTTACATTTTCAGAGTGTGATTTTAGAAGACCTATATCATGCTAAAAACTTAATTAATTTATTTTTATTAATCTATTATTATATATAAATAAAGTATTACTTTTTATGCCTTGATACAGGATAAATACTAATTGTTCAAGTAAAATGAGTGGGTTACCTAATGAATAGGTTGTTTAAGATTTTATTATGATATTATATTTGTAATCCACCATATTTATCCCATTCTTTTATTGCATGGGCGCACTAAAACACAAACCATTTAAAAAAATCCGGCCAATTGCCATGCCACGTCATCATCTGTATGAATTTAATAATTAAAACTTACATTTTTCAAACACATTTTGAACTTTACAAATAATATTTATATTATTTATATGAAACATTTAGTATGTGTATCGTACATATTTTTTGTAATACTTGATGAATAAGAGTCAATTGTTATTGTAGTTATTTAAAATCTAGCACGCATTAAAAAAAATTTATAAGTTCAGTATATCAACATTATTAATCAATATTAATTGAATGTCATATAAATAAAGAAATCATAATAGGGAATTGTTATTGGTACTCTAAAGTTGTTACTGACACTTCATTCTTACTCTTTTTATTAGAGATTTAACTAAAATACCCATTTATTTTAAAATATAATAAGATACACTTTATTCCCTCAACTACATACTATATCTCATTCACTGCCTTAAAGTATTAAGTACAACTCATACGCCATTTAATTGAAAAATAAGTCAAAATTGCCCTTACACTACTCCAATATATACAATTAAACTATAGTTAGCATTTTAAATTGAACTCCAAATCCTTTATCAGCTATAAAAATTAATTTTAATTTTAATTTTAAAAAACTCGATAGCTTAAGTAAATAGAAATAAAAACAAAGTTAATAAGTTATTGTAATAATACCTAAATATTAAATATGGAAAAACTATTCGAATTCTTTAACTTAATAAATTTATTAAGTATAAATTTTAAGCGAAGTTTGACTATTTTGATAACAAAATGGATAAATATTTTTTATTCATGATTTAAATATGTTTTTTATACTAAATTAATTATAATACAATTACTTAAATGTGAACAATTTAAAAAACTGTGAATACCCATTCAATTTTTCTATTTAGAAAAAGAAAGATACACATTTAAGTAATTAATGAAATATAATTACTCATATATTTAAAAGAGTCTAAAGTTTACTTTTGATTGAAAAGTAAATAACTTGATTTTTAGTTAAAAATATATTGAAAATTAAATTTAGATTATAAATTGAAATAAATACTTTGTATACACACACACACACACACACATATTTGTATAGAGTTAAGGATACTTTTGCCGAAGTATATTATTGGAGGGAGGGAGGGGTTTTGGGTGTTACATTTATTAGTTTATAGAAGTATATGATATATAGCCTATAATTAAGGGGGTAAAGTATATTTAATCATATTCTAGAATAAAAGGGCATTTTGGGCAATTTTTCAATATAAAAATGAAGGGGTAATTGCTTTTATTGTCCTCTAGATTTAGGGTATTTTCGATTTTGCCCTCTATGTTTCAATTTCTTCAATTTTGTTCTCTCCGTTTATAAATTTTTTCATTTTTATCCTATTTTGGACATAACTTATCATTGGTAATGATGTTGCGATTTTCCAACAATTTTATGCTGAAGTGGACATCCAATTAGCATTTTTGTGCTGAAGTGGTCATCTAGTTGGCATTTTTATGCTGAAGTAAACATCCAATTAGTTTTTTTATGGTGAGGGGACATATATATAATTAAAAAAAAACTATAAATTAAACTAACAATTAAATTAAACATATATATAATTTTAAAAACATAATGTGTATATATATACATACACACAAACACACAAGTATGTATATATATATAAATCCTAGCACCACCCCCCAACCCAACCACCTCGAGCCGCTGCCGCCCCTACCCCCAACAACCCCACCTGTTGCCGCAACCACCGCCACCGCCACCCCTGCCCCCTGCCCCAACAACCCCAACCTTTGCTGCCGCCACCACCACCTCCCTCAACCCCAACCACATCCCATCCGTCGGTGCCGCCCGTACCCCCAATTGCCCACCTGTTGCCCCCCACCTCTAACCGCCCCCTCCCTCTCCCTCTCTCTCTCTCTCTCTCTCACTACTAGAAAAAAAGGCTTTTAGCCACGGATTTTAGCCACGGATTTGGCAAAAAAATCCGTGGCCAAGGGAATCAACCACGGCTTAGCCACGGATTTTTTCCGTGGCTAAAAGTGGCGTGGCTAACCAGGGCCACGGCTTAGCCACGGCCGAACCGTGGCTATTAGCCACGAGCCAACCGTGGCCAACGCTGGCTACACAAACTGTGCACGGGGCCTGGCCGTGGCTAAGGGCCACGGCTTAGCCACGGTCAAGTCGTGGCCACGCCGTGGCCCTTAGCCACGGTCTAGCCGTGGCCAAGCCGTGGCATTTAGCCACGGTCAAGCCGTGGCCCTTAGCCACGGTACTTAGCTACGGTCAAGCCGTGGCCCTTAGCCACGGCACTTAGCCACGGTCGGGCGGTGGCCAAGCCGTGGCACTTAGCCACGGTCGGGCAGTGGCCACGCCGTGGCCCTTAGCCACGGCTCTGCGGTGGCTAATCCGTGGCTAATTCAGCCAGAAAATAGTAAATTCCATTTGTTTTCGTTCCGAACCAGCCTGCAATCAAAAAACCCAAACATTCCAATGTATCCAATCAAGATGACAATCACAGATCGTCCAATACCAAATGCATCATCAAATTAAACAGTAAAATAACGATCACGGATCGTCCAACACCAAATGCATCATCAAATAGAAACCAAAATAACGATCATCCAACAAACACCAAATATTTCGTCGACTAAAATGTAGAAAGATTCAAATATTGCTAATAGTAGTTAGAGAGTACAAGTTATTAACAAATCAAGACGTGTCAATGTCTAAAAAGGTCCAACATCATCATCATCATCATCATTATCATTGTGCTCGTCATCACGTATGTAATTTGGAGGAGTGTGTCTAAAGGTGGATCGCTGTCCTCCCGATGAAGTCCTACGAGAACCCCTCTGTTGGGAGGGGGTGGACTGTACATGTACATGAGGTGAACCAGCTGACGGGTGTGGCTGATTAGGCGAAGAGGCGCCTGCTCCTTAGGTCAAAAGTTGAATGCTCTGAAGCACGGCATTGAGGGTCTGCTTCACCTCAGTTAATTCAGATGATTGTCTCTCCTCGAACCTGTCGAGCCTTCGCCTCAACTCAATCGTACCCGGATCCTCCCATTTCGGAGGATAAGTCTGGGAGCTCGAACTTCCCGTACTAGGTGATCCACCTGGCACGCCGTACCACCGACCCTTATTCGGTTTAGCCACAGTCTCCTTCCACACCTATGAATCCGTGAATATAATTAGATTTAGTCACAATATATCATTAATATGTATCTATATATTATATTAAAATATGAAAAAAATAAAAGTTATTTTGTTTTACATCGAGCTTGGATGGTCGAGATAGGGGGGTGCCATCAGCAGATTGAGGAGGCGGCTGGGAATTAATTTCTTCCCACTTCTTCTTAAATGCGTTCTACGAGTTTTGAGGTTGAAACATTAGTTACAATGTTAAAAAAAACCAATTTTATAATTGAAAAATAATGAATACTCACAAATGAACGCTCCGCCCTCTGATCAGCCCATTTCATTTCCCCATTCTCATCTTTATAAGAGTAAAGATGTAGGAATGACTGGTCCACGGTAGGACTATACCTCAATTGAGCTTCCTGTGATAAGACATGTAATATTTTAATACTATATAACACAATAATCACCCGTATAAGGTCAAATTGAAGTACTTATGAAATACACATACTAACCAGCTCGTCATTATAAGTTAGGTGAGATTTGGAACCACCTTTGTGGCCGGTTATTCCCCTTCCACAAGAATCGGATGCCCGATTAGCTTTGTTCACTGCGCTCTTTTTAAGAAAATTGGGCAACCCCCATTTTGCTAGCAGCTCTTGCCAAGCGTCCTCTCTGATCCACTCCGGCCTCTTATTATTACGACGAGCCTTGTTAAGCCTATTCTTCAGGAGCTCTGATCCCTTATGCTCAAAAGTTTTCCAAATAGCGTCATGTTGGTCAGGTCGCCAATAATATACCCTCTACACAATGAAAAAACAGAGAACTTAATACATTATGAATGAAAAAAACGTAAAAGAAAATTTGTAAATGCATCAAGACTTACTTGGAATTCGCCGAACCACATGTGTCTAGTTTGTATAGGGATCTCCTTCCACCTCTCCCATGGCTCTGTATACCCGTTTGTGAAAATACGGGCGATCGTCCTCACGGTCTCCAAAGCAAGATTGAACCTAATAAATATAACTGTTATTTAAACAACAATCAAAAAGTGAATAATTATAACGTAAAGGCAATACAAAAGCAAACTTACTCATGTCCCCGTGGATAAATAACCATCTTTCCATCAATTCTGTTATTATCGGAAGTCTCCGTCGGCATATCATCAGTAATAGGCTCATCATCGCTAGGGATTGGTGTCTGATGATGAGAGTCGTCATACGACTCGTCTCGAATGTGAATGCCCGTCGTAGGGGGCATGTGGAGGCCACGGCGGTTGGAACCTCCTTCACTACTAGTGACCTTGTTCTTTCCCTTTCTAGAACCTGTCATCTGCATTCATAATAAAAACATCAAACAGCACAAACCTGTTATATTTATATTAAAAAATTCATAGCAAAAATATCACTTAAGATGAGTCTTTTCACATGACATTAAATATTTCATTCGGCCACTAAACAACAATCATAGCAATCACACACACACATATATATATACATGTTTATAGCAAATAAAAATCAAACCAAACAAAATATTCATTCATAGTAAATATTACTCATCATCATCTTCGTCTTCTTCATCTTCATTTTCTTCACCTCCGTCTTCGTCTTCGTCTTCAACATCATCGTCATACTGAGGCATATTTTCATCATCATCCTCCTCATCTTCTTCAAACTCAGAGTTTAATTCTTCAGCCTCGACACTTTGACCCAATTCATCAACTAATATATGATCATTAGTCATGTGCTCAGTGTATAATTGATTGACCTCTTCAACAGCACCCGTAGAATCTGCAAGATTACCCGTCGGTTCATTATCGATGACACCATTCACGCAGCCAGATGACTCTTGCAATGGGTCATCAGTATTATCTTGGCTCACAACTCGACTCCGTGGTCTTGTTTTGATAACAAATCGCCACTGCGATTTATCTCTTCTAGTACCGGGGTGAGGGACGTAATACACTTGAGATGCATGTTGCGCAAGGATGAAGGGATCATCTTTCGGGTATCTCTCATTTATTTTTACTTCAATAATATCATACTGGGGGTGTATCTTTATACCCCTATTCGATACCGAATCAAACCAAATACATTTGAACATCACAACCTCTTTTTGAGGCTCACCAGGATACTCTAATTTGATAACTTCCTTGAGCATACCATAAAAGTTTGTACCCCCATCACTTATTACACAAACGCCAGAATTTGAGGTCTTCGTATGTGGGGTCATATCTTCTGTATGAAACATATATCCATTACAGTAGAACCTATTGAAGGTCTTGACCTTCTTCATTGGACCCCAAGCCAAATCAAGCAAATACTGATTTTCAACATTATTTTTTGGATTATGCGCCTACATAAACGAATATTTTCAATCAATATATTATATGAAAGATTTTTTTTATGTATAATGGCTAAGTATTTATTATGTATAATGAATTACTCACATAGAGTTTAAACCATTCAACAAAATTATTCTCGACAGATTCCTCAATCTCTTGCTCAGTTAGGTGTGGCCAATTGTATTGAACGACTGATTTATACATCCTACAAAGTATTGAAAATTTGTCAGTGTCATCTTAACAAATTATATATAAATTGTTAAAGATAACACTTACTCAAGTATGGGGACAACTTCTTCACAATTGATAAGTACATGTAATGCAGCTTTGCTCCACTCATCATCAGTCAAATAACGTTCCTTGCATTTTCTTCCTGACTTACCAGCTCGTTTGAATACAGACAAAGTATAATGTCGCTCATCATCAGAACAGACGTCGTCCTCATTACGACGAGGTCTTTTACTTTTGGTGTGGATGTGACTTTCAAAATAATAAGATGAAAAATACGACAACTCTTGATTTAAGTATGCCTCACATATTGATCCTTCAACTTTTGCTCTGTTCTTCACCATTCCCTTTAAGTTATGTAAGTACCTACAAACGTAAGTTGTTTTAAGTTTTTATAATTGATAGTTTCCATTATTTCTTTTAATACATGAAATTTAAAATTCATAATTATTTAAACTACCTCTCGAAAGGATACATCCACCGGTATTGCACTGGACCACACATCGCAGCTTCAAACGGCAAATGTACAGTCAAGTGCTCCATTGAGTCAAAAAATCCAGGCGGAAAAATGCGTTCCAATTTGCATAAAATAATAGGAATGTTACTCTCCAATTGTAATAGATTTGCCGCACTTAACTCTGTTGAGCACATTTCTTTAAAAAATTGACTTATTTCCGTTAAAGGCTTCCAAACATTAGGTGCGAGTGCATTTAGCGCCATTGGAAGCAAACGTTGCATAAAGACGTGACAGTCATGGCTCTTCATACCAAGCAGGTTTGTTCCAGATTGATCAACACAGTTTCCCAAGTTCGATGCATACCCATCAGGCATCTTCAAACATTTAATCCAATCACATAATTCGCGGCGTTGTTCAATGGTTAAAGTGAAAGTGGCCTGTGGCTTCAACACTTTACCGTTTGGAAGATACTGTAGATGTAATTCCGGACGCTTGCAATACTCCAACAAGTCAAGTCTAGCCTTCTCGTTATCTTTTGTTTTGTTTTTTACATCCATGACAGTATTTATTATGTTGTCAAAAAAAAATTTCTCAATGTGCATTACATCCAAATTGTGGCGGACAATATTATCCTTCCAATAGGGCAACTCCCAAAATATGCATTGTTTGGTCCAATTGTGGTCCACACCGTAACCTGAAATTTTAGAGTGCTTGACGGGCAAATCGGTTACTTTGGGCAAGTGCTGCACGACATCCCAAGTTGTATCACCCGTCATTCGAGAGGGAGCCGCAGATCGCTCGCGTCTTCCTTTCAAAAAGGCATCTTTATTATGCCTAAAAGGATGAGTCTCTGGCAAAAATCTTCTGTGGCAATCAAACCACGTTATTTTTCCACCATGCTTCAATCTGAAAGATTTTGTATGGTGTATACATATTGGACATGCCAGTCTCCCGCACGTCATCCACCCCGACAACATTCCATATGCAGGAAAGTCATTAATTGTCCACATAAGGGCAGCTCTTAAACGAAAAGTTTGTCTACTCGACACATCGAACGTTTCAACCCCATCTGACCACAACTTTTTCAACTCGTCAATTAAAGGTTGCAAATACACATCAATTCTGTCCTTTGGATTGCGCGGCCCAGGAATCAAACATGTCAAAAACATATATGGGGCAGTCATGCACATTTCGGGAGGTAAATTATAGGGGGTAATAATAACCGGCCAACAAGAATATGATTTCGAAGTTTGGTTGAAAGGATTAAATCCATCAGCACACAGTCCAAGTCTAATATTTCGCGGTTCAGCGGCAAAGTTTGGGTGTTTCTCATTGAAATGCTTCCACGCTATGCCATCCGATGGATGGCATAACGTATCAGACTTTGCTATATGCTCATGGTGCCACCTCATTTGCTCGGCTGATTTTTCAGAAGCATACAATCTTTTCAAACGTGGGATTAGTGGCATGTAGTGCATTCTTTTGTAAGGAACACGTCTATTGCTCCCCGTACGAGATAGTTTAAACCTAGGATGCTGACATAATGCACATTCATCCAAGTGAGTATATTCTTTATAATACAACACACACCCTTGCACGCAGCAATCAATTTTCAGAGATATCAGTCCTAATTTTCTCGTTAATTTTTTGGCTTCATAATAATTGTTGGGAACATGATTGTCTATCGGATTTGATGTTTTTATAAGATCAGCCATTCTATCGAAGCATCCTTGTGGCATATTATAATCTGATTTCAATGTCATCATTTGAAGAGTCAGTGACAATTCCGTGTGTGACTCACATCCTGACCATAACGGACGGTTTGCTGCCTCCAACAAATCATAAAATTGTTGAGCTTCGTTATTATGAGGTTGTTCAATAATATGACTCATTCCAGCAGCATTTCGTTCAGAATTTTGCCCCGTCCTATTTTCATGACCACAAGTCTGTCCCATAGCATCATAGACCATATTTTTGTAATTTCTTAAACCGGCGTTGTTATTGACATGATTGTACGCACTTGGACCGACACCATCAACATTCCAATTTTCTAGAGCAATCTCCCCATGTGCAGTCCAATACCAATAATTTGGTTGAAATCCATACTTTAAAAGATCATATTTTACATTGTTAGCACTCTTGTATTTTTCATTTTCACATATAAAATACGGACACCTAATACAATCGTTGTCAAGTTTGTATTGTGGTTGTGATGTTGCAAACTCAATAAACTGACACAAACCCAATAAAAATTCATTCGTAAGATCTGTTCGATCGGGCAATAACCGATTGTACATCCAACTTCGACTCATACGTATATTATCCATTTTCTGTAACAAATATAATTATGTCATTTAGTCACTACTGAACAATCACATTTAAACTTTGCCAACAAACATATATGTAAAGACAATATCAATAAAACTGTATTCATCAAAGCATATCAACAAACAACATAGAATCCCCACAACATATCTCATCAAATCATATTTATAAACTTACATATCTTATCAAAGCCTATCTCATCACAACATGCATCTCATCAAAACATATCCCTAAATGTATATACTACCGTACAAACATGCATTTCATATTCGTAATCAAATTTTACGAACAAACGAACCAATATTACACTTCTCATTCACCAATATCAAATGTTTCCAAAATAAAATATAACTCAATTAATACATACACACATATACATTTTGAAATACATATATATCCCAATTAATACATACACACATATACATTTTCAAATACATATATATCTCAATTAATACATACACACATATACATTTTCCAATACATATATATCTCAAAATAAATTTTGGGAAAATTAAATCATACCTTCAATTTTGGAACACCAAACTTGTGAATATTTAAAAACCTAATAATAATTACCAAAAAAATCAAAACAAACAAACAAATATTAGATATAATTCAAATTAAAATACAAAAAAATATAAAAAAATAATAATGAGGGGGGGGGGGTAAGGGGCTGGAAGGGGGGGGGGGTAGGGGGTGCGGTTTGGGCTGGGAGTTGGGGGGGCGGGTAGGGGCTGGTGGGTGGGGGGCGGGTAAGGGGCTGGAAAGGGGGGGGGCGCGGAGGGGGGGGGGGCGGTTTGGGCTGGGGGTTGGGGGCGCGGGTAGGGGCTGGTGGGTGGAGGGGAAGGGGGCGGGGCTGGGGCTGCCTTGGGGGGGGGGATTCGGGATTGGGGAGGGGGAGGGGGGAGGGGGGGCTGGGCGGGTTGGGGAGGGGGGAGAGCGGCGGGCGGCGGGGGCAAGGGCGGCGGCGGCGGTGTGGACGACGGCGGGGGGCGCGCCAGGTGGGGGGGGTTGGGGGGACGGTGACGGGGACGGGGGGGGGGGGGGGTTACCTTGGTAGGAGGAAGAAGGGGGAGGAGAGAAAAAAAAAGTCAAGTGTTGAATATATATGCTTCACTTAGCCACGGATTAGCCACGGCTAAGCCGTGGCTAAATTTCAAATTAGCCACGGCCTGGCCGTGGCTAATCCGTGGCCAAGTGAAGCCACCGATCTATGTTAGCCACGGCTTGGCCACGGATTAGCCACGGCCAGGCCGTGGCTAACATATATTTATTTATTTTTTTTCGTGTTTCACATTGGTATTTTTTTATCCGTGGTTGATACGTTTTTAATTTGCGTTATTCCTAATATTTCAAATTAATTACACTAACATAATATTATAATATAATTAGAGCCATCATTCGTAAATCGGAAAAGTATATATACATATATATTATATATATATATAACAGATTAATCAACATAAACGACAACATATATCGATCGCATCCGTGCTTATAAGTAATCTTCTATATATAATAGATTTCATATATATATATATATATATTTAGTTATGATATTTTATTTGAATAATAATCAAAGTTGAAATAAAACATTTATTGTTTTATTGTAAAAATAGAATTAAATACAGATTATTAAAATTTAATAAGGATTTTTTTTTTTTAAAAAGGCCCTTAGCCACGGCCAAGCCCTAGCTAGACCGTGGCTATTAGCCACGGCTTGACCGTGGCTAAGTTAGCCACGGTCCATCCGTGGCTAAGGGCCTGTTATTACAAAAAAAAAAAAAAAAATCTTTAATTTACGTTGTAATTTACGATCAAAATATATAAATTTATATTTTACGTTTAAAATATATTAATTATATATAATATCTACGTTTAAAATATATAAATATATAAAATATATGAATATTTTTAAATAATTCTATATCAATATAAACATATATATATATATATAAATGTATATATATGTTGATAGGCTAATCCGTGCTTATAAATACTCTTCTATATGTAATACTCTTCCTATATATAGTAATATATATTATTGATTGTAATTACGAAACTTAAATTCGAATTAATGTATACCTTCGTAGATCGATTGAAATGATAACAACACATATGTATATGTGTGTTCATATATAGACATTGCTCATATATATATATATATATAACACAATAATGATTATCGTAAAAATAGATTTCATATATATTTAGTTATGATATTTTATTTGAATAATAATCAAAATTGAAATAAAACATTTATTGTAAAAATAGAATTAAATACAGATTATTAAAATTTAATAAGGATTTTTTTTTTAAAAAAAGGCCTTTAGCCACGGCCAAACCGTGGCTAGACCGTGGCTATTAGCCATGGATAGACCGTGGCTAAGTTAGCCACGGTCCATCCGTGGCTAATAGCCACGGTCTAGCCACGGCTAGGCCGTGGCTAAGGGCCTGTTATTACAAAAAAAAAAAAAAATCTTTAATTTACGTTGTAATTTACGATCAAAATATATAAATTTATATTTTACGTTTAAAATATATTAATTATATATAAATCTACGTTTAAAATATATAAATATATAAAATATATGAATATTTTTAAATAATTCTATATCAATATAAACATATATATATAAATGTATGTATATGTTGATAGGCTAATCCGTGCTTATAAATACTCTTCTATATGTAATACTCTTCATATATATAGTAATATATATTATTGATTGTAATTACGAAACTTAAATTCGAATTAATGTATACCTTCGTAGATCGATTGAAATGATAACAGCACATATGTATATGTGTATTCATATATAGACATTGCTCATATATATATATATAACACAATAATGATTATCGTAAAAATAGATTTCATATATATTTAGTTATGATATTTTATTTGAATAATAATCAAAGTTGGAATAAAACATTTATTGTAAAAATAGAATTAAATACAGATTATTAAAATTTAATAAGGATTTTTTTTTAAAAAAAAGGCCCTTAGCCACGGCCAAGCCGTGGCTAGACCGTGGCTAAGTTAGCCACGGTTCATCCGTGGCTAATAGCCACGGTCTAGCCACGGCTTGGCCGTGGCTAAGGGCCTGTTATTACAAAAAAAAAAAAAAAAAATCTTTAATTTACGTTGTAATTTATGATCAAAATATATAAATTTATATTTTACGTTTAAAATATATTAATTATATATAATATCTACGTTTAAAATATATAAATATATAAAATATATGAATATTTTTAAATAATTCTATATCAATATAAACATATATATATATAAATGTGTATATATGTTGATAGGCTAATCCGTGCTTATAAATACTCTTCTATATATAATACTCTTCCTATATATAGTAATATATATTATTGATAGTAATTACGAAACTTAAATTCGAATTAATGTATACCTTCGTAGATCGATTGAAATGATAACAGCACATATGTATATGTGTGTTCATATATAGACATTGCTCATATATATATATATATAACACAATAATGATTATCGTAAAAATAGATTTCATATATATTTAGTTATGATATTTTATTTGAATAATAATCAAAATTGAAATAAAACATTTATTGGAAAAATAGAATTAAATACAGATTATTAAAATTTAATAAGGATTTTTTTTTAAAAAAAGGCCTTTAACCACGGCCAAACCGTGGCTATTAGCCACGGATAGACCGTGGCTAACTCAGCCACGGTCAAGCCGTGGCTAATAGCTACGGTCTAAGCCGTGGCTAAGGGCCTGTTATTACAAAAAAAAAAAAAAAATCTTTAATTTACGTTGGAATTTACGATCAAAATATATAAATTTATATTTTACGTTTAAAATATATTAAATATATATAATATCTACGTTTAAAATATATAAATATATAAAATACATGAATATTTTTAAATAATTCTATATCAATATAAACATATATAAATGTATATATGTTGATCGATGCATCCGTGGCTATAGTCTACATATATATATAGTTACGTATATATAGTTTTACACATATAGATATATATACATATAAGAACAATTAATTAATTACGTATTAATTTATTTGTAATTTTTTTTAAGTTCTAATAGGAAATGGAACGGACGCATTTATCGTTAAAAAACGATTTAAATCGAGCACTTCGAAACTGAATAAGTCAAAAAGAAAAAGAAAAAAAAAGAAACCGTACCCCTTTAGCCACTGATTAGCCGTGGCTAATAGCCACGGTCTATCCGTGGCTAACTTTGAAGCCGTGGCTAACAGATACGGCATGGCCACGGGTAGCCGTGGCTGATTTAGCCACGGTAAAGCCGTGGCTAACGGATACGGTATGGCCACGGCCAAGCCGTGGCTCATTTAGCCACGGCTCATCCGTGGCTAACGGACACGGATAGGCCACGGCCAAGCCGTGGCTAGACCGTGGCTATATATTGGCGGCAAAAGCCGCACCAAAGTTAGCCACGGACTCAAGCCGTGGCTAAATTAGCCACGGCTTAGCCGTGGCCAATCCGTGGCTAAAACTGAAAAAAATTTTCCCCCCTAATCCGTGGCTAATCCGTGTCTAATCCGTGGCTAATAGCCACGGCCTGGCCACAGATTTTTCCCGTGGTTAAAATCCGTGGCTATTTGCTCTTTTTCTAGTAGTGTCTCTCTCTCCCTCTATTTATCTCCATCCCTCACCAGATCTCTCTCTCTCCATCCCTCCCCCTCACCAGATCTCTCTCTCTCTCTCTCTCTCTCTCTCTCTCTCTCCTGGGCTGCAATCGGCGGTCAGAGGCAATAGGCGGCAAGATGTAAGATTTATATGTGTGTGTGTGTATGTATGTGTGTGTATGTGTATCTATGTGTTTGTGTGTGTATATATATATGTGTGTATGTGTTTGTGTATTTATGAAAATACATATGCATGCCAACTAAGATCCACTTGTGTTTTTTTTTTTTTTTGTTTTTTTAAGGTTATTGTATTATGTGGCTACCAAATAATCTATTGAGGTGGAAAATAACAAAAAAATAAATGTCACACCTGCACCAAATTACAAATTCCGTCCAAATGGTGTGGCACATCAGCACCGGCGAGAAGTTATGTCCAAAATAAAATAAAATTGAGAAAAAAAAAACAAACGGAGAGGATAAAATTGAAAAAATTGAACGGAGAGGACAAAATTGAAAAAATTGAAACGGATAGGGCCAAAACGAAATCACCCTAAATCTAGAGGACAAAAAATGCAATTATCCCTAAAAATGAATTAGTGGAGTGTCAATAATAATTTTGGAGTGCCAATAACAATTTCCATCTTAATATTCGAAAAGGCTATTTTGCATTTAAATAAATAAATAAATAATGTATCATAATTACATACGAAATATTTTAAGATACATAGAATTATTTAAGAATAAATACAAGCATGATATTATATGAATGATATGTATATATATATTGCTTTTGATTAGATTTTGTTTTATATGCGCAGTTTGCTCGTACATCAGTCATCCGTGTGACACCAACTAATTTTATTAATAATAGTGAAGCCTTATTATTGTTGTATTCTAATTTGTGATTTTATGATTATTTTTTATTTCAGAAAAATAGAGTTTAAACATATTCAAAGTTGTCCTTTCGAATATATACTATTGAAAATGTTTGTTCTATAAGTATCTTTTGAGCTAAGAGACTCGAGTTGGGATCATTTTGAACATGAAAGATTAAAACGAGGCTACTCTTTAAAATATATTTAGACGGTATAATGCTTCTGAGGGTTGAATTTGGAATCTTATCAAATTTGAGGCCAAATTATAAATATAAAAGAACCCAGGACCACAATTTAATTTTGGAGAAGTTAAAAAAAAAAAAAAAAGGAAGAAGGAGATCAGCTTGTGTTGGAAAATAGACACGTCTTACTTCCTTTAAATTCCTCTCTTTTCGTTTTGAGGTGCCGCCTATACTAATACAACCTCAACTCTTGATACTATATAAATTATATATACAAACACGTACGCATATCTATGTCTCTGTGTGTGAACAAGCAAAATTTCCTTCTCTTTGCTTTCTTTCTCATGTTAATTGCTTATTAATTGATTGCTTCCACAATTTAATTAGTATCATCATAAAATAATAAGCTCTTTTTAGTAAATTGAGAATGGGTTACTAGTTGTCCTCTTGATTAGAGCTAATAAAAAAAGTATGCTTCAAAATTTCATATATTCAAGTACTTTCCTTTTATAATTCAAGAATCTATTATTTTGTTAGTTTGATTAATGAAACACAGTGTACAAACCGAATCTTTCAAATATTTATACTTTTATTCTCTGATGAATAGCTAGAAATCGATTGAAATATGCTATTAACTACAAAGTATTTATTTAATTATATATATAATATATCATTAATTGTTAATTGACGACATAAGCTAATCAGGTTTCTTGTCTATGTGTGTGTGTGTATACACACACGTGAATAAGAATAATGAAAGTGACTTACAATCAATTCCAATAAGGGTAATGATCAAGTAGTTAATCGGGTGTGACTATTTAATAATAATAGGAAACTACAATTGATACTTCTTTCATGTTTAGAAACTTTGTGGTAAGATTTCTAAATTCAAGTGATCGAACGATGTATAGGAACTCAATGACCAAACCACGATGTAAAGTAGCTTATTTGGGGGTGGACAATTTCCTAAAATTAGATTTTTTTTTTCCTGATGTTTTGGCTTTTAAGTCACTATTGCAACTTAATTATCTATACCATTCATAAATGATGGTTTGTGATACCGCAACACTAATTTTTTAAATTTCCTAGTATACCCTCAATATCCTAATATGCTCATGAAAATTTGAAGGCCCAAAATGAAATTTTATTCCCCTATTACCGTAATACATAATTTCAACTTTATCCAAAAAATTCACGTTCTCATAATTCTTAAACTTCTTCCGTGTTTTCACAACTCTTTTAACCTCTGTCACATTTATCTAACCAATTAATTAGTTTCAACTTAAATCTTCTTCCTTTCTCAATTTCATCTATATCTATTTCTATATCTATACTATATCTATACTAGGTAAAATTACACTTTTAGTCCTGTAACTTTGGATTTGCTAACACATTTGGTCCTGTATCTTTTTATTGACAAATGTTGTCCTGTAATTTTACATAACCTTTTTTTTCGCACATTGGTCCTTAAGTCAATTTCCGGCCAAAATCAAAATTTTCCGGCCAAAATAACATGTTTTGCACGTGATTTTTAAATATCTTTGTAAAATCCATTTATTTACCACCCAACGGTTAAAAAGAATAGCCTCCAACGACTAGATCAGAAATCTCCTCCTTTTATAATCCTATCCCCAAACTTGAATTGGTACACAAAATTGGGAGATGATTTGCTAAAATTGACAGCACGAAGAGTGATCATTCTTCGAGGTTAGGGCTTTTCAATTTTTGAGTAATTTTGCATGGGAGATTCATGAAAGAAGGAAGTGTTGTCAATTGCAGGTGTGGCCATCCATGTAAGCTAAGATGTTCGTGGATTGATGATAATCCTAGGAGGTTTTATTCTTGTGAAGATTACTAGGTTTGTATTAATTTTGACATTTTTAATGTTATTTGGAGTAATTTTTTGTTGTTTTGACATCCTTTATGTTATGTTTTCATTTTATTTTTTTTGGGTAATGCAGAGGGGTGGGCGCAGTAATCGGCGGGGATGTGATTTTTTCATTGGGGAGAACCCTCTAATGTGTCCAAGAGCAGTGATAGTTATACATGGGTTGTTGCGTAATATTAGGGAGGAAGACGCAGAAATCATGAAGTGGAAGGTGGCATTTATAGTTGTGGTGGTGTTATTTGTAACTATTTGGTTGTTTATGGTTTGATGGTATCTGGAAAAATAATGTTGGATTGCATTGGGTAGGATTTCTTGTTGTTTTTAAGGCGTGTCTTAGTTGTATGGAAGGAAGTGCTTACGGCAACGGCCCGTTTCATGAGGTCATGTTCATTGTATTTTGATATGTAATCCTTTGTTATTATCAATGTGAAGTTCGTCTTTAGATTGTTAAATGGTTATTGCAATAGCAATTCTTATTTTGTTCCCTTGTTGAAACTTTTGTTATAAAGATACAAATGGCATCATAGGGTGAAATATGGAAGCTTGCTTATAAACTGAAAAAGCCCCTTTACTTGCTCCATACAAGACAGGAGATGATATCAAAATGTGATACTTAATTTATTCAGGGTTTTTAGCATAATAGATATGTATCTCACCTTTAGCGGCGTGGGTATTACTAAGGGTTTGAATTATGGCTGTGTGGTGCAAAAAATGTATGTGCATATTATTAAAAAAATGTTGTACTTACTTTGTGTTTAACAAATTAATCTGGTGTTCTCTGTTTTGCTTTAGATTGTAATGTTCATTATTTATTTATTTAATTAGTTATTTATTTTAGAATCAAAGAATCTAAATTTCATTATGATGAATCAGCGAAGAAGCCACATCGACCTTGGCGAGCAACACAGGCGCATGCCGAGCTAAAAAGTACGCAATCATGTAACGTTCACGTCGCTCCCAAGAAAAACTCACAAATTGTAATGTTCATTAAAATAGTCAAAATTAATCCTAGATAAATTGCAGCAGTTTAGTCTTTCCTCAAGTTTCTGACCAAGAAAAAAGGCACATCAAATCACATATTTGTTGACTTTGTATTTGGACATATTTTATTGGGAAAAATATTAAAATCGCTCTAAAATTATTTTTTATATATAAATACTCAATATTTTTTTTAATCCAAAACACCCAATTCACCATTTTTTTTGTTTCAAAAAATCCAGCCATTAATTTTTAACCATTGTTCAAATAAGTTACCCTTAAGTTTCTTATATTAATTTGTTTGATATCTAATTATAAATTAGTGTTGTTACCTCTGCTAATTTACATTTAAAAAATATTTTCCTTAAAATCAACTTATGAAGATTGATTTTTTTAAAATTAATTTTTAAACAATTAAATCATAGTTTGAATACCTTCAAATTCAAGACAAATATCTATTATTTTTATACATCTTGAAATTCAAAGAAAAAAAAATCAATTTTTCAAAGAATCGAATTCTAATTAATTACACCATCATTGATAAAAGTCCATTTAATAACTCAAACATTTTTTTCTATTAAAAAAATCAATTGATTAACTTTGCAAATTTAAAAGGTCATTGGTGATTTAGCCATAAATTTAGCTATCGGGTTTTTTTTAAATAAAAAAAATGAGTGGAGTGAATTTTTAGGATTGACAAATAGTTTCATGGATTTTTGGATATAAAAATTAATTTTAGGAATTTTTAATATTTTTCTCTATTTTATTTAATGAGGAAATTATGTCAAATTCTACTTATTCCCAAGTTCCATACCAAATTAGTCTTTTAACCCGTGCGCTGCACAAGATGATAATTGCAAATTAAAAAATAGTATATTTAATTTAAAATATAGAATAAATAATAAAATTCTTCTACAAATATTACAAATGCAAAATGATGAACAAAAGAAAATTTATTGAAGTAATAAAAACATAAGAATTTAATTCATTAAAAACACAATTTAATTAACTCATGCTTTGCACGAACAAATTTTTTTCGATTATAAGAATAAAGTGTCACATAAATGGATTTATTATAAAAAATATAAAATGACAAAAATATATATGTAACAAAACTGTGAAAAAGCTTCAATTGAAAAGATGTATTTATGGACATTAAAGTAAATATAAAAGAATATAAACCATGAAAATAAATAGCAAATAATAGTTCATAGCTTCACTTTTAACAAAGTGCTCTAAAAGTAATTTATCACAATACATACTCTTTTAGTTTTAAATCACATTTTGAGAATAGATTTTTGATGAAAAAAATAGAAAAAAAAAACCGAAACAGTAGGCAGTGTCGGCGGTTCCCCAGGGTGGGGCTTTTCATGAAGATTTTAGAGAGGGAGAAAGAGGGATGAAGCAAAGTGGAGAAGGAGGGGGAGTGATTTTAGGTGAAAAATGGATGGGTGGGTGGGTGGGTGGGTGGGGGGGGGGGGAATCGAGGGAAAATTTCCCCAATTTTCTGCCAGAAACTAATAAAAAACTTCAAAAAAAAAATCGAGGCAATTTTCCCCTAGTGATCCATCGGAAAAGGCAAAAAAATCGTAAACAAAGGGGGGAAATTCCTCAAGTTTTCCACAGGAAAATAATAAAAATAAATAAAAAAAAAACCAGAGGAATTTTTCCCCAATATTCAACCGGAAAAGTAAAAAAAAAAATCAAAAAAAATAACTAGAGGAAATTTCCCCTAGTTTTTCGCCGAAAAATACAAAAAAATTCAAAAAAATCGGGGAAATTTTCCCGATTTTCTGCTAGAAAAGTAAAAAATAAGTTCAAAAAAAAAGGGGGGAATTTCCCACGATTTTCGGCTAGAATTATATTATTTTTTATAAAAAATATTAATCCACCGGATATTCCACCGGAGTTTATGGCGCCAACCTTGGCGCCTAAATGTCCTATGGAAATTTCTGCCGGAATTGACTTTTGTGTCATTCCGCCAGAGTACCGTCAAATTTTCCCCGGATACACTCTGGCAGAATTTTCTATCGGGTTTGTTCAGCCGGAATCGGCCTTTTTTCCCATAGTGAATCAATTAGCGAAAAAAACCCTATATGTTTTTTTTCTTTTCTTTTCTTTTTTTTTTTTGGCACAGTCTATTGTCTTTGTCATAGACTTCTTAATTCATTGAACTTTTGAATTTACTCCTACACATATACTATTTTTTCACCCAAGTTTTATATACACGCAGGGTGCATGTTGCCATTTTTTTTAAAATACAGATTTTTTCTTACAAGTTTATAATTACACAGGGCCTTTTTTGCTAAATTAATTTACAAGAGAAATTATGGCCTTTTTACAAGGAAAAACATATATTTTTTGCAATTATAGCACACGAAGCACCTTTATCGGTTCCAATAAGGTGCTTATCTTATATTTTCATAGGATCTATTATGCTAATTAAAATTTCACAGGATTATTTATTTATTTATTTGCTTATTAGAGATAACACAAAAGGTTTGATGCAATTTTCCCCATTGAATTCTAAACCTGTGATGCATGCATATAGCTCTATTTATTTATTTATTTATTTTTTTGGCCCCTTGTTACTTTGAATATTTCACATGTATACTTGTATCATAACAAAAATAATGAATTCTTGCAAAAATATATAAATCTCTGGAAGGCGATATAATCTCCTTTTTGTTCATTCTTTCTTTAGGGAATGATCCAGCTTGGATATATTAGTACTTGAAAATATCAATAATTATTTCAAATTATTAACCGTGGTGTAACAAAAGTATTCTCACAAAATCAATAACAACTACGCTACACTTTTCATACGACTTCTGATTTTGTAATGGGGTAAAAACACTTCACTCCCAGCCACATTGGATTCTACACTTTAATTACTAATTTACTTATCTCCAAATTTCATAGAACTTCAAATTAGTTCCCAAATTCACTTTCTAATCAAAAAAGTTGCTGAAAAGTGAATAAAAACTGCAACATATTACTTTTCAAAGTAAAATCAATAAGCAATTTAATTTTAAAAATATTTTATAATTTTTTGCTTGGGATAGCTAAGCGAAACTATTTGTAGAATAGAAGAGTCTCTTTTGTGTCTGCAACACGTCGGTTTGGCGATTTTTGTTGCACAAAGTGCGAATCCTGTAAAATTCGTATGACAAAGTATAACAAGTTAAAGTGTTTTTATCCCCTCCATTATTTTTAGAATCGTCAGTCGATTTCTCAACAATTATATCAACAAGTTCCCATCTTTTTCCTTTTCATTTCATTTGAATCATGGGATTAACAATTTGTAGTGTATAATGAGTATATTAAGATCTTTTATTATACAATTGTATAATATGTTTTATGACGCATGGTAATATATACCACGCATGTTCGTGGACAATTAAGACCAAACAAAAAAAAAAAAAAAGGAATTTGTAAACATTTTCCACATCATAAATCATAATATCCACGTGTCAGAGGTCAATATTTCTTTTTACTATAAAAACTAATAACAAAAAAGAAAGAAAAAGAGAAGCCCCATTGACACGCCGCACGCCAAATATGAGCCAAATGCATAACCAACTATCAGTTGGTTTTGTGGGACAGACGTTAAATACCTTAAAGAATATTGAGGGTTTGGATTTTAAAGTTGTGATTAGAAAACCTGGATTGGACAGATTGTCCCCATATCGAACTTCTGCAACATCCAAATTTGAATTAGTTAACCAATGTGTTGGAAATTGGTCAATTAAGGAAAAAAAAATCCAAATGTGTAAGTGGGGTCGAAAGATAAAACGTAGCCCTCTAGTGCTGTTGCTTCGTTCATTTTATTTGCTGACAGAGAAAGAAAAAGAAAAAGAAAACAAACGTATGAGACATTGTTGGATGAAGATGAAAACCGAAGATAAAATCCCCGAAATCGTCGTATGAGACATTGGGTCTCTGTACACCAGCTGTGAGCTCTGCTACAACTTGAAAATGCAATGTATTTGAGGCCAATCTCATGCATTCATATCATCATGGATCTTTTTACTTTGTGTCGTAGGATATGACTGGGCTCCGCGTCATTAAGACTCAGATTTCTTTGATATTAATTTAGGGGAAATTTTAGTCCAGAGTTCAGACCCGGCTCAGACAAATCAGTGTTAATCATGTGATGAGTATTTTACACTTGTCATATGAATGGTCCATAATTTAGAGAAAGTGACCAATCACTTGAAAAGTGTAAATATACATACACATACTGTTGAGTTTAATTTTATTCTTTTATTTTTCCAGCTGTAATTAGTTTTGATTACTCTGTTAGTTAGTTAGTTAAATAGTCGGTTAGCTTAATAGTTACGCTTTCCTTTTCTGATTAGCCAGTTAGTTAACTAACTACTATAAATAGCAGCTGTACACTATACTTTGTGAGTGAGAAATACAATTCAGAAAATTCCCAATACTCTTCCACTTTTCTACATCGTTTCATGGTATCAGAGCCGGAGATCGATTCGGCATGACTAAATCACAGAGAGCAGATTTGGATTTCTAAGAGAAGAACTACCAATCATTGGGAGCTCAAAGCAAGATGGAGGAAACTGAGCATGATTTGGGGAGAACTACTAATTTCAGTAATGGAGATCCTCTGCATCTTCAATCGTCCGACAATCCTGGTATGATTTTGGTCTCATCTTCCCTCAATGGCAACAATTACCTCACTTGGAGTAGATCGATGAAGATAGCGTTGGGTGCTAAGGTCAAGCTAGGGTTTATTAACAGTAGATGCCCTAGGCCTGATGAGAACTCAGAGAGCTTCGATCAGTGGAATCGAGTGGATTGCATGGTGCAATCCTGGATATTGAACTCCATATCCAAAGACATAGTTGATGCCTTCTTTTACACCACTTCAGCACAAGAGTTATGGAAGGAATTAGAGGAACGATTTGGTGAGTGCAATGGTCCTTTACTATACCAGTTGTAGAGAGAAATAGCTTCGATTTCACAAGGAAATAAGTCAGTGGCTCAATACTTCACAAAACTTAAGAAGTTATGGTATGAATTACAGTGCTTGATGCCCCTGCCTCAATGCACATGTGGTGCAGCTAGACACATGACAGACCATGTTTCTTCTGGAAAACTCATTCAGTTCCTAATGGGATTGAATGAAAGCTATGACCATATCAGGAACCAGATTTTGGTGATGGAACCATTGCCAAATGTTAATAAAGCCTACTCCATGGTGCTTCGGGTGGAAAAACAAAGGGAGGTGCACTCAGTTGAGAATAATGCCATGCTAGCTGGAAACATAAATTTTAGAAAACAAAATGTCAGTTCAGAGAACGTGAGCTTTAGAAGACCTGGTGGAATGAAGAAGTTTGGGGAAGAACGGAAAAGAGACAAGCCTAAAGTCACTTGTAGTCATTGTCATTACACTGGACATACAAGGGAAACTTGCTTCAAATTACATGGTGTGCCTGACTGGTATAGACTTGATTGAAAATAGGACAAAGACTGATCAAAGGCAACTGGCTAACTTGGTTGAGAAGGGGGCTGGAAATACAAGAAAAGCTGATGAAGAGATCAACCAAGACTTAAGCCAAAGGATACAGAGTTTAATTCAGGCAGAAATAAACAAGGTCATGAAGGATAGGAACATGGCAGACAACTCTATGGCAAACATGGCTTATATGGATGACTTTGCAGGTACAGTTTCACCTCATTTTGCTTTCAGTGCTCTTGATTTGTTACAGCCGGGTACCTGGATAATTGACACAGGAGCCACTAGTCATATGTGCTATGACAAAGGCCTTTTGAATGATCCCAAACGTGTACAAACCACCACCCCTGTGCATTTGCCAGATGGCACTATAAAATTAGTGAAACATCTTGGTGATGCCATATGATTTGTGAGATTCGGCCAAACTATCCTCCTTTATAAAAGGTTTTTCATTTTACCCCTTTTAAATGGTGATTTTACTATTGAAATAGTAATTTCACTGTTTAAAGTTTCTTTATTTGCTTTATTGCCCAAACTTTAGATTTATTTATGGTTTTATACCTCCTATTTAGAAAAAGTAAGGTAGATTTTATTTTTCATGATATATGAATTTTATCAGTTTTATTCTTTCTAGATTTTTACAAGTCATAAGAATATAATTTTCTAATGTTCTATCTTCTTCCCAAAGTTCTTTTAGTTCTTTGTCTATTTGTTCTAGATCTTTAACATATTTATTAAGAATTTCTTGGTTTATAGTTTTATTGACAAAATCAAGAACATAATCTTCTTTATTATTATATGTTGCAATAAGAATTCTTAAATCTTCAAGTAAATCTTCTAGTGGTTTTAAAATTGTAATTTTACGTTTATAATTGTTTTTTCTTTTAAATTGATTTTTTATGATATCAAAATCTTTTGCCATTTTTCTATTTTTATACCCTCGAATAATAATACATTCGCACAAAACTCATAATTAATGATGAAGTACTCTAAAAGCATACATTTCATAACATCAAATAGAGAAATCTTACTATTTAAATCTTTTAAAAGTATATTACCTCCTTAATATCCTCAATTCTCTAATCCTCCTTCTGGACTCATCTTCAATCACCTCGACAAGCTTGACTGGTTTTAGCCCAAACGCCCACCTGGCTTCACGGGACTTACGATTCCAAACGGTTGCTGTCTCGAACAGTGTAATCACTACGGCCTTTGTAGGGTTAGAGAATTTTGGAAAAATAGGAGAAATATAAGCTTAAAAGATTTCTATAGAAAAATTTCAAACACTCGAATATTTTTGAAAATAAAATGGTTTTATTTCCTTCAAAAAGGATTTATACAAACATACTTTAAAGAGGGCTTACAAAAAGTTGGTTTCCTATGCTATGGATTTTTTTCAGATTGAGAATTCAGTCTGAGTTTTTTCGATGATTTACAAATGAAAAACTTAGCACAATTTATAGAGATCAAAATCTAACTATTCGGACTTCAAATTTTTATTAGGCGTCCGGTGTCCTAATCTTATGCACTAGAATGTTTTATCTTTATCTTCGTTATCATCAGGAGTCAAAAGTTGCCTCCCACAACTGTCTGCCACAATGCTTTAGTGGATGATGACGTCATGGCATCCGGCACTCCTTGCATTGACGTAAGCACTTACATCATGAATTGCAACAACCAATCATTCTGCAAGCTTTCTTTCTTGTAGTCTATGTGCAAAAGAAATCATGTCTGATAAACTTAGTGAGGAATTCCTTTAGAAGTGGAGATTTTATTTGGCCTCCTTTTCTTAATAAAATCCAATTATCGGCCTGCATGAGAGTTTCATATTGTCGCTCCCAAAGAGACTCAGCAATAGATTGAATGGCTTTAATCCCCATGGCTCTCCATTCTATGATCTATGAGCTGGTGAACTTGAAAGATCGAAAATTCTTTATACTAGTTTCAATCTTTAAGTTTGTGTTTATAACATCTATGGTGATCATATGTTGGACTTCATGCCAAATTCGCATCTCAGGTTCTGGGGCTATAGAATAGAACTTGAGTACAACTTCTCTATTTCTAGCAACTTGACTGACCTGGGATTTAAATCGGTCATCAAATTCTGAAATTTCCTTTAGATCCTTTCCAACATATAGCAGATCTAGAAATCCATAGTTTGCAAGCTGAAAGACTTTATGCGGCTCAGCTCCAAATACATAGGTGATTTGTGGATGAACACTATATCCTTTAGAATAAAATAATGTTCTAGAATTCTCCCATCTATAAATTTCTTCAGCAACTTCTTTATATTCTCTTTCCCATTTATTTGTAGGAACAAATTCTTCATTAGAACTTCTGCTGTTGAAGCTTCCAGATTTATTGATTTTTATTTCAATAACTTCAGCATCACCTTGAGATTTAGAAGTTTTTCCTTTATTTTTTATATAGTCCAAAAAGTCTTTATCAAATAATGGTTTATTATCTTGACTTCCAAAAGACTCTGCTTTTTCTTTTCCTTTATTAATCTCCTTTTTATCACTCTCATTTTCTTTTTCTTTATTTCTGGCTTCAAGAAACAAATTTAAACTTTCTTGAAGAAAAAAGGCTCTTCTAAGTCCTTCTTGAGAGATATCTATCACTGGTTTAAAATTCAATTCTATCAAATCTTTAAGTGCTTTATTACTATCAACAATGTCTTGACAAACCAAAACAATATCATCTATCTCATTCTTTAGCTCTTTAAGATCCATCTTTCTTTATAAATTTATTCATACAGAAAAATAAGAATTTATAAGATGATCTATATCGTCAATACAATTTTTGAAAAATTGTCACCCATTAACGAATTTGAGAAGTCTTTACCACCAACCGTTAGATAGTGGACTAGCTGTATGTATAGTGCATACAATCACTCTATTTGCATTTATAGGAAAATGCACACCCATTTCATCCATTTTAGAGTTGGAGAACTCATTCTTTTCCGAATTCTGTATTTCTAGAAATGAAATCGGCTGGAAAATTTTCTGAACCTTTTATATATTCTATCTTGAAACTATAAAATGATAGGAAAACTTGCCATCTATGTAGCCTTCTGTATTGGGGTGTATTTGGTAATTTATTAAAGACTAAAGATTGTATTTGGGTGTTATCGGTTTGAACTTTGAAAAGTCTTTGATACAGAAAGAGAGAGAATTTCTGAATTCCTTTTATGATGGCTAGAAGTTCTTTTTCATGGGTTGTATAGTTGACCTCAGCTTGACCGAAAGTACCACTTGTATACTTGCATATCTCATTGAGATCGATTTTAAGTAATGTTGCCCAATAAAGATCTGAAGCATCCGTTTGTATAATTAATTTACCATTTTCATCAGGAAGTTTTAATTCAGGCAATGTTTTACATTCTTCCTTTAGATTTTTAACAATCTTTGTATGTTGATTACTCCATCCTTTAGTGTTATTTTTTCAAAGCAATTTTTGAATCTCATGCTTCTTTTTAGCAAGATTTATTATGAATCCCTCAGCATAATTTAAACAATTAAGGAATTTTTCAATTTGATTCATATTTTCCAATTTATCAGGAAATTCACAAATTTTCTTAGATATATGGGGTTGAAGTTTAATTCCTTTTTATATAATTTTAACCCTAAAAATTCAATTTCTTCTTTACAAATTATAGCCTTTCTCTCATATAAGACTATACCATTATCTTTACAGGCGTTAACAAATTGTAGTAGATGAGTTTTATGTTCTTCTAAAGTATTAGAAGCAACTAAAATATCATCAACATAAACGACAAGAAAGTCTTTATATTTATTAAAGATTTTATCCATTCTTCTTTGATAAATAGAAGGTGCATTTTTTAATCCAAATGGCATAACTAACCATTCGAACTGTCTTTGAGGAGAACTAAATGCGGTATGTTGTATACTTTCAGATTCTATTTTTATTTGTCAAAATCCTGAAGTACAATCAAATTTAGAATAATATTTCTTTCTTTTAATTAAATTTATCAAAACTTCTTTATTAGGAAGATAATAACTATCTGACCTAGTGAAATGATTTAGTCTTTATAATTTATTACCATTCTAGTTTTTTCACGTTTTTTCTCAACTTCATTTTCAACTATGAAAACTGGATTACTAAAAGGACTATTACTCCTCCTAATTAAAGGTGGATTTTTATGTAATAATTCACTTATTTGTTTATCAAATTCTTTTCTATCTTTTTTTGTATATAACATAGGTCTTTCTTTTATAACTATATTTTCAATTAACTCTATTTGTGCCTTTAAATCTAACTCCTTATAAAAAGCCAAAGGATGATCATTATAATTTTCTTTTAGCTATTTTATTACATCTTCAAGAGTTATCATTTTTATTGTTATATTATGTATTTTTATCGAAATTTTAGTATATGGTCCACCAAGCTTCACTGGCTAAACTATGAATGGCTCATTTATTCTTGGTAATTTTAAATAATGATTACATTTAGTTTTAAGGATTACAGAATACAAGTTTTATGAATAAAACTGAAATTGTTGTAGGAAATCATTTCCTAACAATATATCAGTTTCAAGAGAGTTGTATTCATAAATATATTTATTATAACAATTTTACTGCCTAATATAATATTTACTTTATCTGCATTTTTATTAATGTGTTCGGCTTGGCCCGAAACACCCTTTATCTTTATATTTCCATTTTCTTGTCATTTAGTATAAAGAAAGGATTTAAACAAAGTTATTTCTGAACCATTATTTATTAAGGCACAAGTTGTTGTATTAGTATCTTGTACTGTTATTTGTACAAAGACACTTAAAGAAAAATTAATTCCCTTCATGTTTTTAAAAAAATATTTTTATATTTTCAATTTGTAGTGTAACACCATGTTTCTCTATTTTATAATAATCACACTGGTTTAGGAAGCTATTATCCAAAATTATATCATAATAGTCTCCTATCATATCACTATCTATGTAACAGGGCACAATTATTCTTAATTCTTCAAAACTTAGTGAAACTTGTATCTCTTGATCATAAGTTATTAATTGACCTTCAAAGTTTTTATATTGAAACATCGTAGAAGCAACCTTTGCAATTAAACCTTTATTTTTATGTTTTGCAAGGTGAGTGACACTAGCTCCTGTATCAATTAATATATTTGGTCCTTCAACATATTTTTGACCATTAAAATATTTACCATTTATTACCATTGTATTGGTTGTGTCTTGTCTTGTAAATTCAACATTAGTAAGTAGTGACTTACTAACACTTTTTCTAGATATCGAATTTTTTCCAAAATCTATTTGTGGTATCATACCAATACTAGATCCATATTCTAAAATGGGTTTTCTATTTATTTTAATTTCATGATCTTTTATTTCTTTAATTTCTTCTATCATTGGTAACTTTATTGTTGTTATATCTCGACATTCACTATCAATTTCAATATATGGTTTGTCTTGATATATTTTACCATAATTACTATTAGTAAAAGCATAAATTGCTCTACAATAAAAAGTAAATGCTTGACTTTTATCTCTAAGTTTTAAATCTTTTAAAAGTTGAAAGTGTAAACTTAAAGTATCATTTATATTCTGATCATTTATATCAACACTATATTTAGGATAACAATCAAAACGAAATTGTGAATATATTAAATTTTCTTCTACTCTTCTCAAATGACTATTTTTAGCATCTATAAACCTTTGGTCATGAAGTGAAATAACCATATGACTATCTATTCCATCTCTAAATAAAGCTTTAACTAGAATTTGAATCCTACCAAGATAAACATATTTTATCTTCTTTCTTACTTCTATATTTTTGATTTTATTTAAAGCTTGATTTATTGATGATTTTGTAAGCAAATTTAATCTAATTTTCCCTTTAGTATGTTCAATATTTATAGATTTTTCAATTGCATGATAATCGTAAATATTTATCTTTTCTCTTTTTATTAAGTCACCAAAAGACTTTAGAATACTTTTGGTAGGGTTAGTTGCATCAAGTTTTAAACCTTTTATTTTTACTAAAGTTTCTTGATCAAACGTTATTCGTTGAGCATAACCTTCTGATCCTTCATAAATTTCTACTTCTTTATCTGAATCTTCAGTTTCAATTATATCTTTATTCATTTTCAGAATTACTGGAGTATTTCTCTTCTTCAATATATATTTCTTTATCTAGATAATATTCTATATCAGAAACTTCAAATAATTCATCTTGAAGTTCTATAAATTCAGCTTCTATACTTCGAATCTTTTTAGGTTTTTTACATTATGGTGATTTATGTCCAATTTCTCCACAATTCCAACATTGGCATTGTGAAAGATTTTTATTTCTTTTATAGTTAGGTTTTCTTTTAAAATATCTTCTTTTTTGTTTTATATTTTTCTTTTGAAAATTATTATATTTTTTATTTCTTTTTAAGAAACCTTCTTTTCTTTTTATTAATTCTTTTTTTATTACATTCCCATTGACTAGGAACCTCGAATTCATTACAATATAAAGGTGAAAAATTTTTAGTTCTTCTATATAAATCTTGAGATTTTCATAATTTACTTAGCTCTGAAAGAGGAAACTAATCTTTATTTTTTTCCTTCCATTTATTCATTATATATTTATTCCAATGATATGGAAGTTTTAAAAAGTACATATTGAGATATATACTCTGATTTTCATTACTGTAATATTGTGTATAATAATATTCTTTAAATTCACATGTATATTGTTTTAAATTCTTCATGCTACAAATTCTAAGATTTATTAAATTAGTTCTTACTTCTTCTTTTTCTTTAGAACTTTCTTGATCAGGGTAACGCCAATTTTCTCCTAGAAATTTACTAGAAAGATAGGCAACTATCATTTCAATTCTGTTATCAGTACTACCTATTAATTTAGTTTGTACATTTTTTTTTTTATTAAAGCTTTAGTGTTTTCAGTTAATCCTTGCCACCAATTGAAAACAATACCATCAAATGTAGCAATTAAATAATCTATTTGTCCATTTGATGTCCATGTATCATCAGCATTATATAAAGAGAAAACTTTCATAGTATTTGCCCATGAAATTATGGCTTTTTTAGTGTCTTCTTTGCAATCTATATTTAATTTAGATCCTCCATGATTTATAGGTTCACTATAATTAGTATCTGGAGTAAATTTATCTATTTGTTTATGATATTTATCTTTTTTTATATGATCATAATATTGCCTTCTATATTTAGGAATAGACATCATTTCTGATTCCTCTAATTCCATATTTTCGGGTTTTAGTGTACCACTTAGGCCTTCAGTTGTATTATTGGTGTTAACTAATACTTCGTATTCCTCTATTTCAAAAAGATCTATATTTTTAAATTGATCAATTAATTCATTTATTTCATTCATCTTTATCTGTTTCAGATTCAGAATTTTGTTCTTTAAGTGTATTAGATGATATAGCTATATCTTTATCCTTTTCTTCCTTTTTAAGGGCTTCTTCTTCAGCTAGCATTTTAGGTAATTTCAACATTAATCATGTATGCATCAAAGGAATTTGGATGCACTGTTTTTTTAACAGTTTTTATTGGCTTTATTATAATTTCTCTTTCTTTTATTTTCTTGTCAAATTTATTTTTCTTAAGACAAGTATTTTTTATTAAATCTTCAACGTTTGAATTACAAATCTTTAAAATTTGAACCACTGTTTTTAATTCTTTAAGTTCTTGATTTAGAACATATAGTAATTCAAGTATTTTATTCATTCCTGTATTTAATTCTTCAATATTTTTATTTATTTTATCCATTTGTATTTTTTTATATCTATTCCAATATAATTAAGCATTTTGTTGGGTAGCTTTTTTTTTTTTTTTTTTGGCAATTTTGTATTTTTACTTTATTTTCTTCTGTTTTAATGTGTTCATATTCTTGATTATATTCTTCGAGAATTATATTTAAACTTAGAATTAGATTTATACTGTTTATCCATCGTTTAAGATGTTTATTTGTTTTCATGCTTGACTTAAAACATCAAGACCCTCATTTATTTGTTGTATTTTTGTTCTCAAAAAATAAATTCTAAAAGCATCTCCTCCATGATAAGCTGGATTTCTTAATAATAATATATTCAAGTCTTTTTGATGTTTATACAATTCCACTAGAAGCCTATGCTGGAAATAATTAGGCATTGCTAAGTAGAATCATAATTGCTCTACGTGTTTTATAAGTCTTTAATTTCTTATAGTACAATTCTCTTATTCTAGCATATTTATATTCCTTAGCGGCATTCTCTAGAGACTTCAAAATTTTGTAGTTCTTTTCAACCTTTTGGAACCTTTTAGTGTGTTGAAACAATTTATTCTTTATGGTGAAGGTAATTGCCAATCAGTTTCATCACATGAGAAATCACAAGATAATAAATCAAAATTTAAATCATCACTAAATTCCTTATGATTTAATTCATGTAAATAAATAAATAACTCTTTAGTTATTAAAAGATTTATTATTGATATTTTTAATAATTCTAAATATTCTATAATTTGTAATTTTATAATTTTTTATTGATCTTTATGGCTCTGATACCAATTTTACCAGGGTTTTACTTGATTTAATAAAAAAAATTAAAAAATAATTAAAAATTTAAGATTTAGTTTTAGACAACGTAAAAAAGGATAGTTGTAAGTTTTAATATTTTAAACATGTATTTTAAACATATTTTATAGATAAAATTGTACTAAAATGATCAAAAATATTTTAGGAGGGGTTTTAGTGAAATAAAGGTCAAACTTTTGGATTTTTAAGAAAACACGTCGGCCCACATGAATAGTAAAACCGAGGTTTGAAAAGCTAATCTAGGGCATGTTCAAAAACTTTTAAAAAGGTGGGTTATTTTAAAATTTTGAAAATTAAAAAGGATAGAATAAAAATTGTTTCTTTGGCTTACTCATGATCTTATCCTACTAGCATTACTCTCTAAGGACGCGCGTGTCTACAAATTTCATGAAGTATTTTCTCTTTCAATTTTATACTTAAAAAAAACATAACGTAGTTTATACATTATAAGAGAAACAATTAAAGACAAATTGAATTAAGAATATTCACAAAAAGGGTTGAGTTTTGTTAAATAATACGGCACAGATAGTGGGTTTAATTTGATGGAACTACATAATTAAAAATAAACAGTTTATATCATTATCGATTGCGAACAATTGTGTTGCTGCTAGAGAAAGAAAAGGTGAAATAGAGAAAGAAAGAAACAAGAAGTAAAATTAGAATCCAATTTTCTATCTTATTTCAGCGTGGTGAGATCACGCGCTAAAAGAGAGTACACGACAATTAAATCACGTTTTTAGTGGTCCAAGCTTGAGTGGTTATTTTGGATAGATTGAATGAGGCAATAAAAACAGCTAAGGCAAGTCACATATTTTCAGGCTCGAGCTCGAGCTCGAGCTCGAGAACTCAAGCTCGAAAATTAATATATTATTTATAATTATATATATAATTATATAAAAATAAAAATAACTATTAAAAAAATAAAGACTCGCGAGCCTACGAACAAGAAATACTTGGCTCAAGCTCGCCACGGGCTCGGCTTGAAACTTATACAGGCTCGGCTCGAATTATTCGAATTCGAACTCGAACCTTCATTGAGCTGGCTCATCAGGCTCGCGAGCCGGCTCAATTCGTTTGCATCCTTAGATTGGATGAGGCAATAAAAAACAGCCAAGAATAGTTACATACCAGTTTTAGGACTTTTTTTTATTTCGTTATAAAAACCCTTGTTTCCCAATTCCCTTCAAACCATCGCTAAAGTCTTTTGCATTCATACATACTAGTCAAAAGCCAAAAAAGGGTCCTTTGCTTTTGTTGTGAACATGACCATTGCAATTGAGCAGCCTGAGCTTGGTCATTGTCTTGTTTCATTTTTTTTTTAAAAATTCATATAGCCTGCCTTCAATAGATATTTAAATATGTTGCACTTAAATATTCAAGAATTTTGGCCTTAAATAAATTCAGTCACGTCGATACTAATCATGTGATGAACGAGCTATACTTGTGATGTGAATTATGTATCCCAATTCATTTCGTCTTTAATTTTGTGAATATTATGTCATTGTACTACATGTTATATTGGTTTTCTTGTTAATTACAGGCTCTGAAGGTGAAGCCAAGAAAATCCAATGTGAGACAAATGAACTTGTGCTGGATGGAGGATTTTCCGTGCCCAAAATGGGACCCAATGGTGGATTTGAAGCCCCAGAAATCAACTCATTTGGCAAGTCATGTAGGTACTACTTACTGTTAGTTTGCTTTGTCTTTAAGTGTATATAAATATATCAAGAATGTGACACTAAAATAAATCTTTTAGTACAGAAACTGTACCCTTTTCAAGCCACATAATGTTCACCAAACATGTCTAATTAATTATAAGACTAACATTATGAAAACTGATTATTTTCAATTGAAAATCTTCGACAGGGACTATGATGCTGAAATCGGGAGACAAAAATTGGTTGAGGAATTCTACCGATTGAACCACATTAGTCAGACATACAACTTTGTAAGTGTAAATTAAGTTTTTGATTAAATTCAAAATATATAGGGGGTCGTTTGCTTTTGTGGTTAAAATTTGAGTGATTTGGTTATTGATGTGGAAAATTAAAATATGTAGGTGAAGCAGATGAGGGAGAAGTATGGGAAGCTTGATAGAATGGAGATGAGCATATGGGAATGTTGTGAACTTCTAAACGAAGTTGTGGATGATAGCAATCTTGATCTTGACGTTGACGAACCCCAAATTGAGCACTTGTTTCAAACTGCTGAGGCCATCAGGAAAGATTACCCTAACGAGGATTGGCTGCATTTGACCGCGCTCATTCACGGTACACATACATCATTCTCATATAAATGAATGATTATGATTGTTTGAGAATTTGAGTCGTAACATTAATTTTATTTTTTTTTGTGTATGGGTTGTAGATCTTGGAAAAGTGTTGCTAGTTCCTAACTTTGGAGGGCTGCCTCAATGGCCTGTTGTTGGTGAGTGTTCATTTCAAAAAAATTAAATTTGAAATTTAAATCATGGAAAAAAAATGATGTAACCAATAAATATGTATGTACTAATTGCAAGTGACCCACACCCTCTAGGATGCGCCTTTGATGAGTCCATTGTTCACCACAAGGTAATAAATCCTACTCAAAAAAGAAAATAATAATAATTGTGGCTAGATATTTTGAAAATTTCAATAAAAAATGTGACAATTTAGAGTGGAACACTGACATTTTTAGCTAAAAATAATTAATGAAAACTCGATTTTCGGTGCAGTATTTCAAAAATAATCCCGATACTCACAATCCTGCATACAATACCAAGAACGGAGTTTATGAAGAAGGATGTGAACTAGAGAATGTTTTAATGTCTTGGGGGCACGATGACTATATGTACTTGGTAAGTTCACAAATTCACATTAAATATAATAAATATTATATTTAATTTTGTAACTAATCACTAATGTTCGGTAATTTCTGAACATTTATAGGTGGCTAAGGAAAATGGGACAACTCTACCTTTGGTTGCATTGTTCATCATCCGATATCATTCGTTCTATCGTAAGAATCTATGCTCCTTTATTAATTAATCAATTAAGTATGATTTAAATTAGTTGTTGCTAGTTAATATAGTAATATGGTATGTTTTAATTAATTGCAGCTCTGCACAGGGCTGGGGCTTATACACATTTGATGAATCGGGAGGATAAAGAGAACTTGAAGTGGCTAAAGATATTCAAGTGCGCATTGTTGATAATTATCTGTTAAAACAAGAGACATTGCAAAAAAGAAAAATTATTTTCTTTATTATTTAGTTGACTGTTTAACAATAACAGTATTATTTCAAATTTGCAGCAAATATGACTTATACAGCAAGAGCAAAGTAAGGATTGATGTTGAAAATGTGAAACCACACTACCTCCCCCTCATTGAGAAGGTAAATACATTTGCTAATGGTTTACTTTATAAATTACTAGTTAATTAATTTTATTCTGGTTTGTTGACATAAATAAATCTCTTCTTTGCAGTATTTTCCTGCAAAGTTAAAATGTTGAATCAATATTTTCTCAAATTACATGAAAGAATGATGATTAATTTCATAGGTTGTATTGAGAAGGTATTAATTCAGATGGTTCTACTGAGAAGGATTGTTGTGTTTGCCAAAATTAAGGATTCCACTCACATTATCAGAGATTTGTATAGACCAACAAGTTGTTGGTCGAATGGTAAGCAATTTTGACCCCCGTAAGGATGAGAACACAAGTTTGAATATCGAGAAACGTACTTGTTGGGAAGGGGAGTAACCTTTAATGCTCCATCCCCTGAATTTGCGAGAGCAATGTCTCCCATAATTTAATTGTAACCAAAAAAAGAGATTTGTATTTTTTTTTTCTTCCTTTTTCTGAAATCCCTTTCACAGTTGTATTTCTTCACCTTCGTCATGCAATACATTTCTTTTGAGGGTGTAATTTTTCATCTTATACAAGCTACGTGAGACATCAAGTTGTTAATAGGTTGACCAATATTTTAAAGCTATTGACACCAGAAATTTTGCAATGAAAAATAAAAATAATGAACTTCATATATATACATAATGTATATATATATATAGTTGATATATACACTGGATGACTCTCATTGCACAAAAAAATAGTACTAAATTTTTGTCTTGAAAAATATAGGGAATTTATTTTTAAAATATCCTAATTTTATAATTTTATTTTCAAAATACCCTACTTTATAATATTCTTTTCATTCTATCCCTTTTGAATAATGATTTCACTATTTAAATAGTAATTTGACTATTAAAAGTTTATTTATTTGCTTTATTGTCCTAAACTTTAGGTTTGTTTAAGATTTGATACCTTTTATTTAGAAAAAGTGAGGTAGATCCCACTTTTCATGATATATGAATTTTATCAGATTTCTTCTTTCTTGATTTTTACAAGTCATAAGAATACAATTTTCTATTGTTCTATCTTCTTCCCAAAGTTCTTTTAGTTCTTTATCTAGTTGTTCTAGTTCTTTAACATATTTATTAAGAATTTCTTTGTTTATAGTTTTATTGACAAAATCAAGAATATATTCTTCTTTATTATTATATGTTGCAACAAGAATTCTTAAATTTTCAGGTAAATCCTCTAGTGTTTTTAAAATTGTTGCTTTATTTTTATAATTATTTTTTCTTTTAAATTGATTTTTTATGATATCAAAATCTTTACCCATTTTGCTATTTTTATATGCTCAAAAAAAATAGTAAAATATGTTCGCACAAAACTCATAATTAATAATGAAGTACTCTAAAATCATACATTTTCATAATATCAAATAGAGAAATCTTCATATCTAAATCTTTTAAAAGTATATTACCTCCTTAATGTCCTCTATTCTTTAATCCTTTTTCTGGACCCGTCTTCAATCACCTCGACAAGTCTGACTGGTTTTTGCCCAAACGCCCACCTGACTTCACGGGATTTACGATTCCAAACGGCTACTATCTCGAATGGTGTTATCACTACGACCTTAGTAAGGTTAGAGAATTTTGAAAAATAGGAGAAATATAAGCTTAAAATGTTTCTATAGTAAGATTTCAAGTACTCAAAAAATTATGAAATAAAATGGTTTTATTTCCTTCAAAAAGGAGCTACACAAACATGCTTTAGGAAGAATTTACAAAAATTTATAAAAAGCAGGTTTCCCATGCTATGGATATTTTTCATATTGAGAAATCAATCTGAGTTTTTTTGATGATTTACAAATGAAAACCTAGCTCAATTTATAGGTCTCAAAATCTAACTATTCGGACTTCAAATTTTTATTTAGCATCCGATGTCGCTTTCTTTATGCGTTGGAACCCTTATCCTTATCTTCTTCTTTATCTTCAGGAGTCAAAAGTTGTCTCCCATAGCTGTCTGCCATAATGTTTTAGTGGATGATGACATCATCGCATCCGTCACTCCTTGCATTGACGTAAGCACTTACATCATGATTTGCAACAACCAATCATTCTGCAAGCTTTCTTTCTTGTAGTCTCTGTGCAAAAGAAATCATGTCTGGTAAATTTAGTAACGAATTCCTTTAGAAGTGGAGATTTTATTTGGCCTCCTTTCCTTAATAAAATCCAGTTATTGGCCTGCATGAGAGTTTCATATTGTCGCTCCCAAAGAGACTCATCAATAAACTGAATGGCTTTAATTCCTATGGCTTTTCATTCTGTGATCCATGAGCTGGTGAACTTGAAAGATCGAAAATTCTTTATACTAGTTTCAAACTTTAAGTTTGTATTTATAACATCTATGGTGATCATATGTTGGACTTCATGCCAAATTCGCATCTCAGGTTCTGGGGCTATAGAATTGAACTTGAGTACGACTTCTTTATTTCTAGAAACTTGACTGACCTGGGATTTAAAGCAGTCATCAAATTCTGAAATTTCGTTTAGATCCTTTCCAACATATAGCAAATCTAGAAATCCATAGTTAGCAAGCTGAAATGCTTTATGAGGCTCAGCACCAAATAGGGCAGTGATTCGTGGACGAACACTATATCCTTTAGAGTAGAATAATGTTCTAGAATTCTCCCATCTATAAGTTTCTTAAGCAACTTCTTTATATTCTCTTTCCCATTTATTAGTGGGAACAAATTCTTCATTGAATCCCCTACTGTTGAAGCTTCCAGATTTATTGATTTTTATTTCAATAACTTCAGCATCACATTGAGATTTAGAAGGTTTTCCTTTATTTTTCGTAGAGTCTAAAAAGTCTTTATCAAATAATAGTTTATTATCTTGACTTTCTAAAGACTCTGCTTTATCTTTTCCTTTATTGCTCTCCTTTTTATCACTCTCATCACTCATTTTTTCTTTTTCTTTATTTCTAACTTCAAGAAACAAATTTAGACTTTCTTGAAGAAAAATGGCTCTTCTCAGTCCTTCTTGAGAGATATCTATTACTATTTTAAAGTTCAATTCGATTAAATCGTTCAAAGCTTTGTTGCTATCAATAATGTCTTGACATACCAAGACAATATCGTCAATTTCATTCTTTAGCTCTTCCAAATCCATTTTTCTTTACAAATTTATTCCTGCAGAAAAATAAGAATCTATAAAATGATTTGTATTATCAATAAACTCTCTGAGAAATTATCACCCATCAACGGATTTTAGAAGTCTTTACCACTAACCGTTAGATAGTGGACTAGATGTATGTATAGTGCATACAATCACTCTATTTGCATTTATAGGGAAATGCACACCCATCTCATCCATTTTAGAGTTGGAGAACTCATTCTATTCCGAATTCTGTGTTTTTAGAAATGAAATCGGCTAAAAAAATTTCTGAACCTTTTATATACTCTATTTTGAAACTATAAAAGGACAGAAAAACTTGCCATCTATGTAGCCTTCGGTATTGGGGTGTATTTGGTAATTTGTTGAAAACCAAAAATTGTATCGGGGTATTATCAATTTAACTTTGAATAGTCTTTGATATAGAAAGAGAGAGAATTTCTGAATTCCTTTTATGATGGCTAGAAGTTCTTTCTCATAAGCTGTGTGGTTGACCTTAACTTGATCGAAAGTACTACTCATATACCTGCATATCTCATTGAGATCGATTTTAAGTAGAGCTGCCCAATAAAGATATGAAGCATCCGTTTGTATAATTAATTTATCATTTTCATCAGGAAGTTTTAATTCAGACAATATTTTACATTTTGCCATTAGGTTTTTAACAATCTCTGTATGTTGATTGTTCCATCCTTTAGTGTTATTTTTTCGAAACAATTTTTGAATCTCATGCCTCTTTTTAGAAAGATTTATTATGAATGCCTCAGTATAATTTAAACAACCAAGAAATTTTTCAATTTGATTTCTATTTTTTAATTTATCAGGAAATTCCCAGATTTTCTTAGATATATGGGGTTGAAGTTTTATTCCTTCTTTATTTAGTTATAACCCTAAAAATCCAATTTCTTGTTTACAAATTATAGCTTTCCTTTCGGATAAAACTATTCCATTATCTTTACTAGCTTTAGCAAATTGAAGTAAGTGAGTTTTATATTCTTCTAAAGTATTAGAAGCAACTAGAACATCATCAACATAAACAACAAGAAAATCTTAATATTTATTAAAGATTTTATCTATTCTTCTTTGATATATAGAAGGGGCATTTTTTAATCCAAATGGCATAACTAACCATTCGAACTGCCCTTGAGGAGAACTAAATGTTGTATAGGGATAATTACATCTACACCCCCTGAGGTTTGGTGTAATTACCGATACACCCCCTAATATTTGACTATTTATAATTACACCCCCTATTCAAAGATTTAGTTTGAAACCCTTACGATTTTATGAAAAAGACATTATTGCCCTTAAATATTTGAACCAAAAAAAAATCAAAAAAATCAGGAAAAAAAAGGATTTTGTGAGTTGACAAAAATGCCCTCATTCTCTTTTCCTTCTTCTCCTTTTTTTTTTTTTCTTTCCTTTTTCCTTTTTCACCTCTTTTTTCCTTCTTCTCCTTTTTTCTTCTTCTTTCTTTTTTTTCCCTTTTTCTCTTCTTCTTCATCTCTTCCAGCGTCTCTCTACCTCCTCTCTCTTCTGCGCCGGCGCCACCGCTTCTCCGCTGGCGCTACCGTCGCCGCGCCCACCCCGTCCCCATCCCCTCGCCCGCCGGCGACTATTGCCTCCCCCGCCCAACCCAACCCCAACCCACACTCGCCGCCGGCCGTCCCTCCCCCCCCAACCCAACCCCCTCTCCCCCATCCCGCCCACCCCCGCCCGCCGCCGCCGCCGCCGCCGCCCAGGTCCTCCCCCGCCCAACCCAACCCCCATCTCCCCTATCCCACCCACCCCCGCCCGCCGCCGCCGCCCAGCTCCTCCCCCACCCAACCCAGCCCCCATCCCGTGCCCGCCGCCCCTTCCCCTCCCCCGCCCAGCCTAACCCCTAACCCTCGCCCACCGCCCCTATCTCCTCCCCCACCCAACCCAACCCCGTCGCCCACCGCCCCCATCCCGTCGCCCGCTGCCGCTGCTCCCTTTCTCCTCTCTCATTTCTGGATCTCTTTTCTCTTTCTCTCTCTCTCTCGCTCTTTCATTTATTGTCTTTCCTCTCCACCCACACCGGCCGCCGCCGCCACCGTCTCTCCCTTTCTCCTCCCTCCCTCTACAAGTTTCTAGGTCTCTCTCTCTCTCTCTCTCTCTCGATTTATTTTTCTCACTCTCAATCCCTCATCTCATCTGGGCGGTGGTGGTCGGAGAGGGCGGCGACTGAGGGTCGTGTGGTGGTGACCGTGGGTGGTGTGGTGGTGGTAGAGGGCGGCAGCCATGGGCAATGTGGTAGTGGTGAACATCTCTCCTCTCTCTCTCTCTCTCTATATTTCTCTCCCTCTCGATCTCTCCTCTCATTGGTGGTAGCAGGCGCGGAGGGGTGGTGGTGGCGGCGGCGCCGGCCGTGATCGGGGTGGTGGTTGTGGTTGAAGGAGGGTGCTAGGTTGAAAGAATTATTTGATTGTTTAATTTGTTGATTTTTTTCAAAACTTATATTTACACCCCTTAAAATTTTTGAAAATTACATTTACCCCGCAAGGGTATAATGGTCATGCAAAAAAGTCAAAAAAACATGCCAATTAATTTTTCTCTCATTGAGGGTATTTTCGGAAGTTTACAAATATAAACTAATGTCTGCAGCTATAAACCCTAACGGCCACTAACGGAAGGGGTTATTTGTTAACGGCGCTAACGTAGAGGGGGTGTAATTGTAAATAGTCAAATGTCAGGGGGTGTATCGGTAATTACACCAAACCTCAGGGAGTGTAGATGTAATTATCCCTGTTGTATATTGTATACTTTCAAATTCCATTTTTATTTGCCAAAATTGAACTTAAGTACAATCAAATTTAGAATAATATTTCTTTCTTTTAACTAAATTTAGTAAAATTTCTTTATTAGGAAGATAATAACTATCTGACCCAGTGAAATGATTTAGTCTTTTATAATTTATTACCATTCTAGGTTTTTCACGCTTTTTCTCAGCTTTATTTTCAACCATGAAAGCTGGGCTACTAAAAGGACTATTACTCCTTCTAATTAAAGGTGGGTTTTTATGTAATAATTCATGTATTTGTTTATCAAATTCCTTTCTATCCTTTTCTGTATATAACATAGGTCTTTCTTTTATGACTATATTTTCAGTTAACTCTATTTTTGCCTTTAAATTTGACTCCTTATAAAAAGCCAGAGGATGATCATTATAATTTTTTTTTTCTGTTTTATTACATCTTCAAGAGTTATCTTTTTTATTGTCATATTATGTATTTTTATCAAAATTTTATCATACGGTCCACCAAGCTTCGTTGGCTGAACTCTGAATGGCTCATTTATTCTTGGTAATTTTAAGTAATGATTACATTTAGTTTTTAGGATAACAGAATAAAAATTATGTGAATAAAATTGAAATTATTGTAGAAAATTATTTCCTAACAGTATATCAGTTTCAAGAGAGTTATATTCATAAATAGTATTTATTATAACAATTTTACTTCCTAATATAACATTTACTTTATCTACCTTTTTGTTAATGTGTTCGGCTTGACCCGTAACACCCTTTATCTTGATATTCCCATTCTACTGCCATTTAGTATAGAGAAAGGATTTAAACAAAGTTATTTCTGAACCATTATCTATTCAGGCATATGTTGTTATATTAGTATCTTGTACTGTTATTTGTACAAAGACACTCAGAGAAAAATTAATCCCCTTCATATTTTTTACAAAAACTTTTTAAATTTCCAATTTGGAAGGTGACCCCATGTTTTTCTATTTTATAGTAATCACATTGGTTTAAGAAACTATTACCCAAAATTATATCATAATAGTCTCCTGCCATATAACTATCTATAGAGCAAGGTACAACTATTCTTAAATCATTGAAAATTATTGAAACTTGTACCTCTTGATTACAAGTTATTAAATAACCTTCAAAATTTTTATATTGAAATATAGTTGAAGCAACCTTTGCAATTAATCTTTTATTTTTATGTCTTGCAAGGTGATTGTCACTGGCTCCTGTATCAATTACTATATTTGGCCCTTCAATGTATTCTTGACCATTAAAATATTTGCCATTTATAACCACTGTATTGGTTATATTTTGTTTGGTAAATTCTACATTAGTAAGAGGTATCTTACTAACATTTCTTCTTGATATTGTATTTTTTTCAAAATCTATTTGTGAAGTTAAATCACTACTAGATCCATATTATAGTATAGGTTTTCTATCTATTTTAACTTTATTGTAGTTATATTACGACATTCATCATCAGTTTCTATATAAGGTTTATCTTGATATATTTTTCCGTAATTACTATTGAAAAAAGCATATATTGCTCTATAGTAAAAGATAAATGTTTGACTTTTATCTCTTAATTTTAAATCTTTTAAGAGTTGAAAGTGTAAACTTAAAGTATCATTTATGTTTTGATCATTTATATCAATACTATATTTAGGATAACAATCAAAACGAAATTGTGAGTATATTAAATTTCCTTCGACCGTTCCTAAATGACTATTTTTAGCATCTTTAAACCTTTGGTCATGAAGTGAAATAACCATAGGACTATCTATTCCATCTCTAAATAAAGTTTTAACTAGGATTTGAATCCTGCCAAGATAAACATATTTTATCTTTTTTCTTACTTCTGTAATTTGTATTTTGTTTAAAGCTTGATTTATTGAGGTTTTAGTAAGCAAATTTAATCTAATTTGCCCTTTAGTATGTTCAATATTTATGGATCTTTCAACTGCATGATAGTCATAAATATTTATTTTTTCTCTTTTTATAAGATTACCAAAAGTTGTAAAAATACTTTTGGTAGGATTAGTTACATCAAGTCTTAAACTTTTGATCTTTGCTAAAATTTCTTGATCAAAGATTATTCATTGAGCATAACCTTCTGATCCTTCATTAACTTCTACTTGTTTATCTGAGTCTTCAGTTTCTATTATTATTTCTTTATTCATTCTCAGAATTACTGGAGTATTCTTCCTTTTCAATATATATTTCTTTATCTATATAATTCTCTGTATCTGAAACTTTAGATAATTCATCTTGTAATTCTATGAATTCGGCTTCAATATTCTGAATCTTTTTAGGTTTTTTACACTATGGTGATTTATGTCCAATTTCTCCACAATTCCAACATTGGCATTGTGAAAGGTTTTTATTTCTTTTATAGTTAGGTTTTCTTTTAAAATATCTTCTTTTTAGTTTTATATTTTTCTTTTGAAAATTATTGTATTTTTTATACTTCTTTTTATAAAACCTTCTTTTCTTTTTATTAATTCTTTCTTTATTACATCTCCATTGACTAGGTACCTCAAATTCATTATAATATAAGGGTGAAAATTTTTTAGTTCTTCTATATAAATCTTGAGATTTACATAATTTACTTAGCTTTGAAAAGAGGAACCTAATCCGTCTTCCTAAAGTTGAGATTGAATCTTTATTTTCTTCCTTCTATTTATTCATTATATATTTATTCCAAGGATGTGGAAGTTTTAAAAAGTACATATTGAGATATATACTTTGATTTTCGTGACTATAGTATTGTGTATAATAATATTCTTTAAATTCACGTGTATATTGTTTTAGATTCTTCATGCTACAAATTCTAAGGTTTATTAAATTATTTTCCGTTTCTTCTTTTTCTTTAGAACTTTCTTTATCAGGTTCTTGTCAATTTTCTCCTATAAATTTACTAGAAAGATAGGCAACTAAAATTTCAATTCATTTTTCTGTATTTTCTATTAATTTAGTTTGTACATTTCTTTTTATTAATGCTTTAGTGTTTTTGGTTAATCTTTGCCACCAATTGATAACAATTCCATCAAATTTAGCGATTAAATAATCTATTTGTCTATTTGATGTCTATGTTTCATCAGCGTTATATAAAAAGAAAACTTTCATAGTATTTGCTCATGAAATTATGGTTTTTTTAGTGTCTTCTTTGCAATCGATGTTTAATTTAGAACCTCCATGATTTGTAGGTTCACTATAATTATTATCTGGAGTGAATTTATCTAATTATTTAAGATATTTATCTTTCTTTATATGATCATAATATTGCCTTCTATATTTAGGAATAGGCATCATTTCTGATTCATTTATTTCCATATTTTCTGGTTTTGTTATACCACTTGGGCCTCCAGTTGTATTATTTGTATTAACTAATACTTCATATTCCTCTATTTCAGAAAGATCTATTTGTCAAATTAATCAATTAATTCATTAATTTTATTCATCTTTATCTGTTTTAGATTCAGAATTTTGTTCTTTAGGTGGATTAGATGATGTAGCAATATCTTTACCTCTTTCTTTCTTTTTTAATGGCTTCTTCTTCAGCTATTATTTTAGGTAATTCGACATTCAACATATATGCATCAAAAGAATTTGGATGTACAATTTCTTTAACAACTTTTCTTGGCTTTAGTATAATTTCTCTTTCTTTTATTTTCTTGTTGAATTTATATTTCTTTAGACAGGTATTTTTTATTAAGTCTTCAATGTTAGAGTTGCAAATCTTTAAGATTTGAACTTCTATTTTTAAATTTTTAAGTTCTTGACTTGGAATATGTAGTAATTCAAGTATTTTATTCATTCTTATATTTAATTCTTCAATATTTTTATTTATTTTATCCATTTGTATTTTTTTATATCTATCCCAATGTATTTGAGTATTTTGTTGAGTATCTTTTATATTTTGTTTGCAACTTTGTATTTTTGCTTTATTCTCTTTTACTTTAATGTGTTCATATTCTCGATTATATTCTTCAAGAATTATATTTAAACTCAAAATTAGATTTATACTTTGTATCCATCGTTCAAAATGTTTATTTATTTTCATGCTTGACTTAAAACATCAAGACCCTCATTTATTTATTGTATTTTGGTCTTCAAATAACAAATTCTGAAAGCATCTCCTCTATGATAAGTTGGATTCCTTAATAATAAAATATCCAACTCTTTTTGATATTTATACAATTCCACTCGAAGCCTATGCTGGGAATAACTAGGCATTGCTAAGTAGAATCATGACTACTCTGCGTGTTTTATAAGCCTTTAACTTTCTATAGTACAATTCTCTTATTCTAGCATTTTTATGTTCCTTGGCGGCATTCTCTAGAGATATCAGAATTTTGTAGGATTTTTCAACCCTTTGGAACCTTTTAGTGTGTTGAAACAGTTGATTCTTCATGGTGAAAGGTAACTGCCAATCAGTTTCATCACATGAGCAATCACAAGATTATAAATCAAAATTTAGATCATCACTTAATTCTTTATTATTTACTTCCTGTAATAACTAAATAACTCTTTAATTATTAAAAGATTTATGATTGAAAGTTTTAATAATTCTAAAAATTCCATATTTTTAAAATTTTATTGATCTTTATGGCTCTAATACCATTTTTACAGGGGTTTTACTTAATTTACTTTATGAATTAAAAAAAAATATTGAATATTAATAAAACTTTAAAATTTAATATTAGGAGATCCATGAAAGATTTAAGCTTTTAAACATCCTTTTAGATTGATTTTATAGGTAGAAAGTACTAAATTGATCAAAAATACTTTAGGAGGGGTTTTAGGGCAATAAAAGTTAAATTTTGGACCTTTTTGCAATAACGAAGAAAATTATGAATAGTAAGAATGGGATTCCCAATGCCTATCAAGGATATTTTCAAAAACTTTTTTGAAAGTGGGGTATTTTCAAAATTTGAGATCAAAATTGATGTAAAATAAATATTCTTTCAAAATATAGGTTAACTTGGTATTAAAATATTTTTTGTCACATCAAATGTAAAGATTATAATTCTTATTCAAATAAAAAAAAAATCGCAATCTGGGCAAAGAATGATTTTGAATGGTATATTCCTGTAAGATTCCACCTTTCTAATAGTGTAATTTGTGTTGTACTTAGGCCAAGAAATAATTAATTTATTGAAGTTTCGTAAAAATCTGGGCGTTGAGGCTACCCAAATCTTTACAAACTATGATACACGGACACAACACGACGACATGAAAAATCTAAAAATTTTAGGACACGACATGGCTCTAACACGGTTATTAAAAAATATTTTTTAGTATATTATATATTTATAATTTATTAAATTAAAGAATGTGATATATAAATAATAATATTCATCATTAAAATAAACACGTGTTATAAGATTTAAAGATTAAAAAAATTATTTGTTATTTTCAGTGTTTCCACTAAATTTTTTAAAATTTAAAAATAAAACCTCATTTAAACTTTGTAATATATCAAAAAAACTCCAACCATGTCCGATACAGTGTCGGATTTTTTTCTTTTTTTTTTCAGACATGTTTTTGCCCTGTCGGGGCCATATCCGTGTCCGTGTCCGACTCCGACACTGCACGGGGTCATTTTTGGTTGTGTCCGTGCATCATAGTTTACAAACTATGAAAATTTCAGTTATGTGACTTGAAAAAATAAAAAAGAAAAGAAAAAAGGGAGACATTTTAGTTGTAGAGAATTTTGGGACCTCACCTTATGGATTAGGCAAAAGATCATGGCATGATGGACAGAATGACATAATTAGCATAAATCATTCATTTTAGTAATAAGTGTAATTAATGCATGTACCAAGTATGTAAAATAATTATCAGAAAAACTAAGAGCTATGTTTCTTCTTAAATTAATTTGTTATATTTATGTCAATAAATACTAATTTATACTATTATATTAAGATTGAGGAGTTTTAATTTTTTTTTGTTTTTGTGTATTCCCAACAGTGTATTTTTGGTTTTTCTTTCCTATTGTCAATTCCGTTCCCTTTTATCTCTCACAGTCTTTTTCAAAATTTTCTTATACTTAATATTTCTATTTATTTTTAATTACATAAATTAATATTTAAAATTCCTTGTTTTAGCTTTTCATAAATTTATTAAATATATTATAAATAATAATAGTCAAAAAAAGATGTATAAATACATAGAAATTTTGTTATGAACAAGCAAATACACAGGAGAGAGAAAGGAAAAATTAGCTTGAGTAATTTTCATTCATAGTAAGTTTGTTACAGTGGCTATTTATATTAGTTGGCCGGGCACACTCAATATGTACAAAATAAAAATAAATATAATTTAATTACATATTTAATTTTGAATATAAAATAAAATATTATTGGATTTTATACATGATTATATATTTTTTAATCATTTATAATACATTTTATTAAATTTATTACAAAAATAGTTTGAAATAAAAAATATAAGAGTAACAAATAATTAAAAATAAAAAGTTTTTAAAAAATTATAAGAGAGGCATGGAAATATATATATATTGATAGAGGAGAGCAAAGAGAAATTAAAGATGGAAATTGAAACACCAAGAGGAGAGAGATGTGAGAGGCCACAGAGACCAAAAGACACTAATATGGATTATTAGATCATGTAGATGCTTTATTAATAGTATAGATAAAGTTGAAAATATCTAACCAACAACTAAGGCCCTAGTCCTATACAAATGAGTGTAGCTAACCACAATAAATATCTATACTTCAACAATCTGTATAACCCCCCACACCCCCCCACACCCCCCTCCACCCTCCCCCTGAAGATGGAGATTGGTGAAAAACCAATCCCAATTTGGAAATCAAGGAATAAAATGCTGGACCAGAAAGAATTTTGGTGAAAGCGTCTTTCAGTTGTGATTGTGGAAACATGACAAGGCTGGATAAAACCATCTTTGAATTGTTTCCACAATGTGGCAATCGATGTCCAAGTGCTTTGTGCACTCATGAAACACAGAAGTTTGGATAATATGAATGGCTGCATTGTTGTCACACCAAAGAAATATAGGAAGTTGCAAAGGGATGTGATGAAAATCAGAGAACAAATGCAATATCCACTGAAGCTCACAAACTGTGGCCGCCATGTTGCGATATTCATTGTGAAATTTGCGATGTACATAGGCCAAGAAATAGGTAATTTACTGAAGTTTCGTAAAAACTTGGGCGTTGAGGCTACCACAAAACTTTAAAAACTATGAAGATTTCACTAATGTGACTTGAATCAAAAATATTTTAGTGACCATAGAGAAATTTGGGATCCCATAATTTGAATATTAGGTGAACGTATATCATAATTTTGAAAAGTTCATTGTTTTGCGAATTAAATTAAATATCTACTCTATCTTTAAAATCCAATTGATTTGCATAAATACGAATTCAACATGTTAAAGTGATGTCGTTGGATTCTGTCTTCTAGCAGGATAGTTCCAAATGCCGAATAAAGGTATAAAAGTGTTGGTCGGTCCCTACTCTGTAAGGATGGAACACATGTGAGCCTAGTCAGAAGTGTCTTCTACGAAGACCCTCCAACGTTTAAATCAATATTCGAACAAGTAATTAATCAGAAGGTGGTATAATGTACGAAATAAGAATTTGGGAAAGCGTCTCCTTGTGAACATTGACGACTTACTATTTATAGTAGCTGGAAATGGATGGTTAGCCTAACCTCGCTGTCTGTACGGGTATATTCTTTGACACATGATAGTGGAGACGTTAGGCACAATGGTTATGTCAGAAATAGTCATTTTGGGGACCACCCCAAGGAGGATAGGGGGACCACCCAAGGAAGAGTGAGTCCCCTCATCGAAGAGTCCTAGTGACATATTCGAGGAGACACTTGTGAAATAGGGGTCATGGTGGCCGGAGGTATGCTCAACATCCGCGTTGGCAACAGTAGAACGGAGCAGTGTGTTAGTCCTTGTGCCATGTGGTGATTTGCAGTTGGTCTTTATCTTGAGTTGGCATCGACGTGGCGGAGGCATATTCCCCCACATCATATAGATTAGTCAAGTATATGGATAATGCTGTGAGCAAGCATACTGCAAATAGATAATATAAAAAAGTTACCATAATATGATATTGTTGAATAACTTTAATAAAATGTGGATTCAAACCGAATAATCCACTATGTAAAATAAAAATACGATTTCTATGAATCGATTAACCACAGGATCTTTGGTAAACAACCAAATAATGCTTTTAATCTAAATAACTAACCTCGATCTATGATAAATGCGGAAGAGAACTGAATCTAGGGTTAGTGGCCTTCTAAGCCAAGAAAGACGGCGTGAGTTTTCTGTATTCTCTTTCTTAGATGGGGCAGAAAGAAAGACGTCGTTCCATTCCAGCTTAGGGACCATACCCTAATATACCTAATGTATCACATTTTAATTATGGGCCCATCAAACATAATTAAAGTCTGACCGAGCTTCTACACATAAAAGACCCATACTTAATATAATATTTCTATAAGCCCATTAAATTTATTTCTTAAATGGATCACATAATTGGGCTCCTTTTAATAAGATAGCAATGTACAATAATTTAATATGTGAGACCAACAAATTAGAGAGAAAAACCCAATAATCTCCCACTTGGTCCACATATGTTTCTGAAAATTGTACATAGCTGAAACCTTAATGCGGACAAACTTTATGCCATCTCAACCTCGAAATATCCCAAAATAATCTGGTCCATCAATTGTGCTAATATAGGATCAAAGCAGCTTTCGTCACATAACTCGTAACTAAACCGAACAATGGTCACAATACTAGCAAAATTACTGACATAGATCAAGTATGGATGTGTAGCATGAAAATTACATGTAACGTGATCTCAATCATGTCCATTTCCAACTGGTCCTATCTTATGACTCAAAGAATCCCTCAACACTTTCCAATCTTTATGCAAAATCGCAGTGGAAAGTTAATATCTTTATTTCAGAATATTCAATGAATTATGAAACCTTTGTCTGTACATAACATAACCATAAAAATATGTACAAAGAGCATGAAATCAAATAGCAAACTCCCACTAACGTGGCGTACCATAGATCCTTGTGATACCCATTAAGCTTCACGACCACGTAGCACTTTAAGTGGTGATTCCTTAGTGAGCTTTAAACTATTGAATTTGTATTACTATACTCTATTGACACCCGAATACTCTGAACTCATTTATTCACAACTAGAAAATTAATGTCTATATATCAGACTTTTCCAAAATCTAGTTGTTCTTCGAATATAGCTTGGAGATCTTATTATCAAAAATGATCTTTTATAGTATCAATACCATTGATCACTTTCAATCTAGTGATAAATACAAGCTATGTTCCTTGATTGGATATCTTATAGCAAATTATGCATTCAGTCTTCATAGTTGAAAAGCTATTAGTGTCTTAACACTTTTCCAAAATAGCTCCTCCAACTATCGTGAATACATAACGTAATGTGGATCTCTTACTATCCAAGCATCCAACAAACGACTGAATTGAAATACCACATGATCTTTAAGTGGTTTTATTTCCAATAAGTGAGTATATATTTATTATTCTTTGTAGATATCTCATAACCCATCATTTTAATGATCCACTTTTGGGTTACTAAAATATTTGTCTAACATCCCTACTACGTATGCTAAATCCTAATGCATACATACTCATGCATATATGAAATTGGAATAAAAACTTTGTCACCCTTCGCTATAGGGGTGTCCCCTGGTGCACAATTTTGTATACCAAAATAGTTAAGCATCTTACCACTATGGGCCTTTTGCATTTAAGTATATATTTTACGCAATAGGCTTATATTGTTGCTTGCAAGTAGATTATTATCTACATACAACATCAAGAGGGTAAATTTGCTCCCACTAATCTTGAGATATATGCACCAATTAAGGATGTTTTCCTTCAACCAAAAAGGACATCACCCCATCAGATTTCCGGTATCACGGATGGAATGCCTACTTGGAATCATTCATGGACTTCTTCAGTTTACATTAGGTGCTTTGAGTCTTTAGACTCAAGGTTCTCTGGTTGCACCATGTATATTGTTTCTTCAACGTCTCCATTGAGAAACATTATCTTTATGTCCATTTGATGCAGCTCTAGATCATTATGAGCCATAGGTGCCATAGCAATTTTAAAAGAATCTTTTGTCTAAACTGACTAGAAAGTCTCTTTAAAATCAATGCCTTCCTTATGAGTAAATCCATTGGCATATTTTACATCTTTCGATGTTACCATTTTAATTCCGCTTGGTTTCGAAATTATATTCATAACCAATGAATTTTATCCCTTATGGTAACTGACAAGATTCCAAATACCATTGCCTTTCATGGATTTCATCTCCTCATTCATGGCCTTGATCCATGCATCAAAATTCAAACACAATTTGATTTAACTAAAAGATGTAGGACCATTTTGCAACTTTATATCAAATTTGTGTTCATGGAGATAGATGATGTAGTCATCTGAAATCATTTTTCTCCTTCATCTAGTGGATCTTCTTATTGGCACTCTAGGTTTGAAGTTGTTGGGGTTCATCAGCTTCAATCGATGATGATTCCCTACTTGATTAGTGGGCTTTTCAAATATAGTTCTGTTTTACGTAATATCCTAACTTACAAGATGAAAAGTGCTAGGATAGACTATCCAATCCATTTCAGTTGTAATCATAGTGGGAATGCTAACACATTCCTCTTCAAACACAACCTTCCTATTTTGACATCTCCCACTATAACCAACAACTTCTATTTACGTGGCATTTCCTCTTTCGAAAAAGGACATATGTGAGGGATCGTAGAATTTAAAGTCTCTCGATTTTGAGTATCCTACAAAGTAGTAACTATTGTTCTTTAGTCCAGTTTAGTCTTACTTAAACCTGTGAGGCCTAGCCTCAGCTGGACATGCAAGTGTCTAATACTAGACTTCTTGTTCCATCCACAACCTGTATGGATTTTCGTTACTATTTTGCTTGTAACTCGCCTTATTATATTAACTGCAGACTTTAGTGTCCTGTCTAAAAGTTTTTTTGAAGATTACGACTATTCAATAATCAAGTACAAATAACTACATAGAAGTAATCATCAATGAAGTTGATATCGGTTCTTATCCATTCCATAATACCATAGGGAATGGTCTACAAAAACTATATGCATCAACTCTAAAAATTCTTTACTTCCTTTTGCACTTATTTTCCTTAAATAAGAAAATTCAAGAATTCCCTTTGACATAAGCATATTTATTCTCTATTCAGAGAAATTACCTAATTACTTGTATTGTCACACAAATGAATTCTTATTATCCAATTTGGCTTTAGTACCAAAGTTACTTTTAGTCTTTCTATTTATGTTAAAGCTGTCGGTATCTAATATTCATGATATAACAAACTAGAACACAAGTTCCGTTAATATTTAAATTTAGAGAAATATTAAAAATCTTGTTTCCAAAAGGACAAGTGGGTCTAGATTTGTCCATATAGGAAATTAAATTCCATCTCATTGATGGCGTAATCAAATTTTTTCTCTAAATTCGAACACAAACTAGTATTCAGGTGAACATTATGGACACCAATAGCCTTCAACAAAGCCTTGTTGCCATTTTCCATATAGATGTATCTTTCAACACCAATTAGCACTAGACATTTTAATTAATCCTGAAGTATGAAGCACTAAAGTCAAATTAATAAAACAAACAAAATTGAGAAGTCAATATTCTTCGCACACCCATTGACCTATTTGGGACGATATTTCTTTATGTGACCAACTTTCTTGCAAAAGTAACAAATAATTACTGAATTGTGTTTCTTTTGCACTTTATGTTGGAATATCACAAGTTCTGCAGTTTCTTTAACCTAAGTCTTTTTTCATTTCTTAATGGTGGTAGTTTCTTGAGAAATTATTGCTAAATTAATACTTCATCCATTTTCTTGATTAAAACTAGGTCCACAAGAATGTTTTTCAACATTCAAACTTTTAAGGACCTTTGTTTTGTTACAAGATTGGACTATTCTTTGATGTATTTCTTTATGTTTCCTTTGTATTTATACCGCATTGAAACGAGCTTTCTAAGGATAATGCCCATTTCGACCTTTTCACTGGAACGAATCGGTCTTCTATCTTTACTTTTGGAAACTTTAGCATTTTCTTTCTCAAAATACGACCCCTTATGGATACCGGGAGTTTAAATATTGTATGACTATTAGACTAATATAATTTGATTGATCCTACTTCTCGTATGCGGCTTTCTATCAATAGTACTAATACTAATGATTAGATTCACAGGACTATCAAATCCTAATGTATAGTCAAGTCTACGCAACGAAGCACATCATAAAGTGCATTTTCCTATTTTTTCAAGGTTTGTGCTATTAAGCTCATGGGATGTTATTCATGATGGCAGATATTAAGGACACTATAAAGAAAATTAAATATGCTCAAAGTAAATCAACTGTATAAAGCATGCATAAATGTGAATAATAAATATATCAAACACATTACATGCAAGTGGGCCCATCTCAAGATACCTAACACAACATTGTTATTTAGTCCTTTAACATAAATAACAACTTTTAAGTGGTACTTTTGTCCATAATTCATGATTATTGATAGTTTCCTAAGATACCCAACACGACATTGTTATTTAGTCTTTGGACAAAAATAACAACTCGTAATGGTATCACATAATTCATAAATATTTCATAATTGGAAAACGGCCTAGCAATATGCCTTTCTTTAGACCGATAAATTGCCAGCATGTTAACCAAGATAATTTTAATATTTATGACTATCCTTTGTCTTGCCAAAATAGTCTTCCTTTGGGCCAACTATCTCGCATAGACAAAATAACACAAAATTCACATTTATGAATAAACCATCTAGCCAAAATAATCTTCCTTTGGGCCGATTATTTTGCATAGATAAAAGAGTATGAACAACATATTCATAAATATTAACCATCTGGCCAAAATAATCTTTCTTTGGGCCGATTATTTCGCATAGATGAAGCTAATAGGACAACTTACATAGTTATGAATATCATATCTGGCCAAAATAATCTTCCTTTGAGCCGATTATTTCGCATAGATAAAAGAGTATGAACAACATATTTATAAATATTAACCATCTGGCCAAAATAATATTCCTTTGGGCCGATTATTTTGCATAGATGAAACATGCCTATATTTTCAAAAGTGATAAATTTTACCTAATAGAGGTTGCTTTGGCAACATATTAGTTCAATCTATGCAATTTCAAAATAGGCACAAAATAACTAAATCCCAAATGCACTACTTAAAAGGAAACTTTATACATAAAGCTAAATACACAAACTATATTGTAATAGCAATATGGTCAAGTAGTGTGGATACTATATACCATAATTTTTGAACTCGAACTGTACGTGGCATTGTTATACCAAGACACGAGTCATCAAAGATGACTCTTTTCATCTGGCCGTCCGGGTTTCCAGCCGATATACCGTTCTAGTTTAAGGGTTCAATTTTGATTTGATCCCAAAATAAAACATACATATGTTGAATTTAATACAAAATAAAAACAACATACAATTATAGATCTTGGCAACAACCAAGGCATAAATACCATATTACCACATAATAAACACAAATTCAATCCATATGGTTGCCATTTTTTTTTTTTACAGATCCAGAGATTTAACAAATACCAAAAAATGCGCAACAAAGATATCAAAGAGGCCGAAAGCCCAGCTGTTTGAAATGCGTGGCTTTTCCTCATGGTCTCGCGTTCGAATCTTATTAGTCACATAAGGATAGTGTTTTTTTTTTTTTTGTAACATATATATACTGTTCTAAGATAAAACAGAAGCCCCAAGTTCTCACATGGTGAAGTAGCTCGGTGGCAGAGATACCACAATGCCACCAAAAACACCTGTGTTCGACTCAGGTTGGGCACAACATAACCATTTTCTTCCTTTTTTACAAGGAGACAAAAAATAAAAACATTTAATAACATAACGCACACTATCATGACGTTGAACCGAACGATAGCCTAATGGTCAGGACTGCGAAGGCTGAAAGTGTGCTCGCGGGTTCGACACCCACTGGTCACTTGTTTTAGGTCTTTCCTACTTCTAACAACCACCCATTTTTTTTTTTCAAATCAAAAGACATGATCCAAAAACAGGAAAAATCATCCAAAACTTTTTGGATAGATTTAACACCCAATATCACATAATAAAATCAAACAAGATTTTACAAATATGAGCATACATCCATAATATATATATTGTAAATTTAACTAAAGCATGCTCAAAAAATATCTAATCACAATCGAATAAATTAAAATAAAACATATTTGATTATTTACTAGTCCTTCTCTGATACCACTTGTTGAATAACTTTAATAAAATGTGGATTCAAATCAAATAATCCACTATGTAAAATAAAAATATGATTTCTATGAATCGATTAACCACAAGATCTTTAGTAAACAACCAAATAATGCTTTTAATCTAAATAACTAACCTCGATCCATGATAGATGCGGAAGAGAACTAAATCTAGGGTTAGTGGCCTTCTAAGCCAAGAAAGACGGCGTGAGTTTTCTGTATTCTCTCTCTTAGATGGGGCAGAAAGAAAGACGTCGTTCCATTCTGGCTTAGGGATCATACCCTAGTATACCTAATGTGTCACACTTTAATTATGGGCCCATCAAACATAATTAAAATCTGACCGGGCTTCTACACATAAAAGACTCATACTTAATATAATATTTCCGTAAGCCCATTAAATTTATTTCTTAAATGGATCACATAATTGGGCTCCTTTTAATGAGATAGCAATGTACAATAAATTAATATGTGAGACCAACAAATTAGAGAAAAAAAACCCAACAGATATTACCAATGGAGTGGCTCAAAATAAGAACTTCTTAGTTTTTGTTTTTTTTTTTTTTGGAATACATATCGTCAGATTAAGTCAATAACTCTTTGAATACAAATTAAATTATTGCATCAAACCCAAGACACACATTGATCAGTGGGAATCGAACCCAAGATCTTTAGAGTTTTGGAGCCTCAATTTTGCCAATTGAGTTAGGTCTCATTGGCAAAAACTTCTTAGTTAAAAATAATCTTAGAACCTCATCTTATGGATTGGTCAAGATATTGTTAGCTTAATGAGAGAAGCTAAGAGAAAAATAATTTACAGAAATCACTGTAATTACATTTATAAGTTCCAGAAAAAAAAAAGCAAGTACCTTTATCAAAAAATAAAACCTGATTAATTAGTTTATTATATTTATGTGGACAGATTTTGACATATATTTTATCTTGATTAGACTTGGGAACAAATTCCATAATAGAAAAGTGTAACAAATTTATCATTTATAATCAGAAAACTCAACCGAAGACACAAATAAGTATGAAATAATTAGAATAGATATTGGTAAAACATGCAAATATTTTATTTCAACAGGTCATAAGGAATTTTAGAAATCTAATTGAGACCAAACATACAAATATAAAAAAAAAAAATTAATTACATCTACATCCCTCAAGAAATAAGCAAATTGTAGTTTGTACCTCCTTGTTTGAAAAATTACATGTAACTAACCTCTTGAAAATGAAAATTACTAAAACACCCCAACCTGATAGGGCTCCGACCCTGAGAAGTACGATCTTCCTATCTTATCCCTCCATTGAATTTGTAAACTTAATATTCCAAAAGGTGCCTTCTGTAATTTATTAAATGTGAAAGAGGTCACTGTGTTATATTTAATTAATCAAATAAAAATATTAAAAAAATATTTAGTTAGAAATCCTAATTTATTTATTTGTAGCTAGGAAATAGCAAAATATAATAAAATAAAATAAAGTTTTTTCTACCAGAAAGTAGAAAATAAGAAAATAATACTAATCTCCATACCCAACGAATCAGGCTCGTAGCCTTCAAAAAATTATTAACAACAACCCAATTAATTTCAAGAGCCCGTTTGGATGGATTTTTTTCAGAGAAAAAATATATATCTATACTATACTATTATACAAACCTCTAGGGTGTGATTAAGGTGGCAATTTGGGTGGGTCATGTGGGTTCGAATTGGGTTAAGGTAGGGGTATAATACAAAATCTCGCTACTCAAATCCAACTCATAACCTGACAAACCCATGAGATTTTAACTCTAATCCAACTTAATTGGGTTCATGTCAACATGTGTTAACATGTTTTAAATAAAAATTTCAACTTTTCTAATAAAAAAATTAAAGCAATTATAATTTACTTGTTAAAAGTTGATTTTTTTTTTTAATTTTTCATTTGACTAACTATATTATATACATTTCTTTTGTGTACATTATAAGAAAGCACCCCTTCGCTAAGTCTAACAAAAATTATGTGACAGAGAGATTTTGATATTTTGTCACAATTTTAGCGTATCATCACAGCATGTGATAATTAATGAAAAAATTCAATATAAATAGAATTAAATAATCAATTAGTAACAAGGCATTTACCAACAAATTTGTTGAAATCCAGCATAAAAAATTAAATTTATAATTGGTTCGTTACAAAAACGTATGCATTCTTGTAGTGGTGGATACATGTTTAGAATTTACTTTAAAAATATTGAGTTCATTTCCTTCGCTAATTTATTTAAATTTTATTTATAAGAATATACTGTAAAAAATATTTATAAAAAAAATTCATTCAATATTAAAATAAATCAATATAAAACTTCAATGACTGCAAATAAACAATTAAAGAAAGAAAATATACTTTGTTGGAGGGAAGAAGAAGATGATAACTAAAATAAATATAATTTTTCATTCAAATTGACTTTTCACTTATTTCAAAGATATAATGATCTCTTATCTTTAAGTATCTAAAAGTTTTAATGTGTGCAATAATTAAAAAAAAAAATTCTCTATTCTCTTTTTTGTAATTTTTCCTATATTATATTATTAGTGATTAATTATAACCCTTCAAAATATTATGATTTATAATTTATACATAATATATTTTTCTCTAAACGAGAGGAAAAGGAAAAAATGAGATTTTTTTTTTTTTTAAAAAATCATTTGGATTAGGTTGTGTTAGGTTGGATTGAATTGTCGGTTAGCCCATAAAAAGATTCAAGTTGTTGGTTAACCCTGATTCAACCGAATCCAACCCAACCCATCTTTTTCGGATTGCTTTCGGGTTCAACCTATTTTCAACCCAACCCATAAACTCTCAACTTCTAATCCACTATTTTTGTATTGAGTTGTCATATTAGATCAGAAATTATCACCCCTAAGTGTGATAGTAACTACTTTGACATCTTTGATCTATCATTTTCTTTTTTCTTTTTATTTTTTCAAAAAATCTCTTTCATCTCATTTCCTGAACTATTGTTCTCTCTCCTAAATTCACGTTGACATTCTATTTTCTTCTCTTTTCTGTTTATCTATTTCTACTTGTTTTCTCTCTCTCTCTCTCCCCTCTTTTACCTTTTTAATATAATTTTATTTTGTTTTAAACTATTCTTCCTTTTAGTTATCAATTTTTAAGAACATATTTTTATTTTATGGACATTTTATAATTACATTAAAAATAGTTAATATATATGTTATTAATGCATAAATGTTGCTACAAATTCTCATTATTAAAGCTTAGCATTGTAATTAAATTTATCTCTTTTTTTTTACATACATCGAATGTGCTTAATGTACTAGTATATATATATATATATATATATATATATGTTATTTTATTGTAATTTAAATTTTAAAAATAATTGGAAAATTAGTTACCGTTTCACCCTCCTTCCATCTTCTGTCCAATTTTTGTACGTGACATTTCCATGAAATTGCAGAGTTCACACTTTGCAGGACCCAACTTCTCTACCTAGAGTCTTAGTCAACGACCATTTGTTCTTCATCAAATCCCTATTTTTGTATCCATTCCAATTTCTATTCGAACCCCATTTACTCAGAAAAATGTGCGAAATTCCCCCGGAAGTGTTTCGCGAGATACTGTCGCGGGTGCCGGCGGAGCCCCTCCTTCGCTTTAGATGCGTGTGCAAGTCGTGGCGGGACACAATCGACGACCCAGTTTTCATTAGATTGCATCTGGGCCGTCAGCTCCTCAAGATCCAAGACTCCTCCAATGGCGTCGGCCACATCATTCTCAGGGGTGACTTCGATACTCGGCTTTATTCTTTACCTTTAGAGTCCCTTAATGATAATTGCTGCAAAATTATTAAAGCTATACCACTTAACCACAATCCGAGTTTCGAAGGGACTAAATCACCGATGGGTTCGTGTAATGGCGTGATGCTGATATCTCCCTCGAAGGGGAACAGTTTCTTGTGGAACCCATTAACCAGGGAGTCCCACAGGTTGCCACGGATCGAGGTGATGAGTAAGAAATTGAGGGGTTTGTACCATTCGGTTAGTGGGATTGGGTATGATTGTTGTGGGGATGACTATAAGGTTGTGAGAATTGCGCAGATTTTTGACCCCAGGGATAGAAATTTTAAGTCTGAGACGTTGGAGTACAGTTTGAAGTTGAATTCTTGGAGGAGGGTTAAGGATTTCCCGTACAGGATCTCGCGGTTGAGTGGTGGGATTTTCTTGAGAGGTGCATTGCACTGGATTTCAAGTACAATCCCACTGAAATGTATGGATGATTTGATAATCGGACTTGATCTTGGGGATGAAAACTATCGCCTGCTGCCCATGCCCTGTGGACTCGAGAAGCCTTCTGCAAAGCGGTTGGGTGTTCTGGATGGATGCTTGATTCTCAGTTGCTACTATCAGATTGAACGTTTGGATGTATGGATTATGAAGGAATATGGAGTTAAAAACTCGTGGGCTAAATTGTTTTCGGTTGGAGCAGTAGATAAAATTGGTGCCGTGGAGACTCTCAGGCCTTTAGCTTATTCTAGTTGCAAAGGAGAGGTTCTTCTCCAGCATGATGAAAAGGAGTTTCTGTGGTTCGATCTTGAGACCAGAGTCGGGAAGAAGATTAGGGTCGACGGCCGGCCGGCTACTTTCTCCGCTCAGTTTTGTGTGGCGAGCCTTGTTCGACTTAATGTTGGCTGTGGCGGATGTAATAATGCAAAAGGACAAGCAAGAAACGCAAAGATCAACGATGGTACTTAAAAGGTAAAGTTAAGCTAGCCAGTTTTCTTGTTTTTTCACAGATTTGACAAGTAAATTGCTTAGGAGTTAGGACATCAAAATAGAGGACTAGTGATTATATCTGGAGATGTTCTTTATGGTTTATGTTGAAATTGAACTGTGCATATCCAGTTTAATTGGGCGTTTGCACGTGTTGCAGGATTTCTATTGCTTGGGATAAATTTGGATTGTGGCGTCCAGAACTTTGAGCAAGTGAACTCAGGCTGAACTGGGATTCGTTTATGCATTTCAGTTTCGCTGCTTCTAATTATACCATTGTATTTTGCTTGCAAGGCCTATATTCTTAAACTATAATTTTTCTTCAAAATGGTGATGAAGTTTATGATGTGAAGCAAGATCTGCTATTTATTCTTTTGTTCATATGATTGGTTCATGTGTATGCTCAAATTTAGTCACTTTATGGGCTGATCTATGATACTTGACATTCTCTAATCATCGTTTATTCGTTGCCAGCCTGCGCCAGTTGATGTGTATAGCAGTTAATTGTTTAATGCCTTATTGGCAAACGTGAAGGTTTGGGCTCCATTTACACCGAATTTGTAAAACTTCAAGTTTTGACAATGTCAGGAAATTTTGGTATTTAGTTGGAGCCCATTTGGATGGACTTTTTTCAAAGAAAAAATACTTATTTTTTGAAAAAAAAAATATTTTAGATAAAAAAGATTGTATTTTGATAGGGTTTTTGAAAAAAGTTGAAGGAAAGCCAAAATGGATTTTTTTTAGAAGTTATCCCGAAATACTTTCAAATAAAAATACCTTTTAAAACACTTTTAACTATTGTATCCAAATAAAAAACTGCCTGATTTTTTTTAAAAAAAAAAACCCTACCACAAAAAATGCCATTCAAGAAATATTTTTTGTTAAAACTATCCAAACAGGTGCTTACTCTGCTAACTAACTCGTAAACATTTTAATTTAAAATAGATAATAATTTAAAAAAAAAAATAGCTAAATGTGTCCGAAATGCTATGGCAAGGCTAAGCATCATTTTTTGAGAAAAAAGAAATTCACTCAAATCGCACCAAACCAAATTGTTTTCATCAACTCATTAAACAAAATAATAATAAAATAAAACCATAGTTCAATAGTTCAAGTCAAAATCGCACTTTAAAATCGATTTGGTTGCAATTGACTTCAAAGCCACACATAAACGACTGTAAGTGATTGACTATTGGGTCAACCGACCCACTCAAAGAATATTAATTAACGGGATATATATATATATATTATATAATATTATGTATTATAATTGATTAATGATCTTCGTTTGACCCCATAACTAAAACCTTAAATAATTTTAGTTGATTCCTTTTTCTCAAAAATTGAAATTGTAGGCACCTTGGAAAAAAAATCATAAATTAAAAATTGTCGATATAAAATATCACAAAAAGACTGTCTTCCTTCGAATCTTGGGCTAGTTAGCAAAAAAAAATGTAAATTGTACGTAAAAGGAAAACTTTGAAATTAAAATAGAAAATCACTTAAGAAAATATATTTGAAATCAGGTCAACATTGAAAAATAACTTATCAATGTCAAAAAAGTTAATTATATTTATACAATTATGTCGTTTGTTATAATAATTATCTTATGGTCTATTAAAACGAAGTTATTGATTGAATGAAAAAGTACATTTGATTTGAATTTTTTTTATCAATGAAATCTTAGTAGAATTTAAGGAACCGCACTTACAATTGAAAATTAAAAACAAAAAAAAGGAATTAAATTTTGGCCGTAGTGTGAAATCATCAAGTTTGGCGACAATTCTTTATAACATTTCATGGGAATAAATTTATTTTAAATGTCATTATTATTAAATTAGACTAATCCAAGGAGAAAATGAACACAATTAAAAGATATTCGACAAACAAAAAGAAAAAAAAAAAAGATCATGCAATTATAATTTGGAATCATAAATTAACTTGGTGCTTGCAAACATAATTAAGATATCAAATTATTTAACTAACTAAATAAATAGCAACAACGACGACGACAATAACAACAATAATAACTAATAATAATGGCATACTTGATGTGTGTGCATAATAAAAATAATAATATAATTCAATGACATGTTAAAATTTTGGTAATATCTATACTACTAAAATAGTTTTTAACTATTTTAATAGATTCATAAAATTAGTGTTATTAAGTAAAAATAAAAAACTAAAAAAAATAATTATAAAGAAAGGAAAAGAAAATTATATTAAAAAGTAGTAGGAGATGAGAGAGGATAGAGGGGGGCAGAGAGTTAAAAAAAATGTGAAAGAGAAGAGATGAGAAAGAAAACTAAAAAGAAAGAAAAATCACAAATTAAAAACATTGACAGGCCAAAGATTATTACTAAATGATGCTTCCTCTTTGTATGATAGTATAGATATTACAATCAATGAAAACAATTACAGGAGTATAATGATAGTTGTATTGGTAACTCATGAAATTAAACATGAAGTCCAATTCAAGTCAAGTATATATATATATATATGTATATGTGTATAAAGTATATTAACATGTCATAAATTTACACTAGTTTTCAACTAAGTTAATATTTTGAATGATTGCTCAAAAAAGGGAAGAGGCAAAAAAAATTCTTTAAGAAGGTAAAATTAAATTTTTATAAAATATAACAAGAATTTCTATTACTTTGGGAGCGAGAATTCAAATTAAAAGATTAAAAAAAATGAAAAAGAAAGAAAATACATAAAATAGCTTCATATGAAGTTTTGGGAGGTGGAGGGAGGAAGGAGCCACGCTCCCTCCAGCAATTTGACTCTTCTCCGGCTTAAGTAATGGACTAATGAAATACTCTGCAAAATGCAAGCTCTTAAACCAGCAAGAATCAATTAGAGCACTTGTTGATATCAGAACAACAAAAGATAGTCTGAAGTACAAAAATGGTATGGTCACAACATATTGGGATGCGTATTCGACTTTCCCCAGCACTTAACATGTTTATCCCTACAACACGAGAAAGTGAGAATTGAATATACAGAAGGCATATGTGTATATCGCTTGCCCAAGAAAGCATGTAGACCAAAGTACTAATGCTTATTCTCTCTGAACCAACTACACGGAACATCAGTGATCGTTACAGAGGGCTTCAACCTGCAAGCAACGAACTCGAGTTATGCTGATTGCTAATCCCACACCAATACCACTCAAGTTATAGAAAAATGCCCCAAAATTTATAGGATTGCTTGTAGTCGTAGATTTTGCTTTTCATAATATTCTTTCCCAGCTTTGTCTTTCTTTCTTTGTATATACAGTGGCCTTCTGTTCAGTTTCTTACACACTAATCGAAACAATTTCTTTTCTTTTAACAAAAACTATGTAAGGCATCTACAAGTCAAAGTTAGTCTTTTGAACCAATCACAATAACTTAGGTTTAAGTAAGATGATTTTCATAGTTCGTTTGTAGGTTATGTAAGTCCATTTAATCCAACTCCTAATTCCAGTAAACCATCAGGCACCAATAGCATTTGCTCAACTCCTATTAAATTAGAGTTCAGGTTCTTCATATCTAACCCCCATGAGTAATCAATGGCTATTACTGCGTATGAGGAAAACAAGGAGGAAAAAAATGGGCATTTTAATGCTAGGGCCACAGCATCATTTGGCAAGCCACAACAAATAATCTCAACTGACCCCCAATTCTCCTTGTGAACTCAAGAAAGATAACATAAAAGCAATAGTACTCTGCAAATCTAATGTCATATCAAATACGATAACCATTTAAACATGCTATGCAGTGAAAATATCATAGTTGTTGATCATTCACATACATAATCCACATTCTTTGAAATTGAAAACAGGGGCCATCCTATTTTGCAGGAGTGCAGTATGAAATCACCTAATATAATTGAATCAACTTATTAAATCATTCAAAATAACAAGGCCATCCAGAGTCACTTTACCTTTTATTAACTTTGCCGATGTCATAACGTTCACTGAGTGGGAAAAGGCTTCCCGGGCAAATTTGAGAACAAAAACTATCTGGGAGGCCCTGAATCATGACCTTCTTGAAAGAATTCTTCTCAATATCTATCAAAAAGAACTCGCTTCTGTGCTGAAAAAGAACCTGCCCTCTACTCTTCAAATAAGCTATAGGCTCAAGAATCTCCAAAGCACCACCAACATCTAGTTTCTGAAGCGAAAACAACTTCATCCATGCATTTTTGACTCCATAATCTTTCATCACCCAAACATTGAAGCGGTCAAATGCGTAATAGTAAATCAACATTAAGCATCCGCTCAGCGCATCTAAATGCACACGTATAAGTTGATTCTGTTTGGCGGGTTCAGGGGGCACTGGCATTTTCCTGTAGTCTTCAGTATTAAGATCGAGAACAATTACCATATACAACACACACCAGTGCAACGAGCCATTCAAGAAAACCCCACGAACAACCCAACGAGGAAAATCACCAGGAAAATCGCTTATCTTCTTCCAAGAATCTGATTTCAGACTATAAACAAAGGTTCTATACACGGAATTTTCATTATCGTCAGTTTTACCGATCCGCACAACTCTATAGTCATCACCAGAGTGACGATACCCAAACCCAATATGAAGTGAGCCAATAAGGGGATCCTGATTCGGTAATTTGTGGAACCCACGGGTAAACGGATTCCATATTAGGAAGGTCCCAAATGACACGTGTCCGAGGATGAGGCCATTGCACGAGGCCACTGGCGAGAAATACCGCAAGTGAGGCATACCACGACGAATCACCGTCCTGAGAGGGTTCACATCTATGGTTTGGGGGCCATCGGCGGAGAAGTTAATGGACTCCAAAGGGAAAGATAAGAGGCGAGTGCCCCCTGAGGTTTTGATAAGGAGAGTGGTGGAGCAGCGTGATTGAGTGAGGGCATGGGAATTGATGAAGGACGGGTCGTCGATTGTGGCCTTCCACGCCTTGCAGACGGCCCTGAATCGGAGGAGGGACTCGGCGGGCACCCAGAGGAGTATTTCACGGAAGACATCGAAGTTGATATCAGACATTTCCAGAGAACGGGCCTTAGAAGGCGTGTTAGGGTTTGGGATGTCCGACATTTTGGAGAAAGGGGTGGAGATAGGGAAGATGATCGGCAGAGGAGGGGAAGGGTCATGTGATGTGCGTTGCAGAAAAGCTGCTGAAAATCTCGAGAGATTGACAACTTTTCGTTATATTTAATTCTGCAAGGCATAGTTTGCCGCCATACGAGAAAATTCGAATCGGACCCACGATCGAAGAAGTGTTAACTACACAACGAAGTGTTTTATATTTTTCTTTAATTGATGTATTATTTAAAAAAGTATGAATGCAAAGTGCAACCATACATATATCAGCTTATGTATTTCAAATATTTAGAAACTTGTTATTTTTTATTTTGTAAGTTTTATTGTCATGGATAATTGATCTTTCAATTTAAATGTAAATGTTTATACTTTGTTTTTTTTTCCCCTTAGAGGAAAACACAAAGCATTTTATTCCAAAACGGGCGTGGTTGAACCATCTATGATGAGGGCGGAATCAATCCATATAATAGAAGATAAATAATCAGGCTTATCACAACTCCCTTTAATGGAATTTACTAAACTTCTACCAAAGATTTCTTTTATCTCTCTCTATCATTTATTTTATCTCCAATGAAGTATTCTTGTTTTCTTTAACGTGTTCTGTTGTTACATCTCTCCCATTTTTTTCTCTCGCATTCTTTTTTTAAAAAAAATATATATTCTACTTTATATTTTTTAATCAAGAAATAATATTATTTTAAAATGGTTTTGTTTTAATTTTCATAAATTGAATAAATATATTATAGTATAAATAATCTATATTATATATTAAGTGTGAGGGACTTTACCTTTTTTTTTGTGCATAATTGTGGTATTCCTAAAGTACCATTTGAGCAACTATCTCTTCTCTATCATTTTTTTTATCTCCGACAAAGTATTCTTTTTTTTTTTTTTCTATCTTCTATTGTCACCTCCATCCAATTTTCTCTCTCATGCCTTTTTTTTAAAATTATTCTTCTTTATATTTTTATTAACTATTTAATCAAGAAATAATTGTATTTTAAAATGATTTTTTAACTTTTCATAAATTGAATAAATACATTATAGTATAAATAATAGTAGTTAAGAAAGATTGGTATTTACATAGAGAATTCAACAGAAAAATAATTTTATAGTATTAAAATTTAACTATTTGACTAAATTACGTCTTCTTTTTATTTTGCACACGTATCGAGTGTGCCCGATATACTAGAATTATATAAAAGGAAAGCATCATTTAATAACTTTTGGTCTGTTTATTTTTGTGGTTTGTCAATTTCTTTTTTTTTTTTTTTCAAAAGTAACTCGTAACTTAATAAAAATCTCATAAAAAACCTCAAATATATTAACAAAAGTGCAAATTTTTAAGTTAGTTTTATTTTATTTATGGCCACACCAAGTGTCAAACACATGCAGATTGAGATTGTATTTATATGATGCCAGATATGCTCTAAGTTACATAGTTGTTATATCGCTCCCATTGCTTTAGCACTTTAACTAGCAAACTGAGTACTAGATCCCGAATTTGTATTATAGACACAATTATCGTTGGTGGCACACTCAAGATGTGTGCATACTAATAAATAAAATTTAATTTATGTACTTGAATTTTAATAAGTTAAACTATTAAAATATTTATTATAGTTTCCATATGAATATTTCTTATTATTCATTAAATTTAAGACAAGTGAAAAATAAAATAATTTCATATAAGATGCAATTATATAGTTAAAAAATAATCAAACAAAAGAGTGAAAACATATTTAATAGTATCACATGAGAGAGATTGCAAAGATGAGGAGGAAAAAGAAAACCTAGTGCAGTGGAAGTGGGAAGAGAAAGTAGGAGATAGAAAGTGAAAATTAAGTCACAAGCCAAAAAACTTATCAAACCAAATACAGTTACATCGAGTAACTCTTGCTTTCTATAATAATGAAGATAGTATAGATATTACAAAAGTAGCTAAATATTCCATATTTACTTGATAAAAGAACTCTTGCAACTACTTTTTTGGTAGCCTTTTGAGAAAAAGTAACGCATATTCTAGCTATTAATTAATATATAAATAAAACATCATTGATGTAATTAGTATTTCATAATCCTTATTAATGCAACCTTACAGATATATGAGGACAGTGAGCTAACTTTTATTTCAAGGAACTTATGTGACTAGTCTTTTGTTTATAAATTCTAAAATATGTATAAATTTTTTTGTAGATAATGAGAAAAAGTGATGAATTTTGTTAGTCACATTAAATTATCAATAATTTAATTCATGGTTAGTATTTGATAAAACATTTTGCTTATACTTTTTCAAATTCAATTTAAATTTAATATATATATATAATTTAGTATAATATAAGCTATTTTTTTCATTTGACATTTTAAGGTATTTTTGCACTCTCTTCTTTTTGGTTTTTTTTTTTTTAGCTTTTATATTCTGACATATACGCACTAGCTCATGCGCACAAACTTTATATGACCTAAATTGCATATATCAAGCAAAACATGAATACTTCAGCTTCATGATCTGTTATAAGAAATTTTAGCCCTGACCCGACTAACCTGAATGAGGGTCAAAGCAACATGCATCAAAGCGTGCAAATGAGAACCTTAGTCATCGTTTACGTATTATACAGCCCGCTGTGGAGAGATTATTTTATAGTCGGATTAAAATCAGGATTATGATTAAATTATAACTTACGTTTGTTACACTTTGAATGAAAAAAAAATATGAGACGAAGTAGAAGTTAACTGTTTAATTTACTTATCTGTATAAGGATAACTCTTGTAGGATGTAAATTGTCAATTTTCCTTTAATAAAGTTGAATACCTACCGTATTATGAGGACCTAAATGTCTTTTCGGTACATAGTCCTTGATAATATTGTCTTTTCACTTCAATAACCTATTTGGCCTTTCGAGCGCTTTATGGCCAAGTAGTATTTTTAGCCATTAAACTATTTATAATAATATCAAAATATTTACTTTTTAGTCATTTTTGTCATTATCATATTCAACTCTAATAACTAAATAACGCAACAAGCAATTATAAATAACATCAAAATTGTACCTCAAAATTATACGGTAAAAAACAAAAAAAGAATTCACTTCTTCCTGAGCTTATTCAAGTGAAAATTGTGAAAAGATATTTAAAAATGATATAAAAACTGCATGAACTATATTCAGTTAGCAAAACTGGGCTTCTCATATATGTGACCAAATCTATTCAAGAATTATGAAGTCCCCAACCAATCAAAATGAAATAAAACACCAAACAAGCATTTCAAAATTCAAAAAATTACAAGATTTATCAAAAAAATATCCAAAAATTTTAATCCATCAAGAGTTTACAAAACGATTGAGAGCTAAATCAAACAAACAACTATTGCAACTCGATACTCTGTATTTCTGTTTTTTTTTTTTTTTTTTTTGCCAAGCATTAATTAATCGGTCAGAAAATCAGGAGAACCTTAAAACCCTAGCTTAGTGCGGCGCCAGTGCCTGCGCTTTGCATTGTACCTGCAAGCATGAAAACGACGCCGTTTTCAATTTGAAGTGTTATGAACATTGAATTTTTTTTTGAAAAAACTATAATTAATTGGAAAAAAAATGGGAATTGAAAATACCTGATGGTGTTGTCTGTGCGCATTCGGATCCAGTAAGGAATTGGTCGGTTTTGCCTCTGTTTCTTCGCCAGCTTCTTCTTTATCCTCAACGTTTTGTGCGACGGCTGTCAAAAATTTTGTTCAATTTTTTTTTTTTTTTATTTCTTCAAGAAAACGAAAATAATATATACATATATGTATACGTATATATGTACAAATATTCACTCGATCATTCTAAGACAAACAGCTATACGCTACAGAGAGAGAGAGAGAGAGAGAGAGAGGGGGAGAAGAGGGTTATTACCATATTGGCAAAGGGGAAGTTCAGAGAAGACGAAATGGAGGTTTCAGTGGGAGGAAGAAGAAACCCTAGATGAAGAGGCGTTTTGTTGTAAGCTTTGGGATAATTAACAGATGGACCAAATTTTGTTAGTGGCCTATTTTGCTCTGCGTTTTGAGAGCCCAAAGAATCATTTTCTCAGGGCTTGTTCAGTTGGCCCTTTTTTGCTTTTTTATTTTATTTTATATATATACAATTCTTTATGGGTTAATGGCAATTTTCTTACTCTATATTTTGTCAATTTTTAATTTTGTCCTTTTCACATTAATTGTATTAATTTAGTTATTTCCATTTATTAATTTTTCAAATCTATGTTTGATTAAAGTAATTGATGGCAATAACGTGGTGAAAAAAATGTCGGAATTTTTTGGTTCAGATGTGGCATATATTTTGAAAAATTTTGCTGATTTTTCCTCCAAAACTTCTATATAGATTATACTTACTGTTTTCAAAAGAAAAAAATTTAAAAAGCCACAACACTATCGTGTTAATTTTATACACGCGCGCGCGCACACACACACACACACTCACACTCACATATATATAGAAGCACATATCTTGAGAGAGAGAGAGATTGGGGGCTAGGGGTTACTAGTGTTATAAAAAAGGGGGTGGGGGGGGGGGGGGTAGGAGGTTACTTTTTTCCGGTAGGGCTAAGGGGTTAATGGTTTTGTGGAAGAAATTAGTGGTGGGGCTAGGGGATTAGTGGTTTTGGGGAAGAAATCGGGGTTGAGGCGGTCTCTTGGGGGTGGGGTAGGGGGTTGTCTCTTGGGAGGAAGAAGCTGGTTTTGAGGCTTCGGGATATAGGGTTGTGGGGTGTGTTGTGTAGTGACGATGATTTTTTTTATATTTTTTATATAAATTAAATTAATATAAATTTTATGTAAAGATTTATCTAATATTTTTTTAATATCCTTTCATATAAAACAAAAATAAATATATTTTAAAATTCTAAATTATATAATTGCATAAATATTTAAAGTATACAAAAAGAACGAAATAAAGAAAATGCTTTTGTATAAATATGTTATTTATTATTTATGAGGTGGATTTTGTTATTATTAAAAAAAATACAAGCATACCTCCATGTCTTCAAGAAAATGTCAACACATCTCCGTATCATCTAAAATCACCAAATTGATTGGCACATCAGCAGAACCCTACTAAAATACTAGCGCATCCCCATGTTCACGTGGCATGTCATCGCCGATGATTAGTATAATTCAAGATGGGGATGACAACAGGGCGAGTTTGGGGCGGGTTTGGCTAGACTCAGGACACGCTTTGCTGGGAAATTTTTGAATTCGAGCCTGGATCTGCTCTAGACCCACCGAGTACGGGTTGGACCCTATAGACCCGATTTATATTTTTAAAATAATTAATAAATATATATTTTTTAAAATAAAATTGATATTGTTACAAATTTCTAAACATGAAAAAAGTAATAGTATTGTCAAAGCACTAATTATTTACAAATTTCTATGAAAATATTTTAATCTTTGAAAATTAAACATCATTATAACATATTTATTTGTACATATTTTGAAATCATAACTTAATTACTAATGTTATATAATTATTTTTATTATATAATTATTTTTATATACAAGAGTATCATATTTATTTTTTGTCTGTAACTATTTATCTAATATGTACTTTTATATATTAAATATAGATGTATATCATATAAATTTACATAAAATAATAAATTAAAAAATATATAAATACTAACGGGATGGGTCCGGGTTTAAAATGAAAATTCGGGACCTACCCAGATTCGATTAGGAGTCTAAAAATCCTCCCCATTAGGGGCAAGTTCGGGATCGAGTCTGGGTCCAACCTGCACCAATTGCCATCTCTAGTTCAAAATAAGACTAAAATCGAAAAATTCATAAATAAAGATGATTAAATTAATAAAATTGAAACAAAAAGGACAAAATCCAAATAGATTAAATGTATGGGACAAAAATTGCAATCATCTCATTCTTTTATTCTTGGCTTTACTGTGGATTTTAATTGAATATTTAAAGAAAAGTCTGGTTATGATTTATCTTAATCATCAACTGTTGTTGGTTTAGTTAACAACTCATAAGTCGCTTTACACGTGGTCTTGAAGGCATAATTCAAGGTTTTCAACTATGAAAACAAACGACGGTTAACGACAGTTTATCTTATGCTCGTTAATGATGAAACCACCAAACACAATCTACAAGTATTTGGTTATATGTTTAACTACAACTGAACCCCTCCAGAAAAGAATAATTACCAACTTTTCCCATAAACTTTTATAATTACTAACATACCACCCCTCTAGATTTTTTACTGTTTAACAAATTGCCCCTTCTACTAGGGTTTTTAAAGGAAAATGATGACATTATCAAAAATTTGTGTACAATTCCTGTTTAACGCCTAACCAGTGTTCTCTAATTCGCTCTTCATAATATTTTAAAACTTAGAGGGACCTAAAAGGAATATTTATACAGTTAAAAGGGGTAAATGTAATAAAACAGTATTATGATATTGTGAGACCAAAATAGCTATTGCAAGTTGTTTTGGCCATCTTGTGTAGTATGGCTTATTAAAATTAGATTATAATTATTTTACATTTTACTAAATATAATAGGGAACTAGATTAAAATTATTTTACGTTTTACTAAATATAATATGGATTCTATATAGTATTAAAGGTTTGAAATATAATAGGAAAGAATTGTCTTTGAAGGTACCATGAGAAAAAAAGAGTGCAATTTTTTTTTGAAATATCAACGAGTATCGCAAATCATTGATAAGTTCGTATTTGCATTATATTGTGATGTTTATTTTTTTTCAAACTTATCATGTATTGTTTTTCCTATTTGAGATTAATTGTGAGCTAAATTGAGTTAAATTTATTGTTTTGTAGAAAAAGAAAGCAAGATACAAGTAGCTATATAAGCGAAATATTTTGAGTACAAACTTAATTAGGAATATTTAAAGAGGAGTTTGGATGTACGTTGTATGTTTCAGTATTTATGCAAATTGTTTTATATGCTTACTCACGTTCAGTGAGCTAATTAAGAGATATTTTTGTTGTATGATTGAGTATACACAAAATATTTTGCGTTCTGCATGAATTGCCTATACTAGGAATCCTAGTTAAGCCTTGATAGAGGAAAATCAGGATCAAATATAAATTGAATAGTGCATATTCAATAATTTTGCTCGTGTATTTAAATTGATTCATTTGTGAGATAGACGTATACTTTCAAACCACACACAACCCATAGGGCGGATTTTAATGCTTTATTACTATTTTGCTAGCCGTAAACATAATTAATTCGTAAAATAACTAGTAAACTAAGTAAAATTTGGGAGAAAATGAGGTAGAGGATCATAATATGGGAAGTTGTAGTTCTAACTCTTTAGTTATTAAATTTAATCCTATTATATTTAATTTCTTTAATTTAGTTGCTTTAATTTTTTGTAGTTAATCATTCTTAATTAATTCTCTTCATTTGTTGTTGAAAACTACGGAGTAAAATTTGTGCACTTAGTAGGTCTAGCCAAACAAGTCTGTGGAATACGGTACCCTTACTCATTATTTATTACTCGATCAACACACGTATATTTGTGTGGGATTTTTATTGAACAATCATTATTATGCTGGTGCCCGAATTATTGATGTTATCCTTAATACAACTAGCAATTAACGTGCGGCCACTCCAACTTGCGTTATTATTTTATAATGTAATGTGTTAATTAAGTATATATTAAGTATAAATGTTGTTCTATATTAATGCATTTTATTCATTAGGGATTAGTCGTGTAAGTGAACTTTTTTAACTTTATAAAACAAACATTCGTGGACGATTCAACTTCTCAATCAAAGTCTTAACTAGTAGGTATGGCTTGAGGCTATTAAATGCTTCAAATTACGCCACACGACACCTATAAATATTACAAGACACCTAAGGGTATAATGGTCATTTAACAACTTCAGTTTATATTTCTTAATGGATCAAAGTTGTAGGGAAAGTGTTGGGGGCGTTTTTGTTAAATAGCCTTTTCAAGTTTTCTTTTTAATTAAATAACCCTCAAGTTTTAATCTTTAGCTAGATAGCCTTTTTGTTTATTAACTCTAATTAAATGATATTTGGATAAATAATGATCTAACTTTTAGACTTTATATTTTAACCCCTAAAACCAAGAATATTGTAACTTACAATCAAAACCCTTTTCTCATTTCTCTGACAACCTGCGATTTCTTTGGGAAGTTTTTTTTTTCCTCCACTTTGTAGTCGAATATTGATAGAATATTTTGTTATATAACCTTGAAGGTATTCATTGCAAAAGGAAGACAAATTGTGAAAGACTTTCTTCACAAAAAGGACATAACTACTCAAGTTAAGAACCCATTTTTGTGATTTTTATACTAGATTTGAGTAGTACATTCTGTATAGAGCACCATTAATGCATCATTTCATAATAAGTTTTGGAAATAACCATTAATTCGACAGTTGGATTGGTGGGTTTTCGAGAACCCACCATTAATGGCGATCCCGTGCATAGTGAAGTGAAACAGTTAAACCCTGTGTGATCGATTGATCGACCATATCATATCGATTAAGAGATCTTTTGTTGCATGTGATCGCTTGATCGACCATGTGATATCGATTAAGCCATCTTGTGTAAATGGTCAATCGCTTGATTGACCATTTAATATCGATTAATCGATATTTGGTTGTCTGTCGATCGATTAATCGACCATATTATATATCGATTAATTGATCTTTTGCTGTTTGTTGATCGATTAATCGACCATATTATATCGATTAATCGATCTTTTGTTATCTGTCGATCGATTATTATTATTATTATTTTTTTGTGCTCGTGATAATTTTGCATTTCTGTTATCTTATAATATAGGTATGTTGGCCGCAATTATGTCGGAAGAATTTATTGTAGGTGTTGAATATGACGAGTGGGCAGAAGAAGAGGCTTGTTGGAAGTGGACAAGAAAATGCAAAGTAACGACACCACTTGTTGTTACTAAAGAAATTTCTTTCAATAGCTTGATTGATAAAATTATTGAGAAGGGGCAACTAAGTTGTTCACGGGCTAATGTTAATGTGACGTATATGATAACAAAGGCACCTCCTCCACCACACATAATACATCCAGCTGAAATAAAGTCAGACGATGATTTGAAGGTATACTTTACTGATGTTGTTGGTGAGGGTTGGAGACCAATTCTAAAGTGTCTGTGTTCAAGTCGAATATTGATGGTTTCAATTTTTACAATGATGACAATTATTTGAACAATGAAAATCCAATATTTGGTTGTACATCAATTGGTGATAATGACAATGTGGAGGAGCAATACATAGAGGAACTTCCTCACAATGATATTATGGTCTACGAAGATGTCACTATGAATCAAGAACTACACGAAGTGGATTTTGATGTTGCAGAAGAAACAATTTTTAGAGAACATGTTTCGGATAGAATGGGAAGAAGCGTGGTAGGAAGTCAATCACAGCATGCATTTGACGATAGATCTGAGTTTCACGTGGGGTGTTTGTTTAATAACAAGGCTGAAGTAGTGAGAAAAATTCAACTCATTGCCGTGAAAGCAAAGTTTGAGTATTCTGTCAAAAGATCAAACAAATCATTATATGTTGTAGCATGTGTGAGCCCAATATGCAAGTGGTGGATTCGTTGTTGTAAGTATACGAATTCGGAGAAATTTATTGCCAAGAAATATATTAGTGAGCACACATGTGGGCTGGATCATATATCAACCCAACATCGCCAAGCATCGACTAATCTCATAGGAGAATGCGTCAAGGAACAGTTTGTCAAAGGGGAAGGACTCTCACCTAATGGACTGAAGACTTATGTAGAAAAAAAATTAGGATGCGCCGTGAGTTATTGGAAATGTTGGGAGGGGCGACAACTTGCAAAGGATTTTGTGAGGGGAACATCAGAGCACGGGTATGCAGTTCTTGAGGCCTATCGTTACATGTTGGAGTCAGAAAATAGCGGAAGCAAGACAGATTTGGTGGTCGACTCTAAAAATCAGTTTCAATACTTTTTTGTAGCCTTTGGCCAATACATACGTGGTTTTTCATTTATGAGAAAAGTAATAGCTGTTGATGGATGCTTTCTGAAAGGAAAGTATGGCGGTACATTGCTAGTGGCCACTACACAAGATACTGAGAAGCATGTTTATCCCATTGCATGGGTTGTGGTTAACTTTGAGAATAACCGTTCGTGGGAGTGGTTTTTCAAAAATCTAATAGATATAATTCCTGATAGACACGAGATATGCATAATATCCGATAGACACAGCTCTATCAAGAAGGTTATGAAACGTATTTATCCTTTAACACATCATGGGTATTGCATGAAACACATTGCCGAGAACTTGAAGCAAAAGTTTAGGTGCGGTGATGTCCTTAATCTATATTACTCGGCAGCTAAATCTTACATAGTTGATGAGTTCCAACAACATTTCAGTCAAATACGCCAACTTAAAAGTAAAGTGGCTGACTACCTTTAGAATGATATTAGTTTCGAGCGTTGGAGTAGAGCTTATTTTCCTGGTAACAGGTATAATATTATGACGACTAACATTGTGGAGTCTATCAACTCAAGACTTCTAACCAAAAGGGAATTTCCTATTGGTGCTCTTTTTGACGCAATCCAACAAATCTTGTCAGAGTGGTTTTGTGAGCGTCATACGGAGATGGTTAAATGCAATACACGATTGGTTCCATCAAAAGAAAGTGAACTTTGTGATAGTTTGGAAAACTCAGCATCTCTTGATGTTGTACAACTCAACGTGCATGAGTACCATGTACGTGGCTACGGTCCGAATGTTATTGTTGATCTTAACAATAATCGATGCGACTGTAAAGTATTTGATATTGATAGGGTCCCATGCCCTCATGCCATAGCTGCTTTTAGACATCAGAATTTGCCTGATTTTGGTATGAGATTGTACTCAGCCTGCTCTTCTGCATATAGGGCTAATGAATTTTTGCATGCTTATGCGGAAACAATCTATCTTATTCTTCCGGAAAATCTGTGGGTGGTTCCTGAATCGATAAAAGATATTATCATTGAACCTCATGTAAATCTATCAAAAGGCAGGAAAAGAGTCAAGAGGATCCCAACTGCTTGTGAGGTTCGTCAGAAGAAGAATAAGTGCGGACGATGCAATAAGCCAGGTCACAAGAAAGGAACCTGTAAAGAAACAATTGAAAATGACTGAAAAGTGTGGATGTTAGCATTTGTAGTTTATGATCAAATTTATGCCTGCAAATATCACTACTTTTAATACAAGGAATTTCAAGTTAATCATCAATCTTTTTGATTCAAATTCTTGTATATATATATCATTACACTTCAAACATGGACACTTCAAAAAAAAAGAAATCCATCCATCGAGATTGACAATCGATCAATCGATATCATAATCGATCAATAGACAAAAACTATCGATTGATTGATATCACCACAACTTGTATTTTGACCAATCTCATAAGCCCAAGCCTTAAAAGCAAAGAAAGAAATCGATCAATCGACATAGAATATCGATCAATCAATATAATTTATCGATCAATCGACAAAAACTATCGATTGATCGATATCACCATAATATGTATTCTGATCAATTTCATAAGCCCAAGCCTTAAAAGCAAAGAAAGAAATCGATCAGTCTACATAGAATATATCGATCAATTGACATAATTTATCGATCAATCAACAAAAACTATCGATTGATTGATATCACCACAACTTGTATTCTGACCAATCTCATAAGCCCAAGCCTTAAAAGCAAAGAAAGAAATCGATCAGTCGACATAGAATATCGATCAATCGACATAATTTATCGATCAATCAACAAAAACTATCGATTAATCGATATCACCACAACTTGTATTCTAACCAATTTGATAAGCCCAATCAAAAAAAATCGCTCAATCGACATAAAAATCGATCAATCGAAACATGATAATCGATTGACCGACCAATCCCATATAATATATGTACAATGTACATATCTAATACATATCTAATATATTGCTATATGTACAGTGTACTCGACGTATACATATTACATATATATCTAATCATATATATAATCATGTTCCATACTCGACATATACATATTACATATATATCTAATCATATATATAATCATGTTCCATACTAGACATGTACATAATACATATATATCTAATCACATATATAATCATGTTCCATACTCGACATGTACATAATACATATATATCTAATCATATATATAATCATGTTCTATACAATACATATACATCATACATATATATCTAATCATATATATAATCATGTTCCATACTCGACATATACATAATACATATATATCTAATCATATATATAATCATGTTCCATACAATACATATACATCATACATATATATCTAATCATGTATATAATCATGTTCCACACTTGACATATACATAATACATCTATATCTAATCATATATATAATATGAAATATATCTACTATAAATATTTAATCATACTATAAATATATATATATATATATATATATGTATATATCTAGTATGACATGTATATACAATTGCTATTTATACAAAATATTCCAAGTCTTGTTTGTGATCGCTTGATTGATTATAATGACCGATTGATCGATTACTAGTTTGTTCCACGTCTTGTTGTGATCTCTTGATCGATTACTCATTTGTTCCACAATACTTGCTATGATCGCTTTATCGATTATATTGATCGATGGATCGATTACTGCTTTGTTCCAGAATATTCCAACTCTTGTTGTGATCGCTTGATCGATTATAATGATCGCTTGCTCGATTACTGGTTTTTTCCCTGTCTTGTTATGATTGCTTGATCGATTATATTGATCGATTGATCGATTACTTGTCTGTTCCACAATTTTCCAAGTCTTGTTGTGATCGCTTGATCGATTATATTGATCGCTTGCTCGATCGATTGTTTTGCTTGATCAATTATATTGATCGATTGCTCGATTACTAGTTTTGTTGTGATCGCTTGATCGATTATCATGTTCGCTTGATCGATTATTTTGATAGATCAAAAAATAAGAACAATTTACACATCGCTTGCTCAATTATATGATGTATCAAAAAATAAGAACAATTTACATAGCTTAGCATAAGTTACACAATTCAAAAAAGAATAACAATTTACACAATCCTCATTAAAATTGCAGGGTTTCAAGTTGGGACAAGTGAATCCATTTTTCCTAAAAAAATCTCAGTAGTCAACCGCTATCGGAACTCAATGATGTTTTCGTCGTTCAACTTGTCCATCGGGGTGCCGGTCAAGTGAAATTCGATAAACTTCAGTGAGTACGTCCCACAGTCCCCACTGCAAAAAATATGAAGCACATACATGTAAAAAAAGAAAGAAGAGGAAAGTGAATACATAATATAAGAAAGAAAATAAATACCTTCGCATATGAAATGGACATTTGTTGACATGGTAACTCCATTTTTGCTCAAGCAGCTTGTCCAATGTCCCAAAGTGACCCGTCACTTTCAAGACCTTGGGAAATAATAAACAAGCTGGTGCCAGCATGTTCTTAAGCTCCGTACCCGAACAAATTTTGTTGTTGCAATCCAGAACATGCATTTCCCCCTTATTTAAAAACCATGTAACGGCAATCCAATACTGGTTGTGTATGTTCAAAACTCCATACACTTTCTTAAATCCCCACCATGGGTCGACATATTTTGGTTCATTGCCATTTGCATAATCTAATAATTTCGGGATAATATACATTAGTTCAATTGCATTATTCAAAGTCTCATTGTCGGTGTACCCACGGTTATCAACTTTCGAACTGTCCACTCCAACCATAACCCGCTCATAAGAGAATTGTAGCTGCTGCATAAACTGACAATCGACAAAAGCTAACTGTTGATCATAGAAATTCGGATAATTTCTCTATCTAATCCTCATTAGACATAGAGCTTTATCGATATGCTGCGCCAAAATAAAAAATATGTCAGCAAATTTATTAAGCTAAATAATTAAACCATAATTTTTGAAAATTATATCAATCAATCGACATTAAAAATCAATCAATCTCGAGCAATCAACGTAAGAACATCGATCAATCGATAAATGAATCGATCAATCGATAAAAGTATCGATCAATTGACAGAAAAACATCGATCAATTGATAACTGTATCGATCAATCGACACACACTGTATTGATCAATCAACAGTAAACATCGAGCAATCGACACAAACCATAATTTTTGAAAGTTATAATCATAAAATATCGATCAATCGACAAGTAACATCGATCAATCGATATATATATATCGATCAAGCGACATTAAAAATCGATCAATTGATAATTGTATTGACAAAAAACTTACGTCTAATTCGAGGCATTGTCCTTCACCCAATAGCGTGTGGAAAAACGGCATGCCCAACATTCCTATTTTACCATAAACCTTTTTGTCATCTGGGCTTGAATCATACCACTCCAAAAAGGCAAATAACTTTTTCGAGTCCAGTGGCATTAATAAATCAGGCTTGGATGGTTGTGCAACCACATCTCCCACTTTTGCTTTCTTCGCTTTCCCACCCTCTTGAGTGAACGGAGATTTTGCATATGTGCTTTTCTGTTTCGTTCTCTCCGGTCTCTTGTCCACCAATGTAGAAAGCAAGTCAATCCTTTTATCTGTCTTGTCCATTCATTCCGACAGAAAGTTTTTCAACCCAAGAAGTCCATCATTAATGCTTTTCAGTTGTTCAATAATTTCATCGTGATGAGTACACGATGATGATGGAGACGCCCTCACTTCCTTGAGTTGGGCAGAAGTGACTTGTTTATTGATGCATTTCAGTTGTTCCATGATTTCATCGTGATGCGCACACGATGATGGTGGATAAATGTCTACTTCCTCAAGAGGCAGGCTTAGTTTGGGGGTAGGCGTTTGATGCAGGCTTGGTTTTGGGGTGTAAGGTGGGGTTCGTGCCTCTGTTGCTTCCTCAGAATGCTGGAAATGTGGTGCCCCTTCTAAATCAGCACCCTCTCATTTGAGCTCAATCATGTCAGCATCATGGTCAGCAAGAGACCTCAATTCTGTAATCCCTTCCAAGTCTCAAGTGAGTTGATCAATTTTATCATCAGAAATCTCTTTCAGATCATCAAATGATCTCATGTAAGGCTCTCTCAACTCCCTCTTTGTTGGCTATAGGAAGGGATGCAAGACCACCTGAAATTCAAATTTACACATATTAAGTTATGCATATCGACTCAAGGAATAAAAAAATATTGAAATTAAATTTCATATTTTTTAGAGGTATCTAGTTGGTCTTTTCAATTGCCTCTTCAATCACCTCAAAAACCAACTTTTCAGATTTACTCAAATGCCACCTCATAATTCTGGGAAGTGGCAACAACGGATCATTCTCTGTTGGAACCATAGATAACCCGAATTTCGCCAAAGCAGGCATAGCCTTATAGGCTCAAGCCTAAATGCAAAGAAACAAATCGATCAATTGATACGTGTAGATCAGTTAAAAAAATCCTACAGATTTTCTACAACATCGACCAATCGACAAGATTAATCGATTAATCGATAACAAGTATCGACGGATCGACGATTTCACAGTCGATCAATCGACATAGTGTATCGCTTGATTGACAAATAAAATTGATCAATCAATATATGTATCGATCAATCGACAGTAAAAATCGATAGCAGTATCAATCAATCGACGATGTTAATCGCTCAATCGACACAAACCATATTTTTGAAAATTACTCAAAAAATCGATCAATCGACGACATATATCGATCAATAGATATATGTATCAATCGATCGACAATAAAAATCGATCAATCGATAACTCTATCGATCAATCGACAATGATAATCGATCAATAGATATATGTATAGAAATATAAGTTCTTTTCAAGGTTTACCTGTAAGGCCCAAGGAAATCCAACAATATTGTAAGATTCTATTTTTCTGAAGTCTTCTCCTTTTTCAACACCTTGGAAATATTTTTTCTTCAGTTCTCTTGTCCGGAGTGACTCCAATATCATCACAAATGACTCCCTTCCCCATAATAAGAATTGAAAAAGTCCAGATTGTTGACAAATAACAAAAGGTCTTCGTTCACATTTTTATGGTGGTCCTTCGCCAAAATGAAAGTATGAACAAACCATACGAGACATATTTTGAACTTGTCTTATGCCGAATTTTTTTTTGTTTTCATATATTCATCCAAGTCTGCAATGTTTACTGATTGTTTCTTCTTACCCATAACCTTCTGCAAGAAATTTTGGCTTTTCTCGTCGTTTCTCATCCTCTCTAGTTCATCATTGGGAGGGAGCGGACCATAATTTAGTCCAGTAACTACGGCGAACTCCGGCATGCCAAAACGAGTGAGTTTGTTATCAATGGCAAACCATAGCTCCCACTTCTTCTTGCATTGAATCTGACGGAGCATAAGATAATGACAAAGTTGCCCAGAAAATGACTAGAAATTTGGCATACCTAATAAGTGACCAAAGTAGGTTTCAGAGAATCTCGACAACATATTCTCTTTTAAATCCATCAAAACTTCCTCCATTTTACAAAGCTTAGCAACCGAATATATCACAGTCACCCTCACAAGGAAGTATTTGATATCATCTAAAATTGTCCGGAGTTGGTAACTATTAAAACAGATACACCGCGGATAAAAGGGAATGGATAGCTCATCAACCGCAACTGGAACATTCTCTTCTTCATTTTCCTATGTTCAAACAAAACACCAAACTCTTAAATTGAAAGCAATATGGGAAAATTAGTTGAAAGAGTTAATAGTGCAAAACCTTAAACCCTAAATCGATAAGGATAGTTGCTTAATCGAAATTAAAATCGATCAATCGACATATAAAATCGCTCAATCGACATGTAAATCCCTCAATCGACAGTGACAATCGACCAACGGTTACGGTTGAAAGTTAAACATTAATTCTTCATGTACAAATAATGGATTACCGTACCTGTTCTTCTTGTGGAGTAGCATCGATTTCCTCGTTAACCAATGGCTCTTGTACTTCTTGTGGTACAACATCGATTTGTTGATCTTTCTGTACTTTCATTTTTGTGGAGCAGGTCTTGTAGTTCAAGGTTTAACGTGATTAAATTTTTCTAGGGTTTTTATCGGGAAATCGAAGAGACAAAGATGGGAGAATGCAAAAATAAAGGGTTTCATGATGAATTTTTTTGAGTTCTAGAATGAATTTTGAAGAAGGATTCCAACTTCAAGGAAGAGAAGAGATGAGAAAAAGAATTGAGGAAGGTGAAGCTTTGCTGAGAAGGAACTAAGAAAGTGTTCTGCGCGGGAGTCTTTTATGATGATATATAATGATCGATCAATCGATATATGATGATCGATGAAGCAATTTACAATGATCTATCAAGTGACATACAATGATCGATCAAGCGACATACAATGATCGATTAATCGACATTTTGTGATCGATTAAACGATATGTAGGATGATTGATTAAGCGACATTTTATGATCGATTACTCGATATGTATGATGATCGATTAAGCGACATTTTATGATCGATTAAGCGACATATTATGATTGATTAAGCGATTATGTTGATTGATTAAGTAACACTTACAAACGATCGATTAATCGATATTATATAAATTATAAAATTATTTATTTACAATTCGACCCCTGTCCAACCCTAAACTTTTTAGTTTCACTTTATTGACCTTTAAATTATGCCACATCGGATATTTAACTTTTAAAAAAAGAAAAAAAAATTGAGGACTATTAAATTAAAAAAAAACTTGAAAGGTGGATGAACAAATTTTCTCAAGGTGTTTGTATATAACTACATTATTTTAGAGGTGGCTCGAAGTGTAACTAACCATTAATTATTAGTGCAACATTTTTAGTGCTCCATAATTGCTAACAAAGTAAATTATGTAGAATTAATTATACTAAATATAACGGCATGAAGTATTCCCTACAAGTGTGGTTGTTTTGGCCTCCACGCTCAATTGGGTCGCTGGGTGGATTATCTTATTTCGGCAGCATTGAGTTTCAAGCCTCTATGTATGTGTAATTAGGGGTGTGCACAGTTCGGTCAACCGGTCGAACCGTATCGAATTTATATTCGGTATTTGGTTCGGTTTCGGTATTGAGGTTCGGCATACCGTATCGAATCGAATATCGAATTTATATTTATATATATCAAATTTATTACTTATATTATTATATATATACATATATACCTTATACATAAATTTAATATATTCTTTTATGTTGGAGTAGATTTGACAAACATTTTAATTTTTTCTTTCATGTTAGTCTTTCATTTGTTGGAATTATATTAACATTGATGGGATTTCAATTTTATGTTAAAGCATATCATTGTGCACATTTAAAAAAAAAAATTCGGTATTTCGGTCGGTAACCAAACCGTACCCAAAAAAATTTCGGCACAAACCGAACTGAATCGAAATTTCAGTTTGGTATTTGATACGCTTTTTTGGCATACCGAAATTTCAGTTTACCGAAATTTCGGTACCGAAGGCACACCCCTATGTGTAACATACTGTTGTCATTACCCAAACACAAGTACAATTTGTTATAAGGAAAAAAGGCTATGCAATGTGGTGAGGACTATTGATGTCATTTCTTTATAGATACGTATCACATGAACCTCTCAGCGTACAAACCGTCTTTTGATAATAATCATTGCCCTTAACATGTACTAGTAATATTGGCACATTGGATGAATGTGCATAATAATAAAATAATATAATTTAATGACATACTAAATTTTTTGGTAGTATCTATACTATTAAAATATTTTCAACTATTTTTAATAGATATATAAAATTAGTGATAAGTAAAAATAAACTATTTTTAAATCAAACTGAGAGAACAATTACATATAAAGTTTAAAAAATGATATTGAAGAGTGTTGAGAGATAAAAGAGGATAGAAAGAGGAGAGAAGAAGAAAGGGGGGGGGGAGATAAAAAAGAACGTGGAAGAAGAGAAATGAGAGAGAAAATAAAAATAAAAAAAGAAAAAAAAATTGACAAACCAAAAACTTATTAGATCAAAGGTAGTTACTAAAGGGGGGCTTCTCCTTTATATAATAGTATAGAAGTTTTGAAAATCGATGGTGTATAGAAAACTTACAATGTGATAGTAGAGGTTAGAACTTACTTGCTATGGTGGTTGTTATGACGGCGATAATGAAGCTATTAGTCTGACCCCAAAAAAAAAAAGATAATGAAGCTATTAGTAGTAGAGGTGTTAGTGGATACTAGATAGTGAAATTGGGAAAGCCTATTAACTGGATCTGCTATTATGATTTTGGTGGTAGATGGTGATGAATAGAGGTTAGAGAGTTGAATATGTTGGATTTGTTGTTAGGGAGATGTACTTTTATCTTCAAGAGAAAAAGTGCGAAATGTTTAGTTGTGATTAACTTTTTTTTTACTCCACCCCCCGGGATGATTAAAATACATCGCGTTACCAATGGAAAATTGTCCTAAACTGAGAATATATTACAAGGCTCTTCCAAATTAGCAATGTTACAAAGACCACAAAAAATATACAAAACTACAAAATGGAAACAATGTTGAAATCCCAAGCAACAAGGGAGATACTATCAAATTTGCAAGTTGGAAGGCATGAGGAAATCCAACAATCTTTTGCAATAGATAAGACAGAATCAATCAATTTCCAAGATGGTTATCTCTCATATAAACAACATCAAAGAAAGAAAAAAACCATAGCTTATTGATAACATCATCAGTCAAGTCTTAGAAATTTTAAGAACAAGCCAAGAAAATAGGAAAAATTACACTTAGACCCCCTAAGGTTCGGTCAAATTATAGTTAGACCCCCTTAGTTATGAAAAATTATACATACTTCTCTTGAGGTTTGGGTCACGTTAACAGGTAGTGCATTTTGGTCATTGATACAGTGTGATTTGCTTATGTACGCAAAAAATTATAATGGAATCCCAATTTAACCTTTTTCCAAAAATTCAAACTTTTTTGTAGACAATAATACTCTTACTGGAATTGATAATTGGCATAAAAGAAATGGACAAATTATCATTTTACATTTAACCTAAATTGTGGGATTTTTTCTTATTTTTTCTTAACATTTTGACAAGGATAACAAAGCCATTTCTATATTTTTTTCCTTGAATGTTAGCTGGACTGAACCTCAAGTGAGGTATGTGTAATTTCTCAAACTTGAGGGGTCCTATCTGTAATTTGACCTAATCTTAGGGGGCCTAGTTATAATTTTCCCTTAAAAAATATCCAAGCAGCACAAAGTAACAGACATTAGATAGCTATCATACCAATGATGATGATGATCATGATGAGTCGCAAGATAACATAAACTAAGTCGGAAAAAAAAGTAAAAACACTTCATTTGGGAAGACATGAAATTACTCGGATGCAAAGAGATAATCAAACTAAATGGGTCATCTAAGAACTCCAAAAGGAGCATGTCATTTTTTCCATGATAGTCAAAGGAATGAAGATAAAGATACATAGATTGATCAAAAAACAAATTTTGGATGGCCTTCAAGATGATTCCTCATATAAGCTTGGGCAATGGAGGTACAACTTCTAGCTATCTTTGAAAATGAGAGTGACGGCTTTTGGAAAAGCAGGTTGTTGGATTATTGTTGACTAACCGAGATTATTTTGAGCATTAGAACTTTTTGACCAATTATATGAATAACCTGGTTATAGCAAAGCAGACTCAACATTTCTTTGAGCTGATTAAGGCAAAAAAGATGAGGCCTGTGGACAGATTTTGGTGTTTTGAGTGTAAATTGACCGTAAGAACTTCGAAGGTTTTAGAGGGTTTTGACCTAGTGTGTGATGTGTTGGGGGTGGGGTGGGGGTGGGGGGGTTGAAGCCACTAATATTTTTTCTTAGTCACCCAAAAAGAGAGAATGAAAATCAAAATTCAATTTCAACAAAGGAAACAAAACCCTAGTATTAGGTAAAAAAGCGCCATTTATGAGAAAGTGTAGAAGCAATTCACTTCACACTTTATGTAGTGGAAGAGTTGACTACAAAATGTCATCTGAATAGAAGAGTCAAAGAAATGCGAAAACGACATGTAGAGAGTGAATACTAGACTAAAAGAAGACCGTTGAAGAATAATTTCATTCTTGCAAAATCGAACCATATAACGTCCCCCACTTTTTTATTTTCTCTGAGATTTTTTTGGAAAAAATTAGGATCATTTCAAATTGTTATATTACTGTCTAATTTATGTCTTTTCCCTTGTTCTTTAGCGTTAATAGGAAGTGTGTAAAGTAATCATTATTTTCTTTCAATTGATCGATGAACCCAAAAGCCAACCTAATTTGTTTTTCAATTTGTTTGATGGGGGAACACCATATCTTAAGTATTGAATTAATTAATTAATACTTGTATCGCATCACCGAAACAAAGAGATTTTGTTATATCTCTATTTTCATTTTGAATTCAGAGGAGGAGTCACCTCCTTCCCCAGATGTAGTCTTTATTTTTTTTTTGAAAGAAAACCCAAAGAACACACTAATCAAGCGAGAGCTTCAGCAGCAATAACATTCAAAATGGAGTTAGGCAAGGTATCACTTGGGGCAGCAATCTCCCGTGCCCTACGAGCAATCATGTGTGCGATCGAATTATTACCACGACGAGTGAAGGCAAAACGAATGTCCGAAATCTCGCCACAAAGCCGCTTAACATCTACCAAGATAACACCCAACTCAGAGTGATCTTCAGCTGTACAGTTTAAAGACTTGATCAGACCCAAAGAATCACCTTCTAAGATGACGCGATGCCATCCCCTGTTACGAGCCATAATAGCAGCATATTTAGCCGCTAGAATCTCAGCCCGATCTGCAGCACCTGGAGAATTGATTCGGTTGGATTGCCAATCCAAACACTTACCTTCGTGATCCCGAGCCACCACGCCCACACCGAGAGACTTAAGATCTTTAAAGACGGCCCCGTCAAAATTGATCTTGACAACTCCAACCGGGGGCCGTTTCCAGCGCAATGAACTAACATCCTCCTGACTCAAGCCGCTACTCCCCATACCGACCACCTCTATGTACTCAGAATAGACCCTCCGTGCATGATTAACAACCTCAATTGGCGAGCTGACTTGTCCCTCCATTAAACGCTTGTTCCGTCCGAACCATGCAGCCCAAAGCAACGTGACAGCAAATTCGAAATCTGACCTGGGCAGTTCCTTGTGCAGATTTAGCAACCAGCAGTAAGAGTCTCCTCGCCAAGCAGAAAGCACCCGCCAAGGAAGGTCCGATAAAGCCCACACCTGTCTCATAAACGAACAAACTAAAAAAACATGATGCAAGTCCTCAAATTCCTCTCCGCACAGCGGACATCCCTCAGCAAGAAGAAGCCGTCGTTTGGCAAGATTAGAGGCCGTTGCCAAAGCATTTTTACCAAGACGCCAAATAAAAATTTTAATTTTATTTAACACTCTCAACCTCCATATAAAGTCCCATGTTTCAGTAGATATTGACGAGCTAGGCTGAGATAACGAGTGCAAATCCATAACAAGGTGATAGGAACTTTTGACTGAGAACCTACCGTTTTTGGTAAAATGCCACACAATAATGTCCTTGTTGTCCAACCCACCAAGAGGGATAGCTAGGATGCTGTCGATATCCGTGGGCATAAACAAAGACTGTATGAGCTCCACATCCCAACCTCCTCCATTCGGTGATCTCAACTCTGAAACCCAAGTGCCAGCCCACCCGTGGCGCCGCTGCGATTGAATCTTAAAAGATCTAGGACGCGGAATCCAACGATCCTCCCAAATCTTGATGAGCTCCCCCGAACCAACTCTCCAACGACTCCCCGCTAGAATAACAGTCCTAGTGCTGAAAATGCCACGCCACGTAAACGAAGGGGAGGATCCTAATCTAATGTCAAAAGGCTCAGACGAGTTAGAATATTTGGCTCGCAGTACTTTACTGAGTAGTGAATTTGGACTCGTACCAATTCTCCACAATTGTTTGGAAAGCAGTGCTTCATTGAATTCGCGAAGAGCCCTAAAACCCATGCCCCCGTCTCTCTTGCTTAAACATAATTTATCCCAAGCAATCCAATGAATTTTCCTCTTCCCCTTGCTGTGCCACCAAAAGTCCGCAAAGTAGCTCTCAAGCTCCCTCAAGAAAGAAACAGGGAGTAGGAAGCATGACATACTGTACGCTGGAATGGCCTGTAGCACTGATTTAATAAACACCTCCTTTCCCGCCTGAGACAAATATCGTTCATTCCATCCTTGAATCCTTTGCCAAATTCTGTCCCGAATAGAAGCAAAAACTTCCTTTTTATTACGACCGACTGCATACGGGAGGCCCAGATACTTATCATGACACCGATTAGCCTGGAAATGACCCAAACTTGCAATTCTGTCTTGATCCACCTGCGGGACATTGTTACTGAACACAATAGAAGACTTATCATTGTTAATAAGCTGGCTCGATGCCCGCCCAAACCTGTCTAATACCTCCAGAACAGTGATCATAGCATCATCCGTGGCCTGAGAAAAAATGAGAGTGTCGTCGGCAAAGAGCAAATGCGAAATACTAGGGGCCGCCTTACACACCGCCACACCTTTCAGGGAACCAACTTGTTCCTCCTTCTGCAGTAATAAACTGAAGACTTCTGTACAAAACAGGAAAAGGTACGGTGATAACGGGTCCCCCTGGCGGAGGCCCCGTTGAGGACGCACAAAACCAAAAGAAGAACCTCTCAACATAAAAGAATAAGTAACAGTTGAAACACAAAGTATAATGAGTTGAACAAAACGACTATCAAAACCTAGACGTAAGAGAGCCGACTCAAGAAAAATCCATTCAACCCGGTCATAAGCTTTGCTCATGTCAAGTTTGATTGCCATGTGCCCACGTTTCCCTTTTTTCTTACGTTTGATAAAGTGGTTTGTCTCATAGGCTAACAACACATTGTCCGTGATTAACCTACCAGGAATAAAAGCTGATTGAAAGGGGGAAATAATATCATCTAACACAGGTTTCAACCGATTAGCAATAGTTTTCGAAGCTAGTTTATAGATGACATTGCACAATGCAATGGGCCGAAACTGGGTCATAGACTCTGGGGATTTGCACTTGGGGATCAGAACAATGTGAGTATGGTTAAACGAATCATGCGTGTTAAGGTTATTAAGAAAATCAAGCACACAGGAAGAAATATCATGACCAATATCTTTCCAAAAAGTTTGAAAAAAGATAGGGGGCATACCATCCGGCCCAGGGGATTTGTACGGGTACATTTGGGATAGGGAGATAGAGATCTCCTCCTGTGTGTAGGGCTCCAATAAGGCCGTGTTCATAGCCGACGTAACCCGGGGTTCAACTGACTGTAGTGCTTGTTCCAAATCTTCAGCCAAAGGATTCTGAGACGTAAAAATATTAGAAAAATAGTCTGAAATAATCCTCTGGATCCCAGGTTCATCTTCTACCCACTGTCCCGTTTCATCCTTCAACCGATAAATACTATTACTCTTGAACCGGCTTGTGGCCACACCATGAAAGTATGCCGTGTTACGATCGCCTTCGCGCAACCACTGCACTTTACTTCGCTGTTTCCAAGCAATTTCATCCTGTAATCGAAGCTCCTCAAGTTCTCGGGTCAAATCAACCTCTTTAGCCTTGGACTCAGTCGAAATCTCTCCCTTCCTAATACTCACAATCTGCTCCTCTAAAATCCGAATCTTCTTTCTTGGGTTACCAAAATGACGTCGGCTCCAGCTAGCAAAACCTTTTGCACAGCGTGAAATATTCTGGCATGCCATCTCGGTACTACTTCTCCCCTCCATCGAAACCCAGTTGTTTCTCAAAACTTTATAACAATCTTGTGTTCTTAGCCAATTTGCTTCAAATCGAAAACACCGTTTCTTTGTAATCTCCCGCTGGGGTTCCCCATCTAGAGCAATCTTAATTGGGCAATGATCTGAATAAACCGAAGATAGATGGGTAACCTGAGCATTCGGAAATAATTGGATCCATTCCGGGGTAGCACATGCTCTGTCTAAACGCTCGCGGACAGTGTGGGGATGACAACGGTTATTGGACCATGTGAACGGATCCCCTGAAAAACCCATATCATGCAAATCACATTGATCAAGTGCCTGTCGAAAATCACACAACTGGATGGCTGGCCGCGGTGGTCCTCCCTCCTTTTCTTCCTGCTCCAAAATTTTATTAAAATCTCCCATACAGAGCCAGGGCCTAACTGACTGACTTCTGAGATGCCGAAGAAGATCCCAAGACTTCCACCGAGAACTCGTCTCTGACTCTCCATAAAAACCGATAAAACGCCACTGAATTCCGCCATGTCCCGAATCCACAGTAACCTCAATATGATTTTTGGAGTAAGTTTGAAGAGTGACTAGGACCTCTTTAGACCAGAGAAGAGCCAAGCCGCCTTTACGCCCCATAGCATCAACAGAAAGCCCAAACAGATTCCATCTCTCTTTCAGCCGGTTAATCTTGATTCCTTTACACTTGGTTTCAGAGAGAAAAACCAAGTGGGGGCGAAAATCTTGGATTAGCTGTCCGAGGAACTGAACCGTGCCGGGGGACCCCAATCCCCGACAGTTCCAAGCTATGGCGATCATTGTTCTCGGCGGCCTTGCCTGGCAAGGTCCGCCGCTGAAAAAGAAAAATCCATTCCATCCGAAGTGATCACATTAGCCCGTTTAACCAGCCGTACTTCAACATCCACTAGAGCAGCATCTTTATCATCCTCAAGCTTCCTTTTCCTTCCCGGAGTAGCTCCGCCACTCTTCAAAGCTGTCGCCAATTCAGTAATTGTCCTAGGGGCTGACTTTCGTGGTTTGTGACGATAGGTTTTGGGCAGGATAGGTGACTTGGGAAAAGGCTGAGATGGGGTGGGAGAATGAGATTCTACCGTGACTTTCAGGGGGAAAGGGAGTGAGACTGTTTTGTGGTTACTGTTTAAAAAAGAAGGAGACCAAGAAGAAGAACAGTGTGGAATATTAGGGGGTCTGGACGAGATAGGCTCTGGGGGATCTATAATTGGTTTAGGAAAAAGTTGATTAGGTGGAGAACAAGTTGGACCGAGAATGGATGGCCCACCTGGTGGGTTAGGGGGTTGAATTTCCGTGTGGGCTTCAAGTACGGTAAGCTGCAGGTTTTGTTTAATAGAGACAGGGGGTGGCCTAGTGTTTTTGGGCTTAAAAAAGTAAGATGGGCTAGTTATATGGAAAGTGGGGCGTAATGGGCTCGGTTGAGATTGCTCTGGCTCCAGAGTAATTACGGGCTCAGTAGGGATAAGGGATGTGGACTTAAACCCATTACTTAGACTTGTGTCGGGTAATGACGGCTGAACCAAGAAAGGTTGGGAATTTAAAAAATCTGAAGATGCCGCCGCCGACTTTGAATTTGAAATCGCTGAAAAACCGCTACTTACCTTCGAAAAATCCTCTGCTGAAAATTTCCCAAAAATATCCCCACCCCGTACTGTCGTCCTCGCCGTCGGCGAAATGTCTGAGAAGAGAGGTTTAGCGTCTTTCCCCTGCACTTGTCCAGCCCCTGAACCCACTATCCGGCTACTATCTGTCAGATCCGGCTTGGCGCGAAGCCATGCCCCAAACGGTGTCTCGTCTCCAGAGTCAATGAAATCATCCCGCAACTGGTTCGGACACATATCCCTATTATGCCCCATTAAACCGCAAATATAGCAGAAATTAGGCAACCTCTCATAAGTTAATGAAACAATGAACTCTTCGCCCGATGGCCCTCTGATCTTTAACGCCCTTTTCAATGGTCTGTTAATATTCAGCTTGACTCTGATTCTCAACGTAGATGAGTTTCTGAGGCCCCTCTGATCAGTCACAACCATTCTGAAGTCCCCGATTCGATTACCAATATGCTTTGCGATCTCCGGTGTTCGCCTATTCCATGGGAGACCGGCGATATGAATAGTAAAGTCACATAAGTCTAGATTGACCCCCATCGGATCCTCTGAATCCTCTGCTGTATGAAGGACTATAAGATTTTTGTTAAAAGCCCAAGGCCCTCCGTTCAGGATACGATCCCGATCACAAAGGTGATTGAACTCAATTAAGAACCGCCCCTCTGCCAGATTTGTGACTGAGAAGCCTCTAAGTGTGTGGAATGACGCGTTAAGAGTGCGTTTCAGCGAGTCAAAATGGTATGACTTGAATGACAATATCCGTCCGACTAGTCTGTAACACCCACCTCCTATGTTCGAACCCCAATCTCTAGCCGGTATGTCCACCCCATCTGCTTCCTCATCATTCAAAGCCAAGGTTCTAGCCATACGATCGATCTCCTGCTCCATAACCAATGACAGTCAGAGAACCCCAGAAGAAGAACCACCTCCACAGCCTTAAGGGAACCTGCAACACAGAAGGAAGCCGAAAGAAGAACCCAAAAAAAACAAACTAGACCTAAAAACGAACGAAGCCAGAAACACAAGAGCGGAAGAAAAGAAACACAGGAAAAGAAACAAAGAAAAAACCAAAAAACGAAAGAAAAACTTAGGGATGACAAAGTGTCTTCCACAAGCCGCACCGATGACCGGGAGAGTGGCTATGCAAAAGGCTCCACGAAACCCTAAAGACCAACGACTCTCAAGGAGAGAGGGAGAACGTCCTCATGCGAGGGAAAAAAGTTAAATTAGTCAGATGTAGTCTTTATAAATATATATTTTTTCTCATTCTTTTTTCCTGATGATGAGCTAAGTTCAACAACTTAAAGAGATAGGAACTCTTAGGACTCCTCCTCCAAGCCTAATAAGAGGGAGTAATATGCTAGTAGCAAGTCACATATCTTAAACTAGAGAATTCTCTAACATCATAGACCAAGCAAGGGTCAATATTTGCTTACTCATATAGAGAGCGAGTTGCCATTCATATACTTTTAGGGCTAGCTTCCACTCATTCGGATCTTATCCTTCCCTCTTCTAGGCTTCTATCCATGGAAATTACCAGATTAGAGAGTGCCTTGTAAGGCAATAAGGTTATTCATTAGGACTCGTCAAAGATTTTCTTTCTAGTTTTATGCGATTTTTTTAGGGCAAGTTATGTCTACATCACTTAATGTATAATGTAATTATAAATTAGTCCATATATTTTAAAAATTACAAATATCCCTAAGGTATGTTAGCTTAACAAAATTTATTATTCACCAAGATAAGACATAATTACAAGTTGTATTTCTATTATTTTTGACAGTGTTTTAAGATGTGATTCGTATAGTTTTAATTAGTCCAATATGTAGAAGCCATATATGAAATCAATTAAAAATAAATTAGTGGTGGTATCGAATTGTATATGGTGATGCTAATGGTGGTTGTGATGGTATAAAGTGAAATTGCTTTGCGAAGGTTAGTTGAATGACAAAATTGATTAAAAGATTTTGTTTGGCTCAAGGATGCGCCTCTTGGTGGCCGGGTTAGCTACTATGATTGCACATAAGTTATATTTTGGACATGTCCATTAATGTTGGCAAAAAATTCCTAAATTTCAAGAAAAAATCATAATTTTTTAAAATAAGAAAGACTACTTTGCAACTATCCTATATCTCAAGTGGAGCATATGTAATTTACCCTTTTATTGGATGAATAATTATATTAGATCTTTTAACCATTATTTAAATAACACATATTATGCTAATTATTGTAATAGCATATTGATGAGGCCAATTCTCCCATATCGAATGGAGACGAGGGTCTTGGTCACTATATACACACCAACCCTCCCTCACCTAGCACGACGCGTTTTGAAAAACCCCCCCAGTCCCTCGACTGGCAGGTGCGGACAGTATCGTGCTCAGGCTGGGGCCATCTCGGGTGCGCGCAGAAACGGTGCTCATCATTTGGCGCCCACCGTGGGGCCGCTAGGCTCCTCCCAAGTCCCTCGTCTGGGGGGCTTATGATGAGGCCAATTCTCCCACATCGAATAGAGATGAGGGTCTTGGTCACTATATACACACCAACCCTCCCTCACCTAGCACGACGCGTTTTGAAAAACCCTCCCAGTCCCTCGACTGGCAGGCGCGGACAGTATCGTGCTCAGGCTGGGGCCATCTCGGGTGCGCGCAGAAACGATGCTCATCACATATAATATTATAAAATCTTTGTTGTGATACCATTATTAAAACAAAAGTTTGACATAAAAAGACCATAAGGAGAAAAATAAATTTCAAACATAAAATATAATATAATTTTACCAATCACGAAGTTCCCAATATAACAAAATATATTTTCTCCAAATTTTTTTCTGAAAGTGCCCCCAAATTTACCATCGCTTTCTACATACCCACCCCACCTCTTTCCGCAAAAAGTATAAAGTCCCCATAACACACATCAAAAAACCTCCCCAAAACCAATCCCCATATTTCTTTGATTTTGAAAAACAAAATAAAGAAATTGTTCAGCAACAAAAGAGAAATATGACTCGGGCTTCCAAGAGAAAATCTGATAATCAAAGCTCTGCATCTGTCAAGAATGCCCGCGTTGATTCTGTTCGTTCTGGTATATGCTTGGCCGCGAACCCTGTTTTTCTTTTTTTTTTTTTTTCGTATCGTTTTCTTACCCAATATCATGTGTTGTTCCGTAGTTTTCTGTGGGATTATATGCAAATTTTTGATTTTTGGGTTTTTACTTTGGGTTGTTATTGGATTCGTGAATGGGGCTTTTTTTTTTGTGTGTTTCTTGATGAACGGGGAAATTAGGGCCAAATGAGAATTGAATTTTTAATTTTCTGAAGGGATTTTTGGTAACTCTAACTTGATCTTGAATCTTGCAACTGAGCATGAAATTCAATCAGCAATCTACATTTTATTGGTTTAGTTTCTTAGTAGGAAAGATATATATTCCCTTGGAAATGGAGTTTCATGATCAGGAATTGCGTTATTTGAGTCGGTTGGGTAGGTGATTGTGCTGATGCATTGGCATCTTTCAATGCATGTGGATACATTTTTAAAGAACAAAGTGGGTTGATAGAGTTATTTGAGGTTCTGGCAGTTTTTCACTCGAAGCATGATATTATGGCGTGGGCTTTGTGTATAAGGGGCACATTAATGATTTGCATATGATTAGTTTTTGTTTTAATATTTGTCTTAGGAAGTTGGACGAATGTGATATCTATACCGGTGGTATTAGCTTTTAGTTGTGGTTTAACTTCTGTACTACCACCTTCTATTGAGTTGCTGACTTCGGCTGTTTTTTCAGCATCAAGTAAAGCTGCAACAAAGGCACAGGAACGTGTTGACGAAATTTATGCCAAATATGCTAATAAATTGTCAGCCACAATTGAGTGAGTGTTCATGTTCAGTTTGCTGTTTTTCCCACTTATTACATGTGCGTCTGGCATACTTTTATTTCTGAGCAAGTATATCTTCTGTTTACATATTAATGACAATTATGTAAATATTGATATTTTTGTAAATATAAACAAATACACATGCATGTATAGCTGCTCACTTTTTATTAAGGTGGAGGCTAAGCTCACAGGTATACCTTATAAATCCGAATCTTTTGCAAGCTAAATCCATGGAATCAGCTTAAGATCGAATAACCATTAGTGTCCATTTGGACCTCCTCTGAACATTACACTTCATCTTTATGAACTATGTTCTGCCCAGTTCTCCCCTACTTGTGGTTTTGGCTGACTTGCTCCTCCAAGCAAACAGGTGTTGGTCTATCTACTTTCCTAAACTTCCCTATTGTTCTCAAATGCCATTGTGTCCTGTGTCCTCTGTCCTGTGTCCTGCACTGAATGTAGTTGTTTAGAAGCTTACATTAGAGACTGATGCCCTGACTAACTTATTAAGCTTAGATTTCAGAATGAGAATCGCAATGGCAAATTTTGATTTAATTTTGTTGTTTTCTTTTTCTTCCACCCCCACCCCCCTCCCTTTTTCTGTTTTTAATTTCATTTTCTACTTTTAATTTAATTTCTGTTTTGATATGATCTTCTGTTTTTACTATATTGTTTTGTCATTATAACATGCTTTTGAAATTTAGCACTATATGTATTTTCTTATTTTCTTATTTATGTTACCTCATTCCCCTTATGGTTGCCTTTCTCTCACCTCACGTCTCTTTTTTAATAACTGTGGTTTTACGGGCTAGCCCACTTCCCATTATTCAATAGGACAATTTCTTGCATACAATAAAAGGATCCAATGAAACATGACTACGGCGCTAAGAAATGACGACTACTGGAGGTACGTTCCAATGGTTGATCATAATGGTATTGTGGAAATGCAGCGTTGACTAGTTTATATACAAACAGAAAAAAATACACCATGATACTGAATGAGATCGTATTGGGGGGACTTCTTGGAAATGGGAAGATCTAGGATAGGTTGCCTACTTCTTGGAGAGAGTGATGCGCGTAGACTGGCTGAGTATGGATCCATCTCAATGAACTGAGATTAAGAGAAAGACGACCTAACTTTCACTCTCCCACTAGTGTGACAAAACTCATCTCTGTTTGTTACTTGCCCAGCTCTAGCCTTTGACTCTCAATCCAGTAAACGTAGTTACATGCTTCCTCGCCTAGGATGATCTGGGGTGGGATCTGCCCCAATCCTTTCCAATCGGACTATCTCTTCAGGTTTGAAAGAGAAAGATGAGGGACTTGGTCGTCAATCTAAGACTTTGGGGAAGCAAGGACAAAGTAGCGTCTAGATTTGCTTTCACCCCAAAATATCAGCTCACAGGAGGAAAGGCTCACCAATCTTGGCTAGGCCGGAGATTCCTTTTGAGGAATGTGAATGGACATAATGGCAGTGGCTATTCACGAATGAGGGCACTCACTCCTGTTTTGACTATTTTGATATCCCTACACCTTCGTAACACATTTTTTCATTTGATACAAAAACATGAGTTTACCCTACGATCATATGGATAAAGATCAATTAAATTGAATGAACATGTCATATTATATTTACTCACATTGTTTATTGCTTTTCTAGTTAAAGTGAGTTAAAGTATTAGCAATAAGAAACTCCTCTCAAATGTTATTTTATTGCTGCTGCTGTTGTTGTGCGTATATATATATTAAAAATGCATCTTACCCTTTTTGTATACCTTTTTTTTTTCTTCTGAAAATTGTTGTTTTCTTTGTTCATATTGTTGTATCCATATTGCTGTATCCATATCTGTGCAGCATAGGTTTAGATGTTGAGTTTCCGTTGAGAGAACATGTAAGCATATATGGAGAAGAATGAATATTATGTTAATGATTGTATAGATCTTGAAATGTCTAATTGTCAAATGATGGAAATCCTGGTGAGGAAGATCGAGCCCTTTGCTGCTTATAATGATGATAAAGATCTTTACAATCTCGATATAACTTATATAGCCTTTGCAATGTGACAATTTACGTATCATATAATGTTTAATTCAAAACTGAAAAACTGTTTCACAGTTTTTAGAACAATAGAAGCGATTACCTCTTCGACAGAATATCTTATGATCTAAATTTTGTTACAGCCCAGAAGGAATCGAGGCACTGTGCTCTGATCTAGAGGTGGATTATACGGATGTGAGGATTTTGATGCTGGCTTGGTAAGTTACTTTTTGAAGAAAGATTTCACTGCTTCAAATACTTGCTCAAGGATGTACCATGGTGTGCTACGTAACTGAGCCTTCACAATTTTTTGCATCTTTTAAGGAAAATGAATGCTCAAAAGCAAGGATATTTTACCCAGGTGAGCCTTATTGTCGTTAAACATAACTAAGATGTTTTGCTTTTACTAACATTTACAAAAGCTTTCGTAATCTAGGGTTACTCTTTCCCCTTTTAATCCTTTACCTGTTATGGTTATCAAATATATGGTGTCTCTTTGGTCATGCATTTGTCTGCATGCATTCAGGTGGGCTATCTGATTTACTAGATTGTGCTGAATGGAGCATGCAGTGAGGTGCATTTAGGATCCTAAAAATCTTACCTCTGTAACGAGCCTTAGCATGTAGCATATATTTCACATCATGAGACATCCTAAAATAATTCTCAGTTTTATTGATTCATTTTACTTAGTTTTTCATTCTATATATAAGTTAATTATTCACATCATCTTGGTTTTTGGATGTTAATGTCATCTCAAGATTTGATCCCGTTAAGCATTGGTTTTTGAGTCAAATACTCATGAAGTTCCATGCATGGTGTGTTGTCTGGAAACATTTCTGCATAATAGCTGTGTTGTTTCTCTCAGATTGTAATTTCAGATGTTCATTTTCTCCCTTAATAATTAGGATGAGTGGCGAAGAGGCTTGAAAGCACTTCGAGTTGATACTTTTAATAAACTAAAGAAATCACTGCCGGAATTGAAGAAAGAGGTAGCAAATATTTATTAGTTGATTGATCTTTTATTATTTATTCATTTATTTATCTGTGTTGGATTTGTTAATGGGAAGGTGTCGAAGTCGGAGAACTTTGAGGATTTCTATAAATATGCCTTCCGATACTGCCTAACAGAAGAAAAGCAAAAGTGTTTAGACATCGAGAGTGTCTGCGTATTGATAGATCTGGTTTTGGGGTTCCAGTATCAGCCACAAGTTGATTCATTCACTAAATTTCTTAAGGCGAGTAGCCATTAATTAGCATACCACCATGATGATGACTGTTTGATGGTTTTTTTTTTTTTTTTTCCTGATTATCATAAATTTGTCTTTCTAATTTTGTTATGGTATCAGACCCAGAGCGACTACAAGGTAATGAACATGGATCAGTGGACGAACTTTCTTCGGTTTTGTCAAGAGGTACTTTTTGCTGTTGTGGTTAGTTTTCAATTAGTCGATTCGGTCTTTATTTACAACTTGGTTGAGGAATCGTGCATGATCAATATCAAAAGCCTACTTATTTAGTTATGTTTAGTTTATCAGTTATTTATATGTCATGTTACTTCGGCAGATAAGCTTCCCAGACCTTAAGAATTATAATACCAGCGAAGCGTGGCCTGTACTGCTCGACAATTTTGTTGACTGGATGAAACAAAAAGCGAATGTGTAAGCCCTACATGAGTTTGGACTAAATGCTTCATGAGTTTTGGACCAGGTACTCCAAAAAACTCCAATCTCTCTCTCTCTCTCTCTCTCTCATCTCAATTCTGAGAAACTCCATGTTGGTTGCAGGTGTTCTAAAATCCTGATCAATGCTGAATAGACATACTTCCATAGCGTATACTTTGCAGGCCATCTGTAACTCCCCCTTTTTTCCTTTTTTTTTTTGACATCCATAATATGCAATTCTTTTGGCAATGTTGACTTTTCTTTGTGGCATTGATTTAAGGAAAAAAAAAAAAAAAAAAAAGAAGAAGAAGAAGAAGAAAGAAAAGAAGACGTTTTTTTTGTGGTGGGCTTCTTAGTTTTGTGTCCTTTTCATCAACTATATATGGATGTTCTTATCTCTGCCTTGTGTGACCTTATGGATGAGAAGCTTGCAGAGTTTCCAAGTTAAATCCTTTGTCACTCGTGAATGATAGAAATTCAAGCTCATAGTGGAATAAGAAAAAAAGAATAATAAAATTCATAAGAATGAAAAAGATAAAAGGTTTAGTGAAATTCGTAAGAAAAACGAGCACTTTCTGGGAGAAAATTTAACTATGTTGGGGATTATGGTAGAGCTCGTGTGTTTATAGGCATGTGTAAGGTGAGTGAAGCCAACTCACGAGCTTCATGAATTCAATCACCTGGAGCTCGATTTATTCTCGAGCAATTCTATGAATTAAGTTCGAGCTCATTTGTGATTGTTAGAGAGCTTACGAGTTGTTAATGAGTTTTTTCTTTTCTTCATATATATATTCTTTTGTTTTAAATATATATTATAATATTAAATGAATTTTAATACTATGAACAGGTACATATGCATATTAAATAAATAATTAATAATAACATCAATATAGAATTCGATGACTCAATATTGTTTGGTACCTCAAAGTTCTCATTTCACATCCTACCTTAAAAATAAGTTTACAGAGTTAATAGAGCCACATTCAAACTTTTCTTTCTTGTTTGTACCCGTGTATAGCTATATCATATGGACTATAGAGAATTAGATATATAATATATTCATATATTTGAGATATATCATATACGTACATATATAGTATATATATATATATGATGTACATATTGACATATATAGTAAAGTAAACCTTTTTTTCGTTTTATTATTCAAAACTATGACATAATATTAATAAGTACTTGAATAAGTTTAAGAAAAAAAAAATACTAGTTAATATTTAGATACATAATATAAAATATGAAAGAAAATATATTTTCTCAAAGAAACAAAAAGGTAGGCTCGCTAGGCCTAGCTTGTTACGCCCATGGTTTGCCATAACGGTCGAGGGGAACGGAACGGGCTAGACTGTTCCAGTTCCGTTGCCACATTGCGGATCGATCGCGGCTGGAACGGGTTTTTTTAAATAAATTTTTTAAAATAATATACAAAATTATGAGTAAACATATAATTACTTTTACAACTCAAAAGATAAAATAATACTACTATTTTACAAAATTGAATATTTTTATTTTAAAATGTATGATTATAGACTACCATATATTTTTACAAAAAATTTGACAAAAGCTTGTGTAGGTGAAAAAAAAACTCACACAAAACTTGTGCCAAAAAAAAAAAAAAAATTTGACCGAAAAACCTTAGTCAGAGGGGCAAAAAAAAAAACTGATTTCATTTTTTTATTAAAAAAATAGTATTTTCTCTCTCAACCGTCCTATTTTCTCTCCTCATTTCTCTGTCTTTCTCCACGACCTAGAAACTTCGCTTCATCTGCTTCTTCTTCAACTTCTTCCATCTTCCTATTCTTTTTATTTTTTTTCTCCAAAAAATTGGAAATCAAAATTCAACCGTGATTTGGCGAGATTTCTACATGGAGCTGGATGGAAATCATGACTACTACTCGAAATCATGAAGGACAAGTTTGATTCAAGAGCCGCCGGTTGTTCCGATGCAAATCGGCGCCGTTCCGGTCAGAGATTTGGCTAATAAATCGCCAACCCGTTGCCGATCCATACCTGCGGCAGTTCCAATCCGTCGCGGCTATTATTCCGGTTCCAGAACGCTCGTTCCGGCCGATTTCTCGCCGCGACGACGAACCATGGTTACGCCTGCCAGGTCCAACTTGGAAAAGCCCGCTACAGTGGCCGGGCTTGGGTGCGCTTGGTCCGAGCTGACCCAAGCTGGCCCATTTGACAACTCTTCTTATATGCCACATGAGTAATAAGTGAATCAATTTATTAACTTTTCATTCCCAGGGCTCTAAAAGATTTTTGGGACCTTCCACAACTTAGGGCCGCGTTCATTCAATCGTCCATATACATAGCCAAAAAATACTTCTTCGATGGACTCGACTTCAGTTGGGAGTTGCCTAGTGATCCACAAGAAATGTCAAATCTCGCGTTGCTCTACAAAGAATAGCGTGGGGCTGGTGACTGTGAGTCATATACCTCGGGCAAGCCCGCGTTGCTCGTCTTCTGCTATTTATTTTGCTTCTGAGTTCTTCCTTAATCGAGAAGTGCCACGGACTTATTCTGGTGAGTGCCACTGGCAAGAAACAAATTAATATTAGGAAAATTTTTATCCGAACCTGATATGACGGTACCCAACAGAACGCGTGACAAATTTTGTTATACAAATTAAGGAGGCGTATATACATATTAAGGAAGTAATATTAATGCTAAAATTAATGCTTTGTCTTAAAAAATACTAATACAATAAATTAGGTTAATAAAATTCTAAGCAGTTCGGATCTTCTATTGCATAATTATGCTACATCTTCTATTACACTCTTCAATACACGCTACGTGTATTGGTGAGCGGTTGCAATAAAGAAAGAAAAAAATTGATGATATGGAAAAAAATATAAAGATTCTCTTTTTTTTTATCTCAACCGCTCACCAATACACGTGACGTGTATTGATTAGTATAATAGAAGATGTAGCACTATTATACAATAAAGGGTTCGAACTGAAATCTAAGATTATTTGTTAATAAAATCATGTAATCATTAAATGAGATCAATCAAGACTGAAAAAATCAAACCTAAACCAACATACCAATGTCGGTTAATTGAGGTCTATAAATATACATGGAAGCATTTGTATCAAGTAGTGTGTGAAGAAACAATAATAATAAAAAAAAAGGCTACAATTCCCTTTCAACACTTCTATTACCCATTTATTACAAGTCATAACTTGTCTTCTTGTCTCCCATCTACAACACCTGAAGTGCAACACAATTAGATCTTATGAGGGATTATTGTCATTTTCGTTCAGTTATGTTTGTGGGTATATATTTTTTGCCTGTAGGTATTCACTTTGCAATTTTGGTCCTATATATTTTGAAAATATTGCAATTTTAGTCCGATTTTCACTGGAATTCGTCTGAACTCGCTGGCATGGCATCACAATTTTATGTGCACATGTCAACGAGTTCCGACGAATTCCGGTGAAATCAAACTGAAATTGCAATATTTTGAAATATATATGATCAAAATTGCAGAGGGCATACTTAACGGGCAAAAAACATACGCCCCTAAATATAACGGACAAAAATAAAAATTATCCCGATCTTATCAATTCAATTTGTCAAACTTCAATAATTCAACTTATAATTAATTTTATTTCATAACCTCAAATTCCAACAATTTATCCTCATTATACAAGAGTACTCAATGAGAACACAAAACAATAATTTTTCCATGCATTAAAACATGGTGTGACAAAGTAAAAATCTCTATAACCTCGTAACCCAATCAATATATTAATAATAAAACAACAAAAATTCTTTCCAACTTACGCATATATGTTATCAGTGAAATTTTTAACATAATACCTACGCTGTTGGCTTTCTTATTTTATCTTCTTTAGGTGATGCTATTGGCAGTTACCTGGACTTTGTGAACCCAATGTGCTACGACTATCATGTTTGGTGGGAGCCTACAGAGACAGGGTGTCATGCATTGATCTACGCTAAAACAAGTAATGTGAGCATTGGCCATGGGATATGGACCTGGAAACAAGACGGGATCCCAGCTAAAAAAATAGTAATGGGAATGCCTGCATATGGGAGAACATGGCAGTTGAAGGACGCCAACCGGCACGGGATCGGGGCCCCGGCTGTGGCGAGCGGCCGTAATGGAGGGGTCATGTTCAGATTGTTAAATGTCCCACATTGGTTAAATACAACGATGTGGTGTGGTTTATAATAGCTTGTGCAATTCTCCCCTCATAAGCTAGTTTTTGAGGAATGGACTTATGCCTAACTCACCCTTAAAAGCTAGTTCATGAGTGGATGATTGCACAAGCCACTATAAACCACACCACATCATTGTATTTGTTAATATTTATCAGTCCTTCAAGCTCACGCTTTTAAAAGTTGTGTTTAAAAGCTGTCTTTATGTCACGATTTTCGGATAGCTTTTAGTTAAGCGTGTTTTAGTGTTTGATTACGTTTTTCATTGTTGCTAGTTTTCTTTTCCCGCTTTTTCTTAGTCTGGCAAGTTAGTTAGAGTTAGTTACACTTCTCTTGTATATATAGCTGCACCCAGTTGTATTTTCACGTGATTTTGAGCAAAATGAAAGTTTATATTCTAGAAATTTCTCTTTTTAAATTCGTACATGGTACCAAAGCCAGCTCACTGGCTTAGCTTCATTTTTCCAGATCTGAGATTGAGAGCAACTGGCTGGTGGTTACTTCTATCCAACCATGGTGGATTAGAATCAAGGTAGAGTTCAGGGCATCAATGGTGATCTATTGCATCTTCACCCTTCAGATAATCTTGGTGTGATTTTAGTCTCATCACCCCTAACTGGTTGTAACTAGGGATGGCAATGGGTCCGGGTTGGACCCGAACCCGGACCCGCCCCTAATGGGGCGGGTTTTAAGGCTTCTAACGGGTCCGGGGCGGGTCCCGGGTCTTCATTTTAAAACCCGGACCCGCCCCGGTTGATAATTTATATATATATTTATTTATTATTTTATGTAAATTTATATAATATACATCTATATTTCATACATAAAAGTATATATTATATAAATAATTACTTAAAAAAATAAATATGATACTCTTGTATATAAAAATAATTGTATAACATTAAAAATCAAGTTATGATTTCAAAATATATGAAAATAAATATGCGATAACGATGTTTTTTTTAAAAATTAAAATATGTTCATAAAAATTTGTAAATAATTAGTCTTTTAACAATACTATTATTTTTTTCATGTTTATAAAATTGTAAAAATATCAATTTTCTAAAGAAAAAATATATTTTTTAATTATTTAAAAAATATAAACCGGGTTTGCCGGGTCCAACCCGGACCCGGCGGGTCCGGGGCGGGTCCGGGTTCGGGTCCAAAAAATCCCCGACGGGGCGGGTCCCGGGTTTGGCCAAACCCGCCCCATACCCGGCCCATTGCCATCCCTAGTTGTAGCTACTTAACCTGGAATACATCCATGAAAATTGCATTGGAAGCAAATGATAAGCTTGGTTTTATTAATGGTAAATGTGAAAGACCTGATGAGGATTCAGCGGAGTATAATCAATGGATTTGGGTAGACTGCATGGTGTAGTCCTGGATTTTAAATTCAATTTCAAAAGATATAGTTGATGTGTTCCTTTATACTTCATCTGCAAAGGAATTGTGGGAGGAGTTAGAGGCCAGATTTGGTGAGTGTAATCGTCCTGTGTTATACCAATTACAGAGGGAAATCAGTTCCATTTCACAAGGGAATCAATCCATAGCGTAATACTTCACCAAACTTGGAAAGCTGTGGGATGAACTTTATTGTTTAATGCCTCTTCCGTTGTGCACCTGCGGTGCTGCTAGGCAGGTAGCTAAACATACATCTTCTGGAAATCTTATCCAATTTGTTATGGGGTTAAATGATGGACATGACAACGTACGCAATCGGATCTTGCTAATGGAACCCCTGCCCACAGTGAAAAAAGCATATTCGATGGTTTTGAGGGTAGAGAAGCAAAGAGAAGTTCATGTCAGTTTTGGAGAAGCAGTTGAGCAAAATGCTTTACTGGTAAACAGTGGTAACCTAAGAAAATAGGTGAAGTTCAACAATGAGGGATCCAATCAAAGAAATTTAAGTAAAGGAAAGGGTTATGCCAATGACAAGAGGATAGCAAGTCTACCATAGTGTGTAGTAAATGCAATTTTACAGGACATACCAAGGATACATGCTTCAAACTCCATGGTACTCCTGGTTGGTACAGAGAGCTCATGGAAAACAAAAAGAAATCGGGGAATAAGAACATGGCTAACATGGTGGAGATGGGAATAGAAGGGGAGATAGGTAAGACCGAGGTATTGTCTAGAAGCTTGAATCAAACAATTCAACAGATCATACAACAAGAAATCAACAAGCTGCTAAAGGGAAAAGCTGTGGGGGAAGACACTTTTGTGAACATGGATCACTTTATAGATTTCGCAGGTATGAGCTCTTATCATTTCAACTTTAGTGCACTTGATTCTATACAGCTTGGTTCTTGGGTAGTAGACACAGGAGCTTCCAACCATATGTGTTATGATTCCACACTTTTGTTCAACTCTAAGCCTAAAAATTCCACCACTCCAATCTACTTGCCAGATGGCTCCATCAAAATGGTACACCATTCTGGTGATGTGCATCTATCCACATTTATCCACCTTTCAGATGTATTACATGTGCCTTCATTTGATTACAACTTGTTATCTGTGAACAAGTTGGCTAGCACTAATTCTATTAAGTTTCTGTTCTATCCCTCACATTGTGTCTCACAGGACCTTAGAATTGAACAAGTTTTGGTAGTAGGGAAGGTGCTTGGAAGGCTATACATTCTTAATTCAACTAGCTTTGACAAAAATTTGTTATTTTCACATTCTTTGAGTTGTAACACCACTATTAGCAATGCTTCTAATTCTGTAACATATACAAATTCTAATTACACTTCGTGGCACAATAGACTTGCTCATGCCTCACCTCATACTTTGTCACATTTACATTTCATGAGAAATAAAATACAAGTCACTTTGTTCCATGTGAAATATGTCCGCTTGCAAAACAACACAGGCTTAGTTTTCCTTTTAGCCAAAGCAAATCTAACTCTCTGTTTGAACTAATTCATATGGATGTCTGGGGTCCGTATCATCTCCCTTCCATCTCTGGTGCCCAGTATTTCCTAACTCTAGTGGATAACTATAGCAAAGCCACTTGGACATTTCTCTTGTCCTACAAATCACAAGTTAAAAGCACTCTATCACATTTCTTCAAAATGGTTTTAACACAATTTGGGGTGGGCATCAAGGTGGTAAGATCAGACAATGGGACATAGCTTGTTAACCCTGAATGTCAATCTTTTTTCACTTCTGCTGGCATTATTCACCAGAAGACCACCCCATACACCCCCCAGCAGAATAGCGTCGTGGAAAGGAAACACAAACACCTCCTTCAATTATCCAGAGCCTCCCTCTTTCATGCCAACCTACCAAACAAATTTTGGGGGGAGTCAATTCTAATGGCTACCTACATTGTAAACCAACGGCATTCAGCCACCATCAATTGGAAAACCCCACATGATCTCCTATATCAAAAACCACCTGACTATATATTAATTAAGACATTTGGATGTCTTTGTTTTATGACTAATCCCACACCTCACAAAGACAAATTCCAACCTAGGGCCGCAAAGTGTATCTTTCTTGGTCTCAGTCCTGGACAAAAAGGATACAAGGTGCTTGATTTAGAAACAAACAAAATCCTAATCTCCAGGGATGTCATATTCCATGAACATATTTTTCCATGCATTGCCCCACTTTTAGAAACCACCGCTTTACCCTTGCCCATTTTAGTTGATATCTTTACTAGAACTACCCTTTTTAATACTACTCCTGAGCCATTACAACATATGCCCATTCCAGATCATGACACTTCATCTCCTGAGCACATTTCTATACCTCATGCACACACACCTACAACTCCTACTCCATCCCCCACACATCTAGATCCTCCTAGATACTGTGCTAGATCTAAGAGACAGCCACAGTGGCTCAAGGACTATGTCTCCACAACCATCCATTCACCTACCTCTACTCCAGATGACTTAAGTTCTAAGGCCAGTCTCGGTTCTCCTTATCCCATTGCATCTTTCCCTTATAATCCATCTCCTTTAATGAGTTCTGAGTATCTTACCTTCCTAGCTAATGAGTCTACTGCGATTGAACCGGCTACATATAAGCAAGCTTGCACTAATCTGAAATGGGTTCAAGCTATGGAAGATGAGTTGACTGCTTTGGAAAAAACCACATTTGGACTTTGGTGGATTTGCCTCCTGGTAAGAAACCTATAGGCTGTAAGTGGGTATATAGAGTTAAATACAAGCCTGATGGCACAGTGGATCGATTCAAGGCTAGGCTAGTTGCCAAGGGCTAAAATCAAGTGGAGGGGTCAATTATTGTGAGTCATTCTCACGTGTGGCTAAGTTGGTCACTGTTCGAATATTTTTAGCCATTGCCACCATTAACCAGTGGCATTTGCATCAGCTTGATTTCAACAATGCATTTTTACATGGCACTCTACAAGGGGAAGTATATATGGCACCTCCTGAAGGATACACCAAAGCTAAACAAGGGCATGTTTGCAAACTGATAAAGTCTCTCTATGGCCTCAAGCAAACTTCTCGCGAGTGGAATCTTGAGTTCACTGCGAAATTACATGCTTATGGGTTTACTCAGTCAGCTCATGATCACTGTCTCTTCACTAAGTCCTCGAACAATGATTTTTTGGCTCTCTTGTTTACGTTGATGATGTCCTGATAACTGGTACTAGTGAAGTTGCTATCCATGATGTCAAAGATTATTTACACAGAGAGTTCACTATTAAAGATCTTGGAGCTGCCAAATATTTTTTGGTTATTGAAATCGCTCGCTCCTCTGCATGGATGTATCTTAATCAGCGTAAATATATTCTTGACATCTTAGCAGATGCTGGTCTTCTAGGGGTAGGGGTGGGCGCGGGTCAGGTTTTTGTCGGGTTTGGGTTAATTGGGTCGGTTACCCGAAATTTTGGATACTCGACATAATTACCCGAATTGAACCTGAACTTTTTTCAGGTACCCGACCAGTTTTTTTTTTCAGTGAATTTGTTTTTTGATAAAATAACTTTTTTCACAATTAATATATAAAATAAATTAAATATAGGCTTATAGTGCTTGCGGACCCTCAAATATGCAAAACAGAGTGATAATTTTTATATAATTATTTGAAATATTAATATATTTTTTAATTAAGAAACTATGGAAGAAAAGTAAGTATTACCGATTTGCTACTATTAATTTAAATGAAATAAAAAACACATGGCATATTGTAAGAACAATTTTAGAAATATTAATTGTATGTAGTATTTAGAAAAAAAAGTAAGTAGCAACAACCAAATAACACCTCTACATTTAATTGCTAGCATTTTATCTTAATTCGATAATTAAATCCTTTAGCTCCACAAAAGTGGATATAATATGCATGACTAGATAAAACAATATGGTGTTATTGAATATCTCAATTATTTAGACAAAATCAAAATAAAATAATTTTATCATTCTATACAATGCACATATGTATATGTATTCCACTAGGTTAATTAAATTTAATTAAATTGCATTAGTCGGGTCGGGTACCCGAAATTTTTCGGGTACCCGGACCGAATTTTTTCACAAGTTCGAGTGCCCGACCCGATCGAGTCGGATCGAGTATCGGGTAATCCGACCCGAACGCCTACTCCTATCTAGGGGTGAAACCTGCATCCACGCCTCTTGTCCTTCTCACAAATTTCAAACTACAGATGGGCCACTACTTGATGAACCTGAAAAGTATAGGCGACTTGTAGTGCGTCTTCTCTACCTAAATATAATTAGACCTGACAGAACCTTTGCTACTCAACAACTCAGCCAGTTTATGAAATCTCCTTGTCAATCTCATTGGGAGGCCGCTATACATGTTCTTCGCTATCTTAAAGGTTGTCCCTCTCTTGGGCTTTTTTATCCTGCGCTGACAGCTTACTGCGATGCTGATTGGGCTGCATGTATTGACACAAGACGTTCAGTCACTGGGTTTTGTGTTTTCTTACGCAACTGTCTCATATCTTGGAAGTCTAAGAAGCAACCAACTGTCTCTCGTTCCATTGCTGAAGCTGAATATAGGAGCATAGCATCTACGGTGTGTGAGTTGCAATGGCTCTCTTACGTCCTTCAAGATTTTTGCGTTCCTGTCCAACAACCAGTTCCTTTATATTGTGATAATCAAGTAGCATTACATATAACGGCCAACCCCGTCTTCCACGAATGCACCAAACACCTTGACATTGACTGTCACATAGTGCGCAATCAGTTTAAAGCTGGTTTCATCTCTCCCCTTTATGTCGTTTCCAGTCTCCAGCTTGCGGATCTCTTCACAAAGTCCCTTGGCACTGAATGATTCTCTAGCTTATTGTCCAAGTTGGGATTGGTTGATCTCCACCAATCTCCAACTTGAGGGGGGTGGTGGTGGTGGTGGTGGTTAATATTTAGGGAAAAAAACTATTTACCACCCAAAGTATGCGGGTTTTTCCAACTTGCCATATAAACTTTTTTTTTTTTACCGATTGCCATCCAAACTTTAATTTTTTTACAAAATACCATCCCGGCTCCAATTCCGGCGGAATATTCCGGTGAGATTCCGTCACATGAGTAGCATGTGAGTTTTTGAAGGGTATTATCGTCTTTTCACTTGTAGAAAAATTGTTTGCAAAAATGCACTCTATGGGATTCGAACCTGGGTTGAGAAGGAGTGCAACCACTCCCACTACCACTTTGCCAACCACCATTATTGTCAAACATGAGGCAAATTGATATATTTGTACCATATAGATTCAAAGAAATGAATTTTAATATCAATTTAAAATTCAAAAAATAAAAGAAATATATTTATTTAGTGAATTAATAATTTCTATCTCATTTCTTTTAAGAATTAATTAAATTAATAAGATTTATTTTTTAAAAAAAATAATTTTCGTCCAGGTTCTTTTCATTTTTTTGATGAATATATATTTGTTTTCCTCGTATCCAAATTAATCTTTTAATAAAAAAATTGATCTTGCTAATTTAACTAAATTTTTAGAAAAATTTGATCCTTCTGATTATATTAATTTTCAAATAAAATGTGGTTAAAGAAATTTTATTAATTTTATAAAGAAGTTTTATCAAAAAAGAAAAAGAAAAAGAAAAAAAATGAATAGATGAAAATTATATTTAAAAAAAAATAAATCTTGCTAATTTAATTAATTCTAAAAACAAATAGGATAGATATTTTTTTTAAAGAATAATTTTTTAACAAATTTTCTTATCTCATTTATTTTCAAAATTCTTGCTATTTGAAACTTCATTTTCTTTTTCTTATCTCAATTAAATCTTCTTTTTCTTTTTCTTTTTCTTTTTTGATGAAACTTCATTAACAAGATTTATTAATTCACTAAATAAATATATTTCTTTTATTTTTTGAATTTTAAATTGATATTAAAATTCATTTCTTTGAATCTATATGGTACAAATATATCAATTTGCCTCATGTTTGACAATAATGGTGGTTGGCAAAGTGGTAGTGGGAGTGGTTGCACTCCTTCTCAACCCAGGTTCGAATCTCATAGAGCGCATTTTTGCAAACAATTTTTCTACAAGTGAAAAGACGATAATACCCTTCAAAAACTCACATGCTACTCATGTGACGGAATCTCACCGGAATATTCCGCCGGAATCGGAGCCGGGATGGTATTTTGTAAAAAAATTAAAGTTTGGATGGCAATCGGTAAAAAAAAAAAGTTTATATGGCAAGTTGGAAAAACCCGCATACTTTGGGTGGTAAATAGTTTTTTTCCCTAATATTTATTAGTCCTTCAAGCTCACGCTTTTAAACGTTGTGTTTAGAAGCTATCTTTAGGTTACGATTTTCGGATAGCTTTTAGTTAAGCGTGTTTTAGTGTTAGATTACATTTTTCATTGTTGCTAGTTTTCTTTTCCCGCTTTTTCTTAGTTTGGCAAGTTAGTTAGAGTTAGTTACACTTCTCTTGTATATATAGCTGCACCCAGTTGTATTTTCACGTGATTTTGAGCAAAATGAAAATTTACATTCTAGAAATTTCTCTCTCTAAAGTCGTACAGTATTTAACCGATGTGGGACATTTAACACAGATATCGTCGAGTTCAACTTGGACTACAATGCTACTGTTGTTTACGACAATGCAACGGTGTTGACGTACTCGTATGCAGGAACCGATTAGGCTGGATATGATGACCCTACTTCGGTTTAGTACAAGATTCAGTTTTCTAAGGATCAGCAACTTGGGGGCTATTTCTTTTGGGCACTTGGTTTTGACAGCAACTGGGATCTTGCCAGAGCAGGTATGAATTATTTTTTTTAAAAAAATGAGAAAAATAAATAATAAAATAAAATAAAATTACAATGGTCTCCCTAGAATTATGTACAAATATTGGTTGGATATATTTGGTGCACGCATGTGCAAAATTAAAAAAAAGATATAATTTAATTTCGTGTTTGAATTTTGATAGAATTAAAATATTTATTAATTTTTTAAAATATGCAGTACATAATATTGTTTTTTTAGTATTCATTAAACTTATGACAAATAAAAAGGAAATTAATTTAAAATCAAATGACATTATATGATTAATGTAAGTTAGGTAAAATAAGAGAGTAAAAGAAGGTTAGATAGTGTGTCATGAGAGAGATCAGAGAGGAGATAATAGAAAAGAGTGATTGACAAAGTAGAAATGAAATAAAATAAATACTGGTCAGAGAAAGGGGAGAAAGGAAGGAGAACGTAGAAAACAAGTAATTTGAGAGACAAAAGAGACCGAAAAAAAAAAGATAAAAAGAAATTTAAGAAACTAGTGTTTTACAGATAGTATAAGGGACTGTTTGGATAAATTTAAAAAAAATATTTTTTGAGCAGTACTTTTACAATTGGGCTTTTTTAAGTCAATCAATATTGCGTTTAAATACAATATTAAAAGTATTTTGAAATGTACTTTTATTTTAAGCTACTTTGAATAAATTCTAAAAGTAGCAGATATTTGGTTTTTTTTTACTTCCTTTTTTTTTCTGAAGATCCATCCAGCCACAATTTTTTATTCTGAAGTATTTCTTTTTTTTTTTTTTTCCAAAAAAATAAGTGCTTCTCTTGAATCTTGATTGTATACTATATCCATATTACAATTATGTAATCCCTTAATTCTCTTAATATCGTTGCATATAGTTAAATGAAATCATTATTAAATTAAGTTTTTTGTAAACTTTTTAAACTGATCTTGCACATATCAATGATATTAATTATCCAAACCTTTTGATAAATTTTACTATAATTTTGGTGGAATTTCGATAATCAGAATGTTACAATTTGTATCCTTGGAGGCCAACTTCTGAAGCGTCGGACAGTGCATATTGATGATTCAGTAGCAACAAAGAACATGACTGAATAGTTCTCGTCCAAAGACCCTTCACCATATGATTAAATAATCCAGGTTGATAATCTTTTACTAATCTTTGTTTGCTTCAGTACTACTATCCTCCGTTTGTTTTTCTTTGTACTGTCATTTAAAAAGAACTTCTTTGTATCGCGTGTTTTCTTTCCATGTATGAAGCACTATAATTGAGTATACACACACACACACACACACACACACACCACACATATATTGATATATATTTAATCGGTTTTGTGTTTTATGTTCCCTTGTCGATATTAGTTTTCCTTAGTGGTGGCAAATGTGCGGCGACTCAGGTTCAGGTTTGGTGTTATTGGGTCGGATTGAAAATGAATTGGACACCAAATGGGTTACAGAGAATCGGTTGGGTTGGTAATGGATTTGAGTTGGGTTTGATACGGTTTTTTAACGGGTTCAATACAAAAGACAATATGATTTTTTTATTATAATTTTATATATATTTCAACTATTTATTAATTGTCTAACATATTATTTAATTTTCAAAAACAATTTTATCACTCATTTTTCAAATTTGTGAAGTATTACGAATGATAAGGTTTTTTTTTAACCATTAATTGAGAAACGCATAAACCTATTTAGGACCACTTGGATCCATCTAGGACTCAAAAAATCAATTTGAAGCCTACCAAAACTCACCCCGCTTCAACTTATTTATAAAATTTTAAAATTCAACATAATCCAAAACTAGTTGGATTGGGTTGGACCCATCAACCTCAACCTATTTTTATCTATTGTGCATGTCATGTGCCATTAACTATATATTGTAAAGATCTCGTGTATGCGGCGATATTTGAGGGGGACAAATTGCATATAACACCCTGTGTTTACCTCTAATTACTAAGAAAAACCTTATGTTACAAAAATTAACCTAAAAACCCTCATGTTTTATTAAATTAGCACACCACCCCTCATGGTTACTGTTTCTCAATTATATATCAGATAACGGTTTTACCCCTCCACCACCATCCCCCCCCACCCACACCCCTTCCCTTCCTTTACCTTCACCGCCCACCCCTCAAATTCACCGTCCATGCCCAGCCCACCCCTTCTTGAGCCGCCGAAACCCACCCCCAGCCCCGCCATTCCCCAGCCCCCACCCTCCCAACGCCGCCGGCCCCCCACCTCCCAGCGCCGCCGCAGCCCACCCCTCCCAGAGTCGCCGTACCCCTAGCGCAGCCGTAGCCCACCCCCTTGGCGCCGCCGCAACCCCAGCGCCGCCGCCCCCCAGCCTCGCTCTCCCAACCCCTCCTTCCAGCTCCGTCCCATGTCCACCCCCCTCCCCCCCCCCCACAGTGCCGTCACCCCCCCACCCACCCTCACAAAACCCTAACCCCACGCCCCCTCCTACCCCTTCTTGATTTCTCTCTCTTTTTCTCTCCCTCCCCCCCTTTCTCTCTCAATCGATCTCTCTTTCTTTTTGTCGCACTCTCTCTCTCTCTCTCTCTCTCTCTCTGTCCATCTCTCTCCGGCGGGTTTGGCCGGCGGCTAGCGGCGGCGGCAGCGGTGTGTGTGTATGTGTATGTGTATCATTTTTGTGTGTATATGTATAATATGTATACATGTATTGTGTGTGTATGTATATATGTATTTATATATGTATATATATGTAAAACAACAACAAAAAAAATGAGAAGAAAAAGAAGGAAAAAAAAAGAAAGATACTCTTGAGGGTGCAAAAGTAATTTTACAAGTCAAAATGCAAGAATATTTGCAGTCGAGGCACGTGAAAGACACTTTTGGACTGTAAGGTTTAAGATACTTCCGTTTTATATTCATAGGGTTTAATATGCTAATTTAATTTTGACAGGGTTTATTTACCAATTAGAAATTTCATAGGGGATTTGGTAATTTGCTCTATTTGAGGGGGCAAAATAGAACTCGCTATACCTTTAAATTGATTGCAACATTGTGGGCGAAGCATGTTGCAATAAATATGAATAGTAGACATGTAGAGATATATATATATATATATATTTGAAACGAGTAGAGATGTATGTATCAGTCACAAAATACATGAATACAAACAATAAGCTTTATGCATGTGGCACATATGTATAAAGATTAGATAACAAAATAAAGAATGAAGTAGAGGACACTAATACGTATAAGGTAGCGAGGAAGTTTTCTAGGCACCTAAGTGCTTCAATACATGTTGCCATGTGCTTTGAAACGATGCCATAACTTCAATGATGTATGTTATGTAAACACATGCTATCTGTCTAACTACCTAGTGCACTGTATTAACTACTAAGCAACCGACAATAAAACATGCACAACCAACTAGTGAGCTCGCCTGCCTCCATCCTGCCTCCGTTAATGATGGCTCAACGCCATGCATACAACAGCGCGTGAACTTCCTGCAGAACCATGCTACAGTCGGTGATTTCTCTACGGGGGCAAGGAGAAGAGAATACACATACATTTTGCATGCAATTCAGTTTCTTCGCACGACAATAAAATGAATGACATACAACATTGTAATTTATTCCTAATGAAAAACCTTGTATAATTGCCTCAGGTAGGAGAAAATCAAATGATACACACAGTTGTAAATCGTGGAGGTGGAGTATTTACGTGCTCTTCTAGATAAACAAATTGTGTTCAATGGCTACAAAATATTAGATACTTTAGTCCTTATTGCTCCATTAGTTTTTTCTTTTTCTGTTTTTTTTTTAATTTAATTTTTATAAGAAGATCTTTACTGTTTTCTATCTCCCCCCCCCCCCCCGTTTCTTTAATAAGAGAATTTTTGTTGATTTCTCAACTATCTTCTATGGGACTCGAAGTACTGACAATTAATCCAGTTGCTGAAGCTTACCGAGCTTGTCCCCCTTATTTCTCCATTAGTTAAATATTTAATCGTTATTATTTTTTATTACTTCTTTTCCTTTTTTACTTTCATTTTTTTTGGAAAATGGCACTAAACAAAGGTATTTCACGTATGAACATACGACTTAAAGGGGCAACGTCAACTACGCAATAGTTCAAGCATTCACATTTCACGGTCTATTCCATCGCAAAGTCTTCAATTTATTTTTTTAATGTTCAATATTTTTTAAAAAAATTCACGTGTCGCAAACTTTTTTTTTCTTATTTTAATAAATTTTGTGACTAATAAATCTGTTGCAAATTTTATTATATATATTTGAAATTTTGGAACGTCCAATTTTTTGTCGATCTCAAAACGCCACATATCTCCACAGATTTAGCATATAAGAAATTGTATGTATTTGGTGCATTTGTTGTGAAATAAAAAGTCATGTTAGAAAAACAATGGATTAGAATATTAAAAACACGATATTTACATGTGTGGATTTATTCAATAATTTAAGTATAATGCTATAACAATTTTACAAAAAGCGCTGTAGCTAAAAGCAAATTAAACAATGTTGTAAACAAATAAGTAAACAAGAAAGTTTAGAAAACTTACTAGTATTTATTTGATATTTAAAACAATGAATCAGTGGGTTGAGTCGGTTAGCCTTAAAAAAAATTCGCCCCACTAATCGGTGTGATGCGATACTCCTTCCAGGATAAGACAGTCTAGAGGTCCAGTGCAAGCCACACTTCTACTTTGAACTTCACTTCGAAAATGTGGACAACCAGGTAAAGGGCAATTCAGTAAAAGGTAAGCTCGAGATTGAGACAATTCGCCCAAATGCCCAAGCTCGCACCCTTACCCGCGACCTAGGACCGAGGTCCGTCACTCGTGGCTGAAGCTGAGCCAGGTCGGGTCAGGACAGTAGGTGGTGCGCGCATGTGGGGCTGCCCATATGCGGTACTTAGTTGTTTAGTTTACACTACAACAATATTTAACCACATAAATACTAGAACTGTCAAGGCCAAATATCCAATATGGATATTTTACACTTAGCTTTTAACAGTTAGACAACATTACCTTAGGTTTTATCTATGGATTTCCATTAGAAATGGTTTAATCTTAGATTAACCCCTTGTGAGTGTTATCTTAACAATCCCATTTCTAACAGTCCCCCCAAACTCTATAGCAAAAAGTCATGGCTGCATCCTCGCAAAATATTTTCAATAATGGTACCTTCCGGTTTAAACTACTATCTAGTTATCCAACTTATGTTCTCACAGGAACAAATGAACATATGTCTTGAATTTGAACCTTGGATGTAATGACGCCTGTTGGAAACAACACATTACATCGAGCTTAGCAATCTACATGGGTGATACGTTAATAACTATGTATCCTAAACCTGTTTCATGAATATTTTTCAAGGAGTAATCCATCTCCTCTAATCGCGGCCACATTATAATATTCATTGGTTGGGCATCTCCAAAGATATACTGCTCACATCTCGTCACTTAAGATCTTGACCCTATTCAGAGCAGAGCTCTTGCTATATTAGCAGTATTACAGTACCTCCCAGGTATACCAGATGACAGACTTCAGGTACATAGTACCAGTCTAAATTCAGGTGCTAACATATACACCCAACAACTTATTTATACCACATTAAACCTTTCTTGTGGGATCTCCACTTGATAGGTTGGGTTGCTATTGTCGGTGTAAATTTAATGGGTTACAAGTCCCATCCTCAACCTAGCCTTGTGAAATGAGTTAAACTTAAGTCCTTTCATTAAAGAATCAATCACATTGTCTTTGGTACGAACAAAATCCATGGCTACGATTCTTCCAAATAGTAGCTCCCTTATAGACTTTAGTCTAACTTGGATGTATTTCTTTGTCTTTTGATTATATTTGGAACTCTAAATCTTTGTAATTGTGGTTTGATTATCGCAATGCAAGGCAATAGTAGGGACAAGTTTACCTACCATTGGTAAACCATACATTAACCCATTCAGCCATTCCGCCTCAGTTCCTATAGTATCCAAAGCATAAATCTCAGCCTCAAAGGTAGACCGAGTAATTATAGTCTGTTTTGCAGACTTCCAGGAGACTGCACCTCCACCCAAGATAAATACACTCCCTGCACGTCCATTACTCTTGGAGTTTTGGACAATCCAGCTCGCATCACTAAATTCCTTAAGTACTTCTGGGAATTTACCGTAATGCAGCCCAAGGAAACTTGTACCTTTAAGGTAACTCATTACCCTATCCAAAGCTTCCCAATGAATACAATCAGAATAGCTCGTTTATCTAGCCAACTTAAAGACCGCAAATGAAATATCTGGACTCGTACCATTTGCTAAATATTTCGAGCTTCCAATCACTTGAGAATATCATAGTTGAGGCACAGGTATACCAGACTTATTCTTGAAAAGAGTCACAAAAGAGTCATATAGAGTTTTCAGGATTCTATTGTTAGTATAACCAAACTTCTCAATTATCTTCTCAATATACATAATCAGACTGAGAAATCGTTATACCCTTAGTTGACCGAATCAACTTGAGTCCTAGAATCACACTATCTTTACCCATATCCTTTATTTCAAACTTACTTTTCCAATCAATAATATATCATCCACATACAAGCATAAAGCAATACACGATCACCACTCACTTTACAGTAGACACACTTATCATTATCATTCACAAGAGATTTTATCCAATTTGGTCCCATACGATATATTCGCTAGCCGATTTTGTCCCAAATTTTCAAAATTGATTAAAGTAGTCCCACATGTAACTCCCTCCATTTAAAAATTAACGGCGCACGCGAGTTGCACGTGCGTTTCCCATTAGTTTTTAACGGATGGACCATTTTGGAAAGAGAATACTATCCAGTGGGACTATCTTGGCTAAAAAAAAAATTTGGGACAAAATCGACTAACGAATATATCGTATGGGACCAAATTGGCAATTATCTCTCATTCACAACAAAGCCAAAACTCAGTATTGTTTTGTCAAACTTTTCGTGTCATTGTTTAGGCGCTTGTTTCAGCTCATAAAGGGATTTGACATGCTTACAAACTTTATTTTCATTTTCGACAGCTAGAAATCCCTTTGGTTGCTCTATATATATTTCTTTCTCTAGGTCACCATACAAGAATGTAGTTTTCACATCCATTTGATGAATAGAGAAATTATATGCGGAGGCTAGTGCAATAAGCACACACATTGTAGTTAATCGAGCAACAGGAAAATACATATCGAAATAGTCAATCCCCTCTTTTTGCCTAAACCCTTTAGCAACCAATCTCCCGAAGGTAAATCGACTAGTTCCCATGTCCCGTTAGAGACACTAGAGTCAATTTCACTTTTGATAGCTACCTTCTAATATTCAGCCTCAAGAGAAGCTATAGTATCTTTGAAAGTCACAGGATCATCCTCAATATTGTAGGTGACAAAGTCACTTCCAAAATCTTTGGTGATCCTGGCTCGCCTACTACGACGTTCATTAGCCTCATCAAAAGTGGAATCGGAACTACTTGGATTTACCCCCCCACCCTCCATTTGTCATCCTTTCCACATGTTCAGGAGTGGAACCAGACGTAAGGGCAAAATGTAAAGTTAAAACATATTTGGGTATTCCTTGTTTCGAAGGAAATACATTTTCGAAGAACCTAGCATTACGGAATTCAACTATTGTCTTAACCTCGATGCCAAGAATCTCAGACTTGATGAGTAAGAATCTCATAGCATAACTTATTTTCACATAGCCCAAAAAGACTGCATCAATAGTTTTAGGACCAAGCTTCTTCTGTTTGTGTTCAGGGAATAGGGCTTTTGCAAGACATCCCTACACTCAGAAATATTTTAAGTTCGATTTTCTGGTTTTCCAGAATTAAAATGGATTGCGTTCTTTGTGTTTCACAGGGACTTTATTCAGAATATGGAAAGCCTTATTCAAAATCTCTCCCCACATATATTTCGGCAATCTAGAATTCAAAAGCAGACTATTAATCATGTTTTAAATATTCGATTTTTCTGTTCTGCTACACCATTCGAGAAAGGGGAATATGGAGGAGTCTCTTCATGAGTAATACCAAACTTTTGGCAATATCCAACAAACGAGTTCGATTCATATTCATGACCTCGATTTGTCTGATCGCACTCTTTTAAGTTTCTTGCCAGTTTGATTTTTAGCTTCATTATTAAAAATGATAAAATTTTCAAGTGCCTCATCTTTATGTTTCATTAAATAAACATAACAATATATACTGCAATCATCTATAATGATGATAAAGTATCAATTCCGGTCTCGTGTTAAGACCACATTTAACTTACAAATATCTTTGTGCACTAAATCAAGTATTTTAATATCCCTTTCAACCGATTGATAGAGTTCTCTTACTTGTTTAGGTTCTACTCAAACTTGACATTTGTGATTCTGTCTAATGTCATGTATTGGAATCAAATTTAAATTCTTAATTCTTTTAATAGAACCAAAATTTAAATGACCCAATCGATAATACCACACGGTGGAATTTTCTATATTATTAACAACAATAGAATCACAACATTTTGCACTATTGGAATTAAAAGTACCAGCATAATCAATCTGTACTTTAAATAAACATTCAGATAAATAGTCTTTGCTAAAAAAAGTTTTGTAATGTAAAATTACATCTTTATTTAATTTAAACGAAAGCTCATAACCCTCTTTGACTAATATTGAATCATTGACAATATTCCGTCCAACAGAAGGGACATGATGCATCGTTGTAGAGACAAAGTGTGCCCTGAAGGAAACTTTAGTTCCACTCGTCCTATCCCAAGTACTCGTGCAACACTTGCATTTCTCATCCTCACGAATTGTCCATCAATTAGCTGGTATGACACCAATAGAGACTTATTAGCACAAACATGCAAATTTGCTCCAATATCAATAAGCCAATCGAATGATTCATAAATAGTCAAAAGTTTGGGTTCCAAAGAATTATACTCGTCAACGTGTCTATGAGAACTAGTAGCGCCAGCCTTAACCATGTTGACTACTGGTCTTGAAGATTTTAGTTTGGTCTTTTCTTTTTCTGCCTTGTTGGAACAATCCCTAGTAGAATGACTAACCTTTCTACAAGTCCAACTTGGTTTGTTTGCTTTTGGCTTTTCTTTATCAATGGTTTTAGAATTTGGATTGACATTTTTCAGCTTAAGATTTTTCTTTCCAATAGTCAAAACATTTGCTTTGGGCTGGAATTCAACTAGTGCTTAATGCATCTAATTTTTATGTTCCTCTTCTATACTGATGGCAATCATTAAATCATCGAGGGATAAATTCCCTCTATGATATTTTAACGTCATTCCAAAACTCTCCCATGAATGGGGAAACTTTTCTATGACTGCCAGTGCCATGAACTTTTCTAGAAGCTTCATTTCAGCTTCAGCAAGTGAATGCCCCAGATTTATTAGTTCACGAATTTGTTCAGATATTGATCTACCGTATACCATTTGATACTTCAGGAATTTAAAAACAGAATACTTTTCGAGCCCTGGCTCTTTAATATTGTATTTCTTACCCAATGCTTCTCAAAACGACTTCGCAGTGTAGGAGTCTAAATAATAGACATCGAATAGAACATTTGACAATGCCGACAAAATGATCCCTCTACTTATTTGCTCTCGCTTCTCCCAAAAGGCGATTTCAGCTGTTTTTGGATCTGTATCAGTAGGTACTATTTTATCAGATTGAATCACATACAAGAGCCCCTTTATTGCCAACTAAACCTTCATTCGTTGTTACTAATGTTTAAAGAATTGGCCAGTAAATGGTTCAGGAAAACCGCTCAAGTCAATTTTTGAAGAGCCAAATGAACCAACAGTTGAACTCAAAGCTATTATAAATATATTAAATGAATATATAAACCCCAAATATTTCAAAATTGTGAGAAAAAAAAATAATGGATTAGAATAAAAAAAACATGATATTCATGTGGATGGATTTATTCGATAATATAAGTATAATGCTATAAGAGTTTTACAGAAAACACTATAGTCAAAAGCAAATTAAACAATGTCGTAAACAAATAAATAAACAAGAAAGTTCAGAAAACTTGTCAGTATTTATTTGATATTTCAACGACTGAATCACCGAGTTGGACCAATTAACTTAAAGAAATATTCACCCCACTAACTGGTGCGATGGGCTTGCGATACTCCTTTCAGGATAAGACAGTCTAGAGGTTTGGTCTAAGCTGCACTGCTACTTTAAACTTTAATTCGAAAGTTAATCAACTCAAGTGTTTTGTATGCAAACAAGAACACACACACGACGTTGAAAGAACAAAATGTACACTCGATCTCACTTGATTAGAGGAACGCTCAGAGAAATCTAAAATTTCTCACACTAATCAACTGTTCTTTTCCAGAGAACAATACACTTGCTATTTTTGTAGTTTGATTTTCATGTTGGCACATTTACATGGTCGAAATCGCCCTTATTGTCAACGGATAAGCTACGAACCTGGATGCAAAAGTGGACAACACGTGAAAACGTGTTGACAACCAGATAGCATGTCTAAAGTCAACCCAGTGGTTTCAAACCATGTTAATTAATTCTGTAACGATTGATTTTAAAATTCAGATTTTAAATTGAACCGTTGACAACAAGGTAGCATGTCTGAAGTCAACCCATTGGTTTCAAACTGCGTTAATTAATTATGTAACGATTGATTTTAGAATTCAAATTTTAAATTAAACCACACCCACACCCACACCCACTAGAATCGGCCCCCCGACCACCTCACCCCCTCGGGAGCCTGCACACGCCCGCGCGCCAATCCAGCTAAAATAAATCATATATTTTGCGCCCAACAAGATTTGGAGCTCAGCATCAAGGTTATAAGATGGAGCATATAACCGTTGTGTAACTTGAGCTTTTTGTGTATAAAATTATTATTTTTATACTTAATATATATTTATACTATATTTTAAATTTAAATTATTTAACTCAATTTCATTAATTTCACCAATTTTTGTAATTTATTAATTTTATTAATTTTTATAATTTATTATCCAATTTTTTTTTAAAATTAAAAACATTTACCTTTGACTTTATCAAAATCAATACCTTAAAAATATTTATATAAACAATTTCAAATACTAATTTTATTTCCCTATTGAGAAAAATGAATAATAACACTCAATCAATTTAAATATTTATGTCAAATATTTGAATTTATTTTATTGAAATTAGTTATTTGTTCTCTGAATAGCTAATCAAATTAGTGATTTTTTGTTGAATATATAAATCAAATATTTGTAGGTTGATTAATTAATTCAACAGGTCAATTAACATATATAATCATATCAATTATTTTTTTAAATTAAAAATATTTACCTTTAACTTTATCAAAATTAATACCTTAAATACATTTATAAGAATGATTGATACTTTTAAATTTATAACATTAGTTATACATATCAAAAAATAAATTTAAAAAAAAAAAAACCATTGAAGTGGGATCTAAATTGATAGGGGCCCAAAAAATTAAAATAAAACTTTTGTGATGGACAAAATTGGTCGCAAAAGTGTTCAACAACACACAAGAACTTTACGACCGAAAAAGTTGGTCACAAGATCGGTTGCAAAAAACGACGATGAATTTTGCAACGGATAATGTCGGTCACAAATGTCGCATACCACTTTTGTGACGGATTAGGTCCGTCACAAAGTTGCACCAAAAATTTTTCCACATGGCACGAAATTTGTGACCCAATTACTGTTTTTGCGATCGATTTAATCTGTCGCAAAATTTGGTCCAAAATTTGGTCAATTTTGCAAAATTCGATTTTTCCGATCGCAAATTCCCGTTGGAAATTACAAATTTTCTAGTAGTGCAAGCCCACTATAGGAATAGCAAAGAACCCCGTTCAACACAACCGGACAAAGCACATTGATATCCGGTTTCATTTTCTCAGAGAAAAAGAAAGTAACCGCGGAATACAACTCAACCATTGCAAGACCGAAGAGCAACTAGCAAACATTTTCACTAAAACATTACCAAGAGACAAGTTCAAGTACTTGCGCACCATGATTGGAGTTGGAGGACAAAGCATTAAGGAGGAGTGTTGAAATTAATGCCTTTTTGAAAATCGGAATAGTTAGTTGGCTAATTAATGAATTTACTAAAACCAAAAAAAAATCTAGATTTTTAAGATGAATAATCTATAACCGACACGCTAAGTCGGTAAATGATCTATATATATGTGTATGTTGTATGCTCTCATTGTAAGCCACGCCATCAGAATAAACAATATAATTTCTACTATAATATTCTCCTCTAAAATTCTATCATATATACGACCATTTAAATCTCTTCTTGTCTCGGACACCACAACTAGCCATAAAAGTCTTCTATATTTGCTCCATACAACCAAACCGTGAACTACTCTTTTAATCATTTCAAAATATTGCCTCCATTATGTTACGTGGATCACCATCATTTTACACTTTAATCCAATTTTAATTTAGGGCAAAATGCACAGTTATCCTCTGTGGTTTGCGAAAGTAGCACGCTGAACCCTGTGATTTTCTAATTCTCAAATTTAATCCTGTAGTTATAAAAATTTTCCCACCACCCCCTAAATCATATTTGTTAATATTTAAAATTGAAATGATGAAATTGCCCACTATCCATCGCCGGAGCATTGCCGGACCGCCGTCTCTGGGATCGTCATGCTATACACCAAATCGTTCGTCTCATCGAGCCCATCAAATGCCCTCAATTAGTATCCACAAAATCCAATTTGATTGGATTTAATTAGACAAAAATATGTAGAAACCTTAACTTATCCTTTTCACGTTTATCGAGCAATTGCTCCTCCACCAACCGTTGAATCCCAAAATTGAGGCTACCATTGTGTTCCTTGTGTCGAAGAACTCCAAACCCAGTCGAACTTCGCCGGAAAAATTGTTGGATTCCGGCAACCCGCCGTCGTCACATGTTTGCCGCCGCTGCTGCCATTTCCTCGATAGCTGAAACACCATAACACCACCACCGTTGCGTTCCTCTCCTCGAGTTGATCAATTTACACTACTCACATGCTTGATTTGGCCAAGAAACGAGAGAGATATGAGCAAAATAAGATTTATGTATATATATGTATATATGCATATATTGTAATAATTTCAAAAACCTAAGGGTAAAGATGTCATTTTCATACCAGAAACATGATTTTTATAGCCACGGGGTTCAGCGTACTACTTTCACAAACCACAGAGGAGTACTGTGCATTTTGCCCTTTAATTTATTCTATTTTCTTAAACAATAAATAATCCCAAGTTCCAACATTGACGGAACGCGGTGGCTGATGATTGATCAGCCAACTTGCATTAATTAACTTATTGAATAAAATTATTCCTTGACTGTGCCATTGTCATCAAACTCGAGCTTGAACTTAAACCCGTTATAATTTACTCAAAACTCTAGCTCAAACCCTGCAGGGAGGAAAATTCTTTCCCATATCCGGTTTGGCCGCACCCAATCAATCATATTACAAGTGTTAATACATATACCATGTGATTGGTTACTCTCCCGAAACTATACACCAATCACATGGCAAGTGTAAAATGCTCGCCACGTGATTAATCTTGGTGTGGCCAAACTCGGTGCGGGTAAGAATTTCCCTGTAAGGGACGCCTTAATTCGATGTATTCAGCTATAAACCTGGAAGATTTTCCTTTTCTTTAATGTTGAACTTAATTTTTACCTCATTCAAATGCTGCATTTGGGAAGAGTTTCTAAACAAGTTGCAGAGCCACATATGAAAATCTGTGGAATGATTTTTATACGGTCGATCCAAAAGCAGTACAAGACATAAGCAACTCGTCAAGACCAAGGAGAATAATGCCAAACACAACAAAGCGAATTCGAGTTCGGTAATGTGCGAAATCTGAGTAAACAATAACAACATCCACGCACACACTTGCTGACAAAATTTCAACATCGAAGTATCGATGCAAATTAGGTTCTCCTTTCCTCGTGCCTTTGACATCGTAATATAGCCGATCACACACACACGCACACACACCCGCGCGCGCACGCATATACGTATGTATTATCGTCTTGGAAAAAGAGTCTGCCCATGGCAATTCCAAAAATGTCTTCACTATTTGTGGCCCTCATCATTTTTTTGTCTGCAGTTAGTAATTATGCATCATTTGCAGTTGCAATTAGAAACGCGCCATCACCATTTTCCGGCGCATTAGCACCACAATTACCCATATCCTTTCCGCCGTCTTTGCCGCCACTTCCTCCACCGCCCTCATCGGTGCCAATATCATCGCCACCGTCACAATTTTCAGAACCTTTTCCAATAGCCTTTCCACCGTCTCTGTCACCCCAATCGCATTCGTCAGCACCACCCGAAATTCCGATTGCCTTGCCGCCGTCACAGCCGCCACTTCCTTCAGCGCCGGAAGCTCCTCCGGCCCGACCTGGTCCGCCACCAGACTACAATTATATACATGGATAGATATATAAATACATCTATATATATATATATTATTCATAACAAAATAAAGTGATAAAATAAAAATTATCATTACTTAACAATACTTTTATTTTGTCTACTTTTCTTCTGACACAATGACACAATTGTGATGATAATTCTTATTTTAGCTATTTCTATTAACAATAAGTCATACCTTAATTATAGAAATTATTGTTTTACTTTCACTTAATTTGTACTACATCTGTATCAAAACCTTATGATAATTACTTTTGATCTCTTTAAATAAAAATATTCAATTAAAATTTTAGTTACTTTTCAATTTTCAATTATTTCCTATATTTGTTTTACTTTCTTCTTTATATTTACTTTTTTAATTATATTCTTAAATTATTTTTTTTCGCTTATCATAAATTTTGATAAATACATAAAAATTATTAAAACAATTATATAGTGCTATGTAAAATTTAATATATATTAACTTGTTAAGCACATGTATAGAGTTTGCAATAAATGTGTATTGCTAATATATATATAGAGCCCATTTGGATGAATTTTTTTTCAGAAAAGAAATACTTATTTTTTTTAAAAAAAGCATTTATGAGAAAAAAATATTATGTTTTGATAGGTTTTTAAAAAAAAGTAAAAGCCAAAAGGGCTTTTTTTAAAGATTACCCACAGTAACTTCAAATAAAGGTCCTTTTAAAATATTTTTAATTATTATATTCAAATACAAAAATGCTTGATTTAAAAAAAACTCTACTATAAAAAATACTATTTAAAAAAATACTTTTTTAAATTCATTCAAATGAACCTTATATAATTGGTGATAATTTTCATATTGCCACTTGATATATATATATATATATGTATATTCTGACTAACTTTTCGTTTCTTTTTTTTTTGGTTAGTTTCAGCTAATCATGGCATAAAAGGGGCATACTGGCCGTCATTGACGGCGCAAACCCTCCCGCCGTCGAGCATACCCACCTCATATTTCACACACGTATTCTACGCCTTCGTCCAAGCCGACGCCACAAGTTACCAGCTGTTAATCACACAATTCGACGACCAGTGGATGGGGGCCTTCACCTCCATCCTCCATGCCGCCAGCCCACCCGCCAAGGCCATGCTATCCGTCGGCGGATACGGAGAAGACACCAAAGAAATTTTATCAAACATGACCAAAAATCCCGATAATCGGGCCGCGTTCATACAATCGTCCATAGAAATAGCTAGAAAATACGGCTTCGATGGACTCGATCTCGACTGGGAGTTCCCAAGCGATCCGCAAGAAATGACGAACCTTGCGCAGTTTTATGAAGAATGGCGCGCGGCTATCGACCGTGAGTCGCGTGCCTCGAGCAAGCCCCCGCTGCTCTTGTCTTCGGCAGTTTATTTCGCTTCTCAGTTTTTCCTTGGAGGAGACGTGCCGCCGACTTATCCGGGTGAGTGCTACAAGAAAAGGGAATAGTAGTTATAATATATTCACTGACGAGACCAAATTAAGTTAGACATTACATGGAGCAACCATTGAAAAAAAAATTGGAGGGTGGGCAAAAATGACATTCAACAAAATTTTTCGATTACATTATGGTGAAGTTGACAGAAACCTAATCGAATGTGGTGTATATGTAGTTAAATTCTTTAAGTGTTCTGACCAAAAAAACAAAAAAAATATTCTTAGTTGTTGGTTCAAGTGTGTTAGGTTTTGATTTAAACGGACATGTTTTCTTGTATATTTAACTTGAGTTCATTTGGAATACACCCTTTATAATGGAAAATTCTTGCCCAAATCCTGTTTGACCGCATCCAACCAATCATATATAGCAAGTGTTAATACACTTATCATGTGATTGGTCACTTTTCCAAAAATGTACACCAATCATATGGCAAGTGTAAAACACTCGCCACGTGAGTACTTTTTGTGTGGCCAAACCTGGTGCGGGCAAAAATTTCCCATAATGGAAAATTGGATCAAAATTTAATCGAATGCATTTGACAGCCTTACTATTAATTCATGTATCTATACTATTAATAAAGTGGGAGCATCTTTGATTTTTTCCATTGGATATGTTTGATTGTGGTATTTCTAAAATATCCGTAAACTACCTTTCTCTCTCCTCTATCATTCCTCTTCTCTCCAACAACGTAATTTTTTTTCCCTTTTTTAGTCTTCTCTCTCTCCCCTTCCCTCTTTTCAAAATTTTGTTATATTTTATTTTTCTAATAAAAGTAACTTTATTTTAGGCTTACCTTTTAACTTATCTTAAATTTAATAAATATACTATAAATAATTAGAAAGATAGTGCAAATAATAAAATACTAAGAAAGATATATATTTTCATAGAATTTAACAAAATTTAATTTTATACTATTAAAATTTAACTATTTAATTAGATTTTATCTCATTTTTATTTTACACCGCTTGATACACTAATATATATTAATGCCAATTCAAATGTTGACACCCAACTTTTTATCATTAACATTATAGTTTTCCCTTATCCAGGCGAAGCTATTAGCAATTACCTAGACTTTGTGAGCCCAATGTGCTATGATTATTACGGTGGTTGGGACCCTAATGTTACCGGGGCTCACGCATTGCTCTATGATAAGACCAGCAATGTGAGTACTAGCCATGGAATATGGACCTGGAAACAAGACGTGGTTCCATCAAACAAAATAGTGATGGGCATGCCCGCCTATGGGAGGACATGGACGTTGAAGGACCCGAACAAGCACGGGATCGGGGCTCCGGCTGTGGGAACCGGGCGTGGGGGAGGTGTCATGTACTATTCGGATATCGTCGTGTTCAACACCAGATACAATGCTACTGTGGTTCACGATAATGTGACGGTATCGGCGTATTCGTTTGCAGGAACCGATTGGATTGGGTATGATGATACCATTTCAGGTTCAGCATAAGGTGCAGTTTGCCGAGGATCAGCAACTTGGGGGGTATTTCTTTTGGGCGCTTGGGTTTGATAGCAACTGGGATCTTGCCAGAGCAGGTATGTATAATTGAAAGAAAAGGAAAAAAAATTACAATTGGCTCCCTTTAACTATGTATAAATAGTGGTCGAGAACATATATTTGATGCATGCGTAAAATTAAGAAAAGGTATAATTTAAGTAAGTTATTGAAATTTGATAGAATAAAATTATAAATATTTACTAAATTAAAAAGTATATATTAAAATTCGTTGAATAAATTTTTTATCAAATTTATGATAAATGAAAAGTAAAATAATTTAAAATAAGATGAAATTATATAATTGAAAAAATAAGTAGATATGAGAATTATGAAAGGTATAATAGCTAGTGTGAGAGGAGATACAGGAGAGAGAGCATATATAGATGAAGGAGATTGAGAAAGGGCCAAAAGAAAAAAAAAAAAAAAAGTTAATATTGAGAGAGATGAGGCAGAAGGTAGAAAACAATTAATTCGACAACGAAAGAGACAAAAAGTGATTATTAAGAGATTGGTATTTTTTACATGGTATAGATTACACATATCTGTCAATTTAATATACTATCCACATTACACAATTATGTAACACCTCCGATCGTTGTTGCACAAAGTTAAATGAAATCATCATGAATTGTTTTGTAAAATTTTTGAATTGATCTTGTGTGTGTGTATATATATATATATATGAATGATACTGTTTAAACTTTTTGATAAGATTTGACAAATTTCGATTCTATAAAGGTAAAAAAATGTAATTACTTGATCGTATTGCTATAATCCATACGCTTGGACTAATGTTACAATTTATTTCTTTGGAGTGCAGCCTCTGAAGCGTGGGACAGTGCCTATTGATGACTCGGTAACACAAAAGACCATGCCTCAATAGTAGTCCATGTTGAGTTGATGATTGACTAGTACAGAACACTCTTCACCATGATTAAATAATCCCCATTGATACTCTTAATTAGGGGTGGGCGTCGGGTCGGGTATCCTCGATTCTTTGTTTGAGTCTTAATTTACTAATTTTCATTTGTTTGAGTATCTTCCATTCTTTGTTCTTTCCAATACTGTCATTTAGGCTTTGTTTGGTTCTAAGATTTTAGGAGGAAAGGAAAATGTTAAGAAAAGGAAAAGAAACTACAAGAATTTTAAAATTCTTTATTTTGTTTGGTTGTTAGAGAAAACAATAAGGAAAATGATTTTTCTAGAGAATTGTCTTCCATTTTGTTTGGTTATTATTGTAAATTAAAGAAAAATATAAAAGCACACCCAAAAAAAAAATCCAAACAACCAATTAATTCCATAAAAAAAAAATTTGCATTAAATATATCCAAACAATCAATTAGTTTGAGCAATAAAAATGAGATGAGAGCTTAAAAAGTGAGAGAGTGCTAGAGAGAACAACATTGCTTTTCTTTCATTTTCCTCACATAATTGGAAGGAAAATATTTTTTCTCAATTTATGTTATATTTTCTTTCTATTTTCCTTTCCTTACCATTTCCTTTCTTTTTCCCTAATAACCAAACATTGGAAAATATTTTTTCTTCCTATTTTCTTTTCCTTTCCCCCCTAAAATTCTAGAACCAAACATAATGTAAAAGAGAACTTCTTTGTATCACGTGCTTTCTTTCTATGTATCAAGCACTCATATATTAAGTACATGTTGTTGTTGTGGTCTTTTGTTCTTTCTATTATTATTATTATTATTAAACGGCTTTGGTGCCCTCTTGTTGATATTAGTTTTCGCTATATCTATTATGCATATCCTCTACCCTTAACCACATATGCATGCTAAAGATTATTAGTAATGAATCAAGTAAAGAAGAAATGACGCAATCACACAAGCTATGATCAGTTAAGAACACATGGTTCGACAAATATGACTATATCCTAGGGGTGTCAAAACTTGACCCAACCCGCTGACCCGATCATGACCCACCCGAAAAAAATCAGGTTTGGGTTTGGGGTTTTCGGGTTTGGGTCGAATCGGGTCGGACCCGAAATCCAACCTGAAAAATAATTTCGGCTTGGGTTGGTTTTCGGGTTGACCCGCGAACCCGAAAAAAAATAAGGTCACCCACAACCCGAACCCAACCCGAATAACCCGACCCACCCAAAATGTGGATAGTATAAATTGATTTTATTTTTTTTGAGTCCAAACCCTAAACACTCTCTCTCACTCTCTGTCGTCTGTGCTCTCTGTCACGCCCTGAATCCGAGACGCGGCACGGCGATGCCCCTTAGCCCAAAAGGACTTAGAGACACCAAGCCACGGAAGTCAGAACATACCAAAACACTAAAATATCCATTAAAAACCTTAGTCGAACATCGCAACGAAAACGATAATAATTTTAGCTATTACACTCCAGCTCAAAACATAAATAGAAAACCAGTCTACAGTAGTCTCCAAAAATCAAAGTCTTAACAGAAGATGACGTAACTAAATAACATTGACTATAATCTCTAGGCAAAGGTGACTTCCATTGAATCACCAACCCCAAAATTGATCCTTATCACCTCTCTTGATACTATCCTCTGTAAAATAGTTATTAGTGGTGTGAGCGCACTCGCCTAGTAAGGGATCTCTTGACCCTCTATTGGATTTGAGCAAGTTACATACATATACAACAGAAAAAATCATATTTGTAACACAGACAAGTTTCAAAATCAAGGCTTTACAATTTCAAATAGCAAAACAGATAACATAGCAGAATCAAACAAATTCATTTATATATCCATACTCATGAATATTCGGAATCTCTATTGGCCAACTTGATCAAGCCCTAACTATAACCCCGTTAGGTGGGTTCGGACACTACTATTATTACCCGTAGGAGGGCCTTAACTACAACCCCGTTAAGTGGGTTCAGACACTACTATTATTACCCGTAGGAGGGCCTTAACTATAACCCCGTTAAGTGGGTTCAGACACTACTATTATTACCCGTAGGAGGGCCTTAACTATAACCCCGTTAAGTGGGTTTGGAAATTGCTACTGTACCCCGTAGCACGGTCAGAAATTTCGGAACTCGTTCCTTCCGATAGAATTCCAAGTATTCAGAGCATGATCATATATACACATATAGTACAACATAAAATCATTTTTAACTTTACATAGAGAAAATTCATAAAATAGCATGCTCAAATCCACTTTTGTATATAAGAAAGTCATTTTTCCAAACAATACGTAAATTTACGAAAAACATATAATTTTTACAAAACATGTCTTTATAAAAGAAATAGAGGAAAGAAACCACTTATTTGAACAAAACTATAGTTTTCATAAAACATATCTTTATAAAAGCAATAGAGGGAGAAGAAACCACTTACTTGAACAAAACTATAGTTTTCATAAAACATATCTTTATAAAAGCAATAGAGGGAGAAGAAACCACTTACTTGAACAAAACTATAGTTTTCATAAAACATATCTTTATAAAAGCAATAGAGGGAGAAGAAACCACTTACTTGAACAAAACTATAGTTTTCATAAAACATATCTTTATAAAAGCAATAGAGGGAGAAGAAACCACTTACTTGAACAAAACTATAGTTTTCATAAAACATATCTTTATAAAAGCAATAGAGGGAGAAGAAACCACTTACTTTAATCTTCTCGAGTTTCTATGATTTTCAAGACTTCATGAATCGGGCACTAAGCATGGTCGCATGAATCTCATAATATAAGACTATGAGTATACGCTATCTTACTATTTCGTAAATAAGTATATATATATATATATATATATATATATATCCATGTGTGTGGAATTATGAAAATGGAAGACAAGGCTCCACCTTTATTTATAGTTGTTTGGCAAGAAAGAAATTATTTTATCTTGTATATCTATCTATCTATATATATATATGTGTGTGTGTATAATGATCTTATCCAATTGTCATTCTTATCCTTATCTAATTGTTATGCTTATCCTTATCCACGAGTCATCGATCTTATCCACATTTCAAGCTTATCCATTCAAGAATCTTATCCATATGTGTGTCATCGATCTTATCCGATGTAATGATCTTATCCACTTGTCATGCTTATCCAATTTTTCATGCTTATCCAATTTCATGCTTATCCAATTATCATGTTTATCCAATTATAATGCTTATCCAATTTTCATGCTTATCCAATTTTCATCCAAATCTTCTACAATCTTATCCAACTTAATAATAATAATAATAATAAGAATAATAATAATAATAAATGATCATAATAATAAGGTGCCTCTTAAAAGGGTCAGGGTACCACACTCTCTCTCTCACAGTCTCATTCGCTGCTCTCTTCTTCTCTCTGTTCTCTCACTCACAGTATCACTCTCTGCTCTATTTTATGCTCTCTATTCTCTCTCTCATTGTAGATTGTCTTTGTAACTCAGGCAACGGTCACATGGCGGATGCACTGCAGCGACGGACGGCGGCGACACACGGCGGACGGACTGAATCAACAGGCGTGGGATTCGGCTCATCGGCTGCGGCTCCAGCCAACAAGAAGCAGCCGAAGAGAAAGAGAGAGAGGGCCACCGTTATTCGCCGGACGTCGGTGGAGAAACCCAGTTTCGCGGAGACGCCGGAGGAAGCGGCTCGAGCCGAGGAGCTGAGGAAGAATGAGAGTCCTCTTGCTACTTCAGGTTTTCTTTTTAGACTTCTAATTTTGTGCTTTTTTGTAATTATTTTAACCAAATTGCAATTCTTGGGAGTTTTTTGTTACTATAAAAGACTAGAGAACAAGTTAGAGGTTTACAATTATTTGGATGAAATTGATTAGATTTGCTGTTATAGAAGAATTCCCATGTAACATAGTTTTGGGGGCTTAATTTTGTTTCTACCCAGTTTAGTTTCTTCAGAAAAATCTGAAAATTTGGGGGGAAAAAAAATTGGGTCGAGTTGAGTCGGGTCATTGGGTGACCCGATAATAAATCAGGTCAACCCGAACCCAACCTGAACCCAATAAGATCAGGTTCGGGTTGACCTTTTCGGGTTGAGCTTCGGGTTGGGTCGGGTTCGGGTTGGGAATTTTCATGTAATACTTATGTCTCAACCCGACCCGAACCTACCCGACCCACCCGTTTTGACACCCCTACTATATCCACAGCCGCACTAAAGAATATATTATGTTATAAAATTACAAGACTCAGGTCAAGGTTAGGAAAATAGTTTAAAATGAAATCATCTAACTCGTTTAGCAAGATTAACGTGCCAACTCAACGAAGCCCCAATCCAATCAAATCAGGCTTCATATCTCCAACACTGACCTCATGCATGTAGCTATAATTAAGTAGGGGAAAGCAAAAGTCACTCACTATACTTTTTAATCGATTGCAAAGTCGGTAAAAAGCATGTTGATTAGGTTGAAAGCGGGTAACTAAAACTTCGATTAGCGTCCGTATTCGTATTCATTTATAGGATATATATATTATACATATTCGTTTTAAACGAATATTATCTGTATAGGTATCCGAATAATAAAATGGGTACGGAGACCGATATCTTTGTTTAATTATAGCTCTACTTCTTTAAGTTGTTAATGCAATGCAAATTTCATCTCAAAATGCCATCGAAAATATAAAAAATACAACTTGCAATTATGACTCGTCTTGATGAACGATGAATTTTGTAAAACTTATACGTACCTTAGAGGATATTTGTAATTTTTGAAACAAGAGGGGGTTATCCGTAGTTTTACCTAAACTCAGAAGAAGTGGGTATAATTGTCCCAAAAAATTATTCTTATTTCTAGTATTAACCCCATTCCTAGGCACGGGGTATGCCATTATTTTAGAAAAAAAATATATATATCTAAACATATTTTAGTAATAGAAAAGTAATGAAATAATATATGAATAAGTTGCCTATAAAATGAGGAACAAACGTATGAGAAATTAAAAAAAATTCGAGAGAAAAAATGGCCGAAAGAATTCTTGAGCGATTGAGCCCAAAATCCACTTAATTCCCTTCCAATCACGCTTATCAAATTCATCACGTAGGAACCCAGCCATGTAAGGCATTTAGGGCCTTATGACCTAAATCCTGAATCAAACACTTCCCCATACTATTATGCAAAGAAAAAGACCTCGTTAATAACTGCTTTTGTCTCTCCACCTTTTTGATATTCAGTTTATTTATTTATTTTATATATCTCTCCAATTCCTTCCACTACACGTTCTTTATTTTTACCTTTCTAACGTCTTTCCTCTCTCATCTCCTATGTTGTATTATTATAATTTTCATTTTTTATGTAATTATTTTCAATCTTATAGTTTCATCTTATTTTAATTTTTTTATTTTTCACCTATTTTAAATTTAATACATGCTAAAAAATAATTTAAAGTATTCCCAAAAGTGAAGTTTGAGTACTTGTGAGCCATATTGTACTTGGAGGACAAAGCATTAAGGAGGAGTGTTGAAATTAATACCGTTTTAAAAATCAGATTAGTTAGGTGGCTAATTAATGAAATTACAAAAACCAAAAAAACAATTTAGATTTTTAAGATGAATAATCTATAACCGGCACACTAAGTCGGTAAATAATCTATATATATGTGATTGTCGTATGCTCTCATTGTAAGCCAAGCCATCAGAATAAACAATATAATTATTCTCCTCTAAAATTCTATCATAATTAATATACTACCATTTAAATCTCTTTTTGTGTCCTACAGCCACAACTAGCCATAAAAGTCTTCTATATTTGCTCCCTACAACCATACCGTGAACTACTCTTTTAATTGTCAATCTTGTCATTTCAAAATATTGCCTCCATTGTGCTGCGTGGATCACTATCATTTAACACGTTAATCCAATATTAATTTATTCTATTTTCTTAAATAATAAATAACTAGCATTAACTTATTGAATGAAATTCTTGACTATGCCATTGTCCATCAAACTCGAGCTTGAACTCAAACCCGTTATAATTTACTCGAACTCTAGCTCAAACCTTGTAAGGGACCTCTTCATCCGATGTAATCAAATATAAACCTGGAAGATTTTCCTTTTCTTTATTGTTGAACTTGATGCTTACCTCATTCAAATGCTGCAATTGGGAAGAGTTTCTAAACGAGTTGCAGAGCCACATATGAAAATCTGTGGAATGATTTTTATACGGTCGCTCCAAAAGCAGTACAAGACATAAGCAACTCGTCAAGACCAAGGACAATAATGCCAAACACAACAAAGCGAATTCGAGTTCGGTAATGTGCGAAATCTGAGTAAACAAAAACAACATCCACACACACACTTGCTGACAAAATTTCAACATAGAAGTATCGATGCAAATTAGGTTCTCCTTTCCCCGTGCCTTTAACGTCGTAATATAGTCGTTCACACACACACACACACACACACATGTATGTATGTATTATCATCCTGGAAAAAGAGCCTACCCATGGCAATTCCAAAAATGTCTTCACTCTTTGTGGCCCTCGTCATCTTTTTCTCTGCAGTTAGTAATTATGCTTCTGTTGTTTGGTGAGAGGTGATTTCAAATAAAAATGAAGTCGAGGCGAGAATTTGATTCTCTGTCTCTAAGACAAATTTGCCCCGTACAGTGCTCACATTGTAAATGGCAATTGTCTCCCAAGTTACAATGACTTTTCACGAGATAGGAGCACTTCAAATCTCGAGAAGGGCAAATGAAAAGTACTGAAACTCTTGAAACACGAAATAAGAGAACTTTGGAAAGTATGCGTACTAGAATGCAAGAAAGTATAAGATGCTGATGGATGTGAATGAATGATTCTGACAGAAGTGGGGTATATTTATAATATCCGAAAGGTTGTGGCCATTCACTAATAAGTGTTAGTTGCACCCCTTGGATCAAACCAGCCACCGGTTCGGTCACAACCGAACCGCACCGACCCGGGATTGCACCGGTTCGGCTATAACCGAGCCGAACCGACCCGTCTGGACCGAACTCGACCCGCACTGACTCCAAGACCGGATTCGATTGACTTGGATTCGGGTTTGGTTCAACCCAAAATTTAATTCGGATTGGGCCCAAAAAGAATAAGGCTTAATTAGCCCAAGCCCAAGCCCGGCCCGCCCGCCACGCCAAGCCGAGCGGGCCGGTCGGACTGCGGCGGCGGCGCGCGCGCGTGTGGGCTTTAGCCCGAACCCACTTGGACCTAGGTCCTTGCCCGTTTACACATTTGGGTATCCCCAAGGGACCCCAACCCTTTGTAAGTTTTTGGGCTTTATTAAGTGGCTAAGTTCCCTTCATTTTTCCAATGTGGGATAATATTCTTACATGCTTCACAATCCTAGCTTCAACTATTTTAAGTGACCAACTTTAACAATTAATTTCTCATTCTCCCGAAATTGTATTTATTCGAGTGAATACACTACTCAAACCTACTCTCGGAGTAGAACACATTAATGCCAAATTCAACTTGTAATCCACTTAAATAATTTCTCAATCTTGGTCAAATACCAACATGCTAGGAATACAATTTTCTAACAATCCCCCACATGAATGAAATTAATGCAAATGATATGCAGACACTTTCCAAGAGTTTCGGCGAACACAAATTGCATCAGGATAGGTAGCTTATGGCTTTGAACCTTCCTTAGAGATATATTGTCGGATTTACTTAGCTAACCAGTGTACATGATGTATTGAACTGTTCAGCTGTTAGTGTAAACCAAGACAACAATATTCTCACACTATGTCTTCTAACACTTTTTAATTCTCACGGTTGTGTCCGTTCTGGCCTTGGACACCATCTTGGATTCATAAGCATTTTCATTTGAAGCGGCCCGTCTTCACGCTTACATAGGTGATCTTCTGTTTCAGAGTATCCTGCCATACTCCACTTTTTAGTTACAGGAATCATTAAAAGGTAAACCGTAGCCTAGTACCCAGTCAGCAGGAAGCATCTGTCAATCACGGGAATGAGTAGGAGGTATCTCCTAGATGCTCGTTTGAATCATCATAACTTAGTTGTCCTATTGAACCAAGTTCTTGGGATCTCCAGTCATCAAGGTTAGGTTACGGCTATGAAGACTCTTAATTTGTGGGTTTTAATCCCATCCCCCTTGACAAGCAGTATACTTGATCTCTTGGTAATCCTTTAGTCAACGGATCCGCCAAATTCTCATTTGATTTCACATAATCAACTGAGATTATACCACTAGAGATCAACTGCCTAATTGTGTTATGTCTTCTGCGTATATGTCTTGACTTACCATTGTACATTTTACTTTGTGCCCTTCCAATCGCTGACTGACTATCACAGTGTATAGCAATTGTAGGCACTGGCTTAGGCCAGCACGGAATGTCCTCTAAAAAATTGCGGAGCCATTCTGTTTCTTCTCCGGCTTTGTCTAGAGCTATGAACTCTGACTCCATCGTAGATCTAGCAATACACGTTTGTTTTGAGGACTTCCAAGACACAGCAGCTCCTCCTAAGGTAAAGACATAACCACTTGTGGATTTTGTATCCTTTGTATTTGATATCCAGTTAGCATCACTGTACCCTTCCAATACAGCTGGATATCTCGTATAGTGCAATCCGTATTTTGAGGTATATTTTAGGTATCTAAGAACCCTCACTACTGCTTTCCAATGGTCCTTCCCTGGATTGCTTGTAAATCTACTTAGTTTGTTAACTGATTGTGCAATATCCGGGCCTGTGCAGTTTTTGATGTACATCAAACTACCTATAATCCTCGAATATTCTAATTGAGACACAAGATCACCATGATTTTTGCTTAAATGCAAACTGAAGTCCACTGGTGTTTTAGCTGGAGGACCATCATAAACCTTGAATTTTTCAAGTATTTTCTCAATGTAATGGGATTGTGACAAAGTAATGCCACCAGATGTCCTAGTGATCTTAACTCCTAGTATTACATCTGCTATTCCCATATCTTTCATTTCAAAATTTTTCTTTAACATTCTTTTAGTATTCACGATTATCTCGTGACTACTTCCCATGATAAGCATGTTGTCAACATATAGACATACTATAACATATGCGTTAGGTGTGCCTTTTAAGTAAACACATTTGTCACATTCATTGATTTTGAACCCGTTTGACATCATGGTTTTGTCAAACTTTTCATACCACTGTTTGGGAGCTTGTTTAAGTCCATACAACGATTTAACTAATCTGCACACCTTTTTCTCTTGTACGGGAACAACAAATCCTTCTGGTTGTTTCATATAGATTTCTTCTTTTAATTCACCATTTAAGAAGGCCGTTTTTACATCCATTTGATGTATCTCGAGGTTGTTCAAAGCTGCAATAGCAATGAGAACCCTAATTGATGTTATTCTAGTTACAAGTGAATACGTATTGAAGAAATCAAGGCCTTCTCGTTGATTGAAGCCTTTAGCTACCAACCTAGCCTTGTATTTGTCTATAGAATCATCTGTTTTATATTTTCTTTTGAGAATCCATTTGCAACCTAGTAGGTTAGTACCAGGTGGCAAATCCACTAATTCCCAAGTGTGATTTTGCATGATGGAGTCTATTTCGCTATTAATAGCTTCTTTCCATAAAGGAGCATCTGGGGAAGACAAGGCTTCTTTAATTGTCCTCGGTTCGTTATCTAACATGTATGTTAGAAAATTAGGACCAAAATCTTTTAGCTACCCTGGCCCTCTTTCTCCATCTGGGTTCATCACTAGACTGACTGTTGTCATTCGCAACTTCACAAGCTCTTTTATTAGACATGTCTTCTTTTTCCTTTCCTTTTTCTTTACAAGGAAAAATATCCTCAAAAAAGACAGCATTTCTAGATTCAATGACCGTATTTTCATTTATATCAGAAATTGTTGATTTGTGTACGGGGAATCGATATGCACTACTGTTATAAGCATATCCAACAAATATGCAATCTACTGTCTTAGGCCCGATTTTAACTTGTTTTGGCTTAGGTATTTCTACTTTAGCCAAGCACCCCCACACTTTAAGGTATTTGTAGGAAGACTTGTGACCTTTCCATTGTTCATACGGTGTTTCTTTCTTATCTTTGTGCGGGATTTTATTCAAAATGTGGTTAGCTGAAAGTACAACTTCCCCCCACAAGTTTTGAGGTAATCATGAGTTCATCAACATAGCATTCATCATTTCTTTTAGTGTTCGATTTTTTCTTTCAGCTATACCGTTAGATGGTGGTGAATAAGATGCAGTCGTTTGATGAATGATACCCATTTTTGAGCAAAATTCTTCAAACGGTGCTCCATATTCTCTGCCTCTATCCGAGCGTATTGGTTTAATTTTCTTGCTAAGTTGATTCTCTACCTCAACTTTATAGTTTTTAAAAGCTTCTAAGGCCTCATCTTTGCTACGAAGCAAATAAATATAACAATATCTTGTGCAATCGTCAATAAAAGTAATAAAGTACTTTTTTCTACCTCTAGTTTGCACAAATTTTAAGTCACATATATCACTATGAATTAATTCTAGACGTTCTGTATTCCTTTCCACTGTTGGAAACGGACTTTTAGTCATTTTTGCCTCAACAGAAATCTCACATTTATCATGAAGATCAATTTTCACTTTAGGCAATAAATCAAAGTTCACTAATCTACGCAAAGTATTAAAATTTACATGCCCTAATCTAGCATGCCATAAATTTGAATACTCAATCAAATAAGTAGAACTAGTTATTTTATTGCCATCAAAATCGCGAATTACAGTCATTACATTCATCTTGAACAATCCTTTGTCCAAGTAACCTTTGCCAACAAATTGGCCATGTTTGGTTAGTACAAACTTTCCTGACCCAAATACTAACCTAAATCCACTCTTATCTAGTAATGACCCAGACACTAATTCTTCCGGATGTCAGGCACATGCAGCACGTCGACCAGCGTTAACTATTTTCCGGAAGTCATCTTTAGGACCACCTTTCCAAGACCTACGACCTCTGAGGTTGCGGAATTTCCCATGAACAACCTCCGACCGTTGATCGGCGTATAGGTCGAGAATAGCGCCTTATCAGAGCAGATGTGGCGGGTAGCTCCAGTGTCAATCCACCACTCCTTTGGGTTGTCCACGAGGTTGGCCTCAAACACAGCTGCGGTGAGATCCAGCTCTGACAGGTCCACCGGGACATATTTGTTTTCAGCTATGTTAGCATCTGCTCTCTGTTTCTTTGGAGCTCGGCAGTCTTTCGCCTTGTGACCTGGCTTGCCACAATTGTTACAGCTGCCCTTGAACCTTTTTGCTTTGCCTTTCGTCTGGCTAGGTCCTTGTCCTTGGTGCTTTCTTTTTCTGCTGGTGCTCGAGCTAGGCTCTACGAAGTTAGCTCTAGCTTCCATCTGCAGCTTACCAGCTTTGGCATCGGACTTCCGATTGTCTTCTTCTATCTTGAGTCGGACAATTAGGTCCTCAAGTCCCAATTCCTTTCTTTTGTGCTTTAAATAGTTTTTGAAATCCTTCCACGCTGGTGGCAGTTTTTCAATTAAAGCAGCAACTTGAAAGGACTCACAAAGCCGCATTCCCTCTGCATGAAGATCATGTAGAATGATCTGCAACTCCTGGACTTGACTGATTACAGTTTTGGAGTCCACCATTTTAAAGTCAAGGAACTTTCCGACTATGAATTTCTTCAAGCCGGCATCCTCCGTTTTGTATTTCTTTTCTAGGGACTCCCATAACTCCTTTGAAGTGCTGATCGAGCTATATACACTATAAAGTGTATCACTCAGCCCGTTGAGTATGTAGTTCCTGCATAGAAAATCTCCTTGATTCCATGTATCCAGAGCCACCCTTTTTTGCCCATCAGTGTCATTTTCATTCACTATGGGTGCAGACTCTTTCAGAAACCTTGCTAAACTCATAAAGCGGTCAACAAATTCTGAAATTTCCTTTAGATCCTTTCCAATATAAAGAAGATCTAGAAATCCATAATTTGCAAGCTGAAAAACTTTATGAGGATCAGCTCCAAATATGGCGGTGATTCTTGGATGAACACTATATCCTTTAGAGTAGAATAGTGTTCTGGAATTCTCCCATCTATAAGCTTCTTCAGCAACTTCTTTATACTCTCTTTCCCATTTATTTGTAGGAACAAGTTCTTCATTGGATATAACGATCCCGGTAACCAAGTTAGTTAAAATTTTACATTCAAAAGCAAGTAATAGAAAACATGCTTAAATATATAACAAAATATCAAGATAATACAACCAGTTCAAAATGCCGGACACAAAGGTACGTTCACAACATACATAAAGTCAACAATTACAAAATAATAAGTACGCAGCGGAATTTCGTCGCTCTCTTTCTTAAAAAAAAGGCTTCAAAGGGTTTTTCCTCCTCGCCTTTATTTAAGCTAGTATCGTGCTCATCTAAAAAAATATATCATATGAACACGATCAACATACAGTTGAGTAGAAATATTACTTAAGCACATAAGGTGCTCGTATGTGTGATTTGCACATAGGCACATATGGTTACTTTACACATAAAAACGTAGGTGTTCATTTCAAACCTTTCTCGTCACCTAACAGTGACCCTTATGACTTCCCTGGCCGAAATAACAACCAGCACATTACTCCCGCCTGCCTTATCCTCCAATGGTCGTACCCCGGGTGTTACGCCAAATTTTTCCTACGACCCACTCTCTTATATAGATCACTCCGTCTACATAAGGGGAGATTAGGAGATGGAGGGAGTGAGAACTCTTACAGCCGGCTACCCCATTGGTATGTCCCGGCGGAACTCACCCAAACCACTCCGATATATTTCGGGCCCGTTTCATAATCACAATTTGTGCACTTAGCATAATCTTAGAAGTCTTGCTTCCATATTTCAACATATGATTCCAACATCTTAGAAAATAATATTATCAATATGAAATAAAGTAATAGAAAATAACATCTTGTAATAGAAAATAATATCATTACTATGAAATAAAGTAATAGAAAATAATATCTCATAAACTATTTAATATAGATATATACATAATATCAAATACCAAATTTAAACTAAAATATAATCAAAACATAATAATATGTATATATATATATATGTACACGGCAACATACATACATATGTCAATATAACGAAACATAAATATATAATTATATATATATATATGCGTCTTATATAGGCATAAGTAAGTATACTATTTATATATACACCTATTTCGCTAATCTATATTATCATCTTCTTAATCATGATTATGTAGATATATATATATATATATATACGTACTATGTATATATTTATCAACTATATAAATATAATTATTTATATACCTATATATGTACTATGTATATATGATACGTATATATATATGATATATAGATATATACAAACATAAAAGGGTTTATCTGGCCCATATATATTTATAGAGGATACAATATAAATATATTTTGTAACTTTAAATCATGTGTTTGCAAGAATTCATATATTTTGTCAAACTAACACTTTTCATAGAAACATATTAAAATTTTCAAATAAGATGAACATAATGTCAAATATACTATATTACCCTAAACTTGTAATATAGTAAATTTTCATGAACATCTAAGCACATAATGATCATATAATATCTCATAAAATCAAATAATATTTGCAAGACCATATTCTAGCACATAATTCTAACTAAGAATGCACAAAGTAGTGAAACTAATTTCATGACTTCATGTAACCTTCTTCAAGAGACAAGAAAAACCTCTACTTATATGATTAAGTAAGGTTTCTATCTTTGTTCTTTTCTTTTGTTTTGAGGGTACAGTGTAGTGTAGTGTTGGAAAGATAGGAAATTAGTGGATTTTGGAAGAAAACAAAGAGAGTGTGAGGGTGTGTGTGGAGTGGCCGGTTGAAAATGAGGGGAAAAGGGGATCTTTTGGTCTTGTTTATAGGATGAATAGGAAGAAGGCAATTATTTTATTATTATGTCATTTTCTTCATAATTACAATTTTTCCACCTAGATTAATACATTAAATGAATTCTTCCATGTGGAAGCCTAATTAGGCTTGGGTGTACATGCTATGATATGATTCATAAGCTAAGTAAATATGATCCATGTAACAATATTTACTTATGGTATATTAGAGAAGATTTTTCTTGTAAAATATCATGAAATAGATTAATATCTAGCATTTGCAAGTTTCGTTTAATTAAAATCCGAAAATCAGGTTTTAATTTGTTAAAATTCGAAATTTACACTTATAATTTTAGGAAATATATTATGGTAATTAAAAATTCAAATTTTATATTTTTATTTGGAAGTTTATGATTTTATTGGGAATTTATGATTCAATTTGAGCAAATTTCGAAAATTAAGGAAATTAAATTCTAATTTTGAAAAATATATTTTTCCAAGTCATAATAGTCTAGGATATGTAATTATTAATTATTAAAGAATAAAATACAATTTTGAAAAAATATTATGTGTAGAGAAAGTAAATTTATAAATTCTTATAAATAAGAAAACAATTGAAAAAGCTTAATGATTTTAGGAGATTATTTTTCCTTAATATATATATATATATATATATATATATATATATAAAATGGTAGGAGAGATAGCCAATTTAAAATTATATATGAATGGTAAAGATTAATACACACTTTGTTAGGTAAAATACTAAGAGTGAAATTGTACAAGTAGTCTTTCTTTTTACCATATTTTGCATGAAAGTGACATAAATAGGTAATTAAACTCATAGGAAACATATTTAACTAATTATATGTATTATTTTAAGGGTATTTTCGGATTTTATATAGATATATATATTTTGATAACATTATTTCAAAAATGTTAAAATTGTGAAGTAAATAATTAATTCTTGTAATTGTATAGTTTCTAAAATAATTTTTGTTATTAATTTCGAATTTAGGGAGGAAAATGAAAATTACATTTCATGATATGGAGACAATATCACCAATAATAAAATTAACACCGGCAGTTTAGGTTTGTGGGTAGTTTTCAAAAAAAATTTGAGGGAAAAATTGCAGGTTTCAACTTCGCAATTAACAAATCGCATTTTTTAATAAATGCATGTAATGCAATGCACATTTATTCACAATAAAAGGATTTTCTCATAAAATAGTAAACATACTTCATAATTTCAAATTTAAAATAATGTGGTTTACCTGATCGTCGTATTGGATCTCCTGTTGTTGAAGCTTTCAGATTTATTGATTTTTATTTCCAGAAGACTCTGCTTTATCTTTTTCTTTATTGATTTCCTTTTTATCACTCTCATTTTTAGAATCACTCATTTTTTCCTTTTCTTTATTTCTAGATTCAAGGAATAAATCTAGACTTTCTTGAAGGAAAAGTGCTCTTCTAAGTCCTTCTTGATAGATATCTGTAACTGTTTTAAAATTTAACTCTATCAAATCTTTAAGAGCTTTATTACTGTCAATAATGTCTTGACAGACCAAGACAATATCGTCTATCTCATTCTTTAGCTCTTCAAGATCCATCTTTCTTTATTTTCTTATTCCTATAGAAAAATAAGAATTTATAAGATGATCTGTATCATCAACACAATTTTTCGGAAATTGTCACCCATCAACGGATTTGAAAAGTCTTTACCACCAACCGTTATATAGTAGACTAGATGTATGTATAGTGCATATAATCACTCTATTTGCATTTATAGGGAAATGCACACCCATCTCATCCATTTTAGAGTTGGAGAACTCATCCGTTTCCAAATTCTGTATTTCTAAAAATGAAATCGGCTAGGAAATTTTCTAAGGCTTTTATATACTCTATTTTGAAACTATAAAAGGACAGAAAAACTTGCCATCTATGTAGCATTCTGTATTGGGGTATATTTGGTAATTTATTAAAAATTGAGAATTGTATCTGGGTATTATCGGTTTGAACTTTAAAAGGTCTTTGATATAAAAAGAGAGAGAATTTCTAAATTCCTTTTATAATGGCTAGAAGTTCTTTCTCATGGGTTGTATAGTTGACTTCAGCTTGACCGAAAGTACCACTTGCATACCTGCATATCTCATTGAGATCGGTTTTAAGTATTGTTGCCCAATATAGATCTGAAGCATCCGTTTGTATAACTAATTTATTATTTTCATCAGGAAGTTTTAATGCATGCAAAGTTTTACATTCTTCCTTTAGATTTTTAACAATCTCTGTATGTTGATTACTCCATCATTTAGTATTATTTTTTCGAAGTAATTTTTGAATCTCATGCTTCTTTTTAGCAAGATTTATTATAAACCCATCAGCATAATTTAGACAACCGAGAAATTTTTCAATTTGATTTCTATTTTCCAATTTATCTGGAAATTCATAAATTTTCTTAGATATATGGGGTTGTAGTGTAATTCCTTCTTTATTTAATTTTAACCCTAAAAATTCAATTTCTTCTTTACAAATTACAGCCTTCCGCTCAGATAAGACTATATCATTTTCTTTAAAATTTTAGCAAATTGTAATAGATGAGTTTTATGGTCTTCTAAAGTATTAGAAGCAATTAAAACATCATCAACATAAACAACAAGAAATTCTTTATATTTATTAAAGATTTAATCCATTCTTCTTTGATATATAGAAGGTGCATTTTTTAATCCAAATGGCATAACTAACCATTCGAACTGTCCTTGAGGGGAACTAAATGCTGTGTATTGTATACTTTCAGATTCCATTTTTATTTGCCAAAACCCTGAAGCACAATCAAATTTAGAATAATATTTCTTTCTTTTAACAAGGTTTAGTAAAACTTCTTTATTATGGAGATAATAACTATCTGACATAGTAAAGTGATTTAGTCTTTTATAATTTATTACCATTCTAGGTTTTTCTCATTTTTTCTCAGCTTCATTTTCAACCATGAAAGCTGGGCTACTAAAAGGACTATTACTTCTTCTAATCAAAGGTGGATTTTTATATAATAATTCATTTATTTGTTTATCAAATTCTTTTCGATCTTTTTCTGTATATAACATAGGTCTTTCTTTTATAACTCTATTTTCAGTTAACTCTATTTTTGCCTTTAAATCTGACTCCTTATAAAAAGCCAGAGGATGATCATTATAATTTTTTTTTAGCTATTTTATTACATCTTCAAGAGTTATCCATTTTATTGTTATATTGTGTATTTTTATTGGAATTTTATCATACGATCCACCAAGCTTCGCTGGCTGAACTCTGAATGGCTCATTTATTCGGGGTAATTTTAAGTAATGATTACATTTAGTTTTTAGAATAACAGAATAAAGATTCTGTGAATAAAACTGGAATTATTGTAGGAAATCATTTCCTAACAATATATCAGCTTCCAGTGAGTTATAATCATATATAGTATTTATAGTAATAATCTTACTTTCTAATATAACATTTATTTTATCTACCTTTTTATTAATATGTTCGGCTTGTCCCGTAACACCCTTTATCGTTATATTCCCATTCTCTTGCCATTTAGTATAGAGAAAGGATTTAAACAGAGTTATTTCTGAACCATTATCTATTAAGGCACATGTTGTTATATTAGTATCTTGTACTGTTATTTGTACAAAGACACTCAAAGGAAAATTAATTCCCTTCATGTTTTTTACAAAAGATTTTTATATATCCTATTTGTAGTGTAACACCATGTTTTTCTATTTTATAATAATCACATTGATTTAAGAAACTATTACCTAGAATTATATCGTAATAGTCTCCTGCCATATCACTATCTATGTAACAAGGTACAATTATTCTTAAATCTTCAAAAAGTATTGAAACTTGTACCTCTTGATCACAAGTTATTAGTTGTCCTTCAAAGTTTTTATATTGAAATATTGTAGAAGCAACCTTTGCAATTAAACCTTTATTTTTATGTTTTGCAAGGTGATTGCCACTAGCTCCTGTATCAATTAATATATTTGGTCCTTCAATATATTCTTGACCATTAAAATATTTAACATTTATAATCATTGTATTGGTTATATCTTGTCTTGTAAATTCAATATTAGTAAGGGGTAACTTACTAACACTTTTTCTAGATATAGTATTTTTTCCAAAATCTATTTGTGATATCATACCACTACTAGATCCATATTCTAAAATGGATTTTCTATTTATTTTAATTTCATAATCTTGTATTTCTTTAATTTCTTCTATCATTGGCAACTTTATTGTTGTTATATCTCAACATTCATTATCAATTTCAATATAAGGTTAATCTTGATATATTTTACCATAATTACTATTAGTAAAAGCATAAATTGCTCTATAGTAAAAGGTAAAAGCTTGACTTTTATCTCTAAGTTTTAAATCTTTTAAAAGTTGAAAGTGTAAACTTAAAGTATCATTTATATTCTGATCATTTATATCAACACTATATTTTGAATAACAATCAAAGCGAAATTGTGAATATATTAAATTTCCTTCAACTGTTCCCAAATGACTATTTTTAGCATCTGTAAATCTTTGATCATGAAGTGAAATAACCATAGGACTATTTATTCCATCTCTAAATAAAACTTTAACTAGGATTTGAATTCTACCAAGATAAACATATTTTATCTTCTTTCTTACTTCTTTATTTTTGATTTTATTTAAAGTTTGATTTATTGAGGATTTACTAAGCAAATTTAATCTAATTTGCCCTTTAGTATTTTCAACATTTATAGATTTTTCAACTGCATGATAATCATAAATATTTATCTTTTCTCTTTTTATTAAATCACCAAAAGACTTAAAAATACTTTTGGTAAGATTCGTTGCATCAAGTTTTAAACCTTTTATTTTTACTAAAGTTTCTTGATCAAAGGTTATTCGTTGAGCATAACCTTCTGATCCTTCATAAATTTTAACTTCTTTATCAGAATCTTCAGTTTCAATTATATCTTTATTCATTTTCAGAATTGCTAGAGTATTTTTCTTCTTCAATATATATTTTTTTATCTAGATAATTTTCTATATCTGAAACTTCAGACAATTAATCTTGAAGTTCTATAAATTCAGTTTCTATACTTCGAATCTTTTTAGGTTTTTTACATTCTGGTGATTTATGTTCAATTTCTCCACAATTTCAACATTGGCATTGTGAAAGATTTTTATTTCTTTTATAGTTAGGTTTTCTTTTAAAATATCTTTGTTTTGGTTTTATATTTTTCTTTTGAAAATTATTATATTTTTTATGTCTTTTTATGAAACCTTCTTTTCTTTTTATTAATTCTTTCTTTATTACATCCCCATTGACTGCGTACTTTCAAATTCATTACAATATAAGGGTGAAATTTTTTTTTCTTCTATATAAATCTTGAGATTTACATAATTTACTTAACTTTGAAAAGAGAAAATTAATTCTTCTTCCTAGAGTTGAAGTTGAATCTTTATTTTCTTCTTTCCATTTATTCATTATATATTTGTTCCAAGGATGTGGAAGTTTTAAAAAGTACATATTGAGATATATACTCTGATCTTCATTACTATAATATTGAGTATAATAATATTCTTTAAATTCATACGTATATTGTTTTAAATTCTTCATACTACAAATTCTAAGATTTATTAAGTTAGTTCTTGCTTCTTCTTTTTCTTTTACACTTTCTTTATCAGGGTTATGCCAATTTTCTCCTAGAAATTCACTAGAAAGATAGGCAACTAACATTTCAATTCCTTTATCTGTAGTATCTATTAATTTAGTTTGTACATTTCTTTTTATCAAAGCTTTAGTGTTTTCAGTTAATCCTTGCCACCAATTGAAAAAAATACCATCAAATGTAGCAATTAAATAATCTATTTGTCTATTTGATGTCCATGTATCATCAGCATTATATAAAAAGAAAACTTTCATAGTATTTGCGCATGAAATTATTGCCTTTTTAGTATCTTCTTTACAATCTATATTTAATTTAGAATCTCCATGATTTATAGGTTCACTATAATTAGTATCTGGAGTGAATTTATCTACTTGTTTATGATATCTATTATTCTTTATATGATCATAATATTGCCTTCTATATTTAGGAATAGGCATCATTTCTAATTCCTCTATTTCCATTTCTTCTGGTTTTATTGTACCAATTGGGCCTCCAATTGTATTATTATTGTTAACTAATAATTCATATTCTTCTATTTCAGAAACATCTATTTTTTCAAATTGATCTATTAATTAATTAATTTCATTTATCTTTATCTGTTTCTGATTCAGAATCTTGTTCTTTAGGTGGATTAGATGATGTAGCTATGTCTTTACCCCTTTCTTCCTTTTTAAGAGCTTATTTTTCAGCTAATATTTTAGGTAATTCAACATTAATCATTTATGCATCAAAGGAATTTGGATGCACTGTTTCTTTAATAGTTTTTATGGGCTTTATTATAATTTCTCTTTCTTTTATTTTCTTGTCGAATTTATTTTTCTTAAGACAAGTATTTTTTATTAAATTTTCAACATTTGAATTACAAATCTTTAAGATTTGAACCTCTATTTTTAATTCTTTAAGTTCTTGATTTAGAACATATAATGCTTCAAGTATTTTATTCATTCCTGTAGTTAATTCTTCAATATTTTTATTTATTTTATCCATTTGTATTTTTTATATCTATTCCAAGATATTTGAGCATTTTGTTGGGTAGCTTTTATCTTTTGTTTCCAACTTTGTATTTTTGCTTTATTCTCTTCTGTTTTAATGTGTTCATATTCTCGATTGTATTCTTCAAGAATTATATTTAAACTCAAAATTAGATTTATATTGTGTATCCATCGTTTAAGATGTTTATTTGTTTTCATAATCGACTTAGAACATCAAGATTTTGTAGTACTTCTCAACTTTTGGATACTTTTTAGTGTGTCGAAATAATTTATTCTTCATGGTAAAGATAACTGCCAATCAGTTTCATCACATGAGAAATCGCAAGATAAACTTTCTAAATTTAAGATTATCACTAAATTCTTTATCATTTATTTCTTGTAAGTAAATAAATAGCTCTTTAATAAGTAAAAGATTTATAATTGATAATTTTAATAATTCTAAGTATTCCATAATCACTACAAGAAAACAGGCAAAAACCTATGGAATTTTCCTACGGAAAAAATCTCTTGCAAATACCAACGGAAATCCTATGGAAAACCTACGGAAGTTGGGAACATGCAATTCCTTTGGTAATCCGTTGGTACTCCGTAGGAAAATTTGTCAAGAAAATGGCGGGAGAAGTAGCGCCATTTTTACCAAGGGATTACCGAGGGAAATTTCCCTAAGTAATCTCGTTCAAGATTTTCCGAGGGATTCCCAACGGATATTTCCTTTGGTAATTTTTTTCAGAAATTTCCGACGGAATCCCAACGGAATTTTCCCTAGGTAATCTCGTTCAAGATTTTCCGAGGGATTCCCAACGGATATTTTCCTTGGTAATATTTTTTAGAAAATTCCCGACGGAATCCCAACGTAATTTTTCCTAGGTAATCTCGTTCAAGATTTTGTGAGGGACTCCCAACGGATATTTTTCTTGGTAATTTTTTTTAGAAAATTCCCAACGGAATCCTAACGGAATTTTCCCTAGGTAATCTCGTTCAAGATTTTGCGAGGGATTCCCAACGGATATTTCCTTTGGTAATTTTTTTTAGAAAATTCCCGACGGAATCCCAACGGAATTTTCCCTAAGTAATCTCGTTCAAGATTTTGCGAGGGATTCCCAACGGATATTTCCCTTGGTAATTTTTTTTAGAAAATTCCCGACGGAATCCCAACGGAATTTTCCCTAGGTAATCTCGTTCAAGATTTTCCGACAGATTCCCAACGGATATTTCCCTTGGTAATTTTTTTTAGAAAATTCCCGACGGAATTCCAACGGAATTTTCCTTAGGTAATCTCGTTCAAAATATTCCAAGGGATTCCCAACGGATGTTTTCTTGGTAATTTTTTTTTTAAAATTTGGCGAGGCAAAACCGAGGGAATATTCTCATTTTTACTCTCATTACTCCCTCTATCTCCCTCTTTTAAAATCTAGCCAAATTTATTGCAAAAGTTTTGAATTTATGTACGATCCAAGTAGGGTTGTCAAAGGATCGGATCTGGAGCAAATCAGTGCAATGTGGATCCGAATCCGAGGGTTGGTACCGGCTAAATATATAAACTTGTACAAATATATTATATATATAATAGAGATCTTTAATAACTATTGAATTATTCCTTTAATGACAATATATATTTAGAATTATATATAAATACGTTTACGTATAGTATATTTAGTAAAGATCTCTAATAAGTATATAGATTATTAGTTGTATATTTAATGATATTATATAATAGATATCTCCAATAACATATCCTATATGTGTATATATATTGTGTATGTAATAGAGATCTTTAATATCTAGACTAATTAATTTTGTACATATTACATTGAAGTATCTTTATTACTATTGTATTATATATAATGTATAAATTTAATAAAATATATTCTCAAAATTCGGATTCGGATCTTTAACGGATTCGGATTCGGATCTTTAACGGATTCGGATTCGGATCTTTAACGGATCTTTAATGATATGAATCTATTGTTAAATATTATTCTAGCCATTATACAAGTTTTGAATTTATGTATGATCCAAATATAATTTTAATTTTTTAGAATTCTTTTTTGGCAAAATTCTATATGTAAATTAACACATATCCTTATTAGTTTTATAATTTATACTATCTTTTTATAATTTATAAATATTATAATTTATACATATCTTTATTATAATTAATTTCTCTCTCCTCTCATTACTAATATTTAATCTCCCTCTTCTCGATTGAATTAAGAGAATATTTTCAGCAATTCAAAAAATAATATTAAATAAATTAAATTTAATAGAAATTAAAATATTTGAATATTATTTGTAATTATTAAAAAAAATAGATTAATGAGTTGGTCTTGAAATTAGTTTGGTGGCAAAGCATTACATTTCCATCCAAGAGGTCATATGTTCAATTTATCATCAAAATAAATGGCAATGTATATTGTTATAACAAATTTATCCTGGAAAAATTCATGTATCATCAAAATAAATCTAAAAATACAAATAAATTCGACTTTTAAAAGATGTATGAACAATTACGTTTTTAAAATTCTTTTTTTGCTAAATTCTATATGTAAATACATATGTAGATGGTACATTTGTTATTTAAAAAAATATAAATAATATTTACAAATTTAGAATGTATATTTGATATTTAAAACAATATAAATAATATTTTACAAATAATATATTAAAAAATTAAAATAATTTAAGAAAATAAGAATATGTAATAAGTATAAAACAAAATAATATATTAATAAATTAAAATAAGAATAATCAAACAAATATGTAATAAGTATAAAACAAAACAAAACATGTCACAAGTTCTTGCAATAGCTTGGTGGTTGAGGGCTTGACAAACAAGCCTGAGGTCACCAGTTCAAATCCCTTTAGTTGCAAAAATTTGCAAATTATGGGGGCACTATTCCAGTGATGATGACAGCTGTGGGGGCCCGCCAAGTGGCGACGGCAGCGACGGCGGCAGGGGCCGGGCCGGCGGCGGAGACAGCCCGACCAGTGGCGGTGCTCTGGTGGTCTGGATGTATTACCAACGGAAAACCAACGGAATTTTCCGTTGGTTTTCCGTTGGCAATCCGTTGGCAATCCGTTGGTAATCTGTAGGTAATTATCTAGCAAAATTCCCTACGTTTTCGTAGGTAAGCCGTAGGTGCTTTTTCCGTTGATTTTCCGTAGGTAATCCGTAGGTGAATCATGATCGAAGTTTCCGTTGGTTTTCCGTAGGTAATCCGTTGGCGAATCATGATCGAAGTTTCCGTTGGTTTTCCGTAGGTAATCTGTTGGCGAATCATAATCGAAATTTTCGTTGGTTTTCCGTAGGTAATTCCCTAGCAAAAGCTTACCGACGACACTTTTTCTGAGGGAATCCATTCCGTAGGTTTTCCGTGGGTTTTCCGTTGGAAAACGTAAATTCTGTAGGTTTTCCGTAAGTTTTCCATAGGAAAATTCCGTAGGCGAATGACTGTTTTCTTGTAGTGAATTTATAAATTTTTATTTATCTTTATGGCTCTGATACTAATTTTTGTGCAGGGGGTTTTACTTGATTTAACATAACTAATTTAAACTAATTTAAGAAAAATTAATAAGTAATTAAAAATTTAAGATTTGAGTATAAACAATGTGAATAAGGATGGTTTTGACTTTTTCTATTTTAAACATATTTTTAAAGACATTTTATAGGTGAAATGGACTAAATTGATCAAAAATACTTTAGGATGGGTTTTAGTGAAATAAAGAATAAAAGTTGGATTTTTAAGAAATCACGCCGGCCCACATGAGCAGTAAAACCGAGGTTTGAAAAGATAATCAAGGGTATTTTGAAAAAGTTTTAAAAAAGTGGGTTATTTTAAAATTTTGAAAATTAAAGGAGGGTATAATAAAAATTGTTTCGTCAATTTAGTATACTTGATTGTGTACGATTCACATTAAACAATTATGCAACACCTTCGATCGTTGTTGCATAAAGTTAAATGACATCATCATAAATTGTTTAGTCAAAATTTTGAATTGATCTTGTATATATATATATGAATGACATTGTTTAAACTTTTTGATAAGATTTGACAAATTTCGATTCTATAAAGGAAAAAAAATGTAATTACGTGATCGTATTGCTATAATCGTTACGCTTGGACTAATGTTACAATTTATTTCTTTGGAGTGCAGCCTCTGAAGCGTGGGACAGTGCATGACTCGGTAACACAAAAGACCATGCCTCAATAGTAGTCCATGTTGAGTTGATGATTGATTAGTAAAGAACACTCTTCACCATGGTTAAATAATCCCCATTGATACTCTTAGGCGTCGGGTCAGGTCGGGTATCCTCGATTCTTTGTTTGAGTCCTAATTTACTAATCTTCATTTGTTTGAGTATCCTCCATTCTTTGTTCTTCCCAATACTGTCATTTAGAGAGAACTTCTTTTGTATCATGTGCTTTCTTTCTATGTATGAAGCACTCATATATTAAGTACATGTTGTTGTGGTCTTTTGTTCTTTCTATTATTATTATTATTATTATTATTATTATTATTATTATTGTTATTGTTATTATTATTATTATTATTAATCGGCTTTGGTGCCCTCTTGTTTGATATTAGTTTTCGCTTTATCTATTATGCATATCCTCTACCCTTAACCACATATGCATGCTAAAGATTATTAGTAATGAATCAAGAAAAGAAGAAATGACGCAATCACACAAGCTATGATCAGTTAAGAACACATGGTTCGACAAATATGACTATATCCACACAAATATGACTATATCCACAGCCTCACTAAAGAATATATTATGTTATAAAATTACAAGACTCAGGTCAAGGTTAGGGAAATATTTTAAAATGAAATCATCTAACTCGTTTAGCAAGATTAACGTGCCAATCCAATCAAATCAGGCTTCATATCTCCAACCATGACCTCATGCATGTAGCTATAATGAAGTGGGGGAAAGCAAATGTCACTCACTATACTTTTTAATCGATTGCAAAGTCGGTAAAAAGCATGTTGATAAGGTTGAAAGCGGGTAACTAAAAATTCGATTAGTGTCCGTATTCGTATTCATTTATAGGATATATACATTATACATATCCGTTTTAAACGAATATTATCTGTATAGGTATCCGAATAATAAAATTGGTACGGAGACCGATATCTTTGTTTAATTATAGCTCTACTTCTTTAAGTTGTTAATGCAATGCAAATTTCATTTCAAAATGCCATCGAAAGCATAAAAAATACAACTTGCAATTATGACTCGTCTTGATGAACGATGATTTTAGTAAAACTTATACGTACCTTAGGGGATATTTGTAATTTTTGAAATAAGAGGAGATTATCCGTAGTTTTACCTAAACTCAGAAGAAGTGGGTATAATTGTCCCAAAAAATTATTCTTATTTCTAGTATTAACCCCATTCCTAGGCACGGGGTATGCCATTATTTTAGAAAAAAAAAATATATCTAAACATATTTTAGTAATAGAAAAGTAATGAAATAATATATGACTAAGTTGCCTATAAAATGAGGAACAAATGTATGAGAAATTAAAAAATTCGAGAGAAAAAATGGGCGAAAGAATTATTAAGCCATTGAGCCCAAAATCCACTTAATTCCCTTCCAATCACGCTTATCAAATTCAACACGTAGGAACCCAGCCATGCAAGGCATTTAGGGTCTTATAACCTAAATCCTAAATCAAACACTTCCCCATACTATTATCCAAAGAAAAAGACCTCATTAATAACTGCTTTTATCTCTCCTCCTTTTTGATATTCAATTTTTTTATTTATTTTATATATCTCTCCAATTCCTTCCACTACACGTTCTTTATTCTTACCTTTCTAATCTCTTTCCTCTCTCCTCTCCTATGTCGTATTATTATAATTTTTAACTTTTTATGTAATTATTTTCAATCTTATAGTTTCATCTTATTTTAATTTTTTATTTTTCACATGTTTTAAATTTAATACATGCTAAAAAATTTATTCACATAAAAAATTAATAAATATTATAATTTTATTTATCAAAATTAAATTAGAAATTTTATTTTTTATTTATTTTACATACACATTGACTTTGTTCACTTAACTATTACACATAAATGTTTTACATATATATTTTGTGCATGTTATTAATGAGGTCTTTTTCTTTGTATAATAGTATGGGGAAGTGTTTGATTTAAACAATGTTCAATTAAGAGATACGTTCACCCAACATTCAAATTATGGTGTGTCAAAAAAAAGAAAAAAAAAACCATTCAAATTGTGTATGGGGTTCCAAAATTCTCTATAACTAAAATGTTTTTTGTTTCAAGTCACATTAGTGAAATTTTCATGGTTTGTAAAGACTTGTGGTAGCCCCAATGCCCAGGTTTTTTCGAAACTTCAGTAAATTAACTATTTCTTGGGATAAGTACAACACAAATTACACTATAAGAAAATCGTGATTTATCGACAAAAAGGTGACGGACTTGACAAATTTGTGGGGAAAAAAATAGCGAGAGAAAAATATGTTGCCAAAAAGAGAAATCCGCCGCTAACGTTTGAAGGGGGTTTTATATATATTAACAGTTAATTCATTCAAGTTAACAATAGAAATGCTGGAATCTTTTGTTTTAGTAAATATGGATTCAAATGTAATAATTCATAATACGAAACATGAAAAAAAAAAAGGGTGATTGCTATGAATCGATCATGCATAGGGTCTCTAGTATATAACCAAACAATATTTTAACCGAAATCACTAACCTTGATCCATTAGAGATGTGGAAGAAAAATGGAGCTAAGGTTAGTGATCTTCTGTGCCCAAAAACGGTATAATTTTTTCTGTATTTTCTCTTTTAGATTGGGCCGAAAGAAAATGAAAAACATCCTTATGTTCTGGCTTAGGGACCATACATTTCTAAACTACAAAGTGTGAATTACCCTATGATATTTTATAAATTTCTGACTTTCTTGTTTTCTACCACTAGATTGAGTTTAATTTATTTCTACTTGAAGGTTAAGTTTGTTATTTTATTTTATTTAATTTCTGTTGTATTTGGTTGGACAGTATTTGAAATGATAAATCCTTTTTTTATTATGGTTAATATTAAACCTTGAAAGGAAAAATCACTTGAACATTGTTTAAATAGTTTTGTTACACTTGTTAATTGTTAGTTATTGTTGAATATATCTTTTTCTAGTTGATAAACTATACAATTGGCTTCCCCCACCCCCCACCCGGGGCCCTATAAAAAAACTTGGGAAAATAGTTGCGAAAGCTAGTTTCTTGATTATATTTTCTTGTTATATTTGTGGATTTTTAGAAAGAAATTTTTATGTTTATATATATATATAAATATGATTATTTATGATTTATGACGTCATACTAATTGAATTAGTTGTTGAATCAATCTAACTGATAACCAGTACAACCACCAATTCTATGTTCCAATGTTTTAAAACCCGGACTGTTCATCGAACCGGAAAATCCACTGGGTTAAGGGTCACCGGTCCGACCGCCGTGTTAACCGTGGTCGAACCAGTGTCGTCATAATTATGTCATAAATAATATTTAATATATCAAAAATATCAAAAATAATAGATAATAAAAAAAAACTCAAGTATTTTTCTTGTTTAAAATTATTATTTTAAACAAAAAAATACAAATAATATAGTTTTAAATTTTCAACATACACAATCATATATTTCTCAAATGAAATACGCTTCCTTCTAATATTAAAGGTTTGAAATATGGTAAAGAGAATTGTATTTAAGGAGATTATTAGAAAAAAATGACATAAAAAAACACAAAAACAAAACAAAACTTGTGCACGAATTATTGACACTAACCCTTAATAAAACTAGCAATTTACATGTTCTACCAACTTGTATTACTTTTTGCTATGTAATGTGTCAGTTTAGTATCTATTAATAATATAATGTCATATTGTTCTAATGTAGTTTTATTCAATAAAAATAATTAGTGTAAGTGAATTTTTAATTAAAAGGATTTGGTGAATTAAAATAATTAGCATATAACAATTACATCCTCTACGATTAGTTCATATAACAACAACCTTCCATGCTTTTAATAAATATAACATTTTCCTTCATTTTTTTGTTGAAACCATATATTAATATCAACAGTAACACTAACTGTAAGTCAGTAATAGATGGAGAGAAAAAAACTAGGGTTTGATTGGTGTGGGGTTTAATTTATAGTATAATGAGACTCGACTGGCTTTATTGACCCGACACCGATTCGACTGGGTTATCGGTTGAACCGCTGGGTCAACCGGTTCTCTCAAAATACACCGATTTTGAAGGTCTGATCGAGCCGTCTTCTGATTAGAGTGGCGGTCCGACCGGTCAAACCAGTCGGTCCGGCTGGGTTTCAAAACATTTCTATGTTCGATTCGATTTTCAAATTATTGCCAATGACACTTATCAAATTCAACACGCAAGGACCCACCCATATAAGACAAAAATTCAATTAATAATAATAATAATAATAATAATAATAATAATAATTCAAATAGAAATCAAAACAATTATAAAATTATTATTTTTTATTTAAAAATTATTTTTTTTATAAATTTTCAATAGAATTTTCGCTGAAATTCTGTCAAAAATTTAAAAAAAAAAAATAATTTTTAATTTAAACCATCGAAAATTTTTTATTTATTATTTTTTGTGAATTTCCACCGAAATTTTGCCAAAAATTTTTTGGCGAAAATTTCTGTCAAAAATAGCGCTTTTTGTTGTAGTTAATCAAGCTCTACCTAGAAATGTTGTTGAGTTAGTGGGGTCCATCCCCCTCTGTCAAGTATGCGTGGCTCTAACACAAATATGAATAAAAAAGTAAAGGGCAAAATACACTTTACCCCTTTATAGGAAAATTCTTGCCCAGACCCGGCTTGACCGCACCCAATCAATCATATAGCAAGTGTTAATACACTTGTCATGTGATTGGTCACTCTCCCTAAACTGTACACCAATCACATGGCAAGTGTAAAATACTTACCACCTAATTAGTCATGGTGTGGCCGAACCCGGTGCGGGTAAGAATTTCCCTTTATATTATGGCATCAGTAACATTTACCTCCCTATACTATAAAAAAACATGAGTTATCCCCTCAAATTGATTACCCTAAATATTAACGATAAAATTGCCCTTTATTTTATTATATTATACAAATACTTTGCCTTATCATCTTAATATAAATGTTGGTGAAAATGATGCATTTGAATTTTATTCTTAGTATAGAATATTTTGAGAATGTCAAATATTTTTCTCACTTATAAATGTTTATTCATCATTAAAACATGTGTATCATAAAGAATAATAAACAATTAAAATATAATAAATTTAAAAATAATTAATATTAACTAATTAAGTGAAATTGGTTAAAGTGTTTGTGGAAGCAAAATAATTGGTTAATCAATTATGCACAACTAAGTAATATTAAGTGGTTCGGAAAAGTAATTTGCTTATATTCTATTTGAAATTATATTTTTCCATAAAAAAATTACAAAAATACATGTTCTATTTGAGAAATGAACATTTGTAAATTAGAGATTTATTTGATATTTTTAAAATATTGTACTAAAGAAAAATTAAAAATAGCTATTTACTCAAATGTTGATAAAATATATGTATAATGAAATAAAGGGTGGTTTTGTTACTAATAATTAGACTGATCAATTTTAAGGGAATAAATGATGTATTTAATAGTATAGGGAGAAAGTGTAATTAAGGGAAGAAAGGTTTCGCAGCTAATAAATATTGTAAAAGTAACTATCAAGAAAGAAACGTACGTACTAGAGCGACTTATGGAATGAATTGGTACCAAACAGAGCTAAGAACAAATTCCATGACAACATTTTTATTTTTTTCAATCATAAGTCATATTTTATTCTTTTGGGAGTACAATAAGTCAATCAGCTCATACCAATGATACCATAAAAAAAGCTACATCTCTACAAATACAAGATAATCCAACAGTAGATCTGCTCATATACCCATATGTTTTCTTGATAGAAAGAGGACACCGACTATCAAGATTCTTCCTATTGGTGTATTTCCACCTAATGACAGGTGAACAATCAGAGGCGGCAACAGCGGAGGCGCCACCGTCGCCACTGTCGCCTCCGCCTCCATCAGCACCACCGGATCCTAACAAACGTCTCAACATCTCATCACTGACACCGTCAACCTCCTCCCTCCTCTCTCAGGCGCCATCGACCTCATCAGATCCCACTACAAGAAGCGAGCAAATTGGCAACAACATAGTAAGTGATTATATAAAAATTGTCACTTTTATCATAATTCGTGTCAAGAAATTTCATTATATCAAAATATAGCTTTCATGTTAATAGTGAAAAACAATTGTACTCAAGTTGTCATAAATTGACAATTAATAACACACCACTGCAAAAAATATTTTTTTTTGTTAGGTAAGTTAGCCTAATTCAACTTGGCTTTTATTCATTATATTTGCCAGGCTAAGTCTCATAAGTTATAGACACACACACACACACACACACACATATATATATATATATATAAAAGTCCTTTTACAAAAATCATATATATTTTGATAAGGGAGCAAATTACAGCCATATAATTGTTTTATTCCAAACCCTTAGATCCTTTTCAATAAAAATCAATGATCCGAAATTATTCTAATATATATATATATATATATATATATGTATTCTTTTACTCCCCCACCCTAGAACATACAAACTTTTAAAATTTAGTTAAATTTTAAAATTGAATTAAAATTTAACTATCACATGATGTAAGGAACTATTAGAGAAACAGAATAATTTCAATTTTGTTCCCTTATAATATAAAGTTTACAAAAGAACATAAATTGAGATTCTTTTTAGAGATTAAATGTGACACAAATGGAAATAATAGGCTAAATTACACTTTTAGTCCTATAAATTAGTATTTTGGCACATTTTGTTATATATGTTAGTCACTGGCACATTAGGTCATGTATATTTCTAATTCTTCACACATTTGGTTCAGGCCTAACTAATTTGGTCATGTGGCCAAACAATTTTGGTCCTAATTTGACAAATTTGATCTTTTATTTTTGCAAAGTTGGTCCTCTACCAAATTTTCGGCCAAATTGATGATAATTTTCAGTGTTAACAACAAAGGAAAACTAGATCTTTCTTTATTTAGAAGTTAAGAAAAACAAAAACAATTCAAACAAATGCACAAACCTTGTAATTTTCATGAGAATAGAACATCCTCCCAAAACTATCGTCAGTCCAAGAACACTTTAGATAACATCTTCAACAATTGCAACACACAATTTCCTCACCATCCATTGAACAATTGCCTCTTATTTGATACAAATTCCTAAGCCTTACGCTTGAAAATTGGTGTAATGGTTACTTGTGAGCTCAATTTTAAGAACAATAGCTCCAATTTTTGAAAATCACCTCACATGAGTTAGAATTTTTAAGAAGTAGAAGAATATATAGCTCAGGACAATATCAATTTGGCACTAAAATTGGGAGAGGACCAACCTTGCAAAAATAAAAGACTAAATTTGTTCAGGGCCAAATGTATCAAAAATTGAAAGTATACATAATCAAATATGCCAAATATTAATATACAGCACTACAAGTGTAATTTAACCCAAAGAATAGGACCTAAATTGAACTAGGCTAACTTTCAACACTAGAAATGATATTTTCCCGTGAATGACAAGGAGAATCGTATCACAAATTTGCAGCAGCAGCTTTCTTGTCACAATGATATTAACATTATAGGCCATGTCAAAAATAGTTTTTTTTTCCTTTGAAAGGCCCTAATAATAAATAGTGACAACTTAAAGTACTGCAAACCATTTGGTGATAAAATGAAAGATTTAATTAATAATAAAATAGAAGATATTGTAGTTTTATACTAAATTTCATGTGTGACAATCACATGCCACCTTTATATTTTATTATTACTCTTACTTTTTTCTTGTAGGGTTCTTCTTCCAGTGAAATTGTGGCTGCCTCCTCATCTACTACCTCACAAGGTCCGCTGCTAGTGCTGCCTCCACCACCACCGCAAAATGACGACGTCAACAACAATGAGAATGGCAACTTGAACCCGATTACTCAGATCATACGGGATCAGGAGTTGGGGAAGGCTACCCTCGCCCTTGCAGTTCCAATTGTCTTGGCTGTTTTATTCACCAACATGGGCAAATTACTCGAATGGGAGGTGATTTTAGTTCTAACTGGACTCTCAATAGGATGCATGGCCATCTTGATTGGGATTCTCTATAGAAATACCTTTCCTAAGGTTGCAAGGGTTTTTGAACCAGTGGGTATTTGTCTGGTTATATTTTCCTTGTATGGAGTCATAGGTTTTGTCCTGCACGGCTTTCTGAAGCTAATACCCACTGTTACTGCCCTTTTATCTCTGCTACCTTTTATCCAAGCAGCTCTGGAGCGAGAACCAAGTTCCCGGACTTCAGTTTGACACTCACAAGCTGCCAGGTCTTACAGATGTTGCGCTTCGTATAATACAGCGTATTACATACTTTAATCTGTTTAGTTGAGAGAGAGAGAGAGAGAATCATCAGTTATTTCTCTCGCTTTTTGCATCTCAAACATGCCTGTGAAGACAGATTCTGTATGAATAAATGTAAATTGAATATAATTGTACTAGTGGCCTATACTTTGGTTTTGAAAACTTTTAGCTTTCTCGTATCAGGGGAAACATTTGCCACATTTGGGAAACGTTGATTTGTGAAGTATGTAATAATATGTTTGGATCTTTGTTTTTGAAATGCATTTTTTTTTTCTTGTTTTCTTTCTTTTGTCTTCTACATTTTACTTATTTTGCTCATAATGAAATTATTTTTTGTACAATGACCAATTCAATCTTCTCTTTTATAATGAAATAAAAACTTAAACTTTTTACATTAATTTTTATTGATACTTTATTATAAATTAGTTTTATTTATCTATATTGATCTATAAGTATAGAAAAATTGTCAATATTTATATATGAAGATCTTAATCTTCTTACTCAGTTCGTTCAGCTTTCAAAAATTAAAATTATCTCAAATATATACACTAAATTTAAGAAAACATACTTATAACTTCTTTTTTTGAAAATAACTTAATTAATTAGAAACAGCATGGGAAGAAATCAGTTAATTTAAAGAACTTAATAGAAATTAATATATATTAGATAAATTAATTAATTTTTTTTCACATTCGAGGATAATTTAGACAAAAACTTAACTCATGAAACGAAAAGTTGGTAGAAATAGTTGCTTCCGATCAGAAATTAATTTATTATCAGTTTTTTAATACAATGATTTATTTTTAGGAGGTTTTTTAGTCTTTTGCTTTTTTTTTGCCCTAATTAACTTTGTTTTTGGTACCTAATTTTCGTTCTCTCCAAAAATTTGGTATGAAAGTTGGGAGTAACTGGAATTTGACACCGAAAGTATATATAATTTTTTAATTAAATAAAATAGAGAAAAATACTAACCAATTTCTGAAATTAATTTTTTTATCCAAAAAATCCATGAAACTATTTCTCTATCCTAAAAATTCATTCCACTCATTTTTTATTTTAAAAAACCCGATATCTAAAATTGTGACTAGATTACCCTTGACTTTTTAAATTTGAAAAATTAATTAATCGATTCTTTTAATAGAAAAAAAATTCTTTAATTTATTAAATGGATTTGTCTCAATGAAGATATAATTAATTAGTATTTTTTTCTTTAAAAAATTGATGTAGCCTTTGAATTTCAAGATGTGTAAAAATAATAGATATTTGTCTTGAATTTGAAGGTATTCAAAATACGATTTAATTGTTTAAAAATTAAATCAAAAAAACAAAAAAAAATCTTCATAAATTAATTTTAATAAGAATATTAGCAGAGGTAATAACATTAATTTATAATTAGATATCAAAAAAATTAATACAAGAAACTTAATGGTAATTTATTTGAACAATGGTTAAGAATTAATGGTTAGGCTTTTTGAAATTAAAAAAAAAATGATTAGCTGGGTTTTTTGGATTAAAAAAATAAATCTTGAGTTTGTTATATATATGAAAAAAAAAAAAGAGGGATTTTAAAAATTTTTCCAATAAAATATGTCCAAATACAAAGTTAACAAATATGTGATATTCATGTGGCTTTTTTCCGTTAGAAACTGCTACGATTTACGTAGGATTAATTTTGACTATTTTAACGAATATTACAATTTGTGAGTTTTTCTTGGGAGCGACGTGAACGTTATATGATTGCGTACTTTTCAGCTCGGCATGCGCCTGTGTTACTCGCCAAGGTTGATGTGGCTTCTTCGCTAATTCATCATAATGAAATTTAGATTCTTTGATTCTAAAATAAATAACGAACATTACAATCTAAAGCAAAATAGAGAACACCAGATTAATTTGTTAAACACAAAGTAACTACCACATTTTTTTAATAATATGCACATACATTATTTACACCACACGGCCATAATTCAAACCCTTAGTAATACTCACGCCTCTAAAGGTGAGATACATATCTATTAAGCTAAAAATCTTGAATAAATTAAGTATCAGGTTTGATATCATCTCTTGTCTTACATGGAGCAAGTAAAGGGGCTTTCTCAGTTTATAACCAAGCTTCCATCTCTTACCCTATGATGCGTCTTTTCTTCAAAGGACAAAACTCTACCCTATTTAGGTACAGAACAATACCTCATATGATTGGATCTTTATGTCCTTCAACGAAATTAGACATCATCAAATGGTGTCATCTATGAGAACCACGGTCATGCACCTCTTCCCAAATGCCTCGACTAGGGACTCTTTCCAATTCCCTCGATTGCGCATGGGAAAGAGTCAATAGACTTGCTCATCTTATAAGCAAGTTTTCATATCTCACCTATCACCATGTGGGATGCCTTTTTATCAAAAGTCAAAATCCCACCGCCTTCAAATGCGAAATAACAACTTATCGGATCAAATTTTCATATTCGACGACGAATTTTGACATCATCAAATTATTTTCGTACTATAGGTACTAATGAACCCATATCCGATCTCCACCCGGTGGCCTCCAGCCCAGATACTGTCCCTCCTGCTGGCCATTAAGATGGCGAACCATCAGGCCAGGGGGGTTTTTAAAAGGCCTCTGAGCTGTGGAGAGGACCTGGCGCTTATAAGGCGCTCAAGCATCTCGTCTGCACTCGATGTGGGACGGATTACGACCTCATCATAAGCCCCCCAGATGAGGGGCTTTGAGAACCTTTGCGGGCCCCACGGTGGGTGCCATATGATGAACCCATATCCGATCTCCACCCGGTGGCCTCCAGCCCAGATACTGTCCCTCCTGCTGGCCATTAAGACGGCGAACCATCAGGCCAGGGGATTTTCAAAAGGCCTCTGAGCTGTGGAAAGGACCTGGCGCTTATAAGGCGGCGGCGCTCAAACACCTCGTCTGCACTCGATGTGGGACGGATTACGACCTCATCAGGTACTTATCTCTAATACTTAGTAAAGTCTATTGTATTTTAAGATGAATTTTTTGAAACAAATGTGGTGAACTTAACACTATACCTATTTGATTTATAACAAAAAATATTATTTTTTTCAAAAAACACTTTAAACTTCTAATCTTTTTACTACAGAATAACAAAACTATACTTCACTTATGAAAATTCAATTTTACCTTTAAAATATTTCTTTCAACATTTATAATTTTATTTTTGTTTTCCATATATAAAGAATAAAATGTCATTATCTATACTATTATATAAAGAGAGAGCAGTTTTAGTAACAACTTTTGGTCTCTCACTCATTTGGTCTATCAATTTTTCATTTGGTGAATGTAATATTATTGCAGGTAGGCCAAGTTAGTGTCCCAAATTGTAAATTTTCTCCTCTTTAATATATTCTTTATTGTTACTTTCTTGGGCAATTTTACCATTATTTACCAATTGTAGGTAACTAAGATTAATCTTCTATATTAATTGCTAGATATATCATATTTAATCTAAGCCGTTCCTTTTTTTTTTATTTTATATAACCAGGTACCTGTTATAAATATTAAATAGAAAGACTACCGGCTGAACAAGTTAATAAGAGATTTTATTATATAAAACTAGTGTAATACACTATACATGGTCAACTAAATACTAACCAATTACAAAATTATTTCAAACCACAAAAAAAAAAAAGAATTGAAAATTGAGTTTTATGTGGTGTATTGGACTGAATTGATGCACAAACTTTATTCTTTTGTCATTGGTTTTTTAAATATTATTTAGAGAAAGACATGTATTAATTTGATATTTTATTATAAAATGAAAATTTAGCCTATAAGACCGACAAAATAGAAATAAAGTACAAGATTAAAATTTATGAAGCATCATTACAAATATTTTAATCATTATAGGGATCATAAAATTTTATACAGTTACTTCATTGAACATCATTCACAGTTAGCAACTCTAGATTTAGAAATTTAAAAATGCATAAGGTCTTTTAAGTAATGCTTGAATTAGTTGAAATTTTGTTATAATCATTTGGAGAGTATGAATATGTACGATAAATAGATAATTAAAAGCCATCGTATAACAAATTGAAAAGTGTATTCTACCACCAATTAACTAGAGGTAATTAGCTATGAAATTCAATTATTGATTTCAATAATTATGTCTATAATAATATGTTTAATCAAATATCAAGTTAATAATAATAATAATCAAAAGATAATAGTAATAATGTTATCACTAATTAATGAAATTAAATATGATACTATTTCAATTTAGTTGTTGTAAATAATTAATAATAATAATTATTATTATTAAACATGAGAATTTTGTATATCAAAAGCACGTGCTTCAATTTTTACCAAAATTCTATCAACCGATTGTTTGCTTATTAGTATTTTATTCTTCTCCTTCTTATTTATTTATTTATTAGTTTGGGGGGTGGGACGGTATTGGGGTTTGAGGGGAATGGGGGAATTTAATTCGAAACACCCCAATCAATACTACTAATAATAAGATAGTTATTATTCAATGAAGCAAAATTGTGAAGAAGTGATAGATGGCTAATCAAGTCACTTTACATCATTCTTCATACCTTATGAATGTCCATGGCGGCCAGTGCTCCAATGGACCGTAGAATCGACGGAAAAATAAGAGGTCAACGCAGAAGAAAACAAGACACCTGCGGCAACAGAGATACAAGCAAATGGTAGAACCTCGCCACCATGGGGCTTTTGGCACGTAGAGACATGGTCACGACGACGGCTGTGAAAATTTGCTGCCAATTTATAGAAAACATTTATATCAATGCCGAGCCATTATTATTAGGGATAATTACTCCCACTACCCCTGAGTTTAAGCCAAATTACAAATAACACCCCCTTGTATCGGTAATTACCGATACCCCCCTAAGTTTTGTGGACTTATTTGTAAAACAAACGGAATCAATGAAATGTCTATTTTGCCCTTAAATATTTAAAATATTTTTTATTTAAAAAAAATATAAATATAAATATATAACTAAATTGACCAAAATAACCCCATGGATATATTGAGAAAAAAACTATCATCTCCTTCAAACAAAAACCCTACCTCACCCCACTTCCCAACCACCCCCACCACCCAACCGCAGCCACCCCCGCCGCGCCACCGCCGCTCTCGCACCCCCCCGCCCCGCTGCCTCACTCGCAACCCCCCTCCCCCCAGCCCCCGCCGCCGCTGCCTCACTCGCCAACCCCCTCCCCCCAGCCCCCGCAGCCGCTGCCTCACTTGCACCCCCCCCGCCCCGGCGCCTCCGCCTCATTCCATTACCAGCCCTTGCACCGCCGCCGCCGCCCTCACTCGCAGCACCGCCCTTGACTCCATCACTTGCTCCCCACCCCAGCCTCTCTCTCCCTTGCTCCCACTCAATCTCTCTTCCTCTTCCTCTTCTCTTCCTTTTCCTTTGTTCTCTCTTTTCTTTTCACAGATCTCAGATTTGAGATCTGAATCTGGTGGAGGTGTTGTCGAAGGGTGGGTGGCGGCGGCGGAGGACGGTTGGCGGCGGCGGAGATCTCCCTTTCTTTCTTTCTCTCTCTGTATCTCTCTCTCTCTCGTCTCTCCCCCCCCCCCTCTCTCTCCCCTCTGTATCTCTCTGTCTCTCTCGCGGCGGCGGAGGCGGAATATGTACGGTTGGAGGCCGGCGAGCGGCGGAGGCGGCGGACGGGCGGCGGCGGAGGTGCCGGAATATGTACGTATATATGTATATATATATTTATAAATATTTTTGTATATTATGTGTATATATATTTATATTATGAATATAAATTTTAAAAATGTACAAATATATATTTTTTTATCACAGTAAAATATTTATATTATGTATAAATATTTATAATGTGTAAATTATATATATATATATATATAGACATTATAAATAAAAAATGTTTAAATATATTTTCTTATTTATTCAATATAAAACATAAAATTAGCCACAAGGGTAAAAAAGTCAATTCAGAATTAGCCAAATAGTAATTTTCCTTCAAAAGGGCAATTTTGGAAGTTTAATTAGATTTTTGAACGTTGACCGTTAGTCAACCTAACAGAAGGTGGAAATTGAAAGACGGAAACAAAACTTAGGGGGGTATCGGTAATTACCGATACAAGGGGGTGTTATTTATAATTTGGCCTAAACTCAGGGGTAGTGGGAGTAATTATCCCTTATTATTATTATTATTATTATTATTATTATTATTATTATTAGATGTTACTTATATGGAGTAGCAAATTTAAATGATATATTAATAAAACCATGCTTCATACCATTATTTTTTTCTAAAGAAAAATACCCAATATAATTATATATTGTTTAATTTAATTAAAAGTTGTTATAGGTTTAATTACTTTGTATAGCTATTGTTGGCCCATGCCTTGCATGGGTTTTTTGCTAGATATATATCAATTTAAAGGTCATTCGAAAAGTCTAAATTTAGGTAACCTCATATCGTTCAAATTCGACTTCAAATTTATAGCAAAGAAAAAATTACAGATTATTTATTCATATGAATGCCAACGTTTTGTAAATAGAATATTATATTCATCCACATTTCTCTCTAACATTCGATAGAATGTTTCAGGTTTTTTTGTTTTAAAAAAAAATAGTCAGATGATTGTATGTTAAACAGATGTTGCCATGATCATCAATTCTTTTCTAATGTTTTTTATGAGATGCAACATTTATGAACATGTTATATTATTGCTCCATTTCATATTTACCATTTGTTTTCTTTTTTATAAAATAAAATTTACTTTATACTTTTCTTCTTATAAAATAAGTTAATGTTCTATATACAAGAAGCAGAGGATCACTAATCACCAATTTTGGTGTAATTGTTTAGGTGCAATAGAAAGTGTTGTTGTTCTTATGCAAATATATTACTGCACGAAGGGAATTATTTTGATTTCTTTCTCTTTGTTTTTCTTTTTGGGTAAATTATAGCTACTTCCCCTAAAGTTTGCCGAAATTACAGAAAATTCTTCACATATGAAAAATTACTAAAACCACCATTGAAGTTTGCAAAATTATGTAAAAGTTAACAGAGCACAAAGAATCCCGATATTTCTCTTTACATTTGATTTACATATTACCTCCCTTGACATTTGTTGAAATTACACAAAAACCGTAAAGTATTGGAATTTACGACGGCAGCCGCCTCCCCATGTCAAATATTCATAAAACACACATCTTCAGAATAGCACTACTCTCAGCTCCACATTGATGGCCCGATTAATATCGTTTGATCTCGTTTAACTGCTGGTCAACAATCCTCGTTTTAAGGATTCCGGATCTATATGAGTTAACCATGTTTAAGGCCACTTCATTGTTGGTCAAAAAGGTTTTGCATTCTCCAATTGTCAATTTGCTCACCGACGGTATTGTCGCTCTCGTCTTAATACCATTTTCCACATCTTGACCATCATATTCATCATAAAAGGCTTTTAAAAAAAAACATTTTTTCTCCAATCTCAATTGCAGAAGCCAAACGGTATGATTTTTTGTTCGATGGGCAAACCTTACGGGGTGTAATTATAAATTCTAATACTTGAGGGTTTTTTTTTTAATTTCAGCACACCTAAGGGGAGGTATTTATCCAACAATTAGTCAAAATATTGAAAGAGGCACTACAAAAAAAAAAGTCCAAATTAGCCACAAAAAAAAAAAATTCGTGGCTAATGGCCACAGTAATAGCCACAGAAAAAGGAATAACCATAGATTAGTCACGGAACATGGAGCCAAAAATGGCGCCTTTTCCCTAAAAGTTAGCTATGGCCTTAGCCACAGTAATTCGGGAAATCCTAGCCTAGACCCGGCTCGGCCGAACCAGTGTTAATCACGTGGCGAGTGTTTTACACTTGCCCTATGAATGGTTGATAATTTAGGGAGAGTGACCAATCAATTGGCAAGTGCAATACACTTGCAATATGATTTGCTGAGTTCGGCCAAACCAGGTTCGGGTTAGAATTTTCCCAGTAATTCCTTGGCCAATGTAAATTTTTTTAAAAAAAAATTGGAAAAATTAAAGCGACGGATTAGCCACCAATAGTCTATGGCTAATATTAATTTAAAAAAAAAAACCAAAAAATAAAAGCCAACGGAATAGCCACGGATAATCCGTGACTATTCTATCGCTAAAGTTCAATGTTCTTATTTATTTACATTGTTTTTGCCCAATTTAATATGTTCTCTAAATCCGGATATGTTAATTTATCTATTTTATTATTGTATTCATATAAAAAATGATAGCCCTCATTTAATTTACACTTTGTTAGTCAAATATGTTTGTTAATTTAATTTACTGAATAATATGATTGTTAAATATGTAATTGATCATACCTCAAATGATCAATGATCATTTCAATTGACGATATTGTGATTGATGTATTGAGTTAATTAAATAACATCTTAGATTTGATAATTTCTTTAGAAATATATCATTTTATTACAATGTCGCAATCGAAGTAGTGGTAATATATAAAAGTATTGCTTAGTCTACTTGAACGTTAACTATGTCGGTTATTTGGTCTTCCAAATTAATTGACCCATTTGCATAACTTAGACTATATTTAAATTAATAATTGAATAAAGTGTAATGTTATTGATAATTTTTAAAGTTTCGATGTAAAATTTACCCAATTAGTTTTGATAATTGTTAAAAAATTTTATGTTCACAATGAATGCATTGCGTACAATTAGCCACGGCTTACCCACGAAAATTCTATAGCTAAGTGTTAGCCATGGGCAAGTCGTGGCTATTTTGAACCGATGGCCACCCCATGTCCCCTCCCCCCTCCCCCCTCCCTACCCTTGCCATTCCCCCTCCCTACCCTAATACACTTAACATTCCCCCTCCCTCTCCCCCTACCTCACTGTCCGGTCCTCATCTGCCCAACCCTTCCCCGCCAACCCGCCATCGAATATTGCAATGGCGGCACCCCCTCCCCCCTTCCCCTCTACCCCAATTCCCGCCTCCCCCCCCTCTCACCTACAAAAACCCACTTTTTAACTTGTTTTTGATTCAAACATTTACTCTTAACAGGTTTTTTTTGGGAATTATTTGATATTTTGTCAGGTTTTATATATTTTTCAACTTTTGAAGGCTCCTAAAATTATGGTATGTTTTAAATTTATTGTGCATGTTCTTGTAGTTTTATATTGTTCACATGTTAGTGTTATGTAATGAATTTGTAGTGAATGTTAGTGTTTATTATTAATATCTTAGCGATATATGTACATATATTAGTGAATTTTTGTGAATTATTGTTGTGTTAGTGGTTTTTTTTTTTGGGCAAAGTTGATATTGATATGTATAGAAAGTATTTAGTTGATGTTGATATGTATAGAAAGTTGGGCGATCATGTTGAGTATGAGATGTCTGTTTGTAATAAAATGGTATATGTTAATGGTTTTTTTAGGTGTTCGTGTTTAAATGTGAATACAGAAAATACAAGAACTCCAACAATATAGAATATGATATTGTGAGGTTTGGGTTCCAACCGAATTATTGATACTGGACTTCACAAGGAGAATTAGCTCTAGAAGATTGGAATGTTGACATTGGTGGTCCAAGTACTTACAATCATATCAATTGTCCTGAAGGGCTACGAAATTATGACAATCTGGTGTATGATGCTATGGGTCAGGATGTCAGTCATCAAATCTGCCCCTACACAATTTTGAACGAAATGCTGAAATGAGTCATAATGCGGAACAACCTCCTAATAAGAAAGCTCAACAATTTTATGACTTATTGGCAGTCGCGCATTGTCCCTTGTGGCTAATATATTAGTCTTAGACGGAGTTGTCACTAACTCTTCAAATGATGACATTGAAATTAGATTATAATATGCCACAGGGATATTTTGATAGAATGACGGAACTCATGAAAACGTCAACTTCAGCAGATAATCACGTCTTAAATAATTATTACAAACAAAAAAAATTAGTGAAAAAATTGGGACTGTCATCCATAAAAATTGATTGTTGCATTGAGGGGTGCATGTTGTATTGTAAAGAAGATGCACAACTGAATGAATATAGGTTTTGTTAGCATCAAAGGTTCAAATTAGCTCGTATGGGGAGCATTAAACGTATCCCTTTCAAAAGAATGCAGTACTTTCCACTTATACCAAGGTTGAAAAGGTTATGTGCCTCCGTGAAATCAACCAAGCAAATGAGATGGCATCATGAGCACATAACAATGCCTGGTGTTTTTTCTCACACTTTGGATGTTTCAATGGGAAATATCCTGACTTTGCCGCCATGCCGAGAAACATGAGACTTGGATTATGTGCTACTGTATTTAATCAATTCAACCAAATTGCAAAACTATATTCTTGTTGGCTAGTAATTAATACCCCTTACAGCTTGCCTTTTGAATTGTGCATGACCACCCCATATATGTTTTTGACATGTTTGATTCCTGGCTCGCGTAACTCGAAAAAGAGGATTGATATATATTTGCAGCCTTTAGTTGAAGAGTTAAAACAATTGTGGTCAAATGAAGTCAAAACTTACAATGTGTTGATCAAACAGAACTTTCAGTTAAAGGCTGCCCTTATGTGGACTATTAATGACTTTCTTATGTATAGAATGTTGTTGGGATGGATAACGTTTGAAAAATTAGCTTGTACGATATACATGCACCGTACCAAAGCATTTAAATTGAAGCATGGTGGAGAAATGCCATGGTTCGATTGTCATCGCCAGTACTTGCTTGAAAATGATTCTTTTAGGCAAAATAAAGACGATTTTGTAAGAGGGAAGCATGAGCAATCTGTGCCTCAGTTCTCAAATGACAAGTGAGCAGACATAAGATGAAGTGTGTAACTTGTCGAAAGTAACCAATTTGCCAATAAGGCACTCAAAAATACAAGATTATGATGTGGATCACAATTGGACCAAACAATCAATTTTTTGGGAATTGCCTTATTGGAAGGATAATCTCGTTCGTCATAACTTGGATGAATTGCACATTGAAATTTTTTTTTTCGACAACATAATCAACACGATCATGGATGTAAAAAGTAAGACAAAGGATAACGAGAAGGCAAGACTTGACACGTTGGAAAATTGTAGACGGCCTGAGTTACATTTACAACATATGCCAAACGGTAAAGTGTTGAAACCACGAGCCAGTTTCACTCTAAATGTTGAAAATCGACACGAATTATGTGTTTGGCTTAAATGTTTGAAGATGCTTGATGGTTATGCATCAAATTTGGAAATTGTGTTGATCAGTCTAGGGGCTAACTTTCATGGTATAAAAAGTCATGACTGTCACCTGTTTATGCAATGTTTGCTCCAATAGCATTAAACACACTCCTACAGAATGTTTGGGAACCATTAATTGAAATCAGTCAGTTTTTTAAAGAATTGTGCTCCACAAAGCTTAGCATGGAAAATCTATTGCAATTGGATTGGAACATCCCAATCATTATATGCAAATTGGAACCTATTTTTTACTTGAGTTTTTTTTGACTCAATGGAGCACTTACTTGTACTGTTGCCGTTTGAAGCAGCTATGTGTGGACCCATGCAGTACAGGTGGATGTATCCATTAGAGAGGTAATTAAATTATTATGAAGTTAAAATTTGAAATACCAATTTAAATTAGAACAAACGATATAATTTAATGAGTTAAAATAATATTTAACTTAATAGTCAAGCACTTATATAACAAAAAGGTGTGGTGAAGAACAGAGCTAGAATAGAAGAATCAATATGTAAGGCATATTTAAATCAACAGTCATCATGCTTTTCATCTTATTATTCTGAAAACCATATCCACATGAAAAGTACTAGATATCGTCTAATGAGAACGACGATGTTTTGATGATGAACTACCTTACACTTTATTTGTGTTCAACTGATTTGGTAAATTAAGAAAAACATTCAACGAACAATATCTGACTGATGATGAGTTCTGCAAAGTTGCTTTACATGTACTCATCAATTGTGATTAAATCGTCCTTATCATCGACTAAGTATTGTACTTGACGTTATAACAAATATATTAAACAATAATAAGCAATGTACATTACTCTAACAAATTTTAATATTTTGTAGGATATATAAATTGGTCGTTCAATACAACTGGCCACATCTAAGTGATCAAGAGGTTGAGGATTCTGTCGAAAGCAATTTTGTTGAATAGTTTAAAATCTATGTGACTATTTCATTATACAACCAAAAATTTATCTTTCAGCATATTTTAAAATAATTTGATTGAAAATATTTTCATATGTAGGCTCATTATCCCAACAATAAGGTTGAAAATCAATATTTACATTACTTGGCTTGGGGACCAATGAGGAAGGTTAAGACCTTCAATAGGTTTTATGTAAATGGATATATTTTCCATACATACGCTATGACCCCATATAGGAAGACCTCCAACTTTGGTGTTTATGTTAAAGGTGACGGGGGTGTGGACTATTATGGTATACTAAAGGAAGTGATTAAGTTAGAGTATCTCGGCGTGCCTCAAAAAGAGGTTGTGATGTTTAAATGTGTGTGGTTTGATTCAGCATTGAATAGGGGCATGGAGGTACACCCAGAACATGGCATCGTTGAGATAAAAATTAATAACAGATATTCAAAGGATGACCCTTTCATATTTGCACAACATGTATTCCAAGTGTATTACATACCTTATTTGGGGACAAGAAGAGACAAAACGAACTAGTGTTTTATCATCAAAACAAGACCACGAAGTCGAGTGGACAATGAACAAATGACGCTTGACCCATTACAAGAATCATCTACAATTGTTAGTGGTGTCATCGATAATGAACGGATGGGGATACTCATTCATGGTACGGGTGTGGCATAGGAGGTGAACCAATTATATCTTTCACACATAACCAACGACGATATGGAAGTCGATGAACCAGGGTAAAGTGACGGGGAGGACGAATTTGACTATGAATATGAAGATGATGATGATAAAGAGGATGAGGAAAATGCAATTCATCAGTATGACAGTAAGGAGAAAGAGGAGGATCAAGAAGATGATGAATAAAAGAAACCGCCCGTTATGACTAAATATTTTGTTTAGTTTCAATATTTCTTAAAAATATTATGAACATATTTGTTATGAATGCAGTATTGTTGTTATGAACAATATGATTAGTTGTATAATGTTACTTGTTAAAGATTATTGGTTATGTAAACATATTTGCTATGAATGCAATATTTGAATTTGTGCAAACGACAGGTTCAAGAAAAGGTAAAGAGAAGATTACTCATACTGGAGGCTCCTGCAGAACTAGACTCCACATGCCTCCGATGACGAACTTGCGGATCTAGGACAATCCCTACCCAGATCATCAGACACTTAGCCATAGCGCAGACTTGCAGAACAGTGAAGATATTCCGACTAAGTCTTCAATTAATACAAAATATTTTGAAGGGAAAATGGTTATTTTCCCACGAGGGCAGGAGTAAGCTTAACTATATTTTCCCACAATAATTAATAAAAAAAATATTTCATTCTCCATTCTTGCTTAACTATTTGGTTTATTCAATAGGTTTAATCAAGCTAAAGAAAATGTTTGGATGATCACATGCATTTTCACAAACAGGTATACAGGCGCTTGGGAGAGGTGGAAGGAAGTCCCTTTAGAGACTAGACACATGTGGTTCTCTGAGTTCCACGTAAGTATTAATATTATTATTATTATTATTATTATTATTATTATTATTATTATTATTATATAAGTTCTCTTAAATGTTAATATTCCCATTTATTGCTTTAAATTGTAAATTCTTCATTTTGCATAAAGTGTACTATTGGAGTCCTCAGTATCATGACGCCGTTTGGAAGACTTTTGAACACAAGGGATCCGAACTCCTTAAGAATAGACTGAATAAAGCTCAGTCTAAAAATGAGATGCCTGAGTGGATTGGGGATAATGCATGGCAAGCCTTGCATGTATTATTTAAGCACGGTGAATAAAGCTAATCGAGCTTTAGATTGTGGTGGATTGGTTAGTATTCGCATTTGAATTGGTTAGTTTTCGCATTTGATTATTATTTAGAATTTTTACTTACTAGTAATTAAATAAATATATTATATTGAGTTATGTTTATATCTTCTTATAGGCGGCTGAACTCGGCCATTATCCGAATTTAAAATAGTCATTTCTCTATCTCCACTCTTTCATCCGAGTATTTATTATGTATGGTATAATTAACTATTTTATATTCTAATTTATTTTGACCTAACTATCATCTAAAATTTTGTAGAATGCATTCGAGGAGAATTGGGAAAAAGGTTAGTTCCCAGCTTTCTCCTGAATCTAATGATGGCACGAGGCAGCCACCCAGACAAACCCAACTCGAAGTAAGAGTCATATACTTCGACATTTATTTTATTAAATTATAGTTCGACATTAACGTGCTTCAAGTTACAATTATATTTAATTTTGTAGCTATAGAAGAACACGATGGGTGCTCCAAAGAAGGGTCGGTGGTACAGAGTTCTCGAGGGGCCATCAGCTCATACGGGGAGTACAAGTTCCTGCACTTATTTGATGAAATAGGTGGATCTGGTGACGCTCAAGTTGAGGCAAAAGTTAGAGAGATTTGAGGAGAAGCAAATGCACGAATTGATTGAGATGCGACACGTGCTCATTGCTTTAATGTATAGTGTCCAGAATTGGCCCAGGGTAGCTATGGATTATCGTATGTCCAGCCTACCCTATCCAGCAGATGGTGTAACACCCCACATTTGTGTTATAGCTGGAGAAATATTGGATATTAGGACATGACAGGTAGTATTAGGGCCTGGGCTATTGCCAGGCTGCGGCAGGATAAGTTTCTCATACTTGGGTATTGATATTGGTGTTAAGGTTAAATTTACTCAATATAGGCTTGAAAGATTAGTTTTCGTGTGTTGGAGCTTGAAACGTTTGAAATAGAGTGTAACCAGAGCTTGGGTTTAATACCTGAGACGTGGTGAGATAAGATTCTTGGAATGCAAGCTTGGATGAATCAAGAGTATAGAGTAGTTTGAGAATTTCGGACTATGTGTCAAACTTTTGGGATAATGCAAGATAAAGGAGTTTAGATGAGATATGTTTGGATGTTCGACCACTGGGTAACCGATTACCTCTAAGATATTGAGCAGGTGACCTTGATGTTAGAATGACTAGTACTGGGATGAAATAATATGATGAGGATATTGGATGTATTGAACTTCATACGGTTTTGTATGTCAGACGAAGTGTGTAGAAGCTAGATAGCGAGTTTGCTGTGATATATATGTTGTTTCTTAGCAACTTTTTTTCTTTGTCATCATTTTCGCTTCTTTCTTTTCAAATTCAAAGGATCTCTACAATTCACCTTCCACTTGAAAATAACTCTGATAATCTCCATATGAGATGTACTTCTTGTTAATCGAACCCTTGGAACCTACATTCTCTATGTGATTTTCTTTCCTATAAGTGTAAGTTTGCCTATTGCATGTTGACCTCCTACCCTTATATATCCTAACCCTATATATCAACAACATCGATATCCATTTGGGATATCTTTTACGTTGTAACCAGTTTCTGACTTTTGATATGTGATAAAAGAAGAGATATTCAATTTTGTCTTTATATTTCTTGCTTCCTATTGTTGGTACGATATTGAATTCTAATATATGATATAATTTGAGATCACTCTTACCACTATATCATATGAATTCCCTACCAAATTACTATACCAATCATTCGCTGTCTTCGCTTTCCATAATTTTATTTCTTTTGCTTGTAAGGCAATCTCGGAAGTTACTCTAAATTTTCATTCCTTTAATCTTCTTCTTGAGAAATTTGTGACTTATGGACTTTGGAAATTGTTTTGCTTTTTATTGTAATTAAAGGATTGACCCCTCAGTTTTCACTCAAATTTGCTATATTATGATTCTCTTTATTTGATACTTCAATTAATGGGGACTTTATTCTACTTCTACGCAATCTCACTTGTGTTAGTGACAATGTGATGATCTATTGACAATCATCTATTCCATTCTCACTTTTAAACTCCAAATGTGGATTTCTTTTGTGGCAAGTCTTGAGGTTTAGTGAATTATCTTTGATCTCCAATGAAATTCTTACTGTATATTCCTATATGATACTTGATACAAAAATGTTGGCTAGTACTTTGCAATCCTGCTACATTTATGACTCACTTCTTCTACTTGTTGATCATCTATTCATATCATTTTGTAATGGCATAAGATTTGTTTTTAGCTTTGCCGTATGCATTTCAACTTTTATTTTGTAGCCATCGGATCTTATATTATTATCTCGAATGTATTTGTGAGCGATGATCATTTGAGAATTCTATGCTTTCATATGGATATCTCTTGAGAACATTCATCGTTACTCTTTTGAATCGCTTGACTACCATCACCATGCTAAGTTTTTCATTTATCCTCGATGTTTAATATAAAAAAAAAAGAGAAAGAGATGTCAAACGTCTTAGCTTCCATATAACTATTTACACTTTTGAACCTAGTTGATTTGGTTCAGCTATCAGGCTTTTGTATCTCTTGCGAAAGAATCGAACTTCCTACTTAGTAGATTCATAAGTTAAACAGTCAGTGTTGACAAATTGACTTGTTCATAGTGAATATCAATTTATATTATATTTTCACCTCAATATTTTTCGGTAGTTGAATTTGACTTCTTGGTCTTATTCATTACTTCCTTATCTATGTACCTTTCTCTTGTTAATGTATCATGTCTGTACCTACATCTTCTTTCTTACCATTCATTGATTGTAACCTGTCTTTGGCAGAACAATGTTATATATTCTTGTTATTTAATATTCTAGAGTTCTTTTGCAGTGGGGATTCTATGGTTTTGTTAGGTTATAGCTGAGATATTTTTCAGTAATGTCTTGTTCAAGTGCCATTTTTTATTTAAAAGAAGACTGACCTCTATTTATGCTTATGATTGTAGTTTCCATACTATGTATTTGAGAAGTGTTTTTTGGAATTGTGTTTAGTAGGGTTTTCTGATATTTGGGAGTATATCCTAGAAATCTTCACTACAGGAAAACACGTATTTTTTGACAAAAATATCCGGCAGAATATTTTCGTCGAAAAAAAATCCGGATGATGATTGTTGTTTTGGATGTTTGGCTGTGTATATTTCATTTTCACATAAAAGTTTTGTTGTGTATTTTGGATTTGATTGTTTTAGGGTGCCAATAGAAACGAAAAGCAGGTTGTGGTGTGAATAATAAATCAGCTACGGGTAATTCGTGGCTAAAAGAATTTCTAAAGAAATAATAGCCACGAATTAGCCACGAAATTTCCGTGGCTGATAGCCATTACATAGCCACTAGCAATCCATGGCTATTACCCATGGTTAATCTACCAAATTTTCGCGGCTAATAGCCATTGCCCGGTGACCAGCAATCTATGGCTATTACCCATGGCTTGGCCACCAGCAATTTGTGGCTATTAGCCATAGCCCAGCCACCAAACATTCGTGGCTATTTGCCACGGCTTAGCTACCAACAATCCGTGGCTATTAGCCACGGCTTAGCCACCAATAATTTGTAGCTAATAGCCACGATCAAACCGTGGCTAAAATTAGCCACGACCTTAGCCATGGAATGCCCGTGGCTATCAGTGCTAATTTTTTTTTTATTTTTTATACGGATTTTCCATGGCTAAACTTTAGCTACGTACCAAATCCATGGTTAATGGCAGTTTTTTTTTTTTTTTTATAGTGAGGATGCTTTTTTTTTTAAAAAAAAAGACATTAGTTTTTGGATGAAAACTTAATGGAACCCTCATGGGAGGTCTTTTTTTTTTTTTTTTTGTAATTTTTAGAAAACGTTGAGGGTGCTTTTGTTAATTTCCTAACCTAAGGGGTTTTTTGTAATTTTGGCAAAACTCAAGAAAGTACTTGTAGTTTCGTAATTATCATCAAATTTCCAAGGTGGGTTTAGTTTTCTTTTTTTTTTTTTAACGTGCATTCTTTGTAAACTATATGCCTATTGTATTTTTTTTAATTTAAAAACATTTTACGCTTGAAATTTCTTATTTTTTGATGAAAATGGAAATTCAACAATTCCCATCACATAGCATGTTGTACTACATTTGCGAGGGTTGCCTACCCTCATCACACAACATTGTGACGACCAAAGGTTTATGATAATATGTGCGACGATCATTGCCACTACCAATTTGTCCATATGGACAAGCTATTATCGTTGCAAATCTTTGTAGCTTATTCAGCAAACCTCGGGGGTATGTTCATAATTGTTCATTTTTCCCCAATAATTAATCAAAATATTGAAAGAACGTATTTTAGAAAAAGGACTATGATTTTTTGGACAAAAAATTAATGAAACCCTTGCGGGATGGTTTTTTGTAATTTTCAAAAAAACTCAATGGAGGTTTTATTAATCTTATGTAAGGGGTTTGTTTTTACAGTTTCGACAAATAAGAAGTTCTTGTACTTTTGTAATACTATAAATAACCTCGGGGGTTTTTTATAGTTCTTGTAAGGGGTTTAAGTAATTTTTTCTAATTTGCATTCTTTTGAAAATATATGAGTAATGTATTTTTTTTTAATTCAAAACATATTGAATACTACTAGAAAGTTCGTATTTCACGATGAAAATGGAAATTCAACAATTTTCATCAAGAAACAACATGCTGGACTACATTTGCGACGGTTGTCCACCGTCGCTAAAAGCCTCATTGCACAACACTGCGACGGCTTAGTGTTTTCGACAGTATATGCGGCAATTGTTGCCCCAACCAACATGCCCACATGGACTAGCTATTTCCATCACAAATCTTGGCAGCTTGTTCAACAATTTACAACGAAAATATCAATCGTAAACCCCTTTTTTTTTTTTTATTTTACTGTTTTCTACTTTTCAGTATATTTTTTTCTTATCTTAATTTATATATTACCCACATATGGTAAATTTTCCATCAAAGTTTGTGATTACCTTTATGGAAAATATTTATCACTACAAGAAAAAAATGGTATTTTCGACGAATTTTTCAGCGGAATTCCAGCGGAAATAATTAATTTTGATAGAACAAATCTGCTAGATAAACCTTCGACGTTTTTCAATTTTTGGCGGATTTTTTTTAATTAAATAAATTTTCGGCAAAGTTTTTTTTATATTTTTTAAAATGAAATTCCATTTGCCCAACCTATGAGTCAAACCCGGGACCTAGCCCTAGCTCGAGCGTGCGTGCATTTACTCGCTTGAAGTTGCCCCAAATTTTGGGGCAGTTGCGAGTCAAACCCACTACTATAAAAACTGTTTATTGTGACCGAATTTTGTGACTGAAATCCTTCAGTCACAAAAAATGGAGAATTGTGATATGTTTTGTGACCGATTTTAGAGGAGAATGGAAATATCTTTGTGACCGTCAAATCGGTGACAAAACAAACATTTTGGTCACAAAAAAATCAAAAATAATTTTTTTATTTGTTTATATTGATATTATTGTTATATTTTTTTTTAAAAATTGTCAAAAAGAAAATTGATTAATGTCACCACAACTTTGTGACCGAATTTTCGGTCACAACAAAATTCATGTCTTTGAAGGGATTTTGTGACCGAAAAATCGATCACTAATATCTTTTCCCTGTCAAGGATTTTGTGATTGAAATTTCAGTCACAAAAATCTATGTCTTTGAAGGAATTTTGTGAATATCTTTTCCTTGTGAAGGATTTTGTGACCATGTCTTTGAGCGATTTTGTGACTGAAATTCTCGGTCACAAAAAACCATGCATTTCAAGGAATTTTGTGACTGAAAAAATGATCACTAATATCTCTTCCTTGTGAAGTAATTTGTGACCGAGTTTTCACTCACAAAAAATCATGCCTTTCAAGGAATTTTGTGATTGAAGAATCGGTCACTAAAATATCTTCATTGTGAAGTAATTTGTGACCGAATTTTCGGTCACAAAAAGCCATGTCTTTCAAGGAATTTTGTGACCAAAAAATTGGTCCCTCGTATTTCTTCCATGTCAGAATTTGTGACCGAAATTTCGATCACAAAAAAATCCATGCCTTTCAAGGAAAATTTTGTGACAGAAAACTTGGTCACTAATATCTCTTCCTTGTGAAGAAATTTGTGGCCGAATTTTCGGTCACAAAAAACCATGCCTTTTAAGGAATTTTGTGACTGAAAAATTGGTTACTAATATCTCTTCCATTGTGAAAGAATCTTGTTACCGATTTTTTGGTCACAAAAACTCCATGCCTTTCAAGAGATTTTGTAATCGAAAAATCGGTTACTAATATCTTTTCCATTTGAAAGAATTTTGTGACCGAATTTTCGGTCAAAAAAAATTAGTTCAATTGAGTTTCTGAAAGTGCTTGAAACTGAGTAATTAAAATCCAATTGAATTTTGAATTTGAGTAACTAACATAATTAATTGAATATAATAATTTTGAATATAATAATAAATAAACAATTGATTATTTAAAAATAGTACTGTATTATTTTAAATTTAAATGTTTGAATAACATTTATAAATGTTAAAAAAATCTTTTGGGAAGTAGCTAAAAATATTATCCAATTATTATTATTTAATAGCTTAAAAACTTTCCACAAAACACAAAACTCAAGTAAGATGTTTCTCTAAATCTTCTCTCAAACCAAAAATATGAAAATGTTTCTCTAAAGTTTCGTTTCATGATAATTCACAAATAAGAATTTATGCACAAAACAAAATTTTTGATAAAGTCAAGGTAAATGTAGAATTAGTAAAACTACTAAATTTACAAAAATTGATAATATTTTAATGAAATTTGTTTAGATAATTTAAATTTTGAATATCGCACAAATATATTTTAAGTATAAGAAAAATCATTTCATGCACAAAGAACATTTCAGTCACAAAATGTAATTTAAATGATTTACTAAAATTTTGCGACCGAAATTTCGATCACAAATTGAATCAAATTGTGACCGAAATTTCAGTCACTACTCCCTTTATTTTGTGACCGAATGTTCAGTCACTATTATTTTTTCTGTGACTAAAATTTCAGTCACAAAAATAGTCGGTCACAACTTCAGTCACAGAACAACTGTGACCAAGATTTTCGTGATCGATTTATTCGGTCACAGATCCAATCGCAAAACTATTTTTTGTGACCGATTGTGTGACCAATTTTGGCTTAAATCGATCACAAAAATAGTTTTTCTAGTAGTGACCTTTGCCCTCTTGGTTGGCAAACAACTCTCTTACCGTTGAGATATGTTTACTTTGTTGGCATAATTCATTATATTTTATATTTATAGCATACAACAATTCAAATAAAAATAATTAAAAATAATAATGAGTTTTTATTTATTGAAAAATTTAATATTTTTTAATTTTTTAAAAACATTATATGTATAATACACAATATTATATATGTACATATAGCATACAAAAATTCAATTAATTCTAATTAAATAAAAATAGTAATAATAATAATAATAATAATATCATCATAATAATTCAAATAGAAATCCAAATTTTTAAATTTTAATGTATTTTTAAATTTTATGAAATTATTATTACTTATTTTAAAATTATTATTTTTTCTTTATTTTTTAGTTTTTCAAATTTTTGACGGAATTTTCTGCCGAAATTCCACCAAAAAATTCAAAAATTATTATTTATTTTTTATTCAAAATTATTATTTTTATTTACAAATTATTATTTTTTATATTTTAAAAAACAATTCCGCCAAAAAATTAAAATTTTTTTTTAAATGTCCGCGAATTTTTCTACCGAAATTTTGCTGAAAAATTCAAAATTATTATTTTTTATTTAAATTTTTTTTTTTTTTTTATTTTCGGTGGAATTTTCAGCTTAAATTCCGCCGAAAAATTCAAGGCATTATTATTATTATTATTACCACTACTGCCGTATTGAGTAGTGTATATAAACGATATATTAATAAAGCCCTGCTTCATACCATTAGTTTTTCCAGAAAAAAAAAATCAATATTATTATATTTTGTGTAATTTAATTAAAAGTAGTTATAGCTTTAATTTATATAGCTATTGTTGGCCTGTGCCTTGCCAACAAATTTGTGCTAGATATATATCAATTAAAAATTCATTTGAAAAGTCCAATGGAAATTTCACCAGAAATAACATAATGGTTAATAATTGTTAATTAGACATTTTGGATGAAAAGGTTTTATAGATTAAAGGTAATTTTTTGGATTCTTCGAACATAAAATTAATGTTGAAGTTCATAGTCTTTCTTTCTTGTAAAAATAAAGGAGAAAGTTTGTACCGTGTGATAAAAAACCGCTCTGATCGTTTTCTTCTGGGGTTTGTTTCTTGATTTGTTTGCAACCAAAAAGAATTCATTTTGGAAACAGGTGGCCATTATCGGGCTTCACGGTACTTATTCTACTCTTTTTTTCTATCATCTTTCTAAGTTTCCATTTTTATGAAGATAGGGAGAACAACAATTTAGAGCAGGTGAATTTGTTGGGGTGGCTGATATATTTGAGACGATAAGTCCTATTTATTGATAAGTTTTAGCAGCTCACTCATAATGCATTGTGAAATGTGCATTAAAATTTTAACAAATCTATTTTTGGATAACCTGTTTCTCCTACTCTGTTCATAATCACCAATTAGCACTAGGTTTTGGTATCTCAAAAATATGCACATATTACATTATTGCCCTACGTGTATTCAAATATCTATCTATAAAAATGATGCTCTTCGTTTTCTTTTTGTGAAATAATTGAGTGAACTTAATCTATCTGGTAATGCATAAATCGTGATTTAATTCATTTCATAATCATATTTAATTTCATTTTAACACGTCATGTTTTATAAAATTTGTACTTATGTTAGTATTAATACAAATATATATGTTCCTCTTTTTCGTTGAGGCCTTAAGCGGACAACCTACCAGAAAACGGTACACTGGTTTTTGACAGCCATGCCCAACCATCTATGAATCTCTCAACAATAAATTTCTGAGCTTCAGCCACATTAGTTATTATCCTAAAACTGGGTCATTTCACTCCCTCACTCGTAGAAGAGCCTGGCCTGTAATTACTGTACTCTCCATAGTACACCGTGCTCTTTCTATTCGTGCTGCTCCATTCCAACCACCCCTCAGGAACTAATCAATCCATCAAGAAAACCCCTTAAAAACACCGTACGCGAGTATGGGTACCATGGCCTTCCCAGATAAGCTTTACACTGGCTGATCACAGGCTTGAGGTCAGGCCTGGCCTGAACCCTGCAATTTATGATTGACAATCTAGTTGCTTGAGATGGGTCGGCTCGTCCTTGGGCGGTGATTACTATCGACTAACCAAGTATCGGTTTCCTGGAGTAGATAAAGCTGTTTTGAAACACGACTGCAGCATTTCCAAATATAAAGTCTATGGTGCCGTATATGTGACATCCTTGATAGAACTGTCTGTCTGAATTGGCCCAAAGCGTGTCTTGGTATCCTTCAAGGGCACACCGGTAGAAGGTTGAGAGCTCTGAGCTTGAATATAACGCCACGGCTTGGCAGCCTTTGGGATCCGTTGTGTTCCGAAATGTGATGCCACGCGCTATGAATCTGTCCCCCATCACCTCTGCAAGAGAAACAATTTGGTAACAAAATTAGATGATTACGGACTATGTATTTTAGGTTTAATTACAGAAAACCCCTTTAGGCTAAGCCTTTTTTGCAAAACCCGTTGTAGTATAAAAAATTACGAAATATCCCCTAATGTTTAGTTTTGTGTAACAACTCCCACTTCAGTTTTTAGGGAATATTTATAACACGAAACCAAAGATTAGAGTGATATGTAAATTTTCGTACAACAAAGGATTTTATTAAAACGAGCATAATCTCGGGGGGGATTTTATGTAGGTAACCCGATTTCAATATGATGTGTAATTTTGTTAAATATAGAACTTTAATTGAACTTTAAAATGTGACAATCAGCTAAAGCAGTAGCAGGGGTGGAGTAAAAAAGTATTATTTACAGGTGCAAGATTGAATTTTATGAAATTTTAAATCAACTTTATCATTTTGGGGGAGATAATTTCAAACTATATTAAAAACACATAAAAAGTTAAACCTTCACTTACTCACAGTTGCCGATTGATGGCTAGGTTGTTTTTGATCAACTTAGAAACATTGTCTGAAATGAAGACAAGAGAAGGGTTTGTGATGTTAAGCTCATTCATGCTGATCTTACAATTGTCCAAGTTTGTCAAGGCAGCACTGTGCCATGTCTGGATGTCAAAAGAAGTGGACTTCACGCTCGGGTTTAAGGTTTGGTTCAGTTGTCTGACTGTGGAAAGTGTACAATTTTAGGCAGTCGGACATGGTTGATTTTTCTAGAACGTTTTGGGACTTTGACTCGTGTTGTTTTATGTGATTCAGTGCCTGTAGGGCTTGATTAATGGCAGCATCTGTGGCCATGTCAAGCAACCTGGTTTCTTTGATTGATGCAAGATTTTCGGGATGAGGGCTCATGTACTTTTTACAATTTTCAAGATTTTCGGGGTTGCAAAATGCATCTGTAGCAATGTAAGAAGATGGTGGAGAAGCTAAAACTGAACGGAAGAGTAATGACAAACAAATAGATGCTAAGATGAACAACATTATTCCTACAGACATGATTAATAACATTAATTGACAACATTGTTGCCTTCTTTTTTATAGGAGTGAACAACAGACTTAATTCTCACAGGTTTCGGTCTTTCATTAATGCTTTTTTTTTTTTTTTTTTTTATCAGATTGAGTTTTAAAAGTTGATCTCCGCTCAGTCATTGCAGTTCATGAAAACGACATTTGTTGACTTTTAACCATTTTGGATTGTTTTGATTACTGTTTGATCATGTATTCTATTTGAGTATATTCATCAAGGATGTGAAATCTACAATTACGTGTTCATTTAAGAAAGTATCTAAATACTATTTGGTCCTTTGTTATTAAATGTAATATTTTTTTGGTACCTACTATTTGGTCCGGCTATCAAGTTGTTGATTAAATTATCTTGCACCTAGATTATAACATTTAATAAATTATGTTTATTTGCACCAACACTTTTTAATAACAGTTTAATATTTTTACTCTGCTAAAATTTTGTTTTTCTCTCTCCTATCTCTTATCTCATCTCACTTTTCTCTCTTATTGATTCAATTATGATTTTATTATTTTTCATTATGTTCTTCTTTCTCATCTCTCATATTAATTACTATCTTTTATTTGACTTTCTTTTTATTTATTTTTCCAATCTTACAATCTTATCTAATTTTAAATCATTTTGTTTTTTGGCTTTCACAACGAAATAGTTAAAAATACATAATCAAATAAAAGTTTAATAAATTTTGAATCTCATGCGATTCAAGTTTGTATCGTATGATTAGATTATATATATATATATATATATATATATATATATATCATTTTTAATTTACACACACATTGAGCTTGCCATGTCTGCTTGTATGTGTCTATATATATATATGTATAAATAAGTGATTGGATATAAAATTATCGGGTGGGTCAAAGAAAAGATTGAATATAAATTTCAGATAAGTAAAATAAAGAAAACCTATACAATATCGAAGTATAATTGTCATACGTAAAATTAATTAGTTATGTCGAAATCAAGGAATTAATTAATAGAATGAAAGTGTACAAAAAAAAATAAATTAAAAGGAAAAGAAAGAAGAAGAACAGAGTGGACGCTGACAAATGGAACTCATTATATTTTGTTAGTATTTATGCATACATATATACATATATATCATTACAGCAAATTATAAAATTATAAAATTTGTAACAATTTCTTTTTCTACGGTATTTTTCCCGTTGCAATTAGTTAAGTTTTGACAATAAAAAATGATATGTGTTGCTTATTAATGATTTTTTTAGAACAAAAAATTTTATTGTTGCAAAAAATATTATTTCTCTCGGCTGCCATTTTTGCAATTTATTTGTCAACGATATTTATAAATCACAAAAAAAAATTTGTCGCAAAAGAATAATTGTTTTAGGAACAACACAAAGACGTAACTAATATTGTTATTTTTACAACAAAATATAATTTTATGTCATATATATATATTCAGGCAACAGAACTTATTGTTGATAATAATTTTAATTAATTGGCGATGAAATATCATCATGCCAATATATTAAAACTTTTACAACAAAAAAATTCGTGGCAATTGATAAATTAAGAACTAAATTTTTCGTTGGGAAATAATTGTCAGCTTTTGTGGACAAAGAATTTCGTGCTAATTAAGATGTGTTCACACAAAATTTTCGTATCTGTAAAACAAACAAGTACAAGACAAGAAAAATATGTGACAAATATTTCAAATTTGAAGAAAGGATATAATTTAAAAGGAAAATAATTTCCTAGTAGACTAAATCCCCTGATTCTTCTCTCCGAATTTGTTTCCCGAGGGCTTGAAGCTTGTTCTCGGATGAATGGTGTGATTCCTTCCCAAATTTGTGGGATGGAAGTCACGATTTACCTTGAAGTCAAAGGTCAGCTTTGAAATCGAAGGCCTTGAAGTACTTGCGCTTTGAAGACGAAGTAGAGCCTTTGTGGATGCAGTACGTCGTCGTAGCGGTCGCTTGCAATTTGAAGACTTGAGAATTTTGAGAGCTCGTACGAAAGTCGTGTTCTTGTGAGCTTGTCTCTGTATGTGTTGAAGACTTCTTGATCTCTGGCTCTTGAAGACTTCTTGATGTCCCTTTTGAGAGCCAAATGACCCATATTTATAGGTGTTTATGCAGGGTTTTCGGGTTGTTATCGACTTCTTCGATATTTATCTCTTAAATATAAATTATTATTAAAGAGAAAAATATCATTTACGTGTCATTATTTGATTGGTCCATGCGACCAAATGCACCACTTGTCACCATTTGATTGGTTTTGGAATTTCGGGCTGCAAGACTTGATTTAATTGGCCGAAACATCTCATATTGACACTTGGCGACCTCTTATTTGTCGGTAAAATAAATATTAAAAATATTAATTAAAATTAACTATTTAATATTGGAATTAAATTTAGAAAATTCCAAATATAAAAATAGGAAATTTAATTAATATTTAATATTTAAATTTACACTTGTCAATTTTTAATTTGACGAAATTTGATCGCCAACAAATGCCCCCTACTTCAAGGTTCGGCGAAGAACATGTCGAATATTCGCGCAAGTGAGACGAGACTTGAAGTAATTCGACTTTCTCCTCTCTTTTATACACGTGTGTGTGTATATATAGAGAGAACATATGATTTTGTAGCTTTCCAAACCTCCGAAAGGAACATGGAGTTTTAGCTCTTTTAGACTTTTATCCTCAAAATTGGATTGTTAGAGAAGTATACCCAATTCATAAATCCATGTTTCAGGGAAAACAAAATAATTAAATAATGTGAATTGGCCCATGACCAGCACACAATCACCATAAATTTTGAATTTAGAAGAATTTGATTCTCCTTGGAAGTGAAAACAGATTTTAATTTTGAGGCGGCATGTCTTCACAAGGATTCCCTTCCTTTCCTTTTCTTATTGAAAGTTTGATCTTCTTTAAAGATCCCCTTCAGATAGAATAACTTATTTATCAAAGCACCAAAATTCTATCTGGGTAATTAAACCAAGCACGTAATTGAGGAACACAAAATGCCATGATATATTTTTTTTCTCATACTTCTGCCACTGTGGAGTCCGAATTGGATTAGATATACTATTTCCAATGCTTCAATTATACATTGACATTTGATTCCAATTGGGTTACATTCTCCTAGCAAAATTCGGATAAGGCAAAGACTAATCTGACTTAAACTTTACAGCTTGCACAAACAACTATAAATACCCTGCTTTGGCACTTACATCAGACCAACAATTCGAAGAGAGTTTATCATTTTACTTTAGTCCTTCGTTTGATGCGCGTTTTGTTTGTCTCTTTTGTTGTTCAACAAATTGCCCAAGAGATCATACGGTTGGTAATGCTCATCTCGCTCGAGAACCCATATACTGTTACACAATTTGCGGTTCTTTTTTTTTTTTTTTTTTTGTAAATTTTACGCTCTTTTCTTAACTAATTGCCCCCCTTTCTTTTTTCTTTGGCAGATAGATCATCCTAGAACGATCAACTTGAAGGCTTTGTGCTTCTGTATTTAACAAGATTTGAATAATACGAGTTTGAGCAATTTGTGCCTCTCTTTAATTTTCTTTCATTTTTTGTTGAATTGGAAGTATTTGGACTACTTCTATTTTGACCATCTTTCTTACACCTTTGTTTGGAATTTGATAGATCAAATCATGGTGTACTTCAAGGATACTACATCCGGCTCTGGAGAGAAGCACTTAATGATTCTCAACAATGAAAACGAGCCCATGGAGAAGGGTACATTCTTGGTGGTCCATGCTCCCATTATTAGTCAACACGCGAAGAAGCGGCCAAGATTGACAAAATGGAGGATTGGTCCTGAGAAGTTTTTTTTTTCGACCAAGACATTCAAAGCGTGGATTTTGCAAGCAAATCATCACCAACAAGCAGACGAGCCAAGCTCCTAACCAACGTTTGGTTGGCGTATCATGGAAGGCAAGGTCAAGTGGCTAAGATTGACGAACACGGAGGATTGCCCTGAGAAGTTTCTTTGAGTGAGACATCCAAAGTGTGGACTTTGCAAACAACTCATCACCAGCAAGCGGACGAGGCGCATCATAGAAAGCAAGGTCAAGTGGCCGAGGTTGACGGACATGGAGGATTGCCCCGAGAAGTTTCTTTGAGTGAGACATCCAAGGTGTGGGCTTTGCAAGCAACTCATTACCAGCAAGCGGACGAGGCACATCATAGAAAGCAAGGTCAAGTGGTCGAGGTTGACGGATATGGAGGATTGCCCCGAGACGTTTCTTTGAGCGAGACATCCAAGGTGTGGACTTTGCAAGCAACTCATCACCAGTAAGAAGACGAGCCAAGCTTCTCACCAATGTTCGATTGGTGCACCGTAGAAGGCAAGGTCAAATGGCCAAGATTGACGAACACGGAGGATTGCCCTACGAAGTTTCTTTGAGCAAGACATCCAAGGCGTGGACTTTGCGAGCAACTCATCACCAGCAAGCAAACGAGCCAAGCTTCTCACCAATATTTGATCGGCACATCATAGAAGGCAAGCTCAAGTGGGGGCACCCTATTCAACTCACCGGTGGATTCGAGTATATCAAAGTCTATTGGGAGTGGACGAAGGACATCCTCAACCAGTATGAATACAAGTTGGCGATGATAAGCATAGACGACGTGGTGTATGATTCTTTGTTGTCGTATGACCAGAACCTGAAGATCATCGAGACGTTTTGCAAGGCATGGTATACATCTACCAACACACTTTTGACTTCTTTCGGAGAGTTTTCAGTATCGTTATGGGATTTGCGCACCTTGGCGGGCCTTCCAGTGACGGGACTTCTTTATGACGAGGTGGTTCCCAGCGTCGCAGAATTGAATAGAGTTGACGAGAGCGGGAAGAGATTCATTCCTCGCTGCTGTAAGTGCTTGTTTCACACCTTCCATCTACTGCAAGGGAGCACTAGTAGAAGTTAATATTCTCCGGTCACCATTGACGTTTGGGTGAGCTTTCGATACAAGAAGGATGTGAAGTATTGCCAACTGCCACCGCAGAGAGAGAAGAAGTCAACTTATTTGAAGCTAACTTACAATCTTCCTGGCATCTTTGGTGCTCATGACGAATGGTCCATGGCGGAAGAAGAGTTATTCTCGAAGCTTGGCATCACGGGGAGTTCAAAGAAAGATGTATATTTGGTGACACATTTGGCTTGCTGGCTTTGCACCTTCGCCCTTGCAGTTGACGTCCGAGCACCTCCAAGATTGCAAGTATTCTGGCGAGCAAAAGAATAGCTAGACTTTTCACCCTGCTTGAGCGAGAATATGTGAGATTATTGAAGAAATTAAAGAGACCATTCCCACCGCAGAGAAGATTATCCCGTGATGAGGCATAACCCAATTCTCTACCCCGAAGTTGCAAGGAGACTGTATTCTGGAGATTTGATATCGCATTCAACTAGAAGGCTTAGTGATTGCGTTTTGGAGATTTGTAGATTTGATCGTGCAGTTGGCTCAGAAGCTTATTAACCACAACCAGAGACTTGTAGAACTTGAAAGAACACATGAGGAGTGCAGTCGGCCTGAAGGCTTGAAGACCGCATCTTGGAGATTTGAGGATCCGATCGTTCAGCTGATCCAATAGCTTGTTGACCACATTCGGAGATTTATGGACTTGACCGTGCAACCAGCTCAAATCTTGTTGACCACATTTGGAGATTTATGGACTTAACCGTGTAGCTAACTCAAAGCTTGTTGACCGCAGCTAGAGTTTGTGGAACTTGGAATGCAATTGGGCCAGAGGGTTGGTGATGTAATAGCTGCACGAACAAATTATTCTATCCAAAGATCATGACTGAGCTTAGAAGTTATCTAAGATGCCTACATACCTAATGAAGGGATCAAGTCATAACGTAGTTCAAAAAACGAGATGAGTTTGGGGGGGGAGCCGTACACAGTTTATACTCATGCGGGCCAGGAGTATCCATTGCTTAGCCATCTTGGACTAGGTGGAGTATTTTTATATTTAGCCACATACAATACCTCCAGTGGAGTATGTTAGCAGTTTAACCACATGCACTACCATTGGTGGACACCGTACACAGTTTATACTCATGCGGGTCAGGAGTGATGCAGTTTAAGCTTGTGCGTCAGGGGCAATATACTTTGAATTTGTTGACATTTTACACTCATGTCAAGGAGTTTACTTAAATTTGATTTAAACAGTTTATACTCATGTTAAGGAGTACACTTTGAATTTGACTTTAACAGTTTATACTCGTGTTAAGGAGTACACTTTGAATTTGACTTTAACAATTTATACTCGTGTTAAGGAGTAAACTTTGAAGACTTTAACAGTTTATACTCGTGTTAAGGAGTACACTTGAGTTTGACTTTGATTTTTTTTTCATAAGACAGTTTATGCTCATATCCAGGAGCACATTTGCAGGTTGAAGATGATGATTATTTGCCCTCCGCTTCTTTTTGGGATGGCACAACTATTTCATGATCCTTAGGAATTCTTGTTATTTGGAAGATAAGACTCCATCTCATTGTTCCATTTGCTTCCATAATTGGGACGAGCACTGGCTTCCACCCAAATCTTGCCAGCTGTACAAAACCATCTTCATTGAACGTTTTGAGTTGATTCGTAACTTGACGGCGAGGCCGTGTTCTTGTCCTTTCTGCAGTACTTGTATAGTATGAGTTGACAATGACTTCCACTTCATTCGTCTGAGGAATTTTGGCAGTACAAAAAGAAGAAGAATTTTGGCCTCCTATTTCATCAGAGGTAGCATGCACTGTTTTGACTTTTGGCTGAAAGCCTTTCTCAGTGAACAAGTCAACTAGAGTCAGGGGATCCTGCTTGCAACTACTTAACGATTTCTTTGATCCAACATGCTGAGTTTTGGAGCTTTTAATCGACTCATGGTGCTTGCGCTTAATTGGAATTGGATTTTCTGACCATGTCTGATGAATTTGCTTGACGCGTTGCATTTGTTTTCTTTGGCAAGTCACCAGAGTCCACTCGCCGCCATCATCAGTTTTAGTATAAGGCTTTGTCATTGATTTAGTGTTTGCATCAGTACACATCTTTTCAACCATATGAGGGTCAAAACTCCAAAATTGGATCGTTGTCGATGCCCCCATGAGTGTAGGTGACAAAACGACACTTTTCTTGACTTCAGGGATATCATTTGCACTTGCAATAGTTGTGGCGCTAGCAATATTTGCATCAGCAGCATCTTCACTGTCAAAGATTATCTTCCCATCCTTCGCTAGTGCCATGATTTTGTCCTTAACCACAAAGCATTTTTCTATAGGGTGACTGATGACTCGATGGTATTTGCAGTACTTCGGATCGTTCAACATCCTGCTTTCTTCAGGGCGCTTTGGTTCCGGTAGCTGAATAAACTTTCTTGCCAGCAGCTCATCAAATATGTGGGAGACATCAGAGTCTGGGAATGGGTACTCCCTCTCTTGCATCTCTTTTAGTGTTAGCCGACGTTTTTCACTTGTGATGTGTTGATTTCCTAACTTTCCTCCACTTTTGTCATTGCCGGTAGGGATTTTGACATGGGCTGCCTTAGCGAGCATGGACTCTTTGGCGGAGGACTCATTGTACTCATCATTCTTCTTTGTACTTCTCTTTTCTTTCCACTGATCTTTCGCAGAGAAGTTGGTTCCATGATTAGCGATGCTGAGCTCTATGTCATGGTCGCGAGTAGCTAGCTCTTCAAAGTTGCGAGGCTTGATTCCTTGGAGAATGTATAGGAGCCCCCAATGCATTCCTTGGATGCACATCTCCACCGCAGAAATCTCAGAGAGCTTATCCTTGCAATTTAGGCTTAGCGCACGCCAGCGGTTGATGTAGTCCACAACTGGCTCATCTTTCCATTGTCTTGTGTTGGTTAGCTCGATCATGCTTACGATGCGCCGTGTGCTGTAGAAGCGATTGAGGAACTCCTTCTCCATTTGATCCCAACTGTTGATGGACTCAGGCTCCAAATCAACATACCAGTCAAAAGCGTGTCCCTTTAACGAACGCACGAATTGCTTTACTAAGTGGTCGCCATAAGTTCCCGCATTGTTGCACGTCTCTACGAAATGTGTGACATGTTGCTTCGGGTTGCCCTTCCCATCAAACTGTTGAAACTTTGGGGGTTGGTAGCCTATCGGCATCCTCAGTGAGTCGATACGTCTGGTGTAGGGCTTCGAATATCTCGGATAATTCTGCGTTGGGGCACCATATTGAGCTTTTATGGTGTTGGCAATCATATCTTGCAGTTGCTGCACAGACAATGTGGCAATGGAGGTGATTGATTGCTCAAGCCTTGGCATGTGCTCGTGTTCTGGAAGTATTTCATTAGTTCACCCTACATGTGTAGCTCGAACTTGAGGAGATTGATGTCGGTGACTTAGTTCGCCAATGTTTGAATGCTCCAACTTATCCATAAGCTGAGTGATTTGGAAGTCTTTATCCTCAATAGTTTTTTGCAAGGTTGCTATAGCTTGAGTCATTTGAGCTAACTGGTTGTCCACAGAGGTTGCCTCAGCAAAGTGGAGCGCTTTGCCAGCAGATGCCGTTGGGCTTGGAGGATTGGAACCATGGAAGGACTCAGAATCGGAAACCTTGGCTTCGGTTGCGGATTGATTGACAGCATCCTCAGCAGGCTTGTCAATGTCATCCCTTTTGGTAACATCAACGCTATTCTTCTTAGGGGCCATTGAACTTGCTGCACAAATGATTTGATATGTCTGTGATGAGAAAAGAGATGAAGGGTAGGTTCAGGTCCCACTGGGCGTGCCAGAAATTTGTTCACACAAAATTTTCGTATCTGTAAAACAAACAAGTACAAGACAAGAAAAATATGTGACAAATATTTCAAATTTGAAGAAAGGATATAATTTAAATGGAAAATAATTTTCTAGTAGACTAAATCTCCTGATTCTTCTCTCCGAATTTGTTTCCCGAGGGCTTGAAGCTTGTTCTCGGATGAATGGTGTGATTCCTTCCTAAATTTGTGGGATGGAAGTCACGATTTACCTTGAAGTCAAAGGTCAGCTTTGAAATCGAAGGCCTTGAAGCACTTGCGCTTTGAAGACGAAGTAGAGCCTTTGTGGATGCAGTACGTCGTCGTAGAGGTCGCTTGCAATTTGAAGACTTGAGAATTTTGAGAGCTCGTACGAAAGTCGTGTTCTTGTGAGCTTGTCTCTGTATGTGTTGAAGACTTCTTGATCTCTGGCTCTTGAAGACTTCTTGATGTCCCTTTTGAGAGCTAAATGACCCCTATTTATAGGTGTTTATGCAGGGTTTTCGGGTTGTTACCGACTTCTTCGATGTTTATCTCTTAAATATAAATTATTATTAAAGAGAAAAATATCATTTACGTGTCATTATTTGATTGGTCCATGCGACCAAATGCGCCACTTGTCACCATTTGATTTGTTTTGGACTTTCGGGCTGCAAGACTTGATTTAATTGGCCGAAACATCTCATATTGACACTTGGCGACCTCTTATTCGTCGGTAAAATAAATATTAAAAATATTAATTAAAATTAACTATTTAATATTGGAATTAAATTTAGAAAATTCCAAATATAAAAATAGGAAATTTAATTAATATTTAATATTTAAATTTACACTTGTCAATTTTTAATTTGACGAAATTTGATCGCCAACAAGATGTTTAGTATATTTGTGCATGAAATATTTCATTGCAAATTGGTAAGTACTTTTTGTGACATCCTGACCCTTTTAAGAGGTGCATTATGCTTATTATTATAATTATTACTATTGTTAATATTATTAATTTGGATATGATTGTAGAAGATATGGATAAGATTCTTGATTGGATAAGCTTGAAATTTAGATAAGATTGATTATATATATATGGATAAGATTCTTGATTGGATAAGCTTGAAATTTGGATAAGATCGATGACATACATTGGATAAGATTCTTGATTGGATAAGCTTGAAATTTGGATAAGATCGATGACATACATTGGATAAGATTCTTGATTGGATAAGCTTGAAATTTGGACAAAATCAATGCATTAATTATGGAAAAGACCTTGTTCTATAATAAGTTTGTGTCTTGATCACTATACTATAAATAGGAGGGAGGGGTTGCTCACATTTCACACGCATACACACTACACCCTCAAATTTTCTCTCTAAAATCCCACTTTCCTACCTCTCCTATATTCTCCCATTTATAGTATATATTGTCTAGTAAGTGGTTTCTTCCCCCTCTATTTATTTTATAAAGATATATTTTGTGAAAATTATAGTTTTGTTTAAGTAAGTGGTTTCTTCCCCCTCTATTTCTTTTATAAAGATATGTTTTGTGAAAATTATACTTTTGTTCAAGTAAGTCGTTTCTTCCCCTCTATTTATTTTATAAAGAAATATTTTGTAAAACTTATTTTTGTTCAAGTAAGTGGTTTCTTCCTCTATTTAGTTTATAAACATATGTTTTTCTTAAATTTATGTCTTGTTTGGGAAAGTTATTTTCTTATATAAAAGGTGGATTTGAGTATGCTATGTTATAAATTTTCTCTATGTAAAGTTAAAAATCATGTTATGTTGTGCTATATGTGCATATATGATCATGATCTGAACACATGGAATTCTATCAGTAGGAACGAGTTCCGAAATTTCCGACCGAGCTTCGGGGTACAGTAGCAATTTTTCGAACCCACTTAACGGGGTTATAGTTGACGCCCTTCTACCGATAATAATAGTAGTGTCTGAACCCACTTAACAGGGTTGTAGTTAAGGCCCTCCTACGGGTAATAATAGCAGTGTTCGAATCCACCTAACGGGGTTATAGTTAGGGCTTGATCAAGTTGGCCAATAGAGGTTCTGAATATTCACGAACATGGTTATACAATTGAATATGTTTAATGCTGCTCTGTTATCTGTTCTACTATTTGAAAGTGTAAAGCCTTAATTTTTAAACTTGTTTGTTTTATAAATATGATTTTCATGTTGGATATGTATGTAACTAGCTCAAATGCGATAGAGGGTCTAGAGATCACTTATTGAGCGAGTGTCGCTCACACCGCTAATAACCATTTTGCATAGGATAGTATCGAGAGAAATGACGAGGATCAATTTTGGGGTTGGTGATTCAATGCAAGTCATCTTTGCCTAGAGATTATAGTCAATGTTATTTAGTTATGTCATTTTCTTTTAAGACTTTTATTTTTTGAGACTATTGTAGATTAGTTTTCTATTTATGTTTTGAGCTGGATTGTAATAGCTAGAATTATTGTCGCGTTTGCTACGATGTGTCGACTATGGTTTTCTTAAGGAATATTTAAGGGTTTTAGTATGTTCTGATTTCCGTGGCTTGATGTCTCTGAGTCCTTTCGGGCTAAGGGGCATCGCCGTGCCGCGTCCCGGATTCGGGGCGTGACACTTTTAGTATGAAAAGTTTTATAGCAAATAACTTAGCACTTTTACAGCAAAAAATTTCGTTGGGAATAATTTAATGCTTTTAGACACCAAAAATTATGTTGTGAATTGTTAAAATGTTTAGGAGAATGCTTATGTAATGCATCACTAATTGTTTAGTGTTTCACATGATTGTTTCTTATGTGACTAACGATAACTCATTACATTTGTGTTGTTAGCCTTGACTGATTCTTCTTAAAGATGCTAGATATTATAAAATCCCATAGGGACCACAGTGCTATATGTTTGTTTAGCTATAATTGACCTAAATTAGTTCTTAACTCCACTTAATCATATCTTGAATATGTATAACACCTCCAAAAATGTTTTTAAGGGAGAAATGCCACCTCGAGCTAACATTTGGCATGTTTTTAGTACATCTAGGACATTTGACACGCATGCTCATATGGATGGGAGATTAAGAGGCATATCATGCTAATACTTGTCACACATGCACATAGGGATGAGTGAGGGCGAGACACGCCGTGCTATTATTGAAGCTCAAAATTACATATTTGACTACAGATTCGTACAACGGAGTAGTTAACTTCATCCATTCTTTTGCATGAAACTTTGTTGCAATATACTGGAGTTGGGAGATTGCAAGGCCAAAAGATGAGTAGGTTGAATGAAGAAGAAATCAAGAAAATGAGTGAGCAATAATCCCACTTGAATCGATCGGAAGCATGAACGATGGAGTTTTCATTGCTTTTGGTGGCAATTCAAATTGTTGTTGCAGGTCAGGCCACAACAAAAGGTCAACATTTAACGTGCATGGTTCTGCCGACATGCATATATTAATAGGGTTATTATTGTTTCATCTAATCTTGTCTTTTTTTTTTCTTACTAGTGTCATGATTAGCCATTTACCATAAAGTAAATACTTAATATAAGAATTTATTAATTACATAATTAGAATGTTACAATAAAGCACTAGATAATATTTGTTAATTGGACTTTTTGGAATGAATTTTTTTATAAATTAAAAAGTAATTTTGTGGATTTTCGAACATATAATTAATTTTCAAGTTCATAGTCTTTCTCTCCAAAAAAAAAAAATGAAGTACAAATTACAAAATCTATTTCTCCCCCAAAAAGTAAAGTACAAAGTTAGTGTAATTGATGCTTAAGAAGTAATTTTTTGGACAAATGTTTTTAAGATACAAGTTCTCCAATTTCTCTCACAATTTTGTTGTCAAACTTCAGAATCATGATCCACATAATTATTAATAATGTTGTCCGTGATACAAAGCTGAATCGTGCTGGCTAGGGCTGTTAATGGATAATCGAAAATTTGATTATCGTTTGCATCCATATTCATTTATAGGGTAAAATATCTGAATTAGTTTAAAGCGTGTATTATTAGTATTTGATTATAGATATCCAATTATAAATGGATACGGATATGGTAATTTGATATCCGATCCGTTTAATATCCGCTCCAAATACATACAAGTTTATATATTCGATTATTTATATTTTAGTTGTATCCATTAATTATATCCAATAAATAATGTTTGGAAAAATAACTAATATGCATACTAAAATTTGTATGTGCTTTTAATAATATTTTATTTTTTAAAATTAATTGATGTTTTTTGATATAATTTTGTAAAATTCATTTGTTGTTAATAGTTTTAAAAAATTATATTTTTAATAATCACATATATTATATTTCATGTATTGTAAGATATATAGAAATAAAAAATAAATAGTTCATATTATATGAATGATAATAATAAGTTGTTGATTGAAATAAAACACATGATTTTTTTTAATGGATATCCTATCTTTATAACTTACAAAGATATAAAAGAATAAATAAACAAACATATATGAACTTTAAGTGTTATTAATAAAAAAGTATGCTACCTATATATGTGTGTGTATATATATTTTTTCTTGTAAATAAGTAGATTACATATAAAAAAAAACTAAATTGCATACACAAATTTTAATATTCAATTAATTACAATTGAATAATATACTTGAATATTCATAATCGGATTTGAATATACAAATATTTATAATTGAATTTAAATTTTAAAATTACTACCAGCCGAATATGCATATATTCAATATCCGTCCGATATCTGGAAAAAAGGGATACCGATATTGATTTTAGATATCCATCAATATCCGTATCCGTACAGATATCCAATAAAAGCAAATGAATACGGATATGTAAACGACATATCCGATCCGTTTAATATCTATTTACACCGCTAATGTTGACACCACCATTCCAAATCTTTTCACTATGCATCTTTCTTCTCTATCATTCCACCTCTTTTTTCCGTTTTACGTCACAACTAGAGCTTATTGAATTAAGAAGTCTTTCAATACCCTCCTTTGCCAAAAAGGACAATTCGCTTTGCCGTCAACTTACTGTACTTTGAACAAATTTGTCGTCGCTATATTGTTCATCATGATAAAATAAATCTCAAATTCTTACCCTCAATTAAATGACTAATACCACTTGTTCAGGTGCAACGAAAGCAATTGAAATTTAGCCACTTGATTGTAGCTCAATGGTGAGGTTCGAATCGACACCATTTAAGTCTTAAATTTGACACTTTTGTTCTCTCCCCTTTTTTGTTTGAGTGTGTGTGTGTTCACGCATGCAGATGTGCTATCACTACTAGAAAAAGAGCAAATAGCCACGGATTTTAGCCACGGGAAAAATCCGTGGCTAATCCGTGGCTATTAGCCACGGATTAGCAACGGTTTTCGGTGAAAATTTTTTTTGAGCTTTAGCCACGGATTGGCCACGGATTACCCGTGGCTAATTTAGCCACGGCCAAGCCGTGGCTAAATGTCGTGGCTAAATTTGGCGCCAGTTTTGCCGCCAATAGTTAGCCACGGCTTGGCCACGGCCTAGCCGTGGCTAATCTGGCCACGGCCAGACCGTGGCTAAGCCGTGGCCCTTAGCCACGGTCTAGCCACGGCCTAGCCGTGGCTGGATTAGCCACGGCCAGGCCGTGGCTAAGGGCCACGGATTAGCCACGGCCTGACCGTGGCTAATCCAGCCACGGCTAGACCGTGGCTAAATCGTGGCCCTTAGCCACGGCCAGACCGTGGCTAATTTAGCCACGGTCTGGCCGTGGCTAAGGGCCACGGATTAGCCACGGCCTGACCGTGGCTAAGCCAGCCACGGCTAGACCGTGGCTAATCCGTGGCCCTTAGCCACGGCCAGACCGTGGCTAAATTAGCCACGGTCTGGCCGTGGCTAAGGGCCACGGTTTAGCCACGGCCTAGCCGTGGCTAAAAATTTTTATTTTTTTTTTGCAACAAATATGATTTGAACTCTTGACCTGTTAGTTAAAGTTAGAGCATTAAACCACTACACCACTTTAACTTTTTGTTTAATAATTAATTGATATATATAATAAATGATTCGATATATTACATACGTATAATATTAGATATACTTATATATATGTGTATTTATATATAATTAGCTGTATATATATTAGATGTATAAGTACATATATAACATATATTAGATATATAATACACTAATATATGTTTATTTCATATAGATGATTGATCATATATATATAGTACATATGATTAGATATATATATATATATATATTGGATCTATATATACGTACACTACATTTATAACATATATTAGATATGTTCTATATAGATATATACTTATATCATATAGACTATATATAGAGGATTAGAATGTACATATAATATATTAATATATATGAGATACACATTGACATATACGTAAATTTATATATGTATATATGATATATATACTTGGAAATATATATATACACATATATTGATATATATATACTTGAACATATGTATATATATACATGATATATATATATATATATATATAAATATAGCCATGGATTAGTCACAAATATATATATATATTGGTACATATATACTTGGATATATAAATATATGTATCAATATAAATTTACATATGTATCAATATATATATATATATATATATATAAATTTATCTGTGGTGCAAAAAAAAATGAAAAAAAACAATTAGCCACGGATAAATTTTTGTTATTGATATTTTAATTATCTCAATATAAATTATCTATATATACTTGGATACATATATATATTGATACATATATATACTTGGACATTTATATATATATTGATACATATATACTTGGACATATTTAAAATAGATACATATCTATCAATATATATACTTGGACATTTATATATATATATATATTGATACATGTATACATGGACATATTTAAAATAGATACATATATTGATATATATATATATATATGATATATATACTTGACATATATTATATAATACCACACATATACGAAGATATTGACAAATTATCACGAATTAAAGTTGCTATTATCTAAATATAAATTATATAAATAGACTTTTGTTATAATTTTTGTTTTGATATATTAGTTTATTAAATATTTGTCATAAAAAAAAAGTTGAATATTAAACGATAAAGTCAAAGGTAAATATCTTTATTTTTTTTAAAAAAATAATTGGTTAATAATTTATAAAAATTACTAAAATTAAATTAAAAAAATTGATAAAACTAATGAAATTTATTAGATAATTTTAGTTTAAAATATTGTAACAATATAGTTTAAGTATAAAAAAAATCAATCAATAACCAAAGAACTCCCTTGGCGCAACGGTTACATGCTCCATTTATAACATTGATGTCCCGTGTTCGAATCTCCTTGAGCGCAAAAAAAAAAAAGCTTGGGTTGGGGCGCGGGTTTCAGGTCCGGGTTGGGGCGCGGGTTTGGGTGTAATTAGCTTTTTTTTTTTTTTTTTTCCAGTGGCCACGGATTAGCCACGGCCAAACCGTGGCCAATCCGTGGCTGTTAGCCACGGATTGGCCACGGCCTGGCCGTGGCTAATCCGTGGCCCTTAGCCACGGCTAAGCCATGTCTAGGAAAAAGTGGCCAAACTTGGCCACGGTTTGCCCGTGGCTATTAGCCACGGCTTGGCCACGGCTTGGCCGTGGCTAAGCCCAGCCGTGGCTAAAAAGCCGTGGCGAAGGTTAGCCACGCCACTTTTAGCCACGGAAAAAATCCGTGGCTAATCCGTGGCCAATCCGTGGCTAATCTCCTTGGCCACGGATTTTTTGCCAAATCCGTGGCTAAAATCCGTGGCTAAATGCCTTTTTTCTAGTAGTGTATTTCGATTGACATTTATTGTGTGTACCAAATTGATTGCATCAAGAAAAAAACTGAAATTTAGAAATATTTTAGCTTCCTCATATTACGGAAAGCATTGTCCTGGTTTTAGAAACTTGGATTGTAAAGGATGTATTTAAAAAAATTGGGGTTCCTTCTCTATTTTGGTTTTTTTGTGGGGGGGTGGGGGGGGGGTGTGGATTTAATTAATTTTCCTGTGATGAAATCATTTTCATTATTATTATTATTAAAGTGGGAGGGAAAATATAGCAACCACTTTTAGATTTTTGGTGTATTCGATTTGTCATCTAATTAATATCTTTTGTCACCTACTTTCTCTCTCTTTTTTCATGTATTTTCCCTTTATTTTACATTTTACTGTCTCATCTATCTTATTTTTTTCTTTTCTATTTATTTTTTAAATTTTATCTTATTTTAGATTAATCTACCTATATATATAATGTTTATAAAGTGCAAGTAGAGTGTAGTAATCACTTTTTGGTTTTTGATGTCTTATGTCTTAACACCTAATTTCTCATTCCACCCATTTTCTCTCTCTTTTTCAGGTGTTTTAATTTTATCTTACTTTTTTCTCCCTCATCTCACCTTCTATTTCTTATTTTCTATTTATTTTTTAAAACTCATTGTATTTTAGATTTTTTTTTCTTATCACAATTTTAATAAATATATATATTTAAAGTATCTATTCCATATAAACAATTCAATGAATATTTAACTTTATACTATTAAAATTAAAATTGATCATCCTATTTTAGTTCATTTTTTTACTTATTATAATTTTAATAAATACACTAAAAAATTTAAAATACATGTTCCATGTAAATAATTTAATGAATATTTCATTTTGTACTATCAAAATTTAAATATATAATTAAAATTATATTTCATTACTATTACACATGACGCACTCCACTGGTCCACTGGTTATTATAATTGACCGGCATTACAGAAAAGATCAAGATATTGAGAGGAAATTTCTGGGTTTTCTTTACGGGTGAAAAACAGAAACTGAAAATCTGTTTCAAGAAACAAAAAAGGGAAAAGTTATATCCCAAAGAAATAATCTCATGTACACTCCCTATTCTACACCCTACAATCCTCTAGTGACACATGTACATCTAAAATAAATATTTTACATAGTTTACACCCCCCCTTCAAGTTGGAGCTTGCTCTAGATGGACGAAGCCCAACTTGGAAAGCATGGATTGGAACGGAGGACCTCCAAGAGCTTTAGTGAAGACATCAGCAAGTTGTGAGGAAGAAGAAACATGTTGAGGAAGTACAAAGCCAGCCTTAAATTGATCACGAACGATGTGACAATCGATCTCTAGATGTTTAGTCCGTTCATGGAAGACTGGATTCTCCGTGATATGCAGAGCAGCTTTATTATCACACCAAAGAGGAATGGGAAGAGAGAGATCAACATGAAAGTCCTTCAAAATGTAAGATATCCATTGAAGTTCACAAACTGTAGCTGCCAAACTTCTATACTCAGCTTCACAAGATGACTTTGAAACAGTAGGTTGTTTCTTAGTCTTCCATGAGACAAGTGCACCTCCCAGGAAGATACAAAAACCTGTGAGAGATCGTCGAGTAGTAGGACATGCAGCCCAGTCTGCATCACAAAAGGCCTGCACTTGAAGACTATTGGAAGCAGGAAAATATAGTCCAGCTGAGGAACACCCTTTTAAATATCTAAGAACATGAACAGCCGCATCCCAATGAGCGTTTGTGGGATGATGTACAAACTGACTTAACTGCTGTACTGCAAAGCTGATATCTGGCCTGGAGAGGTTCAAGTATAGTAATCTGCCTATCAATCTTCTGTATTGTTCTGGATTGGTGTAAAGGGGACTGTTGTCATCATGAAATTTGTGCCCCTTAGGTAAAGGAGTTGCAACAGCCTTTGCATTAGTCATGCCAACATCCTTAAGTATATCAAGTATATACTTTCTTTGTGTAAGGTAAGTGCCAGCGGTACTTCTAGCAATTTCCAAACCTAAGAAATACTTGGCAAAGCCCAAATCTTTAATGGTAAACTGTTTGTCAAGAAATTTCTTGACTGCCAAAATGTCATCAATATTTGAACCAGAAATTAGCACATCATCAACATATACTATTAAGGCCAAAAAGGAATCAGAAGTTTGTTTAGTGAACAGACAATGATCATGGGCAGATTGCTTAAAACCAAACTGCAATATATGTGATGTAAACTCAGAATTCCACTGTCTAGATGCCTGTTTCAAGCCATATAGAGACCTCTTGAGTTTACAAACTTGCCCAGGCTGAGCTTTATGGTATCCCTCAGGTGGTATCATGTAAACTTCCTCATCCAAATACCCATGTAGAAAGGCATTATTAATATCCAGCTGATATATAGGCCACGAGTGAGCAGTAGCAATGGCAATAAACAGTCTAACAGTGACCAACTTAGCCACTGGTGAAAAACTATCAAAGTAGTCAATGCCAAGTGTTTGGTTATATCCCTTTGCAACAAGCCTTGCTTTATACCTCTCTACACTTCCATCAGGCTTAAACTTTACTTTATAAACCCATTTGGAGCCAATGGGTCTTTTATCACTAGGTAAAGAAGTTTTGTCCCATGTTTCATTATTCTCCAATGCCTCTAACTCTTTATTCATAGCATCTCTCCACTCCTGATATTTAACAGCCTGTGCATATGTGATTGGTTCAGGGATTGTTGACACTTGAGCCATAAAGGCCATATAGGCAGGAGAAAAGGTGGGAGAAAATTCAAAATTGGGAAAGTTTGAGACAACAGAATTACTGACATAGTCTTGAAGCCAAGCAGGTTGCTTCTTTGGTCTAGAACTTGTTCTAGGTACATGGTGTGGAGAAATAGTAGGTGGGGTTAGATTCTCAGTGGTTGGTTCTGGTTCAATAGGGTCAGGAAGTGAAGAAATTATAGGGTTAAACTCTTCGAGTGTGTCTGGTACAGTGACTGGGAGTGATGTGGTATGCTGAGTATCAGGAAGAGTATGATATGGAAAGATGTTTTCATAAAATGAAACATCTCTGGAAGAGAAAAGAGAATGAGAGTTGAGATCATATAATTTGTAGGCCTTTTTCCCTGGACTGTAGCCTACAAAAATACACTTGTGTGCCCTAGCTGCAAACTTATCCTTTTGTGGTGTGGTGTTTGTGGCAAAGCACAAACACCCAAATATTTTCATATGATGATAAGATGGTGGTGTACCATACAAAAATTCATGTGGAGTTTTCCATTTCAGCACTGGACTAGGCAGTCTATTTATGATATAGGTGGCTGCTAATATAGATTCTCCCCAAAACTTAGAAGGTAGCTTGGATTGGAACATGAGAGCCCTAGCTACACAAAGTAAGTGTTTATGCTTTCTTTCCACCACACCATTTTGTTGTGGTGTGTGTGCGCATGAAGTTTGATGTAGGATACCTCTTTCAGAAAATAGAGTTTTGCACTGAATATTAGTGAATTCAGTGCCATTGTCAGATCTGATCTTCTTGACTGGGCAGTGGAATTGAGTATGAATCATGTTTAAAAAATTGACTAGAATGGAATAGGTGAGATGTTTGTTTGGCATCAAGTATGTCCAAGTACATCTACTGTAGTCATCAACTATAGTCAGAAAATAGTGAGCTCCAGATATGCTAGGTTTTTTGTAGGGACCCCACAGATCTAAATGAATAAGTTCAAATATGTGAGAGGTTCGAGTGACACTAATTGGAAAGGGCTGTCTTTGTTGTTTTGAGAAATGACATACATCACAAGGGTTGTTCATGTCATGAATGAAAGTATGTTTGATAGGTAAATGCTGCATGGTGTGAGATGAAGCGTGCCCCAATCTCTTGTGCCAAATGTCAAAAGTACTCAATTTATTTAGATGACCAGATGTAGTACATGATAAGGAATCTGAAACATCCTGTTGAGTGTTACAAATATGTGACAAGGATTTCTCAACAGAATGTGTATGAGATTGATTAGAAGTAAAAGAAGTAAAAGAATTACAATGAAAGGAAGACTTGTGCAGTATGTAAAGGTCACCTAGCAATCTACCAACAGCCACCATCTTTTTAGTTCTCTGGTCCTGTAGCACACAACAGGTAGAAGAAAAATTGAAAGTCAGATCAGTGTTTTTGGTTAACTGACTGACAGATAGGAGGTTGTATTTGAAACTGGGAATGTAAAGAACATGATCAAGGATGAGGCTTGAACATAATGTCACTGTACCAATTCCACTCACTAGTTTGGCTGAGCCATCTGGCAAATAGACAGGGGTTGGCTTAGAAGCTGAGGATAGATTAGTAAAAAGGCTGTGATGTGAACAAATATGGCTAGAAGCCCCAGTGTCAACAATCCATACCTCTGATTTCATCAGGTCTAAACAAGTAAGAGAGTGTTCAGTACTATTACCTGCAAAGTCCAATGCAAAGTTTACTTGATCTCCTCCTGTTGTAGCTTTAGATCTCAGCATCTTGGCCAATTCTTGTTGAACAATAAGTGAGATGGTGCTGCCCAAATCAGTGCTCCCTTGAACCATCCCAAGATTTCCATCAAGTGGTGTCTCTTGATGGTGTTCACTCACATTGGAAACAAACTTCTTCTGGAAACTATATCCTCCATTGCCTCTAGCTTCTCTTGGTCCAGCCCCTAGATTTCCTGTGTTTTTATTTTCTTTAAGCTGTTTGTACCAATCTGGGGTCCCATGTAACTTGAAGCACGTGTCCCTACTATGCCCTGGCACATTACAATGTTCACAGATTCTGTCAAACTTGTCAAACTTCTTTCTAAAACCAATGTTCCTGGTTGCATTTTGTGATCTACTGTTCTGAGAGTTTTTAACCATTAAAGCATTGGCATCCACAACATCTGTAAAGCTCAGTTGTACATCCCTCTGTGCTTCAACCCTTTGAATTATCGAATATGCCTTGTTAACTGAAGGCAGAGGATCCATGACCAAGATTTGGTTCCTCACTGCCTCAAAACTCTCATTTAGCCCCATAAGAAACTGCATTAGCATATCTGAGGATTGAGACTCTTCTATAAATCCTGCAACTCCACACGAACACCCACACGTACATCTAGGAATAGCATAGAAACAAGCCAATTCATCCCATAAGGTCTTGAGCTTGTTAAAGTAGGCAGCTAACGTGAGAGTACCTTGAGATATAGAACTTATTTCTCGTTTTAGTTGATAAAGCAACGGCCCGTTGCACTGACCATAACGTTGTTCTAAATCCACCCATAACTCCCTTGCACTACTCGCATACATAAAACTCTGCACAATCTCCTTCGATATAGAATTCAATATCCATGAAACAACCATACTATTAACACGTCTCCACTGTCTATAACTAGGATCGTTTGCAGCAGGTATTTCAACTGATCCATCAATAAATCCCAATTTCATTTTCGCTTCAAGCGCTATTTTAATGGAGCGGCTCCAAGTTATGAAGTTTTTACCTGTTAATGGTACCGTAACCAATGCCATGCCAGGATGATCGGAGTGGTGGATCATCAACGCTTCATCCTCCATATTAACCATTACGAGATCTGATCGAACAAGCCCTAAGTAGATGAAATCCCTAAAATGACTGAAAAAAAAATTGAAAATCGATCGATTAAAACAATCGAGCACAAGAAAATATCAACCAAATAGGGTAAAAGCCAGGATCGATCAAAGCATTTGCTCTGATACCAAGAAAAGATCAAGATATTGAGAGGAAATTTCTGGAATTAGAAAGGTTTTCTTTACGGGTGAAAAACAGAAACTGAAAATCTGTTTCAAGAAACAAAAAAGGAAAAGTTATATCCCAAAGAAATAATCTCCTGTACACTCCCTATTCTACACCCTACAATCCTCTAGTGACACATGTACATCTAAAATAAATATTTTACATAGTTTACAATTACGATCTGAAGCAATCATCAAACATCAGCTTAATTGGCTATACATATTCCATTTTTGTCTTTGTTGATCACCACATCGGTTAATTACAATTTTGGTATCATAGATATGCTTTTATCGAATTTTGATTTGATTCTTTTCAATGTTCTTAATTTTGGTCCCATATATTTCAATTTTTTGTAATTGTGGGACTTTTTTAAAATTCCGTCTAATATTTAACGGTGAAGGCACGCGTACCTCACGTGGGACCAAAGTTCTGTCCAATTTTGGTTTAATTTGTTTCAATTTTCTCAATTTTGGTCACATATGTTTCAAATTTTTGCAATTTTGAAACTCTGCAGAAAATTTGAAACGTATGGGATTTAACGGCCACGTAAGACGTGTGTCTCTTCGCCGTTTAAAATTAGACGGAATTTTAGAAATGTCCCAAAATTACGAAAATTTAAAGCACATGGGACCAAAATTGAGAAAATTAAAATATATGGAACTAAAATTAAAACAATTGAAACGAATGAGATCAAAATTAGACAAAGGCATTCTTACATAACCGAAATTGCAATTAACCCATCACCACATATTTTAATTCACATGAAGGATGCATTCATAACTCCAGAAATTGATTACAACTCACATGATTATTGAAATTACATGAATACTAGAAAAATACCAGAAGGATGCATTCATATCTCCAGAAATTGATTACAACTCACATGATTACTGAAATTACATGAATACTAGAAAAATACCAGAAGGATGCATTCATATCTCCAGAAATTGATTACAACTCACATGATTATTGAAATTACATGAATACTAGAAGCCAAGCACATCAGGGTACCCGGCAGATGTTGATAACAGACAACCACGACGACGACAATCACTCGGCCTTCACGACCAACGGCAAATGGGCGGAACAATAACAGGCCAACGCTGAGAAAAGCAAGACTCCTGCAGCGACAGCAATACAGGCAACGGCAGATCTCCGGCAGAACCTCGCCACCGTCGGGCTTTTGGCACGTAGAGACACGGTCACAACGGCGGCCGCGAAGCCAAAATTAAGAGCGATGAGGAAAGCATGAAAGATTATGGGTTTGTTCTTGAATACTATAACAACTGGTACAGGATTACCATTGATATCATCATAGCGTAGTCGTAGAAGCACAATGGCTGTTACAATGCCCAGCCAAAAGATGATTTCTTCGGCGGGATATTTCATCTTTTTTGGGGTTGCAATAGCCAATTTGTGTTCACATTCTGGCCTAGAAAGCACGTATATTATTGTCCCCAGTGAGTTGATTTCAATGGTAATTTCCGCGAAGCTTCCAAAAGTCTTCGTCCTTATCCTCGTCCTTGTCGTCTTCTTCCATGTTACGTTATTATAAGAGTAGGTACCATATGATCCAAAGTTTTATCATTAATTATCGCCCATTGCCCTAATGGCTAATGAAGGCAGCAGCGGCGGCGATGGTGAAGCTGAGGCGGCCGCCGGTAATTGGTTCAAAAGAATCTCGGGACTGGTGTATCAGTCAGCTGCGGGTGCTGCGCCACCGGCCCCAACGGACCCAACTTCGTCTTCTTCTTTGTCTCCTAACACCTCATCCTTACTCCTCTCTCGTCAGTCATCAGCCCAATCAGATCATTGTTCTTCTTTCAACGAAATACTTGTACAATCTCCGCCCAACCCTACTACACAAATTCAATTGGTGGCGCAGGAAAATGACGACGACAACTTTAACCCGATTACCGGGATCCTGCGAGATCAGGAGCTGGGGAAGGCTACCCTAACTTATGCAATTCCAATTGCTCTGGGCGTTCTGTTCGGCAGCCAGGGGAAATTGCGCGAGCCGGAGGTGCATTTCATTGAAATCGGGCTCACACTAGGATGCACAGCTATCTTGACAGGTATTCTGTATAGAAATACCTACCGTAAATTGGCGAAACTTCTTGAGCCTGTGGGCATCTATCTGGTTATCTGTTCCTTCAATGGACTCATGACTTTTCTTCTGCCCGCGGAGTTTAAATGGGTGCCTGTTGTATGTGCTTTTTTATGTCTATTGCCTTTCATCCAAGCAGCTCTGTGCCGGAAATGACACTCGCAGGCTAGGCTATGCATATAGGGCGGGGTTTATCATACCTCAGTTTCTTATAAAATTTGAGAGATTTGGTTATGAGTGATTTAATTTTAATAATATGATGGCAACTCTAACCAAATTATTCAAATTTTGACCATAAATTAAAACAAAGGAGCCAACATCTTTACTCATTCTAATCTTGTCTGTGAATGAGTAGTAGTGAACTAGTTCGTTGAGCATGATCACTGACCTAGTACTAGTGGCCTATTACGGGAACATTGTCCTCAGGTTTATAGAAACCTTGACCTTAAAAAATATATCAAAAATTTTCCTTCGGAAATGTATCCTTTTGTTCTTTTACGTTTCATTATTTCGCTCCGAATGAAATTATTTTCATTACATGTTTTTGTTATTATTGAACATTATTACAATCTAAAGGGAAATAGAGAACATCAAATTAATTAATGGATCATACACAATCGGCTTTCCCAGCCTTGCCCAGCTTTCGCCGACACTTTGCGGCGGCGCTTGGTGGAGGCGGCGGCGGGAAGAGATCACAGTTGGTGGAGGAGTGAATTAAAGACTCAATTTTCAATGTTGTTTGCGTCATCACCTTAAGCGTCATCTATCTTGTTTTTTTGTTGTATTACTTAGTAAAATGATATAGTTATAGTGCACTATTGTTCACCTAAGTAAAACAGTAATAATAGTTGCATGTAATGGGAAGATGCTAAGATAAAATCACAAGTGATTGGTTATAAATTTATTGGATCAAAACACAAAAGGTCGAATACAAAATTTCAGATTAAGTTAAACAAAGAATACATATGCAAATTGAACTATATTAACTGTCATGATCTTATTATACAATCCGATCCGCATACTGTAGTTAACTTTTACCGTTAAAATTTGAATGATTTAATTATTAATAATTTAATTAAATATTTAAAAAAAAAAATTACAATTAAATTATCAATAATTAAATCATTCAAATATTAATCATAAAAATAAACTACCCTTAGGATAGTACACGCATTTTTTGGGATTAATATTCCGAGCTATTAAGAACTTTACTGTCAAAAATAAATACAAGTCATTAAAAGAAAAAAAAAAAAAGAGTGGACGCTGACAAATGGAAGCTTCTGATCGCATATAATTTCTAATGCATAATCCAAAACTGTGGTCAAATTTTGTGCCCATTCGGAAGGAGGCCAAAGGAACGTAGCTTCTATATATTGACTTATTAATATATAGATTATAGATATTTCATACTTTAATATTTTCTCTATTTTAAAAATATAATTATAATTAGCAGCCTTCTTTTTATTCCCAGAATTTTACATAAACGAATTTGCAAATTGACATGATATTCATATTGCAAAGCACAAATAGTGGGGAAAGAGAAAGGTGACAGAAAATTAGTACAGTAAATAATATTTGAAGGAAGTTTAATATATGAAAATTCAGCATTGAAATATGCAAATTGTTGATGTTATAACCCCGGCCAAAATCAATAGATTATTAAATATTGACATAATCCAGTTCTCTGGATTTCTCATGGATCAAGAAAGATAAATAAATAAATAAATATTAGTGGAATTATATCTGAACTTCCTTTTTCAAAAAATGAAATTCAAACCATACTCATGATCCTACCAATTTCAATAGTATTATATTGACCCAAGTAACCATAGCCCAACAATAAAGAGGCTTATTAGGAGAGCAGTCACATTTATTACACTACAAGTAATTTTGGTGGAATTTTGGCAGAACAACTCAGCCAAAAGTCCTTAGTCGCTTTTCAATTCCAGCAAAATTTCGACGGATTTTTTTAAAATTAAATCAATTTTATTATTTTTACTAATTAAAATGGAGTTCCAATTGCTAAAACATAGGATTCGAATCCAAGACCACCACTGCTCCCTCATGCATGCACATATATTTATGACCCGCGTGTGCCCAAAATTAACTCATATTTTGAAATCGCTGGAAGACGAACCCTCATCTCTTGGTTGACAAAAACAAGTCTCTTGTCATTGAACTATCATCATTTTGTTATTACATTATTTCTTTTTCTATACTTAACATATATGTCCGAAATTGTCACTTTAATAATTTTTGAAGTTTCATTACATTATTATTCACTCTTAGTTGCATTAAATTTAAGGTTAAATTATCAAATCATTTATTTTAATTTAGTATAATTATAACATATCGTTGCGTTCTTTTCTAATGAGAAGTAATAGCAATAGGAATAATAATAATAATAATAATAATAATAAGGGTTATATAAATATTTTCCCAGTTGTGTATATTTATAAATATGTGTGTATATACACAAATATTATATATATAGCATACAATAATTAAAAAAATAATAATAATATTTCTCCAACTACATATATGTATATACACAAACATTATATATATATATATAGCACACACAAACATTATATAATATTTTTTAATTTTAAAAATTTTTAGGGTAAATTTTCTGCCAAAATTCCTTCAAAAATTGAAAAATTAATATATTTTTTTAAAATTTTGAATGGAATTTTCCGCCGAAATTTCTCTAAATTTTGAAAATTTAAGATTTTTATTTAATTTTTAATTTTTGATGAAAAATTCCTCCGAAAATTGAAAAGTTAATGTTTTTAATTTTTTTTATTTGTCCATTGAAATTCCGCTGAAAATTGAAAAATAAATAAAAACTATTTATGCATCCTAAGCGCTGAGCTAAGTTATTTTGTGCACCTGCACACACTACAAGAAAATGAGTAAACTGATGACGATATAACAAGTACTATTGAAAAAATTATCATTGATTATATACATTTAGCGACAACAAAATTGTGTTATCAAAACATATAGTTTGCACAATATCAATAGTGACAACATAGTGCAAAATTGACAATTATTAATACACCTATGGTGATAATGGAATCTTGTTACAAAATCCTAATGATAAATTTTTTTGTCACCAAATTGTCATTATATATGTGTTAATAATTGTCAATACTGACAACAAATTAAAATGTAAATTCTTGTCACCATTGAGTGATTGCAACAAAATAAAAGTGGTTGTCGCCAAAAAAAAAAAAAAACTTAATTAGTGACAAGATAGAAGGTGTTGTTATTTAATACAATTATTGGTAATAACTTTTATATTACCACTTTTATATCTTGCCATTAATATTGCTTGTTCTTGTAGTGACAAAAGCACTTTCCACACCCTCAAACTCACTCTATTTGTTCCATTTTCTTACTCATAAAACCGTTACTATTTTACAAGCATTTATTTACTTATTTGCTTCTTTTCTTCATTGAGCGCATACTGATTTAATTCAGCGGAGGACTAACGCTCCTTTGCAGATTAGGTCCCCCAAGGTTCACGAGTCACTCCTCCAAACTTGTTGAGGCGCTACTTCCTAGAAGCTACAACACTTCAATAGGAAACCCAAGACTTCTTTATCTATACTATTATATAAAAGGAGAGCGCTATTTAGTAAACAATCTTTGATTCGTAAATTTTTTGGTCTATCATTTTACTTTTTACTTTCTCTTTCATCTCTTCTCTTTTATGTTCTTTTTACTTTCTCTCCCTGCTCTATTTCCTCTCCCTATCCACTCTCATCTTTTATTACTCTTCAATATCATTTTTATTTTACTTTCTTTGTAATTATTTTCTTACTTTTTTATTTTAAATTATTTTATTTTAACTAATTACTAATTTTACAAATTTATTAAAAATAGTTAAAAATATTTCGATAGTATAAATACTACAAAAATGTAATTATTTTTTTTCATTATGCATACACATCGAGTGTGTGATCAATATTGCTAGTCTAAATAATTGCCCTTCGAAGTTATAAATAATCAAAGATTAAAATAAATTTTAGATATGTAGAAAAATAAACTAATCAATTGGCCTTTAACAATGGTAAAGAATTATAAACTGAAATAAATTATAAAAATAAATATTAGAATCAATGACTAACTCCCAACCTATAAAATCACAAGTCGATGACAAAAAAAAAAGGAAACAAAAGAAACAAAATTTAAGACAAAAAACAAAAAGCAGATAAGTTTGAGACAATGAGTAAAAAAAATATCAAAAGATAGAACCCAAAACACAAATAATGTTAACAAGAATAAAATATAACTTTAAAATGAAATAAATTCTTTGACAATAAGAAAGCTAGAAGCAACAATCAAACATGGAAACCGAAAAACAAAATCAAAACAGTACATATAAAAAAATCTGAATAATTGGAATTTTTTAAATGATAAATAATCAAAGATTCAAATAAAATTTTAAATATATTATCAAAAAAAAGAGAAACAAACGATTGGCCTTTTTAAATATTAAATAATTAAATGCTAAAATAAAACATAAAAAAAATATTAAAAACACGAATATCTTCGTAACTATGCAAATATAAGTAGATGCATAAAAAAGAAAATTTCAAACAAAAATAGAAAATTCAATCGCCTAAGCTGACCGTGGCATGATAATCGGCTGGATTTTTTTTCATCAGCATTGATGCAGCACATAATTTTGGAATTTTTGTTGATTTTCCCTCCAAAATACCTAAATGGAATTACTAGAAAAAGAGCAATTAGCCACGGAAAAAATCCGTGGCTAAGAGGCACGTATTAGACATGGATTAGCCACGACGAAATTAGCCACGGATTGGCTATGGAAAAATCCATGGCTAGCTTAGCCACGGAATTTTCCGTGGCTAATATGTAGCATATTTTATTTTTTTAACAAAAGTGTTAGACACGGATTGGCCAAGGAAAATCCGTGGCTAAGTTAGCCACGGATTTTTCCGTGGCTAATCTATAGCTAAAAACCTATATAAATAAATTTTTTTAATGAACGGAAAAATATGGCCACGGAAAAATTCCATGGCTAAATTTAGCCATTGATAGGCCGTGTCTATTTCGTAACTAATCCGTGTCTATTCTATTATTTTACTATTCAATTATTTTATTCGTGCTCCATTTAATATGTTTCTTTGAATACAAACATGTTAATTTGTTTTCTTAAGTATTGTATTATATATATATAAAAAAAAAAAAGAATAACCCTCATTTATTTTACTATTATTACTCAAATAAATCTTTTATATTGTTATATAATTGAATGATACGATTGTGTGCTGAATATCAATTCGAATGACCAATAATCGTTTCAATTATTTGACGATATTATAGTCTTCTATTGAGTTGATACACAACTTAAGTTTCATAATTATTTGTTTAGATTTTACCATTTTATTATAATATCACAATATATTGGATTATACTATATATATAATTAATCAAGTGTATATATATATACATCTATATTTATGTATACATTATATTATCAGTTTAGTTCAACAGTTATGATCACTTGTATATATATACAAGTTAATTATTTGGTTTTGAAAGTTTGTAAATAATCCAATTATCATAACTTATATTATATTTTTATCAATAATTCAATAACGTGTAATGTTATTAATAATTTACAATATTTCAGTGTAAAATTACCAATCAGCCATGCACTGTACAATTAGCCACGGCTTAATATGTGGTCATTTTTCACCGAACTATTTTAGCCACGGCCACATCGATCTGTTTTGGCCGTGGCAAATCCGTGGCCAATAAATCTTTTATATTGTTATATAATTGAATGATACGATTGTGTTGAATATCAAGTCGAATGACCAATGATCGTTTCAATTATTTGACGATATTATAATATTCTCTTGAGTTAATACACAACTTAAGTTTCATTTTAGATTTTACCATTTTATTATAATATCACAATATATTGGATTATACTATATATATAATTAATCAAGTGTATATATATATATATACACATCTATATTTATGTATACATTATCAGTGTAGTTCAACATTTATGATCACTTGTATATAGATACAAGTTAATTATTTGGTTTTAAAAGTTTGTAAATAATTAATTATCATAACTTATATTATATTTTTATCTATAATTCAATGAAGTGTAACGTTATTGACAATTTACAATATTTCAGTGTAAAATTACCAATCAGCCATGCATTGTACAATTAGCCACGGCTTAATATGTGGTCATTTTTCACTGAACTATTTTAGCCACGGCCACATCAATCTGTTTTGGCCGTCGCAAATCCGTGGCTAATAAATCTTTTAAATTATTATATAATTGAATGATACTATTATGCTGAATATCAAGTCGAATGACCAATGATCGTTTTAATTATTTAACGATATTATAATATTCTCTTGAGTTAATACACAACTTAAATTTAATAGACAATAATAATTCAATATATAGAAGATACATTCCTTTAGCCTCCTTCCGAATGGGCACAAAATTTGACCACAGTTTTGGATTATGCATTAGAAATTATATGCGATCAGAAGCTTCCATTTGTCAGCGTCCACTCTTTTTTTTTTTTTCTCTTAATGACTTGTATTTATTTTTGACAGTAAAGTTCTTAATAGCTCGGAATATTAATCCCAAAAAATGCGTGTACTATCCTAAGGGTAGTTTATTTTTATGATTAATATTTGAATGATTTAATTATTGATAATTTAATTGTAATTTTTTTTTTAAATATTTAATTAAATTATTAATAATTAAATCATTCAAATTTTAACGGTAAAAGTTAACTACAGTATGCGGATCGGATTGTATAATAAGATCATGACAGTTAATATAGTTCAATTTGCATATGTATTCTTTGTTTAACTTAATCTGAAATTTTGTATTCGACCTTTTGTGTTTTGATCCAATAAATTTATAACCAATCACTTGTGATTTTATCTGAGCATCTTCCCATTACATGCAACTATTATTACTGTTTTACTTAGGTGAACAATAGTGCACTATAACTATATCATTTTACTAAGTAATACAACAAAAAAACAAGATAGATGACGCTTAAGGTGATGACGCAAACAACATTGAAAATTGAGTCTTTAATTCACTCCTCCACCAACTGTGATCTCTTCCCGCCGCCGCCTCCACCAAGCGCCGCCGCAAAGTGTCGGCGAAAGCTGGGCAAGGCTGGGAAAGCCGATTGTGTATGATCCATTAATTAATTTGATGTTCTCTATTTCCCTTTAGATTGTAATAATGTTCAATAATAACAAAAACATGTAATGAAAATAATTTCATTCGGAGCGAAACAATGAAACGTAAAAGACCAAAAGGATACATTTCCGAAGGAAAATTTTTGATATATTTTTTAAGGTCAAGGTTTCTATAAACCTGAGGACAATGTTCCCGTAATAGGCCACTAGTACTAGGTCAGTGATCATGCTCAACGAACTAGTTCACTACTACTCATTCACAGACAAGATTAGAATGAGTAAAGATGTTGGCTCCTTTGTTTTAATTTATGGTCAAAATTTGAATAATTTGGTTAGAGTTGCCATCATATTATTAAAATTAAATCACTCATAACCAAATCTCTCAAATTTTATAAGAAACTGAGGTATGATAAACCCCGCCCTATATGCATAGCCTAGCCTGCGAGTGTCATTTCCGGCACAGAGCTGCTTGGATGAAAGGCAATAGACATAAAAAAGCACATACAACAGGCACCCATTTAAACTCCGCGGGCAGAAGAAAAGTCATGAGTCCATTGAAGGAACAGATAACCAGATAGATGCCCACTGGCTCAAGAACTTTCGCCAATTTACGGTAGGTATTTCTATACAGAATACCTGTCAAGATAGCTGTGCATCCTAGTGTGAGCCCGATACAATGAAATGCACCTCCGGCTCGCGCAATTTCCCCTGGCTGCCGAACAGAACGCCCAGAGCAATTGGAATTGCATAAGTTAGGGTAGCCTTCCCCAGCTCCTGATCTCGCAGGATCCCGGTAATCGGGTGAAAGTTGTCGTCGTCATTTTCCTGCGCCACCAATTGAATTTGTGTAGTAGGGTTGGGCGGAGATTGTACAAGTATTTCGTTGAAAGAAGAACAATGATCTGATTGGGCTGATGACTGACGAGAGAGGAGTAAGGATGAGGTGTTAGGAGACAAAGAAGAAGACGAAGTTGGGTCCGTTGGGGCCGGTGGCGCAGCACCCGCAGCTGACTGATACACCAGTCCCGAGATTCTTTTGAACCAATTACCGGCGGCCGCCTCAGCTTCACCATCGCCGCCGCTTCTGCCTTCATTAGCCATTAGGGCAATGGGCGATAATTAATGATAAAACTTTGGATCATATGGTACCTACTCTTATAATAACGTAACATGGAAGAAGACGACAAGGACGAGGATAAGGACGAAGACTTTTGGAAGCTTCGCGGAAATTACCATTGAAATCAACTCACTGGGGACAATAATATACGTGCTTTCTAGGCCAGAATGTGAACACAAATTGGCTATTGCAACCCCAAAAAAGATGAAATATCCCGCCGAAGAAATCATCTTTTGGCTGGGCATTGTAACAGCCATTGTGCTTCTACGACTACGCTATGATGATATCAATGGTAATCCTGTACCAGTTGTTATAGTATTCAAGAACAAACCCATAATCTTTCATGCTTTCCTCATCGCTCTTAATTTTGGCTTCGCGGCCGCCGTTGTGACCGTGTCTCTACGTGCCAAAAGCCCGACGGTGGCGAGGTTCTGCCGGAGATCTGCCGTTGCCTGTATTGCTGTCGCTGCAGGAGTCTTGCTTTTCTCAGCGTTGGCCTGTTATTGTTCCGCCCATTTGCCGTTGGTCGTGAAGGCCGAGTGATTGTCGTCGTCGTGGTTGTCTGTTATCAACATCTGCCGGGTACCCTGATGTGCTTGGCTTCTAGTATTCATGTAATTTCAATAATCATGTGAGTTGTAATCAATTTCTGAAGATATGAATCATATTATTTTCTGATGTGCTAAGTTAAAATTTTTTTTTAAAATTTTAAATGGCTCATTTAAATCTCTCGATCCGATATTTCGGGACTTAAAAAGGTTCGACCATTTCAAAATCATATTATTTTTATCATGATTATTATATTGTCCCATCTTATGAGTTAAAAATTACAGTTTTGCTTAACGAGAAAATGTTTTTCTCTTTCAATTATATATATGAATGACTTCGTAGTTCGGTGTCAATACATGCTAAATTCAATTAACTTATACAGAAATTATAAAAAAAATGGACTTTCAAACAAATTGATTAGTTTTTAAGACGTATTACTCCAATTGTATAGTCCATCTAACCTAATTAAGGAAAACGCATGATTCGAAAAAAGTCAACGTAAATTTTTGACTATTGGCCACGGAAAAATCCGTGGCTAGAAATAATTTAATTTTTTTTTAAAAAAATTGCCCTTAGCCACGGATAAATCCGTGGCTAAGTGTAAAAATTTAATTTGTTTTAAATTGGCTGGCTTTGCCATGGATTTATCAGTGGCTAAGTCATTTTTTTTTAATCTTAAATGGCATACTTAAATCGCTCGATCCGACATTTCACGACTCAAAAAGGTACGAGACATTTCAAAATCATATTATTTTTATCATAATTATTATATTGTCCCATCTTATGAGTTAAAAATAACAGTTTGCTTAACGAGAATACGTTTTTCTTTTTCAGTGATATATATGAATGACTTCGTAATTCGATGTCAATGTATACTAAGATCAATTAACTTGTACAGGAATTATCAAAAAAATAAACTTTCAAGCAAATTGATTAGTTTTCAATGTGTATTACTCCAATCATACGGTTCCATCTAACTTAATTAACGAAAATGCATGATTTAAAAAAAGTCAACATAAATTTTTAACTATTGGCCACGAAAAATCCATGCTTAGAAAATAATTTATGTGTTTTTTTAAAAAAATTGCCCTTAGCCATGATGCGTGGCTAAGTGTAAAAATATATATTTTTTTTAAATCGGTTAACTTAGCCACGGATTTATCCTTAGCTAAGTCAATTTTTTTTTTTTTAAAGTCCTTCGGTTAATCCGTGACTAAAGCCAATAAATCCGCGACTAAGTGTTTTTCAAATCTTGTGTTCTCCTCTTCTTCCCCAAAGGTACCCTAACCCCCCCTCCCTCCGTCCCTCGGGCCATCGCCGGCCACCGTCTCTCCTCCCTTCCCCAATCGCGCTGCCTCCCCCCCCTCCCTCCACCGTCGCGCCACCTCCACTCCCCTACACTAGTCGCGCCTCCCCCGTTGCCCGCCGGCTCCCCCCTTCCCCCCGCTGTCCCGTAGCACCTTCTCCCCCTCACCACGCCCCAACAACTCCTCCCACCCCCTACCCTCAGCAGCCCCCCACCCCGTACCAACCCCTCCCTCCCCCCCCCCTAGTAGGCCTCCACTCCCCAGCAGCCCCACCCACTCCCCCAGCAACCCCCCACCCCCCCAACCCCTCCTTCTCCCCTAGCAACCCCCCATCCCCCAGCCCCTCCCTCCCCCGCCAGCAACCCCCACCCCCCGCCCCAGCCCCTCCCACCACCCCCCTCTTCCAAAGACACACACACACACATTTTATTGTTATTTTTAGCTTTTTATTTTTATTTTATTCGTTGAGATGAAAATTTAATTTTGTTTGTTGTTTTTGGTATATTTGACAATATTTGTAGGTTGATATTATATACATAATTTGTAGAGGTGAAGTTTGGACAAGGTATGAATTGTTATGATTTTTGTTGATGTGAATTTTATTTCGAACAAGTTGAGATTATGAATTGTTATATATAAACTAATTTGTTTGGATTAGCCATTGTCATGAAAATGTTTGGATTATGGATTGTTGTGAACAAATTTGGAATATGGATTGTTATGAACAAGTTTGTTTAGATTATGGATTAATGTTATGAACAATATATATTGATTGGATTAGGGATTGTTATGAACAATTTATGTTGGGGTGAATTTTGTTGTTGAGGTGGGGTTAAACTTGGGTGAAATATGTTTGATAGGAAACATGTTGAACAATGTTTGAAATAATTTGCTTAGTTTTATAGATTGTGCCATTAATGAAGCATGTTGAACAAATATTAATGACAAGCTTGTTCTATCTAGATAAGAAGTCTAGCAGTGATGTTAACTTATCTTCGTTTTATGTTTATAGAATATGGATATACAGGAAATTCGAGGTTGGATGTATAATAGGTTAATTGTTGATCGAAAAAATTACACCAAACAATTTATGAATGACCTTAATCAGTTTATTCAATTCACAACTACACAACCGCAGTTTATAATTGATAAAGGCCTTATTAGATGTCCATGTTCAAAGTGTACTAATAGGAAATATAAGGATACTGGTAATGTGCGTTGCGATTTGATGAAATTTGGGTTTACGGACTCAAGAATTACAAGAATTTTGTATATGATGCTATGGATGTGAATTCATTTCACCATGGTATGCATTATTGTCCCCATTCGAATGTCGAAGTGAATCATGATATCGAGATTGAGCGAAACAATGAACAATATCCTAATATGCAAGCTCAATAGTTTTATGACATATTAGAAGCTGCGCAGGCCAGGTTGCGATACTCAGATGGAGTTATCAATGACTCTTCAAATAATGTCATTAAAGTCCGACTACAATTTATCTCAGGATTATTTTGATCCAATGACAGAACTTGTGAAGTCGCCAAATCCGTCGAATAATCATGTTCCGAACAACTATTATGAAGCAAAAAAAATAGTTAAGAAGTTAGGTTTAACATCGGTGAAGATTGATTATTGCATCGAGGGGTGTATGTTGTATTACATTGAAGATTCATGGTTAGAGGAATGTAAGTTCTGTAGGCATCCAAGATTTAAACCATCAAAGAGAGGTAGTAGGAATCGTGTTCCTTACAGGAGGATGCACAATATACCTCTTATTTTAAGATTGAAAAGGTTGTATGTTTCTTCAAATTAGCTGATCATATGAGGTGGCATCATGAGCACAGAGGAGAGCCTGGTGTTATTTGTCATCCATCTAATGTTCTGGCATGGAAACTTTTCAATAAAAAACATTCTGAATTTACTACTGAGCCACGAAACATTAGTATTGGATTATATGCCGATGGATTTAATCCATTTAATCATACTTCGTCGAAGCAATACTGATGTAGGCCCGTGATTGTTACTCCATACAACTTTCCATCAGAATTGTGTATGACTACACTGTATATATTTTTGACATGCTTGATTCTGGGGCCACGTTACTCGAAAGAAAGGATTGATGTGTACTTACAGCCTCTAACTGACGAGTTGAAAATTCCGTGGTTAGAAGGAGTTGAAACGTGTGACATTTCCAAAAGGCAGAATTTTCATTTACGGGTCGCCTTAATGTGGACAATCAATGACTTTCCCGCGTATGGGATGTTGTCGGGATGGACGACATCGGCTTGATTGGCTTGTCCTATATGTATGCGACAAACAAAGGCATTCATACTTAAAAATAGTGGGAAGATTTATTGGTTCAATTGTCATTGTCAGTTTTTGCCTGAGAATCACCGATTTAGACAAAACAAAGATGCATTTTTCAAAGGACGCGTGAACGAGCAAACCCTTCGTCAGTAATAACAGGTGATCAGACGTGGGAAGAAGTGCTTGAAATGTCAAAAGTTACCGATATGCCAGTCCAGCACCCAAAATTGCAAGGATATGTCGTCCATCATAATTGGACCAAACAAAGCATTTGTTAGGAGTTGCCGTACTGGAAAGACAATATGGTCCGTCATAATTTGGATGTAAAATGCATATCTAAAATTTTTTTTTCGACAACATACTCAACACTGTCATGGATATTAAAGACAAGACAAAGGATAATGAGAAGGCAAAATTGGATTTAGTTGAGTATTGCAGGCGGCCTCAGTTGCATTTACAAATGATGGCCAATGGTAAGGTGCTAAAACCAAAAGCTAGTTACACTTTGACGACCGAACAAAAACGTGATTTGTGCACATTTGTTCAAGTTTTGAAGATGCCTGATGGTTATGCATCGAACTTGGGAGCTTGTGTTGATCAATCGAGACTTAGGTTTTATGGTATGAAGAGTCATGATTGTCATGTGTTCATGCAACGTTTACTCCCAATATCATTTAGTGCACGCCATGGATAAATTCGTGGCTAGATTTAATTTTTTTTAAAAATGTTTATTTTTGGCCACGGATTTATCCATGGCTACATTTATTTATTTATTTATTTATTTATTTATTTATTTATTTATTTATAATTCCATGGCTACATTTATTTATTTTTTTAATAAAATTAATTTTGGCCACGGATAAATCCATGGCTAGATTTAATTTTTTTAAAAATATTTATTTTTGGCCACGGATAAATCCGTGGCTAGGTTTTTTTTTTTAAAAAAAAAATATTTATTTTGGCCATGGATAAATCCATGGCTAACTTAAAATGTTTTTAAAAAATTAAAATAGGTTGGCCACGATTAAATCGCTGGCCAATATGTGAAAAGTCAGTTGCTAGAAATCCGTGACCACTTTTAGCCATGCCAAATTTGGTCATGGAATTTTTCCGTGGCCAGATCCGTGGCCGAATCCATGTTTTTTAGTAGTGTTTAAACTTACGTGTGAATCGAACCAATCTATGAATTCATTTTCCATTCGCTCACTCGCGTCAACTTATGCGATGCTATAGTATTGTCGAAAGTAGCTACATTTGACAAGATTAGCTTTAGGAATTTGTTTATTGATCATTTACAATTTATAAAGTACATTAAATTTATTAGATGATTAATTAAATGAGTTTAATTAATCTATTGATGAATTTATCATCTAAAATATTGCAACAAGCTACAAGCCCATTTCTAATTGATTCGTGAATCTAAGGGGTCACACACAATGAATGGATAAACTCCTAAACATATATGAAACACTTTATTAGATTAAATCAAAGTATTGATTTAATCAATTAAGATAGAATATATTCAATTGACTAAGTTAATTACTTAATTGATGGATTTAATTGAATTAATAAGTTGATTTAATTAAATTAAAGAGTTAATTTAATTGGGCTTGATGGCCCAATCCATTAATTAATTAAGTCTTAATTGATCAGCAGAATGCATTAAGTTAATTGATGGGCTCAATTAGATTAAATAATTAATTTAATTGAATAAATATAAAGTATTAATTTAATTGGACCTTGAGGCCCAAACCGATTAATTGATTTGGTGTATAAAATCAATTTATTGAAATTGATGGAGAATCAATTACTTTAGAATTAATTGATTAAATCAATTAAATAGAGATTTAATTGGTTTACGATTAACATAAGAATAGAGATTCTTATCATTATGAAACTAGAAATCAAGTGGGGATCTATTTCAAAGAGTTTGAAATAGATTAGAATAATTGTTGATATACATATATAAATTTATATGGGTATATATCATATATATATATAGAATCCATATATATAATCATACACGTGTGGAGACATATATTATATATGATCATATTATGATTCCTTATATGTATATATATATATAGAATCCATACCTTGTCCTCTTCAAGAAAAGGTGATCTGATCAGGTCATCAGATCGATAATAAGATCGAAAAAAAAATGCGAACAAAACATACACTCAGAACGACCCCACACGGGGCTTCGATCGAGGAGATGCCCGCATGGGATAAAGATTCCTCCTTCAAGAGGTAACCACTCCACATTAGGCCCTGTTCGAGCTGGCGGTTATGAATATGGGGATCCGAGTTTGGGTTTTCCACCCCATCAAACTCGATTTGATTGATGTCCTAGTTCCAGTCGTTTCAATGGGGAAACCGGAAGCATGGAATACAAAAAAGTAGTTCACTTTCCAATTTTTCGTGTAAGAAGATTGGCGGGCTTGGCTGATACGGGATCCCGATCTGGCCATAATATAAAAGAAGCCACTGCTGTTGGCTGGCTCGGATCGAGCGGAGTTTTGAACTTTAAAAAAGGAGATAAAGTTTTCCCTAGACGGAGGTTAGCTTAAGGCTCGCATCATAACGATGAAACTATAGATCAAGCGATAGGAATTTGGGGAAAGTTGAGTGGGAAGAAGGTTTAGGAAATTATAGATGGTCACTGCATCGACTGATATTGGGAATTAGAACTCGTTCCATAGCGTCTCCAAATCAATGGCAATCGGATTGCAGAGCGGGTTCCCCATTCGAAAGCCAAAGGCTAGAACGAAGGCCTTAGACTCTAAGGGGATATGGTACTTTGACACGGTATTTGAGACTTCAATCGGAGTGATGGTCGATGGGACGGTGAGCCCACAGAACCTTGATCTCATCCTCATTGCCATCATCCTCCACCTCATCGATTTTATTAAGTCGACCTCCTCCCGGGTACTAGGTCCGATCGATTCGACCCTCGAAGAGGTCAAACTACTGCCCGTGCTACTCCCATCGGAGCTATCTAACCCCACCTCTTTAAGTAACCTACAACTAGGCATGTTGAATATATTAAAGATAAAAAGGTTTAGAGAAGAAGGGCTACCTAAGAGAGAGTCGGGTCGAGCTAAGAAGTCTGGGATCTTTGAGCAGCTAGGTAGACAATCGACCGGAGGAGCGTTTTTCACTTTTTGCATATGGTAAAGTCAATGCCCGGTCTACCCCTCTATTTATAGGGGGGTTAAACGTCGCCCTCGGGAATTCCAATCAGGGTAATTATTACAGCTGTTATTCTTTAGATTCCTAACGGTAATAACTCCATGTCAATCTCACTCCCTGGTCGATTCCTTCATTCGACCAGACAAGCAAGGGGGCTACTGACGTGGCATATTTTTGAGTGGCATTTTCGACCGGCCTACGCAAGCCACATGTCACACTTCCCTAGCCCTCAAGCTAGCAAGTCGGGCATATTGACCGGGTCAAGGTATATCGATTGGGAAAGCAGCCCTCGAACCAATCCCATTCAACACCTTGGTCGAGTTCTTTATCGATCAGGATCATACCGTGTTTATCCAACCTCTGCTAGCATTAAATGCTCCATCAACTCAAGGTGTGGGGCAGCCACCTAACCCTATACCTTATTAATTAAGAGCCAACTAATGCCACTAGACCCAACCTCTAGGCTTATGGGTCATTTCACCTCATCAAATGATGGCCTACTAAGGCCTGAGGGTCCTATAAGGGACGGTCTACATGGACACACTATAAATACCCTTGCATTTATAATAAGAAAAGTCATTAATTGCTTTTTCTTATCTCAAATTTCTTATTAGTCCGATCAACTGACTTAAGCATCGGAGGGTCTTAGCTGAGACCCATCTCGGCTAGCTCATGTTACCTTTCCCTTGTTGTAGGTTACATTTCCCAACCATAATCCTTCCAAATCGAGTTCGTCTGGAGCGCTGGATCAGCACGACCGCTCCCAACATTGACTCGCATCATATATATTTATATATATACGTATATTTGGATAGTTATATTACATATAAAGGAGTTCATGTTTTTATTAATAGAGATATATTTATGAACCTGGATAGTTATTAGCCAAAATGTTTAATAAAACTATCTTGAAAGGTTGGTCGAGATTACGAAAAATCGTTGATTCGGCCACTATTATGTAAGTCTTGATTATGCTTTTAGCTGCATTAATTTAAATTATGGTTTTTTTGGTTATGCATGATACAAGATTCTTTAGTTGTTAATCCACAGCTATTAGCCATGGCCGATTCGTATGAATTTGTCAGACCGTGGCTAATTATGACCAACCTGCTTCCTTTTTTTTTCAATCAAAACCATTAGCATTCACAACAATCATCCATTCAAAAGGACGATTCATTTCATACAATCACGAATTGTCCAACACGAATTATAACATGAAGTAAATTACAAAGAGTCAAGCGTAGCAACACAAATTACAAACCAAAATAGTTAACACCAATGTTTAAAAGTCATAATAAATTTAGTAACATTGCAGCGAGTCTTAATCCTTCCCATGGCAAACAAAAGATTTCCACCAGCCTAGAAAACGATCCGGATAATGAGTATTCTCGGGTTTCTAAGAAACTTACTTATGGATCAGTAGACGATATGGACTATACCATACTAGCGGCGGATCCTGCAACGTAGGACCGCCGAGCTCCATGAGTATCCTTGTCTGGAACTGAAGGGGTATGGGGACTTCCAGAGCAGTTTGTGCGCTCGGACGTCTCATCCAAGATATTCGTCTCTCCTTGGTTTTTCTCTTTGAAACAAAGAGTAAAAAGAAGGAGATTGAACGTATTAAAGATCGTCTGAATGTTTTTGGAATTTGTGTTAAGTTAGTAGGCCATAAAGGTGGCCTTGCTCTTCTCTGGAGGAAGAACATCGCCGTTACTCTTCAAAACTTCTCCCCTTATTACATTAACGCCACAGTTGAGTTGGTCCAAGGTCAACCGGGGTGGAGGTTCACTAGCGTCTATGGGCAACCGGATGCATCTAAGTGGCGGGAGTTTTGGGGCCACCTTAGGACGCTAAGTTCTCTCTCGAAGAGACCTTGGTTAGTAGTGGGGGATTTTAATGAGAGCATTGAGCAATCCGAAAAGGAGGGTGGTCAGCGACGATCCGATTCTCTGATTTTCGACTTTAGATAGGCTCTCCAAGGTTGTGAATTGCAAGATTTGGGGTTTAGAGGGCCGAGATTTATGTGGTGCAATAAACGGGAATTTTCTCATACTATTAGAGAGTGCCTCGATCGGGCATGCACCTCTTTGAGTTGGTGCACCACATTTCCCTCAGCGTCTGTAACACATCAAGCATCGCAGCACTCAGACCATACTCCTATTTGTGTCAACTTAAGTAGCAACACCTCATCCCAAAAATACCAAACAAAGCGATTTCGAGGCTTGTTGGATTAGAGGCGAGAATAGCCATCAGCTTATTCGTTCGTTTTGGGAATCGCGGGACAATGGGCACCCATTTGATACGGTTAAATGTAATTTCACGAAGTGTAGAGATAGCTTTATGCAATGGAGTCGATCTAAATTTGGGAATCCGAAGAAAAGGGCGGCTGCTATTGAGAAGAGGATCCAACGGTTAGGAGAGAGGGCTATAACCGAGGCTACAAAATGAGAAGAAGTGCACTAGAGGAGCCAATTGGAGGAAATGCAACTCCGAGATGAAATTGCCTGGAAACAACGTAGTAAAGTGCACTGGTTGAGAGAAGGGGATTGCAATACAGCATTCTTTCACAGAGTTGCTACTACCGGGTTTAAAAATAATTGTAGTGCAAAGCTACAGAAGGAAGATGAGTCATGGGCTGAAACAAAAAGCAAAATCCGAGACGTTATTTTTTAGTACTTTGAGACTTTATTTGATTCGGGTAAGCCATCGGATCAAGCCATTGAAGTTGCTCTTAGTTCAGTCCACCCTCGGGTTACCACCGATATGAATTAGGCTTTACTTCAGCGCCGATGAGGTAAATCTCTCTCTCTCCCAAATGTTTCCTTACAAGTCACCCGGTCCTGATGGTTTACCCCCTGTCTTTTTTCAGTCTTATTGGTCTATAGAAGGATCGAGCATTACATCTTGTGTTTTAAACTTCCTAAATAATCGAGTCCCGAGTTCAACCATACGCATATTGTCCTCATTCCCAACTGTCACTCTCCAGAAAATATGAAACAGTTTAGATCCATTGCTCTTCGTAACATGATCTAAAAAATTACCTCCAAAGCAATTGCTAATAGACTTAAACCTTTCTTAATTCTATTATTTTCCCGACTCAGTTTGCTTTTGTCACTGGTAGATTGATAACAGATAATGTTCTTCTTGCTTTTGAAACTAACCATTTTCTGAAGCTAAAGCGAGTAGGGAAGAAGGGTTTTATGGCGATCAAACTTGACAGGAGCAAGGCTTATGACCAGGTTGAATGTCATTTTCTTGAGAGAGTGTTACTCAGGTTTGGTATCCACAAACACTTTGTTGAGTTGATCATGTTGTGTGTGACCACGGTCATGTATTCTTTTGTTTTAAGTGGAAATGAGTTTGGTTTCCTTTATCCCAAATAGGGTCTCCGACAAGGAGATCCATTATCGCCTAATTTATTTATAGTTTGTGCAGAGGTGTTTAGTTGTCTCCTTCAAGCGAAAGAGGCCCAGAACGCCGATCTTGTAGTGGCTGTTTGAAGGAATGCCCCCCGCATATCACATCTCTTCTTTGCGGATGATACGCTCATATTTTTCCGGGCATCTTTGGAGGCAATGCATATTATCCTTGGCATCCTGGAGTGGTATGGTCGTGCTTCACGACACCTTATCAACATGGCTAAGTCTGCGGTAGTTTTCAGTAAGAATGTTGATCAGGCCCTCTGAGATGAATTGGTTCAGGTGGGGAAACTTGGGGCTGAGCATGCCTTTGATAAATATTTGGGACTTCCAGCAGTTGTGGGTAAGAAGAAGAAAGACGTTTTTTCAATTCTAAAGGATCGGGTGTTTAGATAGGTCCAAGGATGGAGTTCGCGTTCTTTGTCTCAAATCGGGAAGAAAGTGCTCATTAAGGTCGTACTCCAGTCGATCTTGGCTTACGTTATGTCCTGCTTTCATTTGTCGGATGGTTTTATTTGAGAACTGGAGGCGCTTATGGCGGACTTTTGGTGGAATAATAGGGAAAATTGAAAGATCCATTGGGTGGCACGGTCTAGATTATGTATTTGTAAAGCCAAGGGCGGCATGGGATTCTGGAGCCTTCCCACTTTTAATAAAACTTTTCTTGCAAAGCAATTGTGGCGAATTATTTCTCATCCAGATTCATTTCTCAGCCTGGTTCTACAAGCTAAGTACTTTAACCATGACCCCAACTCGGGGATGCGACTTGGGCGAAATCCCTCAAACAAGTAGAGAGGTATTTACGGCTCAGTGAGGATTCTCGAATGGGGTGTTCGATGGAGAGTGGGGTCGGGCCAAAATATCAAGAACAAAACTGTGGTTGCACTTATCGACCCATTACATAGGGGCTAGAACGAACAACTCATGCAGGACACTTTTGTCCCACAAGATGTGGAGCACATCCTAGCGATTCGTCTGGGGGCGCTCGAAGACCCAATGTCCTCATTTAGCACTATAATAGCAATGGACTTTACTCGGTGAAAAGTGCGTATCATGTTGCGTGTTCCGTTGATAGTCTTCATCTTCCTAGCTCAAATAGTGAACAACTCTTGTGGAATTTTCTTTGGGCGGCCAAAGTTCCGAACAAGGTGAAAATTTTTGCTTGGCGTTTATGCCAAAATATCCTGCCTACAAAAGACAACTTGCTGCGAAGGAAAATTGTTATTGATGACAGCTGTATGGTGTGTGGGGTAGATTTGGAAGATGCAAATCATGTCTTCCTTACTTGTCCTTTTGCACGTCTTGCATGGGATGTCTCGTTACTGTCTTGGTTGAGCATTAACCATCGGCATAACACAACGGAGGAATGGATTAGATTCTTGCATAAGTCACTGGTTACTATGGACTTCGTTCTCTCTCTCGTGATTTTGTGGAATATGTGGTATCATCGTATCACTATGACTTTGGAGAACAGAGGATGGGCAGCACAAGAGCTCATCGATTTGGCGCTGACCCAACTGAATCAATTTCAGGAGGCGAATGCTAGGCCTACTCCGTCGGTTGAGCATGGTGGGCTGTTGGGAGCAGAATTATGGATGAAACCAGCTCAGGGCGTTGTCAAACTAAACTTCGATGGGGCAATTTTCAAAGACGAAATGTCTCGCATGGTCCGGGTGGTCGGTCGAGACTGGCGGGGCTCCTGTATCGCTTGGAAATCGGAGAGGTTACGCATCACAGGTCCCACATTGGTGGCAAAAGCTTTCGCGGGGCGAACAGCTGTCCGCTTGGCGAGAGAAGCAGCTTGGCAGTCAGTTGTTTTTGAGGGGGCTTCTTACCTTCTTTTCCAGACTTTGAATAGCTCGGTAGTAGTTCTGTCTTCTATCGGTAATTTAGTTCATTTTATCAGAAACGCTTGTAAGGACTTTAGTTTTTGTAGTTTTTCCTTTGTTTGTCGTTTCAGGAATAAGGTTGCCCATCGCTTGTATAACGCCCTGGTAACCCAAGCTTATTATAATTTACAATTAAAGTATGTAATTAAAATAACCTTAAACGAAATCATAATATCAAAAGACTTTGTAGAATAATGCTATATCATGAGTACAACTCCAGGTAATTATTTAGTTACAAAGTACATAAGACCGAATACGCAAACAACAAGCACGCAGCAGAAAAAACAGTTCTCTTCCTAATAAAAAACTTCAAATTGTTCCTCCTCTTCGTCCTCGTTGAAGCTAACCTCGGGTTCGTCTAAAACATATCAGGTGAGCACATTCAACATATAGTTGAGTAAAAACATTACTTAATCACATAAGGTGATCGTGTGTGATTTGCACATAAACACATATTTTCACTTTGCACATAGACATATAATTTTCTCATTTCAAACCTTTCTCGTCACCTAACAGTGACCCTTATGACTACCCCGGGCGAATATTACAACCAGCACATTACTCCCACCTGCCTTATCCTCCAATGGTCGTACCCTGGGTGTTACGCCAAATTTTTCTACGACCCTCTCTCTTGAGTAGATCTCTCCGTCTATCCAAGTGGGGATTAGGAGATGGAGGGAGTGAGAACTCTTACAGCCGGCTACCCCATTGGCATGTCCCGGCGGAACTCACCCAAACCACCCCGATATATTTCGGGCCCGTTTCACATTCACAATTTATGTACATAGCATAATCTTGGAAGTCTTGCTTCCATATTTCAACATATTATTCCAACATCTTACAAAAGAATATCATCAATATAAAATGAAATTAATAGAAGATAATATTTTATAAACTATATATATATATATCAAGCATAAAAGTTAAACCAAAATATAATCAAAACATAATAGCATGTATATATATATATATGTACACGGCATCACATACATATATATACCTATATATATATATTTATGTTGACTAAAACTATAAGTAAACATCAATATATGAATATAGGTATATATACGTATAACATATATATATATAGACTAAACATATAATTAAACCATGAATCTAGATTAACCATATAATTACCCATAAAGATATTTATATACATATACGTACAGCATGTATATATATCTATATAATATCAACTATCCCATCATGATTATATATATGTACGTATTGTATATATATATCTATACAAATATATAACTATATATACGTATGACATATATATATATATATATATATATACAAATATCAAAAATATAGTTTGGGAACTTTAAGAAATATATTTTTATGAAAATAGTATATCTTTTCAAAACTCATACTTTTCCTAGAAACATATTATTTTACCAAACAATATGAACATAATTTCAAATATACTATATTAACACAAAATTAGTAGTATAGTATATTTTTATGAACAACTAGGCATATAATGATCACATAGCACTTCATAGAAGCTACATAATTCCTACAAGTTCACATGCTAAAACATAGTAACAATTAAAGATATGCTAGGTAAAGAGAACTATTTTTCATGGCTTCATTTCAAGCATGAGAGAAGTAGTGAAACTAGCATAACCTCCTGAACTCAAAGAACCAACACATACTTTACCATTCCAAAAGGCAATTTGCACATGAAGCACATAACATAACAAGTAAATTCATACTAAAATCAAATAGATAAACTACTAAACCATGAGTATTGGAGCAAGCTTGACAAGAACTTTTATTCATGAGCATTGAAGCATGCTTTTAGTAAGAATTTTTACTCATGAGCATTGAAGCATGTCTAAGCAAAAAAACCTCTTACTCAAGGTATCCTAATAACCCTCTACTTCTGAGATTGAGTAAGGTTTCTACCTTCCTTCTCTTTCTTTCGGGTGTAGTGAAGTGTGGGGTAAAAGAGTAGGAAATTAGGGTGTTTGAGAGAAAATTTAGAAGAGTGTGTGAAAGTGTGCGTTGTGGCCGGTTTTTTCTAGGGGGAGAGAAGGTGGAATTTTGGTCTTGTTTATATTAATGAGAGGAAGAATGAATTAGTTTATTGTTAAGGTCATTTTCTTCATTAATGCCATTTTACACCTAAGTGAGTTCATTAAATGAATTCTTCCAAGTGGGGAATCTAATTTAGGCTTGGTGTGCATGCTAGTATATGATTCACAAGCTAAATAAATATGCGCCATGCAACAATATTTATTTATAATATATTAGAGAAGATTTTTCTTACATAAATATCATAGAATAGGTTAAAATCTAGAATTTGTATTTTGCCTTTAATTAAAATCCGAAAATCATGTTTTAATTCATTAAAATTTGAAAATTATACTTATAATTATAGGAAATATATTATGGTAATTAAAAATTTGAAATTTATATTTTATTTGAAATTCTTTTAATTTATGGGGAATTTATGCTTTTTTTTGAACAAAATTCGAATATTAAAGAAATTAAATTCTAATCCTTGAAAATTATATTTTTCCAAGAATTATTAGTATAGGATATGTAACTATTAATTATTAAGGAATAAAATACATTTTTGAAAAAATATTATTTGTAAAGAAAGTAAATTTATAAATTCTTATAAATGAGAAAATAATTTAGGAAGCTTAATGATTTTAGGTAATTATTTTCCTTATATATATATAATGGTAGGAGAGATAGAAAAATATACAATTATATATGAATGGTAAAGATTAATATACATTTTGTTAGGCGAAATACTAAGAGTTAAAATTTACAAGTAGTCTTACTTTTTACCACATTTTACATGAAAGTGACATAAATAGGTAATTAAACTAATAGAAGACATATTTAAGTAATTATATGGATTATTTTTAGGTGTATTTTTGGATATATATATATATATATATTTGATAACATTATTTCAAAAATGTTAAAATTGTGAAGTAAATAATTAATTCTAGTAAATGTATGGTTTCTAAAATAATTTTTTATTATTAATTTCGAAATTAGGGAGGAAAAAAAAAATTAAATTTCATGATATGGAAACAATTGTACCAATAAGAAAATTAAAACCAACAGTTTAGGTTTGTGGGTAGTTTTCGAAAAAAAAAAGTTTGAGGGGAAATTCGCAGGTTTCAACTTCATAAATAACAAGTCACATTTCTAATAAATACATGTAATGCAATGCACATTTATTCACAATAAAACAATTTCCTCATAAAATATAGTAAACATACTTCATAATTCCAAATTTAAAATAACGTGGTTTACCGGGTCGTCACAGCTTGGCCCGGCAATCCTCGTTCGAGGATTCGGAGTCTACCTTTATCCTTGATTTTATTCAGCATGTACTCGAGGCAGAGGCCTCTTCTATTTTAGGATTTATCCAACCCAGTTGGTTTTCAAAAAAAAAAAAACCTTAAAAGTATAACTATCTTGTAATTTCAAATAAATTATTTCAAAAATTTGTTGCATTATTCAATGTTTGTCTATCATCAACGATATGGGTTTTCATTTTTTTTAATCATTGCCATTTGCCAATTTTTCGTGAAAAATTTTAATAGTATAGAATTAAAATTGTGAAATACTAGAAAATAATAATATTTCATATTTTGCTAATAAAGATAGATTTCTTCCTATACTTATCAAAGAATTAATTTGAAAGAGGTGTGGATTTTATTTTACATTTTAAATTTTTGGGTTTTGATCTCATGTTTAGTTAATTTATACTAATGTAAAATATTATATACTTGAAAGTTTAATAATTTTTGTTAAATTACTTAAAATATGAAAAAATAAATTCAAACTTTTTTGTACGTTTGTATCTTTTATGTATTTAATTTTTATTTGTTCACAAAAATAAAATTCCATTGTATCTTAATTTATATATCATGTTAATCATCAAAGTTACAATTTACGTCGTTAACATATTATTGATTTGAAAAGTAGCAAAATAATTGAAAATATTATTTTTCTATATAAAACAATAACAAAAAATACCTATTGGGTTCTAACAGAGCATTATTCACTGTATAATACACCATACAAATCTAAGCATATAATGTAAAGCACGACTATCTTGTAACTTAAAATAAATTATAAATGTTTGTTGCATTACACAAAATTTATATCTCATATATATACCATATATTAAATTGCATTTTTATTTAAAATAAAAAATAAAGAGCACCTTTATTTTGTGAAACATAGAATGACTAAATTTTATTTTGGTGTTTTATAAAAAAAGTATAGATAATTATTAAAAAATAATACTTAATTATATAATTAGAAAAGAGAAAATATATGATCAAATTGAATACTGGGGGCAGGCGGGGGCGCAGAGAGAGAGAGAGAACAGAGACAAAAGAAAAAGGAAAAAAAATCGTTTAATAACTTAGGAAGAGAAAACAGAGAAGATAATAGGATATATGTATCTTGATTTTAGAGATAGAAGTAAATAACTATAGGTAGCCAATCAAAATTCAATTCTTAAATCTACTGAAAAAGTATAAATTGACAAGTGAGAGGCCTACCTAATATAAACTTATACGATGTGACCTTATTTTAGAAGATCCCTATTGCTAAAGGGAAAAAGAACTATTAAGTGAAGAATTAAAAAAAAAAGTTAATATTGAAGGTTAAAGGGGAAAAAAAATTAGTAAGTGAAGAATAACCATTAGATCAAGAATAAAAGGAAAAAGAAAAAAAACTATTTTAATTTGAATTGGATCGGGTTGGATCGAATTTTGGGTCACTTGAATTTTATTTTTGGGTTCTTTGATGTGATCGAGCCCAACCCAAATCTGACCTTATTTTTTTGGGTTATCGGGTTGGGTTTGATTTTGACGCCCCCGAATACTTGTTATATGGGACAAAAATGTAATTTTTTACCTGGTACTTAATTAGATTGGGGTCACTATTTTAGTTTTTCCAACACGGCGAGGACTAATTATCCCGAAAAAAACAAAGGACGCGGACCTTTGTAAACTTACTTGAAATTTCTACGAAACACACCAACCAACGTGATTTCCAAGTCAGTAGTCTATGGCTGAGACAAAAATTAATATATACATATATTTTCAAGGCCAAGAATCTGAAGCCAAAACATGGCGAAATATTCTCTTTTTGTAGCTCCCGTCGAAGATATCATCTTCCTGCTGGGTATCGTTACAGCCTATGTGCTTCTACGGCTTCGCTACCAAGATATCAACGGCAACAAAGTACCAGTCGCCAAAATATTCAACAACACCACACCCACATTCTTTCACACTTTTCTCATCGCTCTTAATGTTGGCTTCACGGCCGCCGTCTTGACCTTGTTTCTACGTTCCAAATCCCCCACGGTGGCCAGGTTCTGCCGGAGATCCGCCGTTGCTTCTGTCGTTGTTGCCGCGGGACTCTTGTTTTCTTCAGCCTTGGCCTCTTATTTTTCCGTTGACTCGCCGTTTCACCGGCCGAGCACCACCGGCGGACTACCGACGCCGTCGTTCGTGGCGAAGCCCGCGTGATCGATCGGCGACATACCGCACGCTAGCTGTGCCTTCAAGTATTTTCTTATAATTTCAATTACTCACTGATACACACATGTATCGTTTCAGTGCTTGTTAATGCTTGTGTAATTTACAATGTTTGTGGGTGCAATAGTATTTGTGCACGTAGTGAGTCGTGAAAATACAAATAATGATGTGGTCATCAATTTCAAAAGACATATACTTCAAGTTTGTCAATAAAATAAAATAAAAATAATGTTAAAGGTTCCTGAATTAATTTTGTTTGACTTTCTTGAAAGTACCCCTATCTATATTCATGGCTATGTTGGAAACTGTTGCCAAATGTTAGGTAATTGTAAGACATAATTTGATTGACTTTCAAATTTTAGGATGCATAAATTGTACAAGGTGGGATATACGGTGGGTGTGTATATCACGAATCAAATCTAATAAAACATATGGGTGGAACATGAAAATAAAATACAAACTTCGATAGCGAAACTTATTATATATATACATATATATATATGTCCTTAGTATAAAATAATATCAAATTATACCCTCTGAAGCCTAATTATATGTGAAAACTTAAATAGCTTTGAGTTAAATAAAAAAAATAGATTCACGCCGTGCATGAAGAATTAGGAGTGATCGCGGTTCGGTTTCAATTCTTTTAATTAATTTAAAATCGAATTTGTGACCATCCGAAACTTCTAGCTAGTTATGAAAATATCCGATTTATAATGTTTGTACAAACATGCCACTTTCTAAAACAATAGTAAACCCAACTCATACTTTTATTCGAAAATCCAAAAGTACACGTAAGTTAATTATTACATACACGATCGTAACTACAAAATAACCTCTATCATATAACACGCATAACTAGCTAAATGTTTCGAACCGTCTTCCTATGTCTTCTTCGCTAGGAACTCCATTCGCCTCAAGATCGGCTAAAACATTATATGAAACACATCAACAATACGTTGAGTAGAAACTTTGCATATAACATAAGGTGATCGTGTGAATTTTGTGCACAATATCACAGAACTTTATGAACATAAATCAAATAATTTCACGTTAGATTTCTTTCCACCTCGACGGGCGGCTACCTTATTACTTCGTGCCAATATTTCCCAACCAAACACTCCAATTCCCAACCGATCACACCAGTGGTCATATCCTGGGCATATGCCTAATTTTCCTACGACCCACTTCAATACATAGACACTCCGTCTATGCAAGGAGGGATTAGGCAACGTTGGACGGTCGAGAACTAGTTCAAGACCGGCAAGCCCGTTGCCGCCCGACCGAACTCGACCACATTCACCCCTATCACATTGGGGTCCCGTATACACACATAAACTTCATGTATAACACACAGGTTTACAGAATTTCAGTATATTTTCACACTAATTTAGCATAATTGAGCATAGTTTCCAACCTTTGCAAACTGAAACTTCGCAGTCTGTTATCACTTACGACGAGCAGAAGCTTTCAGTTTGTGAGCACGAAATTTCCAGTCTAAAACCTGCTGGGATTTTAAAAATATTACTCTAATGTTGTAAAATAAAGTATTGGTTGCTAAAATTTCGAGTTTTCAGCTTATAAGGCTTGGAATGCTCAGACTGTGACGCAAAATGCTTAAGTGCGCGCCTACTGAAATTTCCAACCCTCGAAGCCAAACTTTACAGCTTTGAAAAACTTTTTTTCCAGCTTATTATACACTAGAATTACAACATATAAACGGGGTTTTGAGTTTGGAAAAATTGGATTTTTCAATTGTGCAAAAATCAGAATTTTCAGCCTTGTAACAAATTTTTCAGCACTGTGAATAGTGTTTCCAACAAGTTTTGAACTAAAATTCACCTTGACAAACGTGAAATTTCAGCTTCTAACACATGATTGAAGTATTAATAAAGAATCAAACATCATAATACATAACTTAAGCATCATTTGAACATATTGCAAGTAAAATTTCAACATAGTTTCAAGAAATTCAAGGGTAAGATGCACATAAAATCACTATAAGTATATGACCAAATTCTTTTGTGTTCCCTAAGACCCAAGATGGAAACCAACTCGTGTTTACCTCTTAAGGTCTAATGGGGAAGCTATGAAGCTAATACTTTGATAAAAACTTAGGCTAACTCGTGCATAGGAAAGGTTTCTACCTTCTAGTAGTAGTGGTTCTTCTTTGTAGTTTAAGGGGGGCGCAAAGTGTAAGGATGAAAGTAGGCTGAAATTTATGATTACTTGAACAAAAATGAAGGTAAGAGAGTGTGTGAGTGTGTGTGGTCGTGCAGCCTAGTGTGTGTGGTAGTGATTTTGTGTTTTCTTTGCCTAATATTACTTATAGAGACTAATAGGAGACACAAGAGTATAAAATTATTTAAGTCGTAATCTAATAATTTCTTACTTTCCAACTAAAGGCCTTGTAATAAGTCTTATGTGCTTAGTAATAAGTTTAAGTGAATGTTGGCCATCCATGTATTATACTATCTAGAAGGTATTATACAAGTGTACATACACTTATACATTGTCATCACTACTTGAAGAATGAAGACTTGAGAGTAATTCTATATCAAGTATAAAATATTTCTTGGTTTTTTAGAGCATAAAACCGGTCACCTTTAATAAAATCCTGAAAATTTATAAGTTATTTCTTATTTTACATATTTAGGGGTAGAAAATGCAATTTAGACATTCTTTAGGGTTTTTCCAAAAATCTTCTAAATCTTATTACACAAAACCGAGCATATCTATATATATATATATATATGTGTGTGTGTGTGTGTGTGTGTATACATATGTTTTCGTGAATTATATAGTTTATATGATGCTTAACTAGGACAAGAAATAATCATAACTTGTACATTTTGCGAAAGCAAAAAACGAACATGAAACACAAGGTATTAACATTATGAAAATGTATACCTATAAATATAAAATAAATACATATAAATATAAAATAAACACATTTAAGTATATCTATACATAATGGGAGTGAGAGTATGGGTCCTTACATCCTCCCTTCCTTAAAGGAATTTCGTCTCCGAAATTTGGCTTGGTTAATCAAAGAGATGTGGATATTTGTCCATCATATCTTCTAGTTTTTCCCACGTAGTTTCTTCAAGATTGCGAAATTTCCACAAAACTCTTACTACAGGAATGGAACGATTCCTCAAGGTGCGGTTTCTAACTTCGAGAATACGGACGGGTTCTTTTTGATAAGTTAGGTCCTTATCAATCTTGAGAGAGCCATGGTCTACAATATGGGAGGGATCCGGGTGATATTTCTTAAGCATTGATATGTGAAATACGTTATGAATTTCGGATAGGTTTGGAGGTAATGCTAACCGATATGCTACTTTTCCTATTCTTTCTAATATTTGGAAAGGTCCAATGTATCGTAGTGCAAGCTTTCCCTTTTTCCCAAATCTGAATACTCCTTTCCTGGGCGATACTTTCAAAAATACAAAATTTCCGGCTTCGAATTCCAAATCCTTTCGTCTTTTATCTGAGTAACTCTTTTGGCGACTTTGAGCGGCGACCATACGCTTGCGAACTAGTTCTATGATTTCTGTGGTTTCTTGTACTAACTCTGGACCTAGTAACTTCCTTTCACCAATTTCGTCCCAACAATTTGGTGACCTACACTTTTGACCGTAAAGTGCCTCAAACGGTGCCATACCAATGGTCGATTGATAGCTATTATTTGTTGCGTTTGTAACGAGCACACGCAAGTGTACGTATCGCACAAGTAGTATAAAAATATCGATCCCACGAGGACTAACTCCTAAGCAATTTTCTAATCTTCTACACACAATTTGTGACTTCTTAATTCGAGCAATTAAAAATAAAAATGAGAGAGTTGTGAAACTGTGAACAAGTAAAACAAGATACGAAAGTAATAAACTCGGAAATGCCAAGAGAAAATAACCTAGGTCTTTAACTTCCCCTTGTATGTCTTTTAAGCGATTCTCCTAATCCTCTCTATCAAGTAACAAAGCATGCTCAATAATCCGAAATTCTATTTTATCTAAACTACTCTCTCAATATAGCATAAACCTTATTAACTAGATTAATCCTCCACATCTCTATGAGAATTGAACCTAGATAATAGCATTAAGAACCAATTTCGAAGTGACTACCTAAGGTAGGTTGGTACTCTCGTCCTTCCTACGAATTATATTCCCAAAGAATATAAACTTAGGTTGCTTTGTTCAATTCTAAACCATGAAATCCTCTCTCGAGCTCAATCAAGGTTAACAAATCAATTCTAATGGTGGCCAACCACTAGAACGCAGTAAGACCAAAACAAAACAATCGATATGCAAAGTACTTAATAGAGATTCATAGAGATTCAATAAAAATCCATATAAGGTTCCATTAAAGACCTAGAAAAGAGTTTAATTCGACATACACACAGAATCCATGGCAAAAACTATAAATGAAGTAGACATGAATAACAAGAAGAGATTAAAGGAAGAAAAACTCGGTTGTTGGCGTGAATCTTCTCCTTCAATACTCCTCCCGCTCCTCAATTCTCTTCTCTGCTCTCTAGGGTTTTTCTCTAGGTCTCCCTGTTTTCAGCCGCCTTTGTTTCTGCCCCTCTTCTCCTTTTTAAAGTAGGAAAAACGCCCAGAATTCCGAAAACCTAGTTTCCAAATATGTGCCCCCCGCCTAGGCGGCAATCTCGCTAGAATTCGACTCTTCAGTGCCGCCCAGGCGAGACATTTTGCCGTCTAGGCGGCTAGCCCACTGGAATTTAGCTCGTATTTTCTTCAGTTCCGTCCAGGCGGGACATTTTTACTCCTAGGCGGCTAGCTCACTGTTTGTTTGCCTTTTTGTCTCCAAAACTCATCCTGCCAAAGAAAACAACAGCTAGGCAAGCTAAATAACATTTCCTTCACCAAAAACTAGCAATTTAAATTAAATGGAGCTAAAATTTACACAATAAAAAGCCAAAATAACTCTATGAACTAGAGTTATCATTATTATAGGCGAATTCGGCTAACAGGAGGTGGAGATCCCAACTTCCTCCAAAATCAAGAGTACAAGATCGAAGCATATCTTCTAGGATTTAGATGATTCTCTCAGATTGTCCATCAGTTTGTGGGTGGAAGGCTGTGCTAAAGCTTAACTTAGTGTTTAGAGCGCCTTGCAATCCTTGCCAGAACTTAGACACGAACCATGGATCTCTATCTGAGACAATACTAACAGGGATACCATGTAGCCGGACTATTTCTTGCTTATAAATTTCCGCCATTTTATCCAAGGAACACATCTTGGCAAATGCGATGAAATGAGCACTCTTAGTGAGTCTATCTACTATCACCCAAATCGTGTCACGACCCTTCGAAGTTCGGGGTAATCTCATAACAAAGTCCATAGTGATGTCTTCCCATTTTCACTTGGGGATATGTAAAGGTTCCAAAAGACCAAAGGGTTTCTGATGGCCGGCTTTTACTTGCTGGCAAGTTAAACATTTGGACACAAAGTCGGCTACCTCTCTCTTCATATTGTTCCACCAATATTGTCGTCTGACATCTTTGTACATTTTGTTAATACCCGGATGTATTGTATATCGGGACTTGTGACTTTCTTCCAAAATTTCCCTTTTAAGATTCTCATCATTCGGGATACATATTTTATCATGAAATCTTAAAATCCCATTATTAGTTATGGTGAATTCTAAAGTTTGTTTGCTCCGAGCATCCTCTGCTATTTTCCTAAGTCCCGCATCCTTTTCTTGGGCTTCCTTTATTTTCTATAGTACTGCAGGCTGAGCTTGTATGGTGGAACATAAAATACCTATTCTCTTTTCTCTAGGGTTCCAATCCGAAATATCTCCCAACAACTTCCATTCTTTGATTGCTATATGGGCTACAGTAGCTTTTCTACTTAAGGCATCCGCAACTTTATTAATCCTTCCTAGGTGATATAGAATATCAAAATTGAAGTCAGCTATCATCTCCATCCATCTTCTCTGTCTCATATTCAGCTCCTTTTGGGAGAATAAATATTTCAAACTCTTGTGGTTCGTAAATACTTCAAAGGTTGTCCTTTATAGATAGTGTCTCCATTTCTTGAGGGCAAAAACAATAGCAGCCAATTTTAGATCGTGGGTTGGATAATTTTCCTCATAGGGTTTCAATTTTCGGGAAGCGTAGGCTACTACGCGTCCATTTTGTGTAAGTACGCATCCTAATCCTTCCTTAGAAGCATTTGTGTATACTTTAAAATCATTATTCCCATTCGGAATAACTAATACTGGAGCGGACACCAATCGATCCTTTAATTTTTGAAAACTGGCCTCGTAGTGTTTGTTCCAAATAAATTTTACCTTAGACTGGGTTAACCTGGTCAGAGGACGGGCAATTTTTTAAAATCCCTCAATGAATCTTCAATAATACCCGGAAAGACCTAAAAATCTTCATACTTTGGTAACAGTTGAGGGTGGCTTCCAGTTTATAATCGACTTTACCTTTTCTGGGTGTACCGAAACTCCTTCTTTGGATATAATATGACCAAGGAATGATACTCTTTCTAACCAAAAATCGCACTTGCTAAATTTTGCATAAAGTTTCTGTTCTCTCAAAGTTTGCAACACTATTCTCAAATGCTCTTTATGATCTTCTTTAGTCTTTGAATACACTAAAATATCATTTATAAAGATCACGAAAAATTGATCTAAATAGGGTTGAAAGACTCGGTTCATTAGATCCATAAATGTAGCAGGTGCATTGGTTAAGCCAAAGGGCATCTCTACGAATTCATAATGTCCATACCGACTGTTAAGAGCGGTTTTAGCTATATCTTCTTCTCGAATCCTAACTTGGTAATACCCAGATTTCAAATCCAACTTAGAGTACACGGACGCTCCTTGTAATTGATCGAATAGTTCTTCGATATTTGGCAGTGCGTATTTATTCTTGATGGTAACTTGGTTTAGGGACCGATAATCGATACAAAGTCGTAAGGTTCCATCTTTCTTCTTGACGAATAAAACAGGGGCTCCCCAAGGTGAAACACTGGACTGAATAAATCCTTTGTCTATTAATTCCTGTAGTTGAGTCTTAAGTTCCTTTAATTCGGCTGGCACCATCCTATAAGGGGTTTTAGAAATAGGAGCAGTTTCGAGGTAGTAACTCAATACTAAAATCAACGTCCCTAGGTGGGGGTAGACTCGGTAGGTCATCGGGAAATACATCTACGAATTCATTTATTATGGGGACATCTTCTAATTCTTCTTATCCTCCTATTTATTCAATACATAAGCTAAAAGGCTTCATTTCCTTTTCTAAGTAACCGATGGGCTCTTAGGGCGGAGATAATTGGGATGGAAGGAGAAAATTTATTTTCTATTATCTCGACTACGGGTTGGTTAGGTCTACATAACCGTACTTTCTTATTGCGACAATCTATTTGGACGTAATTAGATTCTAACCAATCCATTCCTAATATAACATCAAAGTCATTCATGGGTAGTATTACTATATCGGTTGTTTTCGCCCATATTACTAACTCACAGTTCCTATAAATCAAGTAGGTGTTCCACGAAGTGCCCATAGAAGTACTTACTTCTAACTTGTATGATAAAATTTTAGGTTGAAGCATTAAACTAGAAAAGAATTGACAAGATATATAAGAATGCGTGGAATCAGGATCAATTAAAACTTTAGCTAGGTGGTGGCAAATCGAAAGCGTACCTTCCACTACCGTGGGTTCGGAAGTTTTTTCCTAATTTATAGCAAAGACCTTTCCTTGTATTCGTGGTTTCTCCCTACGATTCCCATTTTCTTTAAGAACTCGTCCTAGAGGGGGTTCTCGTGAAGGTCCTCGTTGTGGACAAGCTTTAAGAAAATGGTCACTACTCCTACACCGGATACATTTTCTTGCCTTAGCCCAACGTTGATTTTTGGTGTGGTTCAGCTTACCACAATAAGTATATGAAGTGCGCGGTTGTGGGGGGACCATTAGGGTTTGGTCGGAAGCCTGATAAATTTGTCCGGGCAATCTTATTACTTCCTCCAAAATTTCGTCCAGCTGGGCTTCCTATAGGTAAGGGTCTTACAAATTGTGCCCGTTTTACTTTCACTTGTTCCATCATGCTTTCCACTTTCAATGCAGTTTCTACAGCTGCGGTGTATGTCTGGATCTGCACCGATGCTAACTTATCCTGTATCTCCATCCTTAAACCACCAATGAATTTTCATATTTTCCTTTCTTTACTTTCAACGAAATAAGGGGCAAACCTAGCTAATCGGGTAAACATTGCCTCATATCGGGCCACACTTAACTCTCGCTATTCTAAGTTTAAAAATTCTCTTTCTCGTTTTTCTTGTATAACCCGAGGAACGTATTGCTTGTTGAATTCCTGGACCAAATTTGCCCACATACGCGGAACCCTCGTTTCTTCCCACTTTTGACTAACACGTTTCCACTAGTGTCTCGCATCATCTTCTAGCCTAAAAATGGCTAAAATAACTTTTTTCTCTTCTCCACACGACACGACTTCAACAACCTTTTCTATGGCCTCCAACCAATTGATGGCCTTAACATCATCCGGTTCTTCCTTAACACTCGGAGGTCCCAACTTAAGGAAATTGGCAATGGCATCATTGGTGGTCTCCAGATGATTGTGATTATGATTATTCTGATTTCCGAGTAAGGTGGTGATTCGTTCGACAATGGGCATTAGTTGTCCATCCGGATTTCCGTTATTGCTTCGTGTTCGCCTATTTGACATCTACATTAAACAAAATCAGTTTAGTAACATAAAACAAAGCCCGTTTATTTTCATATACATAGGAGTTACATAACTTATATATACATTAAAGTTACACATACAAACGCAAAATGCACACTATACTAGTGTGTACATCATCTTATCAACTAGTATGTCCGAACAAAAGTTAGCACTAAGCTTCATTCTTTACATCAGCACCTAACTTCATCTAATCGATAGCATAAGGGGAGTAACAGGTTCCGTACCCGGAATTAATGACTACGACTTCCGGGACCGGCTTTGGAATCATATTTGCCTTGATCACTCATACAAGATCCCGACTCCTCACATAGATAGCCTCAAAGAGACCTTGATAGTATTGTTGGAGTTGGTAAATGTGATGTTGAACACCCTTAAGACTTAGTTTTGTGTGGTAAAAATCCTCTTGCAGTTTCTCATGATTTTCGTGGAGTAATCTTAATTCTAGGAGGAGATCATCGAATTGGGGTGGTTGTATTCGAACAGAGGACACTCGAGTGGCTCCGCACTGATAGCAAGATCTACGGTTTGAAGATTCGCCGGAATATGTCATTTCCTACACAACAAGTTTAACCGTTAAACAATTCATAATCAAAATTTTTAATGTCCCAAAGCCATGCTCTGATAACACCTGTGACGACCTGGAACTTCTAGCTAGTTATGAAAATATCCAATTTATAATGTTTGTACAAACATGCCACTTTCTAAAACAATAGTAAAACCAACTCATACTTTTATTCGAAAACCCAAAAGTACGTAAGTTGATTATTACATACACGATCGTAACTACAAAATAACCTCTATCATATAACATGCATAACTAGCTAAATGCTTCGAACCGTCTTCCTATGTCTTCTTCGCTAGGAACTCCATTCGCCACAAGATCAGCTAAAACATTACAGGAAACACGTCAACAATACGTTGAGTAGAAACTTTGCATAAAACATAAGGTGATCGTGTGAATTTTGTGCACAATATCACAGAACTTTATGAACATAAATCACATAATTTCACGTTAGATTTCTTTCCACCTCGACGGGCGGCTACCTTATCACTTCGTGCCGATATTTCCCAACCAAACACTCCAATTCCCAACCGATCACACCGTTGGTCATATCCCAGGCATATGCCTAATTTTCCTATAACCCACTTCAATACATAGACGCTTCGTCTATGCAAGGAGGGATTAGGCAACGATGGATGGCCGAGAACTAGTTTAAGACCGGCAAGCCCGTTGCCGCCCGGCTGAACTCAACCACATCCACTCCTATCACATTGGGGTCCGATATACACACATAAACTTCATGTATAACACACAGGTTTACAGAATTTCAATATGTTTTCACACTGATTTAGCATAATTGAGCATAGTTTCCAAACTTTGCAAACTGAAACTTCGCTGTCTACGATCACTTACGACGAGCAAAAATTTTTAGTTTGTGAGCACGAAATTTCCAGTCTAAAACTTGCTGGGATTCTAAAAATATGTTTCTAATGTTGTAAAATAAAGTATTGGTTGGTAAAATTTCGAGTTTTCAGCTTATGAGGCTTGGAATGCTCAGACTGTGACGCAAAATACTTAAGTGTGCGCCTGCTGAAATTTCCAACCCTCGAAGCTGAACTTTACAGCTTTGAAAAAACTTTTTTTCCAGCTTATTATACACTGGAATTACAACATATAAAATAGGTTTTGAGTTTGAAAAATTCGGATTTTTCAATTGTGCAAAAATCAGAATTTTCAGCCTTGTAACAAATTTTTCAGCACTGTGAATAGTATTTCCAGCAAATTTTGAACTAAAAATTCACCTTGACAAACATGAAATTTCAGCTTCTAACACATGATTGAAGTATTAACAAAGAATCAAACATCATAATATATAACTTAAGCATCATTTGAACATATTGCAAGCAAAATTTCAGCATAGTTTCAAGAAATTCAAGGGTAAGATGCACATAAAATCACTATAAGCATATGACCAAATTCCACTACTAAAAAAAAGGCATTTAGCCACGAATTTTAGCCACGGATTTGGCAAAAAATCCGTGGCCAAGGAGATTAGCCACGGATTGGCCACGGATTAGCCACGGATTTTTTCCGTGGCTAAAAGTGGCGTGGCTAACCTTCGCCACGGCTTTTTAGCCACGGCTGGGCTTAGCCACGGCCAAGCCGTGGCTAATAGCCACGGGCAAACCGTGGCCAAGTTTGGCCACATTTTTCTAGACATGGCCTAGCCGTGGCTAAGGGCCACGGATTAGCCACGGCCAGGCCGTGGCCAATCCGTGGCTAACAGCCACGGTTTGGCCGTGGCTAATCCGTGGCCACTGGAAAAAAAAAAAAAAAAAAGCTAATAACACCCAAACCCGCGGCCCAACCCAGACCCGCGCCCCAACCCAAGCTTTTTTTTTTGCGCTCAAGGAGATTCGAACACGAGACATCAATGTTATAAATGGAGCATGTAACCGTTGCGCCAAGGGAGTTCTTTGGTTATTGATTAATTTTTTTTATACTTAAACTATATTGTTACAATATTTTAAACTAAAATTATCTAATAAATTTCATTAGTTTTATCAATTTTTTTAATTTAATTTTAGTAATTTTTATAAATTATTAACCAATTATTTTTTTAAAAAAATAAAGATATTTACCTTTGACTTTATCGTTCAATATTCAACTTTTTTTTTATGACAAATATTTAATAAACTAATATATCAAAACAAAAATTATAACAAAAGTCTATTTATATAATTTATATTTAGATAATAGCAACTTTAATTCGTGATAATTTGTCAATATCTTCGTATATGTGTGGTATTATATAATATATGTCAAGTATATATATCATATATATATATATATCAATATATGTATCTATTTTAAATATGTCCATGTATATATGTATCAATATATATATATATATATAAATGTCCAAGTATATATATTGATAGATATGTATCTATTTTAAATATGTCCAAGTATATATGTATCAATATATATATAAATGTCCAAGTATATATATGTATCAATATATATATAAATGTCCAAGTATATATAGATAATTTATATTGAGATAATTAAAATATCAATAACAAAAATTTATCCGTGGCTAATTGTTTTTTTTTATTTTTTTTTTGCACCACAGATAAATTTATATATATATATATATATATATATATATATTGATACATATGTAAATTTATATTGATACATATATTTATATATCCAAGTATATATGTACCAATATATATATATATATATTTGTGACTAATCCATGGCTATATTTATATATATATATATATATCATGTATATATATACATATGTTTTTATATTTATATATATCAATATATGTGTATATATATATTTCCAAGTATATATATCATATATACATATATCAATATACGTATATGTCAATGTGTATCTCATATATATTAATATATTATATGTACATTCTAATCCTCTATATATAGTCTATATGATATAAGTATATATCAATATAGAACATATCTAATATATGTTATAAATGTAGTGTACGTATATATAGATCCAATATATATATATATATATAATCATATGTACTATATATGATCAATCATCTATATGAAATAAACATATATTAGTGTATTATATATCTAATATATGTTATATATGTACTTATACATCTAATATATATACATCTAATATATATGTACTTATACATCTAATATATATCAATATATATAATATAATATATATATATATTACTTAAGTATAGCAAAAATTAATTATTAAACAAAAAGTTAAAGTGGTGTAGTAGTTTAATGCTCTAACTTTAACTAACAGGTCAAGAGTTCAAATCATATTTGTTGCAAAAAAAAAAAAAAAAATTTTTAGCCACGGCTAGGCCGTGGCTAAACCGTGGCCCTTAGCCACGGCCAGACCGTGGCTAAATTAGCCACGGTCTGGCCGTGGCTAAGGGCCACGATTCAGCCACGGTCTAGCCGTGGCTGGCTTAGCCACGGTCTGGCCGTGGCTAACCATTGGCGGCAAAACTGGCGCCAAATTTAGCCACGACATTTAGCCACGGCTTGGCCGTAGCTAAATCAGCCACGGGTAATCCGTGGCTAAAGCTCAAAATTTTTTTTCACCGAAAATCGTTGCTAATCCGTGGCTAATCCGTGGCTAATAGCCACGGATTAGCCACGGATTTTTCCCGTGGCTAAAATCCGTGGCTATTTGCTCTTTTTCTAGTAGTGTTCTCTTGTATTCCCTAAGATCCAAGATGGAAACCAACTCGTGGTTACCTCTTAAGGTGTAATGGGGAAGATATGAAGCTAATACTTTCATAAAAACCTAGGCTAACTCATGCATAGGAAAGGTTTCTACCTTCTAGCAGTAGTGGTTCTTCTTTGTAGTTTAAGGGGGGTGCAAAGTGTAAGGATGAAAGTAGGCTGAAATTTGTGATTACTTGGACAAAAATGAAGGTAAGAGAGTGTGTGAGTGTGTGTGGTCGTGCAGCCTAGTGTGTGTGGTAGTGATTTTGTGTTTTCTTTGCCTAATATTACTTATAGAGACTAATAGAAGACAAAAGAGTATAAAATTATTTAAGTCATAATCTAATGATTTCTTACTTTCCAACTAAAGGCCTTGTAATAAGTCTAATGTGCTTAGTAATAAGTCTAAGTGAATGTTGGCCATCCATGTATTATACCATCTAGAAGGTATTATACAAGTGTACATACACTTGTACATTGTCATCACTACTTGAAGGATGAAGACTTAAGGGTAATTCTATACCAAGTATAAAATATTTCTTGGTTTTTGAGAGCATAAACCGGCCACCTTTAATAAAATCCTGAAAATTTATAAGTTATTTCTTATTTTATATATTTAGGGGTAGAAAATGCAATTTAGACCTTCTTTAGGGTTTTGTCACAAATCTTCTAAATCATATTACGCAAAATCGAGCATATATATATATATATATTTTCATGAATGATATAGTTTATATGATGCTTAACTAGGATAAGAAATAATCATAACTTGTACATTTTGCGAAAGCGAAAAACGAACATGAAACACAAGGTATTAATATTATAAAAACATATACCTATAAATATAAAATTAACACATTTAAGTATATCTATATATAATGGGAGTGAGAGTACAGGTCCTTACAGAATTGCTATATGTGGTTTTTTTAAGATATTGATTTTAAATTACATTTTTATAAAATAAAATCGAAAATGCGGTTTGAAGCGGTTTGATTCGGTTCGGCGCGGTTAATTTTGTGGTTTTGAACAACTAAACAAAATAATAAAGCCAAAGCAAAGAGAAATATTATTTTTAAATACTTGTACACATTCAAATCGACATTACAAAAAAAAAAAAATCAATTGTGCATAACAATAATGCTTTGAAAATAAAAAAGTGATTGAACTAAGTTCTTAAAAAAAGTAACAAACCGTCATACTTGAATTTGCTTGATTTCTCCTCGGGTAGCAGTAACACCGATTTTTTGAGTTTGAAATGCAGCTACTATATTATATTATTTATGTCAAAGAGTAAAAAGCTTGTGTGAATAAAAACATACTTATTTAAGGATTTAGACATGGATGGAATTGATGAACCTTTGAATGTTAGATTATATTTAATATTTCTAACCATCTTAGACTTGTGAAATTTGGACAGTTAACATAGCTGAATTTATTTTCTTTGAATTTTTTTTACTTTTATTTTGTGATGGAAATATACTTTGGTACATGCATATTGCATAAATTAAAATTAGAAATTAAAATTGGTTATGGAATTGACTTTTTAAATAATAAATTAACAAATAAAGAAACTTTTAAGAGTTTAAACAAAATAAAACAATAAATACAAATACATATACATATATATATATATATATATATTATGGATGGTTCGGTGCGGTAGATTATCAAAATTATAACCGAACTGATTATGTGATGCGGTTTTGACTTGAACAATTGAACCGCAGTTATTTAAATAAATTGACGGAAACGATTTGGTTTGGTGCGGTTCGAGCGGTTAGGCCGATTTTTTTTAAAAAGAAATGCTCAGCCCTATAAGGAATTGTACAACACCACGTTAATCCTCTCTACAATTCAATATCGTTTGACGTCAATTTTATTTGGTTCAAACTTTATTAAATAAAATATTTTTTTTGTTTAAATTTGAATTAAACAAGTAGTTTTAGATCATAATCTCATGGATTTTTTAACATTTGAAAGTTTTTAATTCTAAGATAAGTTATAAGGTTTTTCTTATTAAATCTGATTCATTTTCACAAATAAATGAGTGAACGACAAAAATTGGATTAACTAATACATTTTAAATCATGCATGAGCATCTTTGCAAATAGGATTATGTATACCATTAGGTGTAATATCAAATAATTCAATTTTTCATGTTTAAAATTAGTAATCTATACAATTTACTCCATATGTTCCCTTCTATTGCACAAGGATTAAGAAAGACAATTAATACTCGTAATTTTAGACTAATTAATAAGATTAAAATGTCTGTATAGTTAATTAGATAAAACAGAATCCTCACTACTCCACTTATTAAAGTAAAATGGTATATTGGGGGAAAAAATAATAAATACAATCTTGAAATGTGAGAATAACAAATATTTTGGAACAATTTGTATTTTAAAGCATTTTTTGCTGTTTACTCTTATTATTATTATCATCATCATCATCGTATAAAAACAAAAACATTATCTATTACTAACAATAAGTGCAAATTCGATGTATGTATAAAATAAAAATAAAATTTAATTTAATCATATATTTAATTTATTATAGAGAATATAATTTTTTTATCACAATATTATAAAAAAATTCAAATAAGACATAATCATAAAAATGAATAAGAAATAGAAAATATAGGATAAAGTTGGATAGTATTGTATCAAAAAAAAAACAAAAAAAGGTTGGATAGTAGATAAATGAGGCAAAACAATAGAGAACATAGAATTAAGTTGGATGGTGGAGAGGAGAGGAGAAAAAAAAAATCATTTATCAATCACAAGCAAATGAGCCTTAGATTAAACATGATTAATATATCTTAATTACCAAAAACTCCCCGAGGTCAAACATTATTTCAGAACTCCGAATGATATGAAAAATTACAAATACCTCTTAAAATTTAGTTCTTAGTTACACATCCTCCTAGCCAATAGGTGGGATATGTAACAAAAAATAAAAATATTAAAAGGATATCTATAATTTTTCATAATACAAGAAATTTTGTACAAACAGGCCAGACCTATGATTAATAATATTGCCACTTAACTTTATAATATCGTGCAAGGCTGACATAAACTTGCAGATATTTAGACTCAGCTCGACGTATATGAAATACATTCTACAAATCTTTTCATTCCTTAAAAGAGTGTAGAAGGGCTAATCTTTCGAACACATCAACAACAATATATGAGTAGAGAGAGACCAAAACAGCACAAAAAGAATATTCTGAATTTTCTAGACTAACGTCAGCCACCTACGAACGAAAAACTCATAAGCATAAAATATCAGGACCATATACTGATTAACCCTGTATTCTCAAGATCAATTTCAATTGCATGATCTGAAAAACACAAAACTCAATTAGCTAAATTCTGATAGATTATATATTACCAGAATAAAACCCATCTCATAATTAGGATTTTGTTTTTTCCAAAAACCAACATACCAATGGTGAATGGTCCATTATCTGAAGCAGCTTCAGAAACTCAACATAGCAGATATACCAATTGAAAGTTATGGCAAGATGAACAGTAACAGAAGTACATTTAAACCTGCATAACTTCTGCTAAAAGAGAGGCTTTGAGTGCATTCACTACTTTTGCCAACTCTGAAGACAGATCAATGCATTCAACAGAGTTTTCCCAGATGATGATAGGAAGCTATCTACATCCCATTCCTCGGTGTCGTACATATCAGACCAAGCAAAGCCCGATAATTGAATCAACAAAATATCACGTGCCGTCTTAGACAATACCGGATATTTGGGACTTTCAGCTTTCCACCAATCAAGCAAATTCAGATCTTGGCTCCAGGGTTCAACAGGTTCCTCCAAATACCTATCCAGGTCCGATTTCGGAGGTTGAGTAAGTGTTTTAACTTACTGTTTATAGGCATGCAAATGACTAGCCGCATCATGTGTTACGACATTTTTACCGTTTGGGCTCTCCTCCACCTTTCTCCTTTTCTTGGGATGATCATCCTCTTCGCACTCAGGGTGGACTCCCCTTTTGGAAACATCCTTCTCGTTTTCTATCTTATTGTTCTTGCCTTCCTCTTCTTCCAATTCCACTGCGCTACACTTGCCATCAACTTCAAATTTTTGAGTTTCTGTTGTTGTTTTCTCAGTGGCCTCATCCTCCTTTTCACAATAATTATCTCTATCAAAGTCGGAATATTCTGAATCAAAGTCTGGTTGAAAGGCACCAGCAGCGTATTCTTCATAAAGGATATAACTGCCTCAAGAACAGTTGAGGGCTGCGAGTTACATCAATGTTTAGCAAACTTTAAGGATAAGTATTCTATATACAACATTTTACATCGAGGGTCGATCACTGCTGCCACACAGGGCACCAGAGAAGTATGCTCGAAATACGTATCCAACTTCTCAAGCATCTTGGCAACAATTTTACCAATTGAACCATCAGCTTTCGTAGCCTCCTGACTCAAACTCACATGAAGCTCTTGAAGATTACTCAGAAAGATGCTTGCACTACAATGCTTAGCTTTGAAAAGCAGTGTCCCCAAGTTTTGCAACTTATCCACAAGTTCACAAACACCATCAACTTCTTTCCACTCATCAGCAGAGAGCTGATACTCATTAGGCACATTTTTTAAAAGAAACTCTCCTCTAGCATGTGACGCCTGAGCTTCCTTTAGCATCAAGTAACAGAGTCGCCAGAAAGGCAATTTATTCCTAAATTTAATTCCACTCTGTTTATTGTATTCATCTGAATTGATAAACTCGCGAACCTTATCCATGACATCTGATATTTGATCAAAAGCAATATGCAGCATGCAATGAATCAAATCAGCACAACAACACACAGGGAGCAACCGACCATTGAGTGTAAGCATATCCATTTCCTCAATACGATCTTTAAGTTTTTGCACTGTTTCATCAGCTTGAGTACCACTTTTCAGAGTTATGCTTAAAATCTTGACATCGATCTTCCAATAGCTAAGAGACTTCAAAACAGCATGCGAGAGGGAATATTGTGAAATATTCCAAACCAAGAGCGCCCATTTCTTTCTTTCCCATGAATCATCTATAAAATGTGCGTTTAGACACATACAGACATCTCCAGCCCAGCATTTCAGCCTCTCCACCGACAAGCTTATCAGTCCATCATGATCTCTCAAGATTTCCTTAGTTTTACTTCTCTCTTCCTTGTAAAACTTCAAGCAATCAGCTTTGAGAGCCACACGAGTTCCCAAGTGGCAATACGGAGTAAGTTGACCAGAAAATTCTCTAAAAGTGGGTGATTCTATGATTTAAGGTGGAATTTTGGCCTCAACACCTATCATCTTTGCAAAAACTCTGCTTATTTTCTCTGCATTATATTCTGGATTCTTTCTTCCACCAATAGCATGCTGACGCCAACTTTTGCCCCTAACAACGCTCATTTCAGAACAAGGAAATCCCTTAGATCTTTCATTACCTGACATCTTAAAAAAATTCAAAAACAAGAAAGAAAGATAATCACTACACAGCATTGTGTCTGGGTATTGATTGCCAAAGTTAAAACTGAGATTAAAATTATGGGTTTGGAGATGAAAATTCTTCCATTTTTTTCCATATCAAAAAGAAAAGCTCAAGGCCAAATTTTTGGCATTTTCTTGCCAGAAACTTCTTCAAAAATCTCCGTATTCTTATTCCTTTTCCTGAAAATTTTCAAATGAAGCTCTGAAGCTAACAAACTATATGCTCAAAAACATTTTCTCCGCATTTCACTATAAAGAACGGCAAACAAAACTAATCAAAAATCAAGCAAAAATAAACCCACAATATGAAAATAACTCTAATGATTGAAACAAAAATCAATACCGGCGATATGAGATTACTAATACTTCACGTTTAAAAATAATACATTTCTCATAATAACCCTCAATTGAAACGAAAAATATAAGAAAAAAGAAATATTGAACTAAACTGAGAAAGAATAAGAACCTTTTTACTCCTCTTCAGGAGGGTTTCGTTTTTTCCACTACACTGCTTATTGTTTCCTTGTATCTCTTTTGGCAACAAAAAGGGTTGTTGATAGAGCGACTAAAGTCGGGTATCCAATAAACACGAGTTTAGGTCATTAAAATTGGCAATTTGATTATATCTATGGATGATCACTCTATCTTATTAAAGGCCTTTTTGTCCTTCTATGTCATTTTCTTCCCTATTGTATCAACCAAATGAAAAGATATATGTTTCTATTAAACCTAGGCTGTGTATCAATTTTTTTTTTCTTTAAATGATTTGAAACTCGCCTTTTATAAATTCAAGTCTCAATTTACTTTTTGAATTTTAATTTTTTTTTTTTTGAAACTTTGTTTTCCAAAAGCCGATTCTAGATTATTTTATTATTGTTGTTGTTATTATTACTATTTAGGGTCAGCTTTCTCGAAGCTGATTTTGATTTAATTTTATTTTTTAAAATCAATTATTTTATAGTTCGGATTTTAGAATCAAAATGGTTTGAATAATGGTGTTTGATGAATATTGGAGCATAATTAAAAAATGTTACAATATAAATAAAATATTATTGAATACAATGAGACCTTAAATCAACTTCCAAAAATGGAAATTGAATAATGGATTTTTCAGTTTCTTTTTCTTTTTTTTTCCCCCCTCAAAAGTATTCTACTTAAACTAAAGATGGAACTTAGCTCCAAAGATTTACAAGGATCATGGCATAACACATAACAGAAGTTCTTAGTTAAACTTTAAACTTCAAAAAGATTACAAGTTTCCAAAGAGGATCATATGCAATAACACAACAAAACAGAACTCCTTAGTTAACCTTCACAATGATTTTACAAGTTTCAAAAGAGGATCTGGCCATAACATAACAAAAAACAGAGATTCCTTAGTTAACCTTGAGAAGTACTAACTTCACCAACCTAAATAGTCTGAAGCATCTTTCATAGTCAGGTGGGCAGCAACCTTAACCTCATAACTTAGAAAATAGGCACACCACAACCAAGGAACCATAAGTCTAGATCAGGAATCGTTCTCGGCGACCAGCTCCAACAGCACATCAGCGCATTCATCATAGCCGGGCCTAAACCAATTACACGCTCATCGGGAGGCCTATTTTCCAAGTAGTAATAGGCATCGCACGAGGTAGCAACAGATAATGGAATAGCCAAAATGTCCCGAGCCATCTTCGCAACAATTGGATACTTGGGACCTTCAGATCTCCACCACTGCAATGTGTTGAAATCATCACTCCAGGGAGAGACGGGCTCCTCCAGATACAAGTCAAGATCAGACTTTTGAGGCTGTTTATTAGTTTGAACAAACTGACTGTATTCTTGAAACCAATCACTACTAGGATTTCCTTCTTCTGCTTTGGAACTCGAAGTACCTTCCAGATTTTCAGTTATTATGTCACGGCTTGCATACTCAGAATAGAGACTGCGAATGGCCTCGAAAATGGGACCACTTTGAAAGCTGCCGCGACTGTCATCAAACTTTGAGGACATATATTCTATGTACTGCATCTTGAGGCGAGGATCCAAAACTGAAGCAATTGCCAATAGCAAAAACATGTCCTTCAAGTACTTTTCGAGCCTCAGAAGCATTTTCTTGGCCATGTTGCTAGCAAAAGAGTCAGCAGAAGCAGACTCTTGGATCAGAATTGCTCGAAGCTCTTGAAGATTATAGAGAAACTTGTTAGCAGTTGGATACTTTGTCTCAAACATCTGCTTCGCTACATTATACATGCTATCCACCAATCTATGCACAACTTTAACTTTATCCCATTCATCAGCAGATGGGACATCCTCCTTGCGCATGTATTCTGAGTCAAATTCTCCCAAAGCGAGCAAATCCAAAGCATCTTTCAGCTTGCTGTTTGCGATATGCCACATAGATTCACATCTGGACCAACTCAGCTCCTTTACCTTGTCAATTATCTTATCGATCATGTTATATACATCTTGAGCCATTAAGCTGAACATCTGAGCAACACAAGGAACAGAGAAAAGGCAAGAGTCGAGGCAGTCTCCTCTTCTCATCCACCCTAGCTTTAATTGCTCCAACAACTTCAGACAAAAAAATTTCCTCATGAGCATCTTTAGACGTAAGATTAGCCATCTTATCCAAAATGTCCCATTCCCTCAACGTCTTCAAGATTGCTTCATCAATAAAATCAGACCGCATTGTGTTATGTCTCTGAAAGCGAAGAACCCATTTCTTCAACTTCCACTCATCGTCAATAAAGTGTGCAGCAACACATAAAAAGTCATGGCTGGGGCCATAATTTCCATAATGAGTTAACACATCCACCGATATTGCAAGTGAGCCACTCATATTATTCAAGAAGTCTTTGATTTTCACTTTCCCTTCCTCGTAGATCCGCAAGCAATCACTTTTTGTTGAATTATAATCCATGGTGAGAGAAGGGCATTGATCAGTCATCATTTCCTGAAAATTATAATTTTTGACAATTTGAGGTGGCACCCCCTTAGAACATATGAACTTGGCTATGCTTTGACCCATCTGTTCCACATTGAAGCTGTTAATCCAACCTTCTCCTTCATCATCCTCCTCCTCCTCCTCATCTTCTTCATCGTCTTCCTCAAATCTAAGATCATTATTTTCCAGAGTCTTCTTCAGCAAAACCCCCGACGTATCCATGTTCATTAACATCAGAATCATCTCCTATTCAAAATAAACAAAATTCATTAACACCCAATGCTAAAGATGGTTATATGGACATCAAATAATGATAAAAGCGTCCTTTAATCACAAAGGTAAGGGGTAAAACATGCTGGGACACACACGCACACACATATGTCAAACTTCCCATAAGCATGAAAAATGCTGTCAAACTGAAAGGGCGATCAAACTCTAAAAGAAATATTACCATTCGCTTACCTCCAGCATTGTGATTGCCAGTGCACTGGCATTAACCCTCAGGATTCTGGTCTTTCATCTCAATATTTTGATTATTATCCATTTCGGGGTTCTTGGTACCTACAAAAACTCAGTCACAGTCATAAATTGACCATAGAGTTTTTGTGACCATGGATATTAGTGAATAAAACTTGCACAATCAGTTTCTTTAGTCTGGTTTAACATTGGAAAACACGAAGAGAAATGCTTGTGACAAGCGTTATCTATTTCAGTTTTATCCCCAACTCAATTACGTACAAAGAAATTGTAAACATATATTAAGAGGGTGTTTGGCTAAACTCATTTTAAATAAGTTTCTATAACTTATAAGATATTTTAGAAGCTTATAAGATGTTAGATCTTATTTTAAAAAAAAGTTATTAAAGTATTTTGATAAATAAGATCAGTGTGTAGCTTATACGATGTTAGTAATGAAAATATTGTAATTAATTTGATTAAACACAAATGATTTTGATAGATCATAAAAAATAAATTGGGAACTCCATATTTTTTTCAAAAAGAGTTTATAAGCTCCTAAACATCAAATTTGAGGCCTTTAAAAAATTTGCCAAACACTTTATACCATCTCAAAAGTCTCATTTTCAAGCCTTTATAGCTTCAACATTTTCAACATCCAATGCAAGGGTTTTCCAAACACCAAGCAAACCTCAAAGACAATACTTCATTTTTTTTTTTAACTGTGTTGAATTTTAAAATAGTACAAGCAGTGACTGCAGATAAAACTAAGAAAACAAGAACGTAACTGGAGTCAAACCCTAACTTTCACCACACCTTAGCAAACCAGGTAAGATAAAATCTATATACAAAAGGAGAAAAAAAAACCCTTAAAACCCTAGCTAAACGATAAATATTCACCACGGGACACTATTTTCCTTTTGTTTTTTCGTTCTTTAACTAACTTCCGTGCGGATCATCCATATAATGTGTGCACGGAGATATTACGGTCGATTTCCTGACCATCATGAGCATTTTCAGTTTCACGACCGCGTTTCATGGTTGAGAGAAAGAGAGAGGGGCAGATAGGGGATGGAAGCTAAAATGGTTTTGTTAGTTTAGCGATAAAGAGCGAGGGCAAAGCGCGGGAAATCAAGGGCTTGTTGCACTTGTTGGGGCTACATATGGGCCAGCGTGCATTCAGATGACTTTTTAATTGCCCTTTAATCCAATCACCAAGCCCACAATCCATTGGGATTCAAACTTTGTACAATTTTAAAAAAAGGAAATAATTACTCTCACCTCCCTCCTAAATTTAGGTGAAATTATAAATAATTTTATCTTATTTTGAAAATTACCAATAGCCTCTTGACATATATCAATATTTATAAAAAATACCCTGTTGTTAGTGAATTATTAAAAATGCCCTCGGTTAATTTTTTCATCATTTTTTGAGGACCGAAATACCCTTTTTTATTGTAAGATTTTGAAACTTAAAGGGTGTTTATTGTAAGTTTTCGAATTACATATGGGTATATCTGTAATGCTTTCGAAACGAAAACACGTAATGAAGGGTCACACTTTTCCATGGGTTTTTTCAGTAGTATTTGGAAGGGTTTTGAGCTAATTGCAATGAGCAACACATTGGTGAAGTCCATTTTGGGATAGAATTGATAGTGACAAAGGAATTAGACGGAGGAGATGTAATAGGGAGTTAGGGTTTGAAGTAATTTTTGTTCAATTAAATCCAAATGGATGGAGTGTTAATAAAATTTATTGAGGGGTTTTGACAGGCTTAAGGAGACGAAAAAATCGGTATGTAACTTCACCATCCAAATAGTGGCGATATAGCGGCGAGGCGAGGTATTATTCATGTTCAAAATAAGAAGGGATTATTTGTAATTTTGCCAAAACTTAGGGGAAGTATGGATAATTCTCCCTTACAAGTATTTAGGAAAAAAAGGGCATTATAGTCTTTTTGTTTGATTTAGTAATAAGGAGACAAAACTCAGGGGGGTATTGGTAATTTTCGACACAAGAAGGGCTTATTTATAATTTCATCTAAACTTAGAAAAGGTGAGGGTAATTATCCCTTAAAAATACTAGGGAAAAATCTTATTTTTATCCGCTAAGTACAGACAATTTGACTTTTTGTTCTTTAAAAATCATCATTTTAATTTTAATTTTAATTCTTTAATTTAAAAAAATTGTAATTTTAGTTCGGCAAATCAACTCGCGGACAAAAAAATTGGGGATTTTTTTAGTTTTCCTTCAATTTGTTGAGTCGGACACCTTGTCAACATTTTTTTTAGGAAAAAAAGAACACTACTTGCCACATAAAGACATGTTGGCAAATTTTCTTTCAAAGGAAAAAAAATATTCTACCTCGTCTTTTTGTTGATTTTAAATATACATACCTGCAAATAAATATATATTTAAAATTTAAAATATAATATTAAGTGTATATATTAATTCATAAATATGATATAAAATTATCAAGAACTCTCATATATGTACAAATATATATATATATATATATATATCTCACAAACACAGACATAATTTCCTGAATATGCCTTTTTTTGGCTTTTTCCACTTTTTTTGCTTTTTTTTAAAAAAAAAAAGAAAAAAGAAAATTCATCACCCCCCGAAAAAAATCCCTAAAATTTTCAACCCAAAATTCACTGGTGATACCAGGGAAGAAGAAGCTTACAATAAAAAGTTATTTTAAAATTTTAGTTCAAAGAAAATAATTAATGTTTTATGTAATTCAATTAAAAAATTAAACTAATATATTATTACAGTAAACTTAATTAATAATATTCAACATGAGGTACCATGGTTTTAGTTATTTGAACTTAATGAACTCATTAACTACAAATTCTAAGTAAAGTTTTACTAAGTTGGATAACAAATGAATACATTATCTTTATTTTCTTCACTATAATTTAAGCACAAAATCATGATATATTTTAATAAAGTAGTTTCATTTAAATAAAAATGAGTTATATCTTTTATTTATTTTAGAAAAGAAACATCATTAAAAATTCAAACATTGCTAAATATGAATTTGAATATGATTATCTATACTCTTTTATAAAATACTAGCGCCCTCTAATAATTACTTTGTGTCTTTGGCCTGTGTTTTTAATTTCTCTTTCCTCTCTCCACTCTAATGTTTAACATCTTCTCTCAACTATTCAACATATTTTTTTCTTTCTCTCTACTATTCAACCTAATTCTATGTTTTGCATTTCCTATTTATTTTTTTATATACATAAGTCTTATTTATATTTCTTGTAATTATCGTCATAAAAATTTATATAGCATACGATAAATTTAAAGATATAATTAAATTATATTTTATTTTTAATTTTGTATACACATCGAGTGTGCACTTATCTCTAGTTGGTAAATTAAAGGTCTTGGGAAAATCACTAAACATGATTAACATCAGAGGTGTCAAATAGGCCGGGTCGGGGCCACGAGCCCGGTGGCGCTCGTGGCCCGGCCCGGTCCAGGCGCGGCCCATGAACAATGACAGGCGGGTTGGGGCTGTTCAGGGGTGGTTTTGTGGGCCCCTATTGGACTTGATGATATATAATAGCCCAGCCTAGCCCGGCCCAGGCCTAGGCCCGATCCCATGATTGGCCCGACCCAGGCCCCTTATAAATATATATATGTGTGTGATTTTATTTGTATATATATATATATAATATATATCAACTTATCAAGTATACATTATACTATACAAGTGTATATATATCATATATTGATATATATATAGTTATATACCAAAACCAAATCATATATATTTATATATATAATATATTACTAGTATATACAATAATTATACATCATTAATATATAGTTAAATCTTTATTCAATATTTTTTAAACTTGTTATATGTAAGCTCCAATATTTTGAAGTTAATAAAAGTTATTAGAATATTTTTTTATAGTAAAGTTCATTTTCATTTTATTATTCAAAAGTCAAAACTATAGTCTATAATATAAAAGTAATAAACACTTGAATAAGTTTAAGAAAAAAAAACACTAATTAATATTTATATATGAAATATAAAGTATGTAAGATAATATATTTTTCAAGATTAAAAAAAAATACAAAGGCCCGGCCTGCCAGGCTCGGCTCGAAAAAGCTCGGCCTAGGCCCAGGCCCAGCCCACCAAACCTGGGTTCATAGGCCAAGCTGGGCCCAGCCTCATGTCTCCAAGCCCGGCCCAGGCCCAGTCCGCCTCAAACGGTCCCGAGCTAGCCCGACCCACTACAATACCCGGGCTTGATCGGACCTAGGTCGGGCTGAGCCGGCCTTGATACCTTTGATTAACATTGGTAAGTTCAGATAATTGAGATAGTAAAGGAATTGATAATTAATGTCACCTACTCAAATATATTATTCAAAATAATTAAAAAGTTTCTAAAATTTAAAAATTCAAAATCTGATTAAATTGCACATTATAGTCAATGGAGCCCCTTCTTATATAAATGGTGTAGCTATAGACAGTACATCAAAATGTTGGAACTTACTAGTTGCTACAAAACTATCCACTCAAGTTGTAACATGCCGTTTGTAATGAAAAATTGAGCTCTTTCTAAGTTTGGAAAAAACAAAATACAACTATTACATATCTCTTTGGGCGAGTTATTGAAAGTCAATTTTACAATACACTCGGTGTATTGAAAAGCAATTTTTGCATCCAACAGTCTTACAAACTCAGGGTGTGACACAAATACAATAATTTGTTTTGAGTTTCAATTCAGTTGCATGGACAAGAAGAGAGAACCAACGAAGTTCAACTATTAGGTTCATACTTGTCTTTGTCATTCTGTGATTGTTCTAGGGTTAGTCCAATGGGTAAGTGATGTGACGACCCAAAACCATTCGCTAGTTATAGGAATATGCTACGAATACTTTTATTATAAAGAGCTGAAAATTTTCATAAAAGTCTTTTATTACATAGCAAAACACCAAGTACATAATAAGAGTCCTAAATACATGATACAACTACAAAGACTAGTCTATGACTTCTTCTAGCCAAAAGCTTCAAATCGTCCCTCGCTATCCTCCTCGTTGATACCTTCGTTCTCATGTTTGGCTAAAACATTAAATATTAACAGCATCAACAATCACGTTGAATAGCAATTTCACTTAACACATAAGGTGCGCGTGTGTGACTTGAACGTGCATATTTTCACATATTTGTATCAACATAAACCACATAAAATTTTAGATCATAAGAATCATAAAATGCACACTTTTCTACCATTTTCCACCTCGATGGGTGGCTACCTTATCTCGTCGTGCCGTAATTTAATTCCAACCAATACTCCTACCCAACCAAACACTCTAGTAGTCATATCCCGGGCATATACCAAATTTCCTACGACCCACAACCAATACATGGAATACTCCGTCCATGCAAGATGGGATTAGGACATGGATGGTGAGAACTATTTTAAGACCGGCAAGCCCATTGCCGCCTGGCCGAACTCTAGCCACATCCACACCGAAAACACATTTGGGCCTGACGTGCACACATAAATTCCATGTATAACACATAGTTTTACATAATTGCAGCATGCATTTATTCAGATTTTGCAGGAATGAGCATAATTTCCAACCTCTATGAATTGAAAATTCCAATCTGCAAACACTTACGACGAACTGAAAATTTCAGTTTGTAAGCCAAGAATTTCCAGCCTAAAACCTGCTGGGATTTTACAAATATGGTTCTAATGTTGTAAAATAAGGTTTTGGTTGGTAAAATTTCGAATTTTCAGCTTACAAGACTTGGAATTTTCAGACTGTGACGCAAAATGCTTGATGGGTGTCGAATCCACCAAAAATAAATCCTACTCCACTAACTACAAAATTAACTTGTAAATAGGGTGAGAAGGGTCGATCCCACAAGGAATAACTTATTGACTACTTTTCAAGATAACCAAGAGTGCAAATTAAAATAAAGAGAGGGAGGTTTTGAGTGATAAGTTAATAAACGTAAGAAAGAAAACCCAAGTAAATCTATAAGAATGAAGACTCAGTCAAGGGTAATTCTTCGCACAACGTTTTCATGGATTGATCCTTGATTCAAAAATAGCTTTTAATTTATGCAATAGATTGGTTATAGCCTTCAGAGAACTCGTCCAACCTAATCTTTCCTTAATAATAGACTAGACATGCGAATGCTATGAATAATCCCTAATTAAAGAATAACCCTAGTCGAACGAAAGGATTTAACCCGTTAACAGCATTAAAAACTAGAAAGACCCAAATCCTAGCCAACAAACCTACAAACGTGGTTGCTCGAAACTAGATTGTGTATTTTCTATAGTACAACGAATTATACTACTTTTCACTTGTGTTGATTCAATCAAACAATTATGGATTTGATCTTACCAACTGGAACTTTGAAGTTAATTAATTAAACAACCGGCCGACATTGAACAGCTAACAAAACAACAATAAGAGATGGAGTTTTCCCAAAAAGCACAAGAAAATACACAAATACTGCATAAAATTAAAAGACAAGCAAACCAATTAGATCTCACAATCCTTGAAGAAAACGTTGGCTTGAATCACTCCTTGACTGAATAAAGTAGTTTAGCCACGCATGGTCATAATAACAACTAAGATAAAAATATAAAAGCTGAAAATTCTCAAGAGAAAAAATAAGAACTAGAACAAAGAGTAAAATCCAAGATGTCTAAACAATAAAATAACAACGGATATATATAGGGTTCAAACCCTAAATCCAAATCCTAATAGAGCTAGGATAATTATTTGGCAAACCCTAATAGTTGTAGGCAAGTAGAGAATTTGCTTCCAAGTCGAACTCTTGTCATATCAACCTCTTCCTTTTTCAATCCCGCGTAGGATTTTCAGCTCCTAAGGCGTGATCACGCCTTGCGCGATAAACATGATTATTTCTGAATTTAACCTTCCAGCTTCCTTGTATGACATTCCTCTGCACTTTTTACCATCTTTTGGCCCGTTTTTAGCTCCTTTTCATCAATTTTCACCTTATGACAAGTTAGAATTAACTTTTGTAAAATTTTAACCCATTTAAGATCCAAAGTTAATCAAAATAAGCATAATTGAGGCCTAAAATTAGGTAAAAATAACATACTATCAAATTCCCCCACACTTAGTCCATGCTTGTCCTCAAGCATGCAATAAATCCAAGTCATCAATTTTTCTCAAAAAAAGCAAACCCTTAAGCCAATGTCAAATTGATGAAGTCAAAGAGCAAATGTACACACTTAAAAAGAGGACAATAAACAAGATACATCCACAAAATCCCCCCACACTTAAACATTGGTTCAAACAAAGGTCTCTAGGCATTTAATATGATGAATTAACACTCTTTACCCCGATTCTTAACAAATAAGTTCGATTTCGCAAATCAACTTCAAGGAGGAAATCACCATAATCATACAAGACCTCACATATCCTTCCTTAGAAGAGTAACAATGTGGGGTAGTTTTATTGACTCTCTTTTCTTTTTGTTCTTTCTTTTTCTTGTTCTTTTCTCTCTTTTTTATTTATTTATTTATAAATATATATAAATATTTATGTTGGCCAATCGCAACCACAACCAACCTTTTTACGCAAACAAAAACATTGGTGATGAATGTGTCCGGTTACTCAATTAGTGTGATTAACTTATCTAGAGTGTTAACCAACCTTTTTACGCGAACAAAAACATTGGTGATGAATGTGCCCGGTTACTCAGTTGGTAACAACCTCTAGATGAACATTAGCTCTACTCATAATCACTTTTTTGCGTGATTAGTGGAGTAAATTGGCCACTTTTTTTTTCTTTTTTTTTTTCTATATATGCTCTTCTTTTTTTTTTTAAATAATATAATCTCCCCACAATTATTCCTCCTCTTTTGAGTTCAACATAACATCAAGCATAATTACAGCAAATTCCTACAAAAAGTGATCGCTAGCCAAACCTATTCACCAATTCACGTTGTATCAAGCATCTTTCCCTCATATTTCACACCCAAGCCCCATGTTTTAAACCAATGCGTTAAGATGAAAGAATTCATGAACTTTCCTATAAATTGTCACTTCCCAAGTGTAACCCCCATAGGCTCCTTGACTCCCTATTCGACATTATTTCAAAACAAAATCAATTATGATTCAAGAAAAATCGACAACTCATGATTCAAACTTGATTAAGTAGAGCATGTCTAAGTCGGGGTAACACTAGGGATCAATTAAAAATGCAGAGAGGCAAATAAAACACGAAAAACCAAACATGAAACGCTTTCAAAGCACAACTCCAATTCTTCCCCCACACTTAAATTGTACATTGTCCTCAATGTATGATATAAGAAAAGTAAATAAAGAGAACATGAGTACTCCTCTAAAAAATGGCTACCGAGCGAGATTGAGTGGAACGATATGCGATTTGTTTGGCACTCGGCATTTTCATTGATAAAACAACAAAAATAGGGTTAAAGAAACCGACGAGGAACGCACAAATAGAAAATAGTAATAAGAATAATATAGATATACAATAATAGATATAATACTACTACTAATAATAATAATAAATATATGTAGATATATATATTAATAATAATAAGAATAATAACAAATATATATATATAGATAGATGGATATAACTACTAATAATATCAAATAAAATAAAAAAGAAAAAAATGGAGAAGAGGGAAAGAAGAGAGAGTGACGGTGGTGAACGGAGGAAAAACAAGGGGGAAGGGCAGCGGCTACGGGAAATCTAGCCAGAGAAGGAGGCGACGCAACTAGGTTGAGAGAGAGAGAGAGGGAGACGGCGGCGGTAGAAGGGAGACTGGCGGCGGCGGTCGGCGGCGCTGATTGGTGAGAGAACAGGGGCAGTGGCAGGAGGTGTTTTGGTGATTGGAGAGGGGCAGAGCGGCAACGGTGGGCAGGGGAAAAAGAGAAGGTGACAGGGAGAGAGAGAGAGAAGAGGGAAGGGGCAGTGAGGGTGCTGCTGTTTGGTGATGGAGAGAGCAGTGGCAGCTGGACGGTGGGCGGCGGCTGGGTCGAGGGCAGATCGCCAGCAACCAGTGGCAGGAAACTGGGATTGGGCTAATCGGATCGGGGCCGACAGCACCGTGGGTTGAGCGACGGCGGGGAGAAAGAAGAAAGAGGACGGAGAGAGAGAAAAGGGGGGCGGCTACGGCTACGGGTCTGGGTTTGGCCGGAGAGAAGGGGGTAGGGCGGATTGAGGAGAGGCGCGGCAGAGAGAGGAGAAGACTGGGCAGCGGCAGGGCAGCGACTGGTGCAGAGGAAGAAGAAGGAGCTGTGAGAGAGAGAAGTCGGTCGCCAGGTGATGAGAACGGTGGTGGCGCTGGCGGCGTTGAGGCGGCGGTTTGAGGGAAGAGAGACGTAGACGACGAGAGAGAGAAGTAGAGGGGAATTGGTGATTTTGACCAAAAAAAAAATTGAGGGAAGGAGACGTAGACAAGCGTAATCATCAAAACATATCTCACAAGCAACATATATATAGAACCGAAAAAATGCGCATTTCATATTTAAAATCATATTTCACGAACAAAATGAACATATATATACTCATCAAAACAAATCTGTAACTCAATATATATACTACGGTACGACCGCACATATCATATTTGAAAACATATTTCATGAGTAAAACAAACATACATATACTCATCAATACCAAATGTCTCAAAAACAATACATATGCCACCGTAGACGAATTTGGGATAATTTAAAACATATCTCCATTAAAACATACATACATATACATTTCTCAAAACACATATATCTCAAAATAAATTGTGGGTAATTTAAAACATACATTCAATTTTAAAATCACCAAACTTGTGAATATATAAAAACCTAACAATAATTACCGAAAAAATAAAAAAAAGCAAAAAAATATTAGCAATAATTTTCAAATTAAAAAATAAAAAATACAAAAAAAATAGGGGTGTTGGGAGGGGGGGCACGGTTTTGGGCTTGGGGAGGGGGAGGGGGTACGATTTGGGGCTGGGGGGAGGGGAGGGGGGAGGGTTTGGGGCCGGGGTGGGGGGAGGGGGGAGGGGGGAGGGTTTGGGTATAGGAGGGTAGGGGGAGGGGGGACGGCGGCTGGGCTGGTAGGAGAGGGCCGCCAGCGGCTGTGGCTGGCGGAGGAGGGCGGTGGGCAGCGTGGGGTGGTGGGGGGGGCAGCGGCACCAGTCACGGAGACGCGAGCTTGGGTTCGGTGGGGGCGCGGGGGGCCGGGGAGGGGGGGAACAGAGGGGAGGGGTGACCGCGGTGGTCGCCAGCGGGGAGGCGCCTCGGGGGGCGGGTGGGGGGACGGGGTTGAGCCAGGCTGGGGGAGGGGTTAATTACCTTGTGAGGAGAAGAAGAGGGGTAGGAAAAAAAAAAATTCCAAATGTTTGATATATAGGTTCCTTTAGCCACGGATTAGCCACGGCCTAAAGTCAGCCACCGATCTACTTTAGCCACGGCCAGGCCGTGGCTAGATACTTTTTTTTTTTCAGTTGAAAACTTACCCATGGCTAATACGTTTTCAATTTGCGTTTATCCACATTTCAAATTTCTCGAGTTTAGCACAAAATTTCAGATATAATTATATAATTTGATTGATGATAATTTGTAAATCGATATAATATATATATATATATATATGTATATTTGACAGAATAAACAACATTAATAAGTTATATATATATATATATATCAATCGCATCCGTACTTATATACGCTCTTATATATTTAGCGCACATATATATATATATAATACTCTTCTATCCATATGTAGTGATATTATATATGTTTTACATATATATATATATTGTTTATAACACAATAATGAATATTAATCAATTATATATTAATTTATTTATGATATTTATTTAACTAATAATAGAAAATGGAAAAAAAACATTTATCGTAAAAAAACGATTTAAAATGAGAAAAATTAAAAAAATAAAAATAAAAAGATTGCTAGCCACGGTCTGGCCGTGGCTAGCCCGTGGCTATTAGCCACGGTCTGACCGTGGCGAGCCCGTGGCTATTAGCCACTGCCAGGCCGCGGCTAACTTCGCCACGGGCTAGCCACGGCCTGCAATCTTTTTATTTTTTTTGTAAACCAACGTTTAATTAACCACGGCACGGACGGGGCTAATATATATATATATATATATATATATATATATATATATTCGGTTAAAAATTACCCATGTATAATGCGTTTTCAATTTGCATTTATCCACATTTCAAATTAATTAGATCAACAGAAAGTTATAATATAATTACATAATTGGATTGATGATAATTCGTAAATCGGAATTATATATATATATATGTATATTTGACAGAATAAACAACATTGATCAGTTATATATATATATATATATATATATATCAATCGCAACCGTACTTATATACGCTCTTATATATTTAGCGCACATATATATATATATATATATAATACTATATAGTGATTATATATTTAGTGCACATATTTATCTTTATATTTATCTATCTATATGTAGTGATATTATATATGTTTTACATATATATATATATTGTTTATAACACGATAATGAATATTAATCAATTATACATTAATTTATTTATGATATTTATTTAAGTAATAATAGAAAATGGAAGAAAATATTTATCATAAAAATAAGATTTAAAACGAGCACTTTTCAAATAGAAAAATAAAAAAAATAAAAATAAAAAGATTGCTAGTCACGGTCTGGCCATGGCTATTGACCGTGGCCAATTTAGCAACGGCGAAGCCGTGGCTAGCCCGTGGCCAGCAATCTTTTTATTTTTTTCTGCAAACCAACGTTTAATTAACCACGAAACGGAATCATATATATATATATATATATATATATATGTATGTTTGACAGAACAAACAACATTAATCAGTTATATATATATATATCAATCGCATCCGTACTTATATACGCTCTTATATATTTAGCATACGTATATATATATAATACTCTTCTATCTATATGTAGGGATATTATATAATAAATATATATATATATATATATATTATTTATAACACAATAATGAATATTAATCAATTATATATTAATTTATTTATGATATTTATTTAACTAATAGTAGAAAATGGAAGAAAACATTTATCGTAGAAAAACGATTTAAAATGAGTACTTTTCAATTAGAAAAATTAAAAATAAAAAATAAAAAGATTGCTAGCTACGGTCTGGCCCTGGCTAATCCGTGGCTAACTCGTGACCAATTTAGCCCCGGTCTGGCCGCGGCTAATTTGGCCGCGGCCAGGCCGTGGCTAAGCCGCGGCCCTTGGCTACGGCACAGACACGGTCTGGCCGTGGCTAAGTTAGCCACGGTCGAGCCGTGGCTAATCCGTGACTAATAAATGGTGGTAAATTTCGCGCCAATTTTAGCCACGAAAATTAGCCACCGATTTTTCCCGTGGCTAAAATCCATGTCTATTTGATCAGTTTTTAGTAGTGAAAAATATCCGGCAGAATATTTTCGTCGGAAAAAAATCCGGATGATGATTGTTGTTTTTGGATGTTTGGCTGTGTAAATTTCATTTTCACATAAAAGTTTTGTTGTGTATTTTGGATTTGATTGTTTTAGGGCGCCAATAGAAAGGAAAAGCAGGTTGTGGTGTGAATAATAAATCAGCTACAGCTAATTCGTGGCTAAAAGAATTTCTTAAGAAATAATAGCCACGAATTAGCCACAGAATTTCTGTGGCTGATAACCATTGCCTAGCTACCAGCAATCCGTGGCTATTACCCATAGTTAATCTTCCAAATTTCCACGGCTAATAGCCATTACCCGGTGACCAGCAATCTGTGGCTATTACCCATGGCTTGGCCACCAACAATCTGTGGCTATTAGCCATAGCCTAGCCACCAAACATTCGTGGCTATTTGCCACGGCTTAGCTACCAACAATCCGTGGCTATTAGCCACGGCTTAGCCACCAATAATCTGTAGCTAATAGCCACGATCAAACTGTGGCTAAAATTAGCCACGGCCTTAGCCATGGAATGCCCGCGGCTATCAGTGCTAATTTTTTTTTATTGTTTACACTGATTTTCTGTGGCAAAACTTTAGCCACGTACCAAATTCGTGGTTAATGACAGTTTTTTATTTTTTATTTTTGTAGTGAGGATGCTTTTTTAGAAAAAAAATGACATTAGTTTTTGGATGAAAACTTAATGGAACCCTCATGGGAGGTTTTTTTTTTGTTTATTTGTAATTTTTAGAAAACCTTGAGGGTGCTTTTGTTAGAAAACCCTGCAATTTATGATTGATAGTCTAGTTGCTTGAGATGGGTCGGCTCGTCCTTGGGCGGTGATTACTATCAACGAACCAAGTATCGGTTTCCTGGAGTAGATAAAGCTGTTTTGAAACATGACTGCAGCATTTCCAAATATAAAGTCTATGGTGCCGTATATGTGACATCCTTGATAGAACTGTCTGTCTGAATTGGCCCAAAGCGTGTCTTGGTATCCTTCAAGGCCACACCGGTAGAAGGTTGAGAGCTCTGAGCTTGAATATAACGCTACGGCTTGGTAGCCTTTGGGACCCGTTGTGTTCCGAAATGTGATACCACGCGCTATGAATCTGTCCCCCAGCCCCTCTGCAAGAGAAACAATTTGGTAACAAAATTAGATGATTACGGACTATGTATTTTAGGTTTAATTACAGAAAACCCCTTTAGGCTAAGCCTTTTTTGCAAAACCCGTTGTAGTATAAAAAATTACGAAATATCCCCTAATGTTTAGTTTTGTGTAACAACTCCCACTTCAGTTTTTAGGGAATATTTATAGCACGAAACCAAAGATTAGAGTGATATGTAAATTTTCGTACAACAAAGGATTTTATTAAAACGAGCATAATCTCGGGGGGGATTTTATGTAGGTAACCCGATTTCAATATGATGTGTAATTTTGTTAAATATAGAACTTTAATTGAACTTTAAAATGTGACAATCAGCTAAAGCAGTAGCAGGGGTGGAGTAAAAAAGTATTATTTACAGGTGCAAGATTGAATTTTATGAAATTTTAAATCAACTTTATCATTTTGGGGGAGATAATTTCAAACTATATTAAAAACACATAAAAAGTTAAACCTTCACTTACTCACAGTTGCCGATTGATGGCTAGGTTGTTTTTGATCAACTTAGAAACATTGTCTGAAATGAAGACAAGAGAAGGGTTTGTGATGTTAAGCTCATTCATGCTGATCTTACAATTGTCCAAGTTTGTCAAGGCAGCACTGTGCCATGTCTGGATGTCAAAAGAAGTGGACTTCACGCTCGGGTTTAAGGTTTGGTTCAGTTGTCTGACTGTGGAAAGTGTACAATTTTAGGCAGTCGGACATGGTTGATTTTTCTAGAACGTTTTGGGACTTTGACTCGTGTTGTTTTATGTGATTCAGTGCCTGTAGGGCTTGATTAATGGCAGCATCTGTGGCCATGTCAAGCAACCTGGTTTCTTTGATTGATGCAAGATTTTCGGGATGAGGGCTCATGTACTTTTTACAATTTTCAAGATTTTCGGGGTTGCAAAATGCATCTGTAGCAATGTAAGAAGATGGTGGAGAAGCTAAAACTGAACGGAAGAGTAATGACAAACAAATAGATGCTAAGATGAACAACATTATTCCTACAGACATGATTAATAACATTAATTGACAACATTGTTGCCTTCTTTTTTATAGGAGTGAACAACAGACTTAATTCTCACAGGTTTCGGTCTTTCATTAATGCTTTTTTTTTTTTTTTTTTTTATCAGATTGAGTTTTAAAAGTTGATCTCCGCTCAGTCATTGCAGTTCATGAAAACGACATTTGTTGACTTTTAACCATTTTGGATTGTTTTGATTACTGTTTGATCATGTATTCTATTTGAGTATATTCATCAAGGATGTGAAATCTACAATTACGTGTTCATTTAAGAAAGTATCTAAATACTATTTGGTCCTTTGTTATTAAATGTAATATTTTTTTGGTACCTACTATTTGGTCCGGCTATCAAGTTGTTGATTAAATTATCTTGCACCTAGATTATAACATTTAATAAATTATGTTTATTTGCACCAACACTTTTTAATAACAGTTTAATATTTTTACTCTGCTAAAATTTTGTTTTTCTCTCTCCTATCTCTTATCTCATCTCACTTTTCTCTCTTATTGATTCAATTATGATTTTATTATTTTTCATTATGTTCTTCTTTCTCATCTCTCATATTAATTACTATCTTTTATTTGACTTTCTTTTTATTTATTTTTCCAATCTTACAATCTTATCTAATTTTAAATCATTTTGTTTTTTGGCTTTCACAACGAAATAGTTAAAAATACATAATCAAATAAAAGTTTAATAAATTTTGAATCTCATGCGATTCAAGTTTGTATCGTATGATTAGATTATATATATATATATATATATATCATTTTTAATTTACACACACATTGAGCTTGCCATGTCTGCTTGTATGTGTCTATATATATATGTATAAATAAGTGATTGGATATAAAATTATCGGGTGGGTCAAAGAAAAGATTGAATATAAATTTCAGATAAGTAAAATAAAGAAAACCTATACAATATCGAAGTATAATTGTCATACGTAAAATTAATTAGTTATGTCGAAATCAAGGAATTAATTAATAGAATGAAAGTGTACAAAAAAAAATAAATTAAAAGGAAAAGAAAGAAGAAGAACAGAGTGGACGCTGACAAATGGAACTCATTATATTTTGTTAGTACTTATGCATACATATATACATATATATCATTACAACAAATTATAAAATTATAAAATTTGTAACAATTTCTTTTTCTACGGTATTTTTCCGTTGCAATTAGTTAAGTTTTGACAATAAAAAATGATATGTGTTGCTTATTAATGATTTTTTTAGAACAAAAAATTTTATTGTTGCAAAAAATGTTATTTATCTTGGCTCCCATTTTTGCAATTTATTTGGCAACGATATTTATAAATCAAAAAAAAAATTGTTGCAAAAGAATAATTGTTTTAGGAACAACACAAAGGCGTAACTAATATTGTTATTTTTACAACAAAATATAATTGTATGTCATATATATATATATATATATATATTCAGGCAACGGAACTTATTGTTGATAATAATTTTAATTAATTGGCGATGAAATATCATCATGCCAATATATTAAAACTTTTACAACAAAAAAATTCGTGGTAGTTGATAAATTAGGAACTAAATTTTTCGTTGGGAAATAATTGTTAGCTTTTGTGGACAAAGAATTTCGTGCTAATTAAGATGTTTAGTATATTTGTGCATGAAATATTTCATTGCAAATTGGTAAGTACTTTTTGTGATACCTCGACCCTTTTAAGAGGTACATTATGTTTATTATTATAATTATTACTATTGTTAATATTATTAATTTGGACATGATTGTAGAAGATATGGATAAGATTCTTGATTGGATAAGCTTGAAATTTGGATAAGATCGATTACATACATATGGATAAGATTCTTGATTGGATAAGCTTGAAATTTGGATAAGATCGATTACATACATATGGATAAGATTCTTGATTGGATAAGCTTGAAATTTGGATAAGATCGATGACATACATTGGATAAGATTCTTGATTGGATAAGCTTGAAATTTGGATAAGATTGATGATATACATATGGATAAGATTCTTGATTGGACATACATTGGATAAGATTCTTGATTGGATAAGCTTGAAATTTGGATAAGATTGATGATATACATATGGATAAGATTCTTGATTGGATAAGCTTGAAATTTGGATAAGATCGATGACATACATATGGATAAGATTCTTGATTGGATAAGCTTGAAATTTGGACAAGATCAATGCTTTAATTATGGAAAAGACCTTATTCTATAATAAGTTTGTGTCTTGATCACTACACTATAAATAGGAGGAAGGGGTTGCTCACATTTCACACGCATACACACTACACCCTCAAATTTTCTCTCTAAAATCCCACTTTCCTACCTCTCCTATATTCTCCCATTTATAGTATATATTGTCTGGTAAGTGGTTTCTTCCCCGTCTATTTCTTTTATAAAGATATATTTTGTGAAAATTATAGTTTTGTTCAAGTAAGTGGTTTCTTCCCCCTCTATTTCTTTTATAAAGATATGTTTTGTGAAAATTATAGTTTTGTTCAAGTAAGTGATTTCTTCCCCCTCTATTTCTTTTATAAAGATATAGTTTGTGAAAATTATAGTTTTGTTTAAGTAAATGGTTTCTTCTCCTCTATTTATTTTATAAAGAAATATTTTTTGAAACTTATTTTTGTTCAAGTAAGCGGTTTCTTTCCTCTATGTAGTTTATAAACATATATTTTTCTTAAATTTACGTCTTGTTTGGGAAAGTTATTTTCTTATATAAAAAGTGGATTTGCGCATGCTATTTTATGAATTTTCTCTATGTAAAGTTAAAAATCATGTTATGTTATGTTATGCTATATGTGCATATATGATCATGATCTGAACACTTCGAATTCTATCGGTAGGAATGAGTTCCGAAATTTCCGACCAAGCTACGGGGTACAGTAGCAATTTTTCGAACCCACTTAATGGGATTATAGTTAATGCCCTCCTACGGGTAATAATAATAGTGTCTGAACCCACTTAACAGGGTTGTAGTTAAGGCCCTCTTACGGGTAATAATAGTAGTGTCCGAATCCACCTAACGGGGTTATAGTTAGGGCTTGATCAAGTTGGCCAATAGAAGTTCCGAATATTCACGAGCATGGTTATACAATTGAATATGTTTAATGCTACTCTGTTATCTGTTGTACTATTTGAAAGTTTAAAGTCTTGATTTTTAAACTTGTTTGTTTTATAAATATGATTTTCATGTTGGATATGTATGCAATTAGCTCAAATGCGATAGAGGATCGAGAGATCATTTACTGAGCGAGTGTCGCTCACACCGCTAATAACCATTTTGCAGAGGATAGTATCGAGAGAGATGACGAGGATCAATTTTGGGGTTGGTGATTCAATGGAAGTCATCTTTGCCTAGAGATTATAGTCAATGTTATTTAGTTACGTCATTTTCTTTTAAGACTTTTATTTTTTGAGACTATTGTAGATTAGTTTTCTATTTATATTTTGAGCTGGATTGTAATAACTAGAATTATTGTCGCTTTTGCTACGATGTGTCGACTATGGTTTTCTCAAGGAATATTTAAAGGTTTTAGTATGTTCTGATTTCCGTGGCTTGGTGTCTCTGAGTCCTTTTGGGCTAAGGGGCATCGCCGTGCCACGTCCTAGATTCGGGGCGTGACACTTTTAGTATGAAAAGTTTTATTGCAAATAACTAAGCACTTTTACAACAAAAATTTTCGTTGGGAATAATTTAATGCTTTTTGACACCAAAAATTATGTTGTGAATTGTTAAAATGTTTAGGATAATTAATGCTTAAGTAATGCATGACTAATTGTTTAGTGTTTCACATGATTGTTTCTTATGTGACTAACGATAAATCATTACATTTTTGTTGTTAGCCTTGGTTGATTCTCTTAATTAAAGATGCTAGATATTATAAAATCCCATAGGGACCACAGTGCTATATGTTTGTTTAGCTATAATTGACCTAAATTAGTTCTTAACTCCACTTAATCACGTCTTGAATATGTGTCACACCTCCAAAAACGTTTTTAAGGGAGAAATGCCACCTCGAGCTAACATTTGGTTTTTAGTACATCTAGGACATTTGACACGCATGCTCATATGGATGGGAGATTAAGAGGCACATCATGCTAATACTTGTCCACATGCACATCGGGATAAGTGAGGGCGAGACACGTCGTGCTATTATTGAAGCTCAAAATTACATATTTGACTACAGATTCGTACAACGGAGTAGTTAAATTCATCCATTCTTTTGCATGAAACTTTGTTTCAATATACTGGAGTTGGGAGATTGCAAGGCTAAAAGATGAGTTGGTTGAATGAAGAAGAAATCAAGAAAATGAGTGAGCAATAATCCCACTTGAATCAATCGGAAGCATGAGCGATGGAGTTTTCATTGCTTTTGGTGGCAATTCAAATTGTTGTTGCAGATCAGGCCACAACAGAAGGTCAACATTTAACGTGCATGGTTCTGCCGACATGCATATATTAATAGGGTTATTATTGCTTCATCTAATCTTGTCTTTTTTTTTTTTTCTTACTAGCGTCATGATTAGCCATTTACCATAAAGTAAATACTTAATATAAGAATTTATTAATTACATAATTAGAATGTTTCAATAAAACACTAGATAATATTTGTTAATTGGACTTTTTGGAATGAAATTTTTTATAAATTAAAAAGTAATTTTGTGGATTTTCGAACATATAATTAATTTTAAAGTTCATAGTCTTTCTCTCCAAAAAAAAAAAAAAAATGAAGTACAAATTACAAAATCTATTTCTCCCCCCCCCCCCCCCCCCCAAAAAAGCAAAGTACAAAGTTAATGTAATTGATGCTTAAGAAGTAATTTTTTGGACAAATGTTTTTAAGATACAAGTTCTCCAATTTCTCTCACAATTTTGTTGTCAAAACTTCAGAATCATGATCCACATAATTAGTAATAGTGTTGTCCGTGATACAAAGCTGAATCGTGTTGGCTAGGGTTGTTAATGGATAATCGAAAATTTGATTACTGTTTTCATCCGTATTCATTTATAGGGCAAAATATCCGTATTAGTTTAAAGCGTGTATTATTAGTATTTGATTATAGATATCCAATTATAAATGGATACGAATATGGTAATTTGATATCCGATCCGTTTAATATCCGCTCCAAATACATACAAGTTTATATATTCGATTATTTATAGTTTAGTTGTATCCATTAATTATATCCAATAAATAATGTTTGGAAAAATAACTAATATGAATACTAAAATTTGTATGTGCTTTTAATAATATTTTATTTTTTAAATTTTATTGATTTTTTTTCATATAATTTTGTAAAATTCATTTGTTGTTAATAGTTTTAAAAAATTATATTTTTAATAATCACATATATTATATTTCATGTATTGTAAGATATATAGAAATAAAAAATAAATAGTTCATATTATGTGAATAATAAATAATAAGTTGTTGATTCAAATAAAACACATGATTTTTTTTAATGGATATCCTATCTTTATAACTTACAAAGATACAAAAGAATAAATAAACAAACATATATGAACTTTAAGTGTTATTAATAAAAAAGTATGATACCTATATATGTGTGTGTATAGATATTTTTTTCTTGTAAATAAGTATATTACATATAAAAAAAAACTAAATTGTATACACAAAATATTCAATTAATTACAATTGAATAATATACTTGAATATTCATAATCGGATTTGAATATTCAAATATTTATAATTGAATTTAAATTTTAAAATTACTACCGGATATGCATATATTCAATATCCGTCCGATATCTGGCAAAAACGGATATCGATATTGATTTTAGATATTCATCAATATCCGTATCCGTACAGATATCCAATAAAAGCAAATGAATACGGATATGTAAACAACATATCCGATCCGTCTAATATCCATTTACACCTCTAATGTTGACACCACCATTTCAAAAATTTTCACTATGCATCTTTCTTCTCTATCATTCCACCTCTTTTTTCCGTTTTACGTCACAACTAGAGCTTATTGAATTAAGAAGTCTTTCAATACCCTCCTTTGCCAAAGAGGACAATTCGCTTTGCCGTCAACTTACTGTACTTTGAACAAATTTGCCGTCGATATATTGTTCATCATGATAAAATAAATCTCAAATTCTCACCCTCAATTAAATGACTCTAATACCACTTGTTCAAGTGCAACGAAAGCAATTGAAATTTGGCCACTGGATTGTAGCCCAATGGTGAGGTTCGAATCGACACCATTTAAGTCTTAAATTCGACCCTTTTGTTCTCTCCCCTTTTTTGTTTGAGTGTGTGTGTGCTCGCGCGCCCAAATGTGCTGTTTCCATTGACATTTATTGTGTGTACCAAATTAATTGTATCAAGAAAAAAACTGAAATTTAGAAATATTTTAGCTCCCTCGTATTACGGAAAGCATTGTCCTGGTTTTAGAAACTTGGATTGTAAAGGATGTATTTAAAAAAATTGGGGTTCCTTCTCTTTTTTGTTTTTTTTGTTGGGGGGGGGGGGGATTTAATTAATTTTCCTGTAATGAAAACATTTTCATTATTATTATTATTAAAGTGGGAGGGAAAATTTAGTAATCGCTTTTAGATTTTTGGTGTATTCGATTTGTCATCTAATTAATATCTTTTCTCACCTACTTTCTCTCTCTTTTTTCATGTATTTTCCCTTTATTTTACATTTTACTGCCTCATCTATCTTATTTTCTCTTTTCTATTTATTTTTTAAATTTTATCTTATTTTAGATTAATCTACCTATGTATATAATGTTTATAAACTGCAAGTAGTGTGTAGTAATCACTTTTTGGTTTTTGATATCTTAAGTCTTAACAACTAATTTCTCATTCCACCCATTTTCTCTCTCTTTTTCAGGTGTTTTAATTTTATCTTACTTTTTTCTCCCTGATCTCACCTTCTATTTCTTATTCTCTATTTATTTTTTAAAACTCATTGTATTTTAGATTTTTTTTCTTATCACAATTTTAATAAATATATATATTTAAAAATTTTAAAGTATCTATTCCATATAAACAATTCAATGAATATTTAACTTTATACTATTAAAATTAAAATTGATCATCCTATTTTAGTTCATTTTTTTACTTATTATAATTTTAATAAATACACTAAAAAAATTTAAAATACATATTCCATGTAAATAATTTAATGAATATTTCACTTTGTACTATCAAAATTTAAATATATAATTAAAATTATATTTCATTACTATTACACATGCCCCACTCCACTGGTCCACTGGTTATTATAATTGACCAGCATTACAATCTGAAACAATCATCAAACATCAGCTTAATTGGCTAAACATAACGTAGGTACGCCATTTTTGTCTTTGTTGATCACCACATGGGTTAATTACAATTTTGGTACCATAGTTATGCTTTTGTCCAATTTTGAATCGATTCGTTTTAATAGTTCTCAATTTTGGTCCCATATATTTTAAATTTTTACAATTTTGGGACTTTTCTAAAATTCCGTCTAATATTTAATGGCGAAGGCACGTGTACCTCATGTGGGACCAAAATTCCGTCCAATTTTGGTTTAATTTGTTTCAATTTTCTCAATTTTGGTCACATATATTTCAAATTTTTGCAATTTTGAGACTCTGCAAAAAAAATTGAAACGTATGAGATTTAACGGCCACGTAAGGTGCACGTACCTTCGCCGTTAAAGATTAGACGGAATTTTAAAAATATCCCAAAATTACAAAAATTTAAAATATATAGGACAAAAATTGAGAAAATTGAAACATATGGGACCAAAATTGAAACAATTGAAATGAATGAAACTAAAATTGGACAAAGACACTCTTACATAACCAAAATTGCAATTAACCCATCACCACATATTTTAATTCACATGAAGGATGCATTCATAACTCCAGAAATTGATTACAACTCACATGATTATTGAAATTACATGAATACTAGAAAAATACCAGAAGGATGCATTCATATCTCCAGAAATTGATTACAACTCACATGATTATTGAAATTACACGAATAGTAGAAGCCAAGCACACCCGGCAGATGTTGATAACAGACAACCACGACGACGACAATCACACGGCCTTCACCACCGACGGCAAATGGGCGGAACAATAACAGGCCAACGCTGAGAAAAGCAAGACTCCTGCAGCGACAGCAATACAGGCAACGGCAGATCTCCGGCAGAACCTCGCCACCGTCGGGCTTTTGGCACGTAGAGACACGGTCACAACGGCGGCCGCGAAGCCAAAATTAAGAGCAATGAGGAAAGCATGAAAGATTATGGGTTTGTTTTTGAATACTATAACAACTGGTACAGGGTTACCATTGATATCATCATAGCGTAGTCGTAGAAGCACAATGGCCGTTACAATACCCAGCCAAAAGATGATTTCTTCGGCGGGATATTTCATCATTTTTGGGGTTGCAATAGCCAATTTGTGTTCACATTCTGGCCTTGAAAGCACGTATATTATTGTCCCGGATGAGTTGATTTCAATGGTAATTTCCGCGAAGCTTCCAAAAGTCTTCGTCCTTATCCTCGTCCTTGTCGTCTTCTTCCATGACCACAAAATAACGTTATTATAAGAGTAGGTACCATATGATCCAAAGTTTTATCATTAATTATCGCCCATTGCCCTAATGGCCAATGAAGGCAGCAGCGGCGGCGATGGTAAAACGGCGGCGGCCGCCGGTAATTGGCTCAAAAGAATCTTGGGACTGGTGTATCAGTCAGCTGCGGTTGCTGCGCCACCGGCCCCAACGGACCCAACTTCGTCTTCTTCTTTGTCTCCTAACACCTCATCCTCACTCCTCTCTCATCAGTCATCAGCCCAATCAGATCATTCTTCTTCTTTCAACGAAATACTTGTACAATCTCCGCCCAACCCTACTACAAAAATTCAATTGGTGGCGCAGGAAACTGACGACGAGCAACTTTCACCCGATTACCGGGATCCTGCGAATCAGGAGCTGGGGAAGGCTACCCTAACTTATGCAATTCCAATTGCTCTGGGCGTTCTGTTCGGCAGCCAGGGGAAATTGCGCGAGCCGGAGGTGCATTTCATTGTAATCGGGCTCACAATAGGATGCACAGCTATCTTGAACGGTATTCTGTATAGAAATACCTACCGTAAATTGGCGAAGTTCTTGAGCCAGTGGGCATCTATCTGGTTATCTGTTCCTTCAATGGACTCATGACTTTTCTTCTGCCCGCGGAGTTTAAATGGGTGCCTGTTGTATGTGCTTTTTTATGTCTATTGCCTTTCATCCAAGCAGCTCTGTGCCGGGAATGACACTCGCAGGCTAGGCTATGAATATGGGATAGGGTTTATCATACGTCAGTTTCTTATAAAATTTGAGAGATTTGGTTATGAGTGATTTAATTTTAATAATATGATGGCAACTCTAACCAAATTATTCAAATTTTGACCATAAATTAAAACAAAGGAGCCAACATCTTTACTCATTCTAATCTTGTCTGTGAATGAGTAGTAGTGAACTAGTTCGTTGAGCATGATCACTGACCTAGTACTAGTGGCCTATTACGGGAACATTGTCCTCAGGTTTAGAGAAACCTTGACCTTAAAAAATATATCAAAAATTTTCCTTCGGAAATGTATCCTTTTGTTCTTTTATGTTTCATTGTTTCGCTCCGAATGAAATTATTTTCATTACATGTTTTTGTTATTATTGAACATTATTACAATCTAAAGGGAAATAGAGAACATCAAATTAATTAATGGATCATACACAATCGGCTTTCCCAGCCTTGCCCAGATTTCGCCGACACTTTGCGGCGGCGCTTGGTGGAGGCGGCGGCGGGAAGAGATCACAGTTGGTGGAGGAGTGAATTAAAGACTCAATTTTCAATGTTGTTTGCGTCATCACCTCAAGCGTCATCTATCTTGTTTTTTGTTGTATCACTTAGTAAAATGATATGTTATAGTGCTTAATGGGAAAATGCTTTAATAAAATCACAAGTGATTGTTTATAAATTTAAGGGATCAAAACACAAAAGGCCGAATACAAAATTTCAGATTAAGTAAAACAAAGAATACATATGCAAATTGAACTATATTAACTGTCTATGATCTTATCATACAATCTGCATACAGTAGTTAACTTTTATCGTTAAAATTTGAATGATTTAATTATTAATAATTTAATTAAATATTTGAAAATAAAATTTACAATTAAGTTACCAATAACTAAATCATTCAAATATTAACCATAAAAATAAACTACCCTTGGGCTAGTACACGCATGTTATGGGATTAATATTCCAAGTCATTAAGAACTTTACTATCAAAAACAAATACAATTACATAACCAGTGATGTCCATATCATGGAATTACTATAGAATGAAACTGAAAGTGTCGGAAAAGTCATGAGTTAAAAAGAAAAGAAAGGAAAAGAAAAAAAACAGCGGACGCTGACAAATGGAAGATTCTATAAACGGACTTATTATTTCCGGTTCCCACCCGGCAAATTATCTCCTAGGGTGCTTATTTTCTATGTTTATTTAATATGAGTGTACTTTCTTCTTCACGAGTCTTATTGGTGAAGTATGAATCTTCTGTAACATTTTAATTAGCACTTTTCCTTACATTTGATCAATACACATCACGCGTATGAATTAACAATTAAAATTAAAAATGAAAATTTGAAGTTGTTTTACTTATTATAATTTTTTTTCCTTCTTAATCTCAATTATTCAACAATATAAGTAGTGTGTATTGATAAGTATAAAAAAAATTATTTCACCAAATGTGTTAAATAAGATCTGGATTGGTGGGGCAGGGGTCACAGCATGCATCCAGTAGGTGGTAACACTGATATTTTTTAAGTAAAAATATCATTTTTGATCCCATAAATTTGCCTTAATTCAATTTAAGTCTCATTTATTATCCTTCTACCTTATTTTGTCCGAGAACTTCAAAAGAAATGTTAAAAAAATAATAATCATAAAACTCAATTTAACTCTTTGTTGAAATTTCATATTTTAAGAGAGCAAAATCACAATTACTTTTTTTTTCCCTTCACTTTTGTTCCCCCACCACCACCACCACCACCACCACCACTAGCCCCAAACCCAAAAAACACACATTGAAAACGGACACTTTAAAATTGATCATTAAAATTTAGTTGATTCTCAAAATTGAATAAAATTTTAACTTGCCCATTATGTGAGTATTTCAATTATGGGGGAACACGTGAGAAAAGATGGCCAGAGGTGGTGGAATGGGGGTGATGCAATGGCGCCCAACATTTACTTTTTATGCTACCTCCATCAATCTTTGCTTACCTTTTTTTTTTTTTAATAATTGAAGTCCTTATCTCATGGACAAATTGAATGTAATTCAATTTTGAAGTTTATCCAAATTTTAGTGGCCAATTTAGAAGTGTGTATACTGCATAGTTTATATGTGTGCATGGTGTTATAGGGTGGGGTGTTGAGAGTGAAAGAAAAAAAATTATATTCGTATGTGTGTGTGTGTATTGAATTATATTTAAGAATAAGGGTGAATTACACTGACCACCCATAAAGTTAGACTAATTTACGAAAAAAAATTTATTTTTTTAAAAATTATCAAAACCCCCCTGAGGTTATACCCACATTACAAACTTATTTTAATTTTCAAAAATACCCATTTCCTTTTTTTGGGTGATTTATACTAACCACCCCTGAGATTATGTTAATTTACAAGAAACCCCATGTGGTTTCAAAAATTACCAAAAACCCCCAAAGATTATACCAATATTACAACTAGCACCTATTTAGGTTGACTTACAACAATATTAATTCTTTTTTTTTCCTTTGTAATATTGTTATCATAAAATTTTCATGTAATAGATTTGAAAAAAAATTGTGATTATTTATTCAAATAAATATTTTGAATTTAATGCATTAAAAGTATCTACTAACACATCAAGTATAACATATTATCGCTAATACGGAGTAAAATTTAAGAGAAATGAATTAGAGTGCTCAAGCTAAATAAAGTTTTCAAGTACATTATTTAATTTCAATTTTTTATTTCAATCAATGTTTATATTTCTCATTTCACATTATGGATGCATACGATGCATATAATTATATTTTTCTCAAATATAAATTTAGCACATATTACGTATATTTAATATAAATTCATAACATTAAATTCAAAATATTTATTTGAATAAATAATCACATTTTTTTTCAAATCTATTACATGAAAATTTTATGATAACAATATTATAGAGGGAAAAAAGAGAATTAATATGGTTGATAAGTTAACCTAAGTAGGTGTTAGTTGTAATATTAATATAACCTCAGGGGGATTTTGGTAATTTTTGAAACTACAGGGGGTTTCTTGTAAATTAGCCTAATCTAAGGGTGATTAGTGTAAATCACCCAAAAAAAGGGAAAGGGTATTTTCAAAAATTGAAATAAGTTTGTAATATGAGTATAACCTCAGGGGGTTTTTGATTATTTTTGAAAAAATAGGAGGTATTTCGTAAATTAGCCTAATCTCAGAGGTGGTCAGTGTAATTCGCCCTAAGAATAATTCAACATTATTGATTTTTATTGGAAGAGATCTAAGCGTTTGTCTAAATATTATAATTATATAATTGCATTTTTTCTCTAAGAATATAAAATTTGTAAAAGGACTTAAATTAATAAGTTTTGGAACTAAATGTAGAAGTGTAAAGAATAGAATTTAAGTTGAACCGCGGCTAACTTTTGAGATCGAAAATGATATTTTTCATTTTTTTAATATATAGATTATAGATATTTCATAAATTAATATTTTCTCTATTTTAAATTAAAATTGATCATCCTATTTTAGTTTATTTTTCACTTATCGTAGTTTTAATAAATATACCAAAAAATTTAAAATATGTATGCCATATAAATAATTTAATGAATATTTCAGTTTATGCTATCAAAATTTAAATATATAATTAAACTTATATTTAATTTCTATTACGCATACCCCGCTCCACTGGTCAACTGGTTATTATTATTGATCACCACATATTTTAATTCACCAGAAGTCCAGAAGGATGCATTCATATCTCCAGAAATTGATTACAACTCACATGATTATTGAAAGTTACATGAATAGTAGAAGCCAAGCACATCAGGGGTAGCAAGGAAGGGTAGACGAATACTAAATGCCCGGCAGATGTAGTTAACAGACAACCACGACGACGACTGTCACACGCCCTTCACCACCGACGGCAAATGGGCTGAACAATGACAGGCCAACATTGAGAAAAGCAAGACTCCTGCAGCAACAGCAATACAAGCAACGGCAGATCTCCGGCAGAACCTCGCCACCGTCGGGCTTTTGGCACGTAAAGACACGTTCACAACGGCGGCCGCGAAGCCAAAATTGAGAGCGATGAGGAAAGTACGAAAGATTGTGGGTTTGTTCTTGAATACTATAACAACTGGTACCGGGTTACCGTTGATCTCTTCATAGCGTAGTCGTAGAAGAACAATAGCTGTCACAATACCCAGCCAAAACATGATTTCTTCGGCGGGATATTTCATCATTTTTGGGGTTGCAATAGCCAATTTGTATTGACATTCTGGCCTAGAAAGCACGTCTATTATTGTCCTGAGTGAGTCGCTTTTGATAGTAATTTCTGTGAAGCTTCCAAAAGTCTTCGTCCTCATCCCCGTCCTCGTCCTCATCCACATCCTCATCCTCATTCTCATCCTCCAAGACCACAAAGTACTTATAAAAGCATACTACCTACAATCATGCCCTAATGGCTACTGAAGGCAGCGGCAGCGGTGATGGTGAAGCTGCCGTACCACTGGCCCCTACGGATCCACCTTCTTTCTCTCCTAGCAGCTCATCCTCACTTCTCTCTCATCAGTCGTCAACCCTATTAGATTCTTCTTCTTTCAAGGAAATACTCGTGCAAGATCCGCCCAAACCTACTACACAAAATCAGTTGGTGATGTCATCAACTTCTAACTCATCGCAGGCAAACGACGATGACAACTTTCACCCGATTACCGGGATCATTCGAGATCAGGAGCTGGGGAAGGCTACCCTAACTTGCGCAATTCCAATTGCTGTGGGCGTTTTGTTCAGCAGCCAGGGGAAATTGCGCGAGCCGGAGGTGCATTTCATTGTAATCGGGCTCACACTAGGATGTGCGGCTATCTTGAACGGTATTCTTTATAGAAATACCTACCGTAAGATGGCGAAAGTTCTTGAGCCAGTGGGCATCTATCTGGTTATCTGTTCCTTCAATGGACTCATGGCTTTTCTTCTGCCCGCGGAGTTTAAATGGGTACCAGTTGTATGTGCTGTTTTATGTCTATTGCCTTTCATCCAAGCAGCTCTGTGCCGGGAATGACACTCGCAGGCTAGGCTACACATGGGGCGGGGTTTATCATATCTCAGTTTCTTATAAAATTTGAGAAATTTGGTTATGAGTTATTTAATTTTAGTAATATGATCGCTACTCTAACCAAATCATTCAAATTTTGACCATAAATTAAATTAAAGGAGCCAAGATCTTTACTCATTCTGATCTTGTCTGTGAATGAGTAGTAGTGTACTCGTTCGTTGAGCATGATCACTGACCTAGTACTAGTCGCCTATTACGGAAACATCATCCTCAAGTTTATAGAAACCTTGACTGTAAAAAAATATTGTATGAAAAATCTTCTTTTGGAAACGTATCCTTTTGGTCTTTTACATTTCATTATTTTGCTCCGAATAAAATTATTTTCATTACATGTTTTTGTTATTATTGAGCATTACAATCTAAAGGGAAATAGAGAACATCAAATTAATTAATGGATCATACACAATCGGCTTTCTCCGGCACTTTGCGGCGGCGCTTGGTGGAGGCGGCGGCGGGAAGAAATCACAGTTGGTGGAGAAGTGAATTAAAGACTCAATTTTCGATGCTGTTTGCGTCATCACCCCAAGCGTCATCTATCTTGTTTTTTGTTGTATTAGGAAGATGATATAGTTCTAGTGCACTATTTTTCACCTAAGTCAAACAGTAATAATGGTTGCATGTAATGGGAAGATGCTCTAACAATACCACAACAAGTGATTGGTTATAAATTTATGGGATCAAAACTCAAAAGGTCGAATACAAAATTTCAGATTAAGTAAAACAAAGAATACGTATACAAATCGAACTCTATTAAAAGTCATGATCTTATTATACAATCCGGATACAGTAGTTAACTTTTACCGTTAAAATATAAATGATTTAATTATTAATAATTTAATTAAATATTTAAACATAAAATTTACAATTAAATTGTCAATAATCAAATCATTCTAATATTAATCACAAAAATAAACTACCCTTAGGAGTTCGGATAGTACACGCATTTTATGGGAATAGTATTCCAAGTTATTAAGAATTTTACTATAAAAAATAAATACAAGTCATTCAGAAAAAACAGGAAAAGACCCAAAAAAAAAAAAAAAAAGAGTGGACGCTGATGAACGGAAGCTTCTGATCGCATATAATTTCTAATGCATAATCCAAAAGTGTGGTCAAATTTTCCGGCTCCCACTCAGCCAATTATCTCCTGCGGTGCTTATTTTCTGTGTGTATTTATATGTGTGTGTATTTTTGTTTTTCACGAACCTTGGAGAAGTATGAATCTTCTGTAATATTTTCGGGTAGTATTTTTTATTACATTTGATCAATATATATCACGTATATATATGAATAATTGAAATTAAAAAAAAGAAAATTTGAAATTACTTTGCTTATTATATATATATATTTTAATATTAATTATTCATCAATATAAATAGTGTGTATTTATAAGTGTAAAAAAATTGTTACACCAAAAGTGTTAAATAAGATCTGGATTGGTGGCACAGGAGTGCACTGCATGCATCCAGTACTAATATTTTTTAAGTGAAAATATCATTTTTGATCCCGTAAATTAGCCATAATTCAATTTAAGTATTATTCATTACACTTCTACCTCATTTTGCCTAAGTACTTCAAAAGAAATCTTAAAACATAAATAAATAAGTAAAACTCAATTCAAGTCTTTTTGGAAATTAAATATTTTAAGAGAGTAAAATCACAATTATATTTTTCCCCCACTTTTGCTCCCCCACCCCCAATTGCCACCACCATTGGTCCCAAACGCAAAAAACACAGCAAACACACATTGAAATCGAACACTTTAAAATTGATCATTAAAATTTAATTGATTCTCAAACTTGAGTAAAAAATTAACTTTTACATTATGTGAGCATTTCAATTATGGGGAAAAATGTGAGAAAAGATGGCCAGAGGTGATGGAATGGGGGCGATGCAGTGGCACCCAACATTTGCTTCTTATTACTTTTTTCGCCACCTTCATCAATCTTTGCTTCCTTTTTTTTTCATGATTGTTATGCTTATATCTATGGACAAGTTGAATGTAATTCATTTTTGAAGTTTATCTAAATTTTAGTGGCCAACTTAAAAGTGTGTACACTGTGTAGTTTATATGTGTGCATTGTGTTATAGGTAAAGAGGTCAAAGTTTCTTGATTTATTTTGCCATGATTTTTCCTTTTAATTTTCTTTGATTTCTTTCAATTCCCGATCCTTTGGATCTTAATTAGTGTGCATTTCTATTTTTTAGTCATTTTCCTATTGTGTTGTAATTCTCTGTACTATATAAAGGTTGTATATTAATGAGAAATACACACCACTTCTATACAATTCTAGCCTTCATATGGTATCAAAGCCATACACACTCCAACGAGTTTTTTTTCCTCTTCTCAAAAATATCGCTTCCAATGGCCAATGAAACTTAACCACCCCTAACCCAACCAACAACCATGATTCTCATCCTACCAATGCAAAATCACTGCCCAACATTCCCAACTCTTCTCTTTCCCTTGTCTGTGGCCATGGCTCTATGATCAACCTTCTCAATTAGTGTCTTTCAACCCTGCCTCCCAATTATTATTAAAACCAAATGGTAGCACCAATTACTCCACCTGGCAAGCACAAGTAACAACCTTGCTCTTTGGCTATGACTTGCTAGGCTACATTGATGGCTCATTTGAATGTCCCTCACAATATCTCACTGACAATGATCGTCAATCTCTCAATCCTACATATAAACTCTAGCAACATCAAGATAGCTTGGTCCGCAACGCCATTATGGCCTTTGTTGATCATTCAATTGCCCCGATGATAGCACATGCATCATCTGCCAAGCACGCATAGGCGACACTTCAGACCGCCTTAGCCAACAAATCACAATCTCAGATCTTTGGTCTTTGCAAAGTCCTTGCTAATCTTTACAAAGACTCTCGCCCTGTTGGTTATTATATAAAGAAAATCAAAACCATAATCGATGATCTCGCGGCAAGTGGACCTCCTTTAACCAATGTTGAACTCGTTATCAAAGTACTTAGTGGTCTCGGTTCTGACTTTAAGAAAATCTCGGCAGCTATTCGTGCCTGTGACAATCCGATCTCCTTTGAGGAATTGTATGACAAGCACCTTGCACATGAAGTTTTTATCCAACACGCAGAACCAAAGTCGAACCCTCCCATGATCACAACCCAATTGAATCAACGTACTCCTAGCAATCCTACCTCCCAACTGCACAACCACATCTACCAAAATGTGTAGCGCCAAACCAATCAAAGAGGCCCACCCTACCCTTTCTATATCAAAAACTCTACCAGCCCACCCCCAACATTTCTCTTCAAAATCCTATGTCTCTCGATCACCCAACCACCTAGGCATCCAATATCAATTGTGTGATAAATATGGTTACACCGCCAAAGTATGCCGCTCTCAATCACATGATAAGTATAAGGCTCAAGCCAATTGGGCTTCTCGGCCTCACAACATCACTAGCAAATCTTGGATTGTTGATTCAGGTGCCTCACACCATATGACAGATAACCCGAACAACCTCACTTCTGCAACATATTTCTCTGCCAATGATTCCATTATCATTGGTAATGGCACTACAAAAAAAAAAAAAAAGGTTTTTGGTGACGAATTATTTCGTCATGAAAGTAAAAAATATCGTCACAAAAGCCTATTATGACAAAACATTTCGTCACCGGAATCGTCATAACAGGCCAGTCGCATAAGGGTTTTCCTGACATATTTGATTTTCGTCACGACACTTTATGACAAAGCCTTTATTCGTCACATGGTTTTGTTTCTAGTGACAACAATATTTTTCATATAAGACTTAAACTTTCATCTTGTAAGCCCTATTTCGTCACAGTAGGGCAATTGGCTTAGTTACCTGTTGTGACGATATAGTTTTGTCACAATACATCGAAGGCTGTTATGACAATATGTCGTCACAAGAAATGAAATTTTTTATCACAGTAACGTTATTATAGCATCAAATTTTAGGCTTTAGTGACAATTTTCATTTGTCACGATAAAATTAAATAACCATTATTATGACAATTTTTTGGTGACGAAAAAGTGTGATGAACTATTTGCTCTTGTTATGACAGAAAATAATAATCTGTAAGTTCAGTGCAACACAATAAGTTCACTTGTCATCAATAAACCAAAATTACATTGATCCGTCAAATCCAAAATTCAATTCAAAGCAACAAAAAATATTACACGAAAAACTTCTATGTATCTGTACATGTTCACATAATACTATTTATGGAAATGGGTTGGTTCATTGATACATATAAAAAAGAAATGTCAAACTCAACACCTACTATCCTAAAGATTAACAATTTTCCATTCATATTGTGCTAAACTCCAACAAGGATTATCCAAAACACGAGCAATTCACAATCGTTCTTCCAGCCATATCAAGAATGAGCATCAATCTGCGATAAGTGACAAATAAAATTATTAAGACATAGTAGCATAACCCAATAAATAAAAAGTTAAAAACCTAATGAAGAAAGTTGTTAGACATGTTATAAGTGAATATCAACCCAATAGTCAAAGTATCTAATTACTAAAACAAGAAATTAGAAAGCCAAATTCAATAAAATCAAAAACTTTCCCAAGCAAATATAAATTTAAAATACACTCATAGCACATACACATATAAGCGGAAATTAATATGTAAAGAGAAAGTAATGATGTACTTTATACAAAAGTATTTCTTACCTTATAAAAAGTTCTTGAATTTGCACGTGCCCTTTATATCCTAATTAGAGAATGCTGAAACAAAATAAAAAAAATAAAGAACAGAAGGAAAAAAAAAAAAAAGAAAAAGAAAGGTGTTAATGGATGGGAATGGCTTAAACATTAAAGTTGGGCGAACTTCAAACACAAGCAAAAGTCTGAGAAGAATACACCATATGGAGATAAATCATTTTCTTGCAAGTTATCCACTTGTTATTTCATTTAATATCCACAACATACTCATGCAAAACTGTTAATATTAAGAAGAATTAATATTTACTGGTCAATTGAACACTGCAACCAACACAGGACAAGAAAAGGCTAAAAATAACATAATCATGTAGGCTGCTATTAATGATGGTATAAGGTTGCTGCAATTGATAGTTGCAACAAGACCTTCTCAACCCTTTATCTACAAAAAAAAAACGCCCCTTGAAAGACATAAAGTGGGATTATTTAGGTGTCCCACGTGGCAAGGAGAAGCCCCTTGATTTTAGTTACCATAAGTATGATTTTAGTTACCATAAGTAGGCTTATTTAGGTGTCCCTATGCCAATCTCGGCTGGCAATGACGCTAAGCTTTTTGCAAATTCTGTTAAGGAGTTTAGGAAGTTTTCTCCTCATGATATATGTCCTGCACCACAGAGAATGCCCACACAACTTGCGCAGAAAACAGTTTTCAATCATACTCCATTCCTTTCGGTCCAAGCTTCTCATCGGTTAGATATCTATTGTGTGTTTGAAAAGTGGTGCCTGCAACCACGGACTTAGTGGTGCACATTAATTGCAAGGTTTCTCAGACCTTTATCTACTCAAATCAAAATGCTTGAAACTACCAAAAATGAGGCAATGAAAATTTAAAGAAAACAATAGAAAACCACTTGAATTCTTGAATGTTTTCCTTGGCAATGGCCTCACATACTTCCTCCGTCCTTTTTTTGCATCATCTCCAGTTCCTTTTTCGATTATATATACCCCCAAAACATACAAACTCAAAAAATCTCTAAAATAGATGTGACACCTAGCCCCTCCTACAGTTACAGACATAAGCAGTTAATCCCTTCTAATCATCAAAATCTAACAACACCTCTCTCGGGAACAATGAGTTATGTATAGACACATACTAGTGATGCATTCATAGAATGTCATTGGGAATGGTTCAAATGCAAAAAGATACCAGGGAAAGCAAAGTTGTATACCAAGAATTCTCTAACCAAATTACCAACAAAAAAAATCAGTTTCCAACAAAATTACTTCTCTAATATGTCAAAAATCAAAAAAATTCTCTCAAAAATTTCGGACAATGAACCAGAAACCGAAGAATTCTCTAATATATCAAGATAATCAACAAATTTTTACTTGGTTGTGCACACTCAATGAAGTCCAATCATAAATCCAACAATCAACCTTGAATAACTAATTCCCTATCAAAATATCATAAAAGTTGATAAACCCTACTATTAAACACAATATGTATATAGTGAATCACTATTACCTGAAATTCGGGGCCAGAGTCGAGCAAGAAATAGGCGTGATGGAGGTGATTGTTGCGTGACCAACAACTGTCAATAGGGTAATGAGTTTTTGGGTTAGAAGAAAAGAACGAGATGGAAAGCGGATTTGAAGGGAATGAGGCGGTTGCAAGATTTCAATGGAGGAGACGATGTGAGACTTGGCTCTACCAGACGAAACGGCACAAGACGTGGGCTTTGCAGAGTGAAGAGTCGGGCTAGAGAAATCTGAGTTAATATGACGTGAATTGGGGTTGATTTAATTTTAAATCCGTATAAAGAATAGCCTCAAACGAGATAGTTTCACACTATTTAGTTTTAAATATAATTTTATTAAGATTAAAAAGGGGGAGCAAATTTAAAAATCCAGGGAAAATTTTGGAGAGACTTAGTTTAATACAACGAAAAGATTTCGTCATAAGAAATTTATATTGCGCCAAAATAAGTTCGTCTTAAAAAAAACATAATTTGTCGCTTCAGATTCTGCGTACGAAAATGAGAAATGAGCATGTAATTTTTTACAACAACCTGAATATTTTGTCATAAAAACTGGACGTAAAGTGACGAAAATAATCTTTGTTACATAAATTCAAGAATAGGCGACAATTATTTATTTCATAGCATTAGCATGATACTTATGTGACCAAATTATTTTTTGTCACAAGATTTTGTCACAAAAAATCGTTTTTTTTTTGTAGCATGGGAACAATATTCCTATATCGAATATTGGACAAAGTACTCTTAATTCCACTTCACATACTTGCTCCTTTACACTTTACCATGTTTTATGCTCATCTAAATTACGTCGTAATCTCATTTCCGTTGCCCAATTTTATCGACAGAGTCTAACATCCATTGAATTTTTTTTCTTATTCTTATCTTGTTAAGGATTTGAGCACGGGGGCACCTCTTCTTCAAGGCCAGAGTAAAGGCAATCTGTATGAGTTGCCAAGTCCAATGCAGCCCTGTCCAACACTACAAGCTCACTTTGCTACATCATCATCTCCCACTCTACATTTATGGCATGCTCGACTTGGTTATCCTTAGGCATGCACTTCCAAATCTTTTGTTTCCTCATTTGCACTGCCAGTATCTTCAAAACATCCATTTGCTTTCTGTAATTCTTGCCTATGTAATAAAAGTCACCAACTTCTATTTGGTGACAGTTCTATTACAGGTCGTCGACCTTTTAAGATAATATAATCTGATGTCTAAGGGCCAGCTCTGATATCTTCCTTTGACAATTTTAAATTCTATGTTATTTTTGTTGACCACTTTACAAAGTACACTTGGTTGTTTCCCATGAAACACAAATCTGATGTTACAAAAACATTTCTTAGTTTTAAGAAACTCATTGAAAATTACTTCTCTGCCTCTATTAGCACACTTTATACTTATGGAGGTGGTGAATATCTCGGGTTAAAATCTATTCTTCAAGAATTTGGCATTCAACACCTTTTAAGTCCACCATATACACCTCAAATTGTGGGTATAGCAGAACCAAAGCATCGGCATATCTTTGAAACTGAACTCACCATCATTTACTATGCTTCTGTTCCTCTTCACTTTTGGTCTCTTGCTGTCCAAACAACTGTCTATCTCACAAATAAACTCCCTACCCCACTTTTGAAACATACTTCTCCATTTCAAGCATCATTTCATCACTCACCAAATCCTCACTAGTTACGGGTCTTTGGTTCTCTTTGGTTATCTTTGTTATCCATGGCTTGATTTGAGAAGTCGTCCATGTGTTTTCATAGGCTACTCCTCTTCAACAATTAGTTATGCATGTTTAGACCCCTGTACAAACAAAGTCTTTCTTTCACGTCATGTTGTCTTTGTTGAACATGTGTTTCCCTTTGCCATAACCCAACCTCCACTGCCTCATGTATCCTCCTCACTTATTCCTTCATGGCTTGATCCCTCACCAATTTTGTCTTCTCCCACAGCCTCCACCAACTCTCCAATTGACTCATCTATTCCTTTACCCCTTTGCCCACAGCCTACTCTTGTAGCATGTCCACCGATAACAAAGCAAGTAGCTGCCCCTACTGCTGCCACTGATCAAGTACATCCTCCATCTTTACCTATTGCATCTATATCTCCAATTTCTAACAATTCTCCATTACCTTCACAAGATGAAACCTTACCTTTTACAGAAGCTACTAACTCACCTAATCCACCACCACTTCCCCCTAGACATATAGTTACTCAATCTCAAAATTAAATTTTCAAACCCAAACAAATATTTGACTATCTTGCCACCTTACCTCTTACTTCCATACCTTTAGCTCCAACTGCTGTCAAACAAACTCAAAAACATCCACAATGGTGTGATGCTACCCAGGAAGAGTATGACGCTCTTTTGAAAAAAAAAAACTTGGTCCCTTGTTCCATCTCATTCCTCTCAAAATGTTATAGGTTGCAAGTGGGTGTTTCAAGTAAAACATAAAGCTGATGTATCCATTGAGCACTACAAGGCCCGCCTTGTTGCCAAGAGGTTTCTTCAAAGACTTGGGATTGATTTTCTTGCAGCCTTTAGGCCGGTGATTAAACACACAACCATTCGTCTAGTTATTTCCTTAGTTGTAACTTATAAGTGGTCGATACATCAACTCGATGTAAATAATGCATTCTTACAAGGAAAGTTAGAGGAAACTGTATTCAAGCAACAACCTCAAGGCTTTGTTGATCCCGATCATCCATCCCATGTTTGTCACTTACAAAAAGCAATTTATGGCCTCTGACAAGCACCGCGAGCTTGGTATAATGCACTCAAGAGTTTCCTTATCTCTTGCAGCTTTAAAAGAGCATACTCCGACACTTCACTATTTATTCATCAATCATCTGATGTGTTGCTATTTGATTTAATTTATGTTGATGATATTATTATTACTGTACCCTCATCATGTCACATTCGATCACTCATTAAATACCTCGGAACTTGGTTTTCTCTCAAAGATCTCGGCTTACTACACTTCTTTTTGAACATTGAGGTTATACCATTTCAATAAGGTCTTCTCCTCACCCAAAGAAAATTTATTGCTGAAATATTAGAATGCTTTAACATGCCTGATGCAAATGTTGTCTCAACACCTCTGTCCACATCTGAAGCTCTTGTGTTGAATGATGGGTCTCCTCCCACAAATGCCAAGGAATATTGCGAAGTAGTTGGTGCCTTCAATATCTCACAAACACTCGGCTTGACATCTCATTTGTCGTAAATCATCTAGCTCAATTCATGCAATGTCCATCGATCAAGCATTGGCAAGCTGCCAAATGGTTGCTTTGTTATCTCAAGCAAACGATTACATATGGTGTCCATCTTCGTCCGTCATCTACAGCAAGACTTGCTGACTACTCCAATGCTGATTGGGGTGGAGACATAGACTCTCGTGTCTCTACTTCTGCTTACATAATCTTTTATGGAAATAATCGTATAAGTTGGAGTTCCAAGAAACAACAAACTGTAGCTCACTCCTTAACTGAAGCTGAATATCGTGCGGTTGCTTCGGCAATTGCTGAAATTAATTGGTTAGTCAATCTTAATAGAGAGCTTCATCTTCTTCTCAGACACACTCCATCAATTATTTGTGACAATATTGCTGTGACATTTCTTAGCAAGGATCCTATTTTCTATAGCCGCATGAAGTGCATTGCTATTGACCTTCACTTTGTTCGCGATCAAGTTGAAAAGAGGAAATTGAAGTTCGGCATATTCACTTTGCTAACTAGCTTGCTGATGCTCTCACCAAACCTTTGTCAAGAAAATCATTCACTGATTTAATTTAGAAGATCAGTCTCTGTCCAATATCGATCTTGTGGGGGCATAAAGAGGTCAAAGTTTCTTGATTTATTTTGCCATGATTTTGCCTTTTAATTTTCTTTTGATTTCTTTCAATTCCCGGTCCTTTGGATCTTAATTGATGTGCATTTATATTCTTTAGTCTTTTTTTCCTATTTTAGTGTAATTCTTTGTATTATATAAAGGTTGTATATCAATGAGAAATACAAACCACTTCTATACAAGTCTAGCCTTCATAATAGCGTGGATGGTGAGAGTGGATGGAAAAAAATATATATATGTATGTGAGTGTGTACATATATATATATATATATATATATTGAATTAAACTTAAGAATAAATCAACATGATTGATTTTTGTTGGAAGAGATCTAAGGGTTCGTCTAAATATTGAAATTTTATAATTGCCTTTTTTTCTCTAAGAATACAAAATTTGTGAAAGGACTTAAATTAATAAGTTTTGGAACTAAACGTAGCAGAAGTGTAAAGAATATAATTTAAATTGAAGCATAGCTAACTTTTGAGACCGAAAATGATATTTTTCCTTTTTCTAATATATAGATTATAGATATTTCACAATTTAATATTTTCTCTATTTTAAAAGTATAATTATAATTAGCAGCCTTCTTTTTATTCCCATAATTTTACATAAACGAATTTCCAAATTGACATGATATTCATATTGGAAAGTACAAATAGTAAGGAAAGAGAAAGGCAACAGAAAATTAGTACAGTAATTAATATTTGAAGGAAGTTTAATATATGAAAAATCGGCATTGAAATATGCAAATTGTTGATTGTTATAACCCAAAAATTAATAGATTATTTAATATTGACATAATCCAGTTCTCTTGATTTCTAATGGATCAAGAAAGATAAATAAATAAATATTAGTGAAATTATATCTGAACTTCCCTTTTCACAAAAAGAAACTCAAATCATACTCATGATTCTACCAATTTCAATAGTATTGTATTGACCCAAGTAACCACAACCCAACAATAAAGAGGCTTATTAGGAGAGGAGTCACATTTATTACCTGTGAAAGCCATCATTGTAATTCATAAGACCCAAGTTGCTACCCTCTTCTAGGCCAGCCTCAGTAGCACTTTAGGCGGGGAACAAACCTCCATAACTCCCATAGGAAGGCCGTCTATGGCATTCCTCCCTGCGTGAGGCGGAACGCCACACAATACCTCCCGCTAGGAGAGCAACAATTACCTCTTCCTTAATATAGCAATCACTTACCCTACATAAGCTCAAACACTTCACTACAAGAAAAAATGGGAATTTTGGTGAATATTTTTGGCGGAATATTCCACCAAAAAATTTCGGCAGAATTTAGGTGGAATTTTAAAAAAATAAAAAATGTGTTTTTTTTTTAATTTTGTCGACATAATTTCAGTAGAATTTAGGCAGAATTTTACGCTGGAAATTTAAAAAAAAAATTAAACATTATTAATTTTCAATTTTCAACAGAATTTCGACGGAATTTTTTGTCGAAATTAATTAAAAATATTAAAATTTCAATTTTTAAAAGAATTTCGGCAGACGTTTTTGCTAAAAATTAAAAAATAGATAAATAAGTATTTAATTTTCAATTTTTGGCGGAAAACTTGCATCAAAAATTTTAAAGAAATTTAAATATTAATTTTTAAATTTTCGGCGGAATTTTCTGCAAAAAATTGAAAAATAAATAAATAATCTTAATTTTTCAATTTTCGGTGGAAAATCATGCCGCAAATTTGAAAAAATTTTTTAAAAATATTACATAATGTTTGTGTATATACATTAATATAGTTGGAGAAATACTTATATTTTTATTATTGTTGTCGTTGTTGTTGTTGTATGCTACATAATTGGGAAAACGTTTATATAAACTTTATTATTATTATTACTACTACTACTACTTCTTCTAATCAGAAAAGAATGCAACGATATGTTATAAATTATACTAAATTAAAATAAATAATTTGATAATTTAACCTTAAATTTAATGTAACTAAGTGTAAATAATAATGTAATGATATTTCACAAATTATTAAAGTGATAATTTCAAACATATATATTAGTATAGCAAAAGAAAAAACATGACAACAAAGTGATGATAGTCATATGGCAAGAGACTTGTTTGCCGACCAAGAGGTAAGGATTCGACTTCTAGCAATCGCAAAATACAGATTAAATTCCTAGGTTTGGCAATTCGAACCATAGTTTAATAAAAAAATAATTAAATTTCAACTGAAATTCGAGGGACAATTCTGCTGAAAATTTATTTAATTCAAAAAATAAAATTTCGGTGGAATAATCCACCGAGAAATAATAAAATTTCGGCAGAGCAACTACCCAGGCAAGATTTGGAGCTCACACCTCAACAGAACCCTGGGAATCTCTCAACAACATCCCCAGCTCTGCAAAAAATGCCCGTACAGGAATCTAGTAAAGTTTTTTATGCTTTCCCCTATAAATACATCAACCGCCTTAGGTAAGAGCTAGCTAAGTAGTTTTATGAGTAAACTGATGACAATATAACAAGTGATAATGAAAAAGTTATCTTTAATTATATACATTTAGCAAGCGCAAAATTATATTGTTACAAAACATACTTCGCACAATATCAATTGTGACAATATAGTGTAAAAATGTGACAATATAGTGGAAATTTGATAATTAGTAACACAAAATCCTAATGACAATTTTTTTGTTATCAAATTGACACTATATATGTGTTACTAATTGTTAATAGTGACAACTAAAATGTTAATTCTTTTCACCATCGAATGATTGTGACAAAATAAAAGTTGTCGTCATTAAAAAAAACTTAATTAGTGATAATATATAAGATATTATTATTCAATATAATTATTGGTGACAACTTCTATATTATCACTTTTATATTTTGTCATTAATATTACTTATTTCTTATAGTGACACGAGAACACTTTCTACACCGTCAAACTAACTCTATTCATTACATTTTCTTACTCACAAAATTGTTACTATTTTACAAGCATTTATTTACTTATTTGCGTCTTTTCTTCATTGAGCGCATACTAATTTAATTCAGTGAAGGACTGACGCTCCTTTGCAGATTAGGTCCCCCAAGGTTCACGAGTCCCTCCTCTAAGCTCGCTGAGGCTCTCCTTCCCAGAAGCTACAACACTTCAACAGGAAAACCCAGGACTTCTTTATCCATACTATTATATAGAGGGATAGCGCTATTTAGTAAACAATCTTGGATGGGTCAATTTTTTGGTCTACAATTTTTCTTTTTACTTTCTCTTTCATCTCTTCTCTTTTATGTTCTTTTTACTTTCCCTCCCTACCAATTGTCATCTTTTAGTACTCTTCAATATCATTTTTATTTTACTTTCTTTGTAATTATTTATTTAATTATTTATTTTAAATTATTTTATTGTAACTCATTACTATTTTTACAAATTTATTAAAAGCAGTCAAAAATATTTCAATAGTATAGATACTACAAAGATGTTAGTATGTCATTAATTATATCATTATTTTTATTATACACACGCAACGAGTGCATGATCAATATTGCCAATCTAAATAACTGCTCTACGAAGTTATAAATAATCAAAGATCAAAATAAATTAGATATGTAGAAAAATAAACTAATTATTTAGCCTTTTCAAATGGTAAACAATTATAAACTGAAATAAATTATAAAAAGAAATATTAGGATCAATGACTAACTCCCCGACCTATAAAAGCACAAGTGGATGAAAAAAAAAACAAAAGAAACAAAATTTAAAACTAAAAACGAAAAGCAGATAAGTTGAAACAATGAGTGAAAAAAAATCAAAAGAAAGAACCTAAAACAGAAATAATGTTAACAAGAATAAAATATAATTTTAAAATGCAGCAAATTCTTTGACAAGAAGAAAGGTAGAAACAACAATCGAACATGGAAACCGAAAAAAAAAAAAAGAAATACATATAAAAAATCTAAATAATTGGAAATTTTTAAATGATAAATATTCAAAGATTGAAATAAAGTTTTAAATAAATTACCCAAAAAAAAAAGAGAGGAACAAACTATTGGCCTTTTTAAATATTAAATAATTAAAAGATAAAATAAAACATAAAAATACTAAAATCAAAGAATATCTTCGTAACTATGGAAATATAAGTAGATGAATAAAAAAGAAAATTTCAAACGAAAACAGAAAAATTGATAACCTAATTAAAACAATCAGTTAAAATATAGAAATTTTATAAAATTCATCCTCTAAATTTGAGGTGTTCAAGTTTTTGTCTTTTATATTTGATTTTTTTCATTTTAGTCATTTATCTTACAAAAGTTTCAATTTTATATTTCGATCATTGAAATTGGCATGGCATGATAATCAGGCGCATTTTTTTCATCATTGCTGATGTGGCACATAATTTGAAAAGTTTTACTGATTTTCCCTCCAAAATACCTAAATGGAAGACACCTATTATTTAATTAAAAAAAAAAGTCAAAAAGCCGCATCATATACACAATATACATATATATGTGTAAGTAGATATGATATGTGCATACATATATTCACACACACACACACACACACATATATATATATATGTATATGTGTTTGTGAATATATACATGCACATATATATATATATATATATATATTCTCTCTCTCTCTCTCTCTCTCACACACACACACACACACACAGAAGAGTTTTGGAAAGACAATAGAGGATGGAAGATAGGTTGGAGAAAATTTGGGGGAAAAGGGGTGGTGGGTGGGGGTGGAGGAAATCATTTTTAATGTATCCTCTTTTACACCATTTGTTTCCAAAATGCCGTGGATTTGAAAATGTTTTCTTTTCTACCCTTGGTTGCTATCTCCAATTGCAACCTTACTATTACAACTAAAATTTTGACTTCTAGTCCAGTGCATATGAAAGCAACAATTGCACAAGAACCCTAATATTTTTAGATAGGTGACAAAAAGGATACAAATAATACAAATATTTTAAAAGAAACACATAAAGTATATTATATATCAACTTAAATTAGCAGTCCTTAGACACTGTTACAATATTTGAACACAATTTTTATACAAGAGTAGACTCTTGGTTCAGACCTCTTGTGATACCCCAACCCTTTTATGAGGTATATTATTATTATTATTATTATTATTGCAATTATTATTATTAATATTCATCAAATCCTATTGGGTTTAGGGACTAGTGGGCTAATCCAATTATATTTAGGACTATTGAGTTAATCTTATTAGGTGTTTGAATTATATATATATGCACACACGAAGACTAAAGATTAAAGAAATCAAAAGGATAGTTAATAAATCCGTAGAATCATCAAAAAATTAAACTTAAGGCAAGAGAGGTTGAATTGATGCATACGAATCAAAGTCCAGGTTTGTAAATCTTTACTTCAATGGATATACTATATTATTTTATATTAGGAGACTTGAACATTGATATATAGTGTTAAATAGGAATGATAGCATGTCCCATGCAAGAGAAAATAATAAAAATTGATATATGCTTGATCTAAGATGCCTCCAGTCGTAGGAATATTTCGTTATCAATTCGACCTTATAAATCCGACTTGTGATCAGGCTTATCAAACGGGATTCTTTTTTAGGATTATGAAAATGTTGTTTCCAACCTTAAGCCTCAGTTGTATTATAGAATTAGAGTACTAGGACTTTACATATTAGCCATTATAGGATTGGGATTATAGGGTTTTTATTTTTATGATTCGACTTTTATAAAATCAATTTGTTAGCTTATATTGTTACTTTTATTAGATTCGATCAATCACGACTAGGACTTGGATCATAAAGCCTCGAGTATCATAGAGAATTGAATATATTGTTGTAAGTGGTTTCTTCCCTCTATTTCTTTTATAAAAATATGTTTTTCTTAAAATTTACATCTTTGTTGGAAAAGTTATTTTCTTATATAAAAAGTGGATTTGAGGATGCTATATTATGCATTTTTCAATATGAAAAGCTAAAATTATTTTTTGACGTTCTACATGTGTATATATGAACATGCCCTGAACACTTGGAATTCTATTGGTAGGAACGAGCTCTGAAATTTTCGACTGAGCTACGGAGTACAGTAGCAGTTTCCAAACCCACTTAAAGGGGTTATAGTTAAGGCCCTCCTACGGGTAATAATAGTAGTTTCCGAACCCACCTAACAGGGTTATAGTTAGGACTTGATCAAGTTAACCAATAGAGATTTCGAATGTTCACGAGCATGGATATAAAAATGAATTTTTCTTATTCTATTTTGTTATCTGTTCTGTTACTTGATATTGGAAAGCGTTGATTTTTGGACCTTGTCTATGTTTTCAAAGTGTGATTTTTATGCTATATATATGTAACTTGCTTAAATCCGATAAACGGTCAAAAGATCCCTTACTGGGCGAGTGTCGCTCACACCACTAATAACTATTTCGCAGAGGATAGTACCAATGAGGGAGATGGGGGCTAATTTTTGGTTGGTGATCGAATCAAGGTGCTTCCTCACTAGAGAACTTAGTTATCGATATTTAGTTGTGTCGTATCCCTTTAAGACTGTTTATGGAAACTATTATAGGTTAGTTTTTTCATTAATGTCTTTGAATTTGAGTTGTAATAGTTAGTGTTATTATCGTTTCCGCTGGGATGTTCGATTAACGATATTTTAATAATAAATATTTTATGATTTTAGTGTGTTCTGATTTTCGTGGCTTGGTGTCTCTAAGTCCTTTCGGGCTAAGAGGCATCGCCGTGCCGAATCCCAAAGTCTACCCGTGACACCTCTAATGAGGCTCTGATACTAGAGTTACAGAATGACACCTAATTAGCGGAATTAAATGAACTTTGAACAATTTAAAGAGGAATTATTGAACACTTTTTTTTGCTCTTATGCAATGCTAAAAATATTACAAACGAAATGGAAATGGAAATGGAAATGTAAAATGAGAGAAAATCCATTGATTCTCAAGAAAGTGTTGAGAGATGTATTTTTTTTCAATGCCTTCTTCATCTAAGGATGCCTCCTTTTATAGGAAAATTTCGTACTCCAAAGCCTCCTTTCAGTTTGGTAGAATAAGAGATAAGTGGAGCTTGGGATTCTATTTGCTAATTATAGTGCAAATTGAAACCCCCACACCCCCACCCAACCCAGGTAACCCCCCACCCACCTCCGAACCAAGCCCATCCCCCAAAGAGCCATGTAGATAATTTTAACATTTTTGCACTCTATGGGGTTTGAACCATCGACCTCATAGTTGCAATTGTGGCATCAAAGCCACTAAGCCACTTGACATCTTTGGTTGTGAAACAATTTGTCTTATATTTAACATATATCTATGTTATATTTTAAATTTAAATTATCTAAATAGATTATCTTTATAATTTATTAGTTTTACTAATTTTTGATTTATTAACCAATTTTTATTTTGTATTTCAAATATGTAGGTAAAATATTTATTTCAATAATGTCAAATACTAATTTTATTTTCCTATTGAGTAAAATAAATAATAATCCTAAATCAATTTAAATACACAAATCAAAATTTGAATTTATTTTGTTGAATTAGTTATTTAAATTATTTTTTGACAAGTTATATCAAATGATTTTTGATCACTAGTTAAATCAAACTCGCTTTACTTTTTTTGTTCATATATGTATTGAAGTATAGCTCTATCTTTATATTGTAGGATAACTTTCATAATTTAATGAAATCATTTATGTTGAATCTACTTTATTACATGAATATACATCAATTTTAAATATTTTAAAATAAGTATATAATTAACAAAATAATTTGAAACACATAGTTCTATAAAATAAATCCACATTATAATAAGTATTCCTTTCTTTTTTTTTTTTTACTAATCTTTGGCTTTTCTTTTTTTTTTTTTTATTGAAAAGTATTTAGTGATTGAACAAGTAATTTATTAATAGCAAAAATAAAAATTATCAAAAAAATTTATTTAGATAATTTATATTAAGAATTTCGCATAATTTATATTAGTTAAGTACAGCAAAAACTAATTCTTCAACAAAAAATTAAAGTGGTCCAGCAGTTTGATACTTTAATTTCAACCAAGAGTTCGAACCACATCAAATTCAAAAAATAAAAAAAATTTATTTGTTAGCCATGGTCAGACCGTGGCCAGGCCGTGGCTAATAGCCACAGCGAGCCCGTGGCTAATTTAGCCACGATCAGACCATACCGTGGCCAGGCCGTGGCTAATAGCCACGGCGAGCCCGTGGCTAATTTAGCCACGGTCAGACCGTGGCTAGCCCGTGGCTAATAGACACGGCCAGACCATGGCTAAACCACTTTGGCCTTATTATCCTAGTTATTTTACACTTAAATATTGTAAATTATCAATAACAATTATACGTTGTTGAATTATTAATAAAACTATAATATAAGTTATGACAATTGATCAATTATAAACTTTCAAAATCAGATAATTAACTCTTATATATAAACAATTGACAATAAACGATGAAATGGACTGATTAGGAGTATACTTATATACTTATATATATAGTATAATCCAACATATATTGTGATATTATAATAAAATGGTAAATTAAATCTAAAGAAATAATTATGAAAGTTAAGTTGTATATTAACTCAATAGAACATTATAATATCGTCAAATAATTGAAACGATCATTCATCATTGGAATTGATATTGAAATAAACATTGAAATATATCAATCATCTATATGTCAGTGTATTATATATCTAATATATGTTATATATGTACATATATATCTAATATATATACATCTAATTATCCATAAATACACATGTATATAAGTATATCTAATCTTATATGTATGTAATATATCGAATCATTTATTATATATATATATATAAAATATATATAAATATATATAATATACAAATATTAGTTAAGTATAGCACAAATTAATTATTAAATAAAAAGTTAAAGTGGTGTAGTGGTTTAATGCTCTAATTTCAACTAAGAAGTCAAGAGTTCAAATCATACCTAGTGCCCAAAAAAAAAAAAAAACTTGGCCACGAATTTTTAGCCATGGATTGGCCGTGGCTAATCCGTGGCTGATTTAGCCACGGCCAGGCCGTGGCTAATCCGTGGCTGATTTAGCCACAGATTGGTCGTGGCTAATCCGTGGCTAAAAATTGGCGGCAAATTTCGCGCCAATTTTAGCCACCAAAAATAGCCACGGCCAGGCCGTGGCTAAGTTTTTTTCCCTTTTTCTTTTTAAATCCGTGGCTAATCCATGTCTAATCCGTGGCTAATAGCCACGGATTAGAAACGGATTTTTTCGTGGCTAAAATCCGTGGCTATTAGCTGTTTTTCTAGTAATGTTTTGCCAGCCTTATTTTTGAATGGGGCCACCATACTTCTGTAATTTTACCCCTCCATCATATTCTCAATATTATGCCTTATTGGGGAATCTAAAGTGTTCCAATAGTCACTCCCATCCATATCATGGTTGGTACAGGATAACAAGTCAAATTCATATTGATCCCAATATTCATCAAATTTTCAGTTACAATTTTTGGGATATCAACTTGAAGTGTGGCTATGTCAGACAAGAACTTTCTAATTTCGCCACAATTTTGTTTAACTCGAGTAAATAATGAAGCCTTGAATAACCTCCTTCTGCTTGTGACAAGACTCGATTTTGGATTGTTTTTTCAACAAGAGCAATTTCAAATTCTTTTTAAATACTTGGGCAAATATCATATAATCTAACCCAAGACCAAAAAAGCATTTCTTCTTCAATTTTTTGCTTCTCCAAGATATGTTTCCTCTTCAGGTTCATTTTGGTATTGATATTTTTCCAAAGTCTAAACTTGATATGTTTGGAAGAACTTTTCTTTCTCTTTCCATCCAACAAAGCTTATAATTTTAAATGTAAGAGGGATTCTCTCATATTTTTAGGAATTTCAAAGATCATGTGTTTGATCATGGTAGGGAAGTCCCAAATTTTCATGGGTTCCATTGGATTGAATGTAATCTAACAAATTAATCCCCATTCAATGGCTTCAAATGAAAAGGGATATAAATGCATATCATAATTGATCCCTTTGATATGATATTTTTCCAAAGACTTTTGTTTTCAATTTTCTTTTTGCTTCTTCAAAAAATGCAATTCTTCCTAATCTATTTAAATGAGGATTGCATACCTTAATTTCTAAGGCATCTAACAAATTTCTAGTTAGGTTAACAATATTGGAATTTTGGTTTTCTCTGCAAAGTTCATGTTTAGAACCATGCCTGTAATCTGCCTTATGAACCAAAGTTTGTCACAAGACTTTTTTAGTTCTTGTGATAATTTAGTCATAGCTCTCCTAAAATCAAATATTTTTTTCCCTCATTATATGGGTTTTCCATAATTTGTTCAAATGCTCATAAAAGTTTCCATCAATTCCAGAATTATAGAAATCTTTTGCCTCTTTAATTTTTTGAGGAGCTAGATTATTAATAGAATTAGCATAATTATAAAGGGAAATCTAAGACAAATGGTCAAGGATATACCATTATTGATGGCTTGGACGATACCAATATTGACTAGTCGGCATCATGCTTGGTGCTTCTCTAGGTGTAGAAGTTTTTACTCTTCTTAAGTTAGAGGCAACAAGTCTTTTTCTCTGATTCTGTAACGATGCACAAGGATATATTAGATTAATATCCATTTGGGTATTTGCTAAGATAATCTGCAAAAACATTTTAATCAGAATTAATATGAACAACTTCAAAAGAAAACTAAGAGATATAATTTGACCATCTTACTCTTATAGGATTATCTTCAATTATTTTTCGTTTTTGGAAAATCCAGAAGAACTTTATTATTCTAATTAAGAACTTGACTGGTACTAAGTATATTTGAAATCTTTTAATACCATTTTTTATGGCTAGAAGTTCTTTCTCAAATATAATATAATTCAACTCAATAGGTTTAAATTCACCAGAATTGTCACCACTGCAAATTAACTCATCTAAATTTCTTTGTTCTTTGAGTAATTGTAGTATGTCATCTTCTTTTTGAAGAATGGGATACATACACAATTTTGAGTACTATTCCCTAAAATATATTTGAAGCATCAATTTCTAAAATCAGTATACCTATTTCTTTTGGGAAACAGACTTTCAAATTTGGTTTGAAGAAACTTTTTATTTCTTGCAATCTTTTTGTATGTTCATCAGACCAATCAATTTTAGTATTGATATTTTCTTGATTTTTCTGAGCATTTTTTAGTTTTTCTAAGAATGATTTTTCTTCCCATCTAGAAAGATTCTTAACAAACTGCCTGTCATAGTTAAGCAAACCTAAAAAATTTCTAACTCTTTCAATGATTCCAGTTTTTCTAGGAACTCATTGATTCTAGTAGTTATATGAGGTTGTAGAACAATTATGTAGCACTTAGGATTACTCCTAAGTAATTTACTTCACTTTTTTCCAATTCTGTCTTATTGGGACTTAGAATTATTCCATTGTCTTTGCAATTTTAACAAATAATTTCTAGATGTTGCTTATGTTCTTCAATTGTTTTTATAAAAATAAGAACATCATCAATATAGACTAGACATAAATTTTTAACATGTTTATAAATTCCATCAATGCATCCGTATTTGAAATATTTGTGGAGCATTACATATTTCAAATGTAATACAACCCACTGATAATAACCATAAGGAGCTGAGAAAGCAGTCAACGGTTTTGACTCATTCGTTAATTTAATTTGGCACAATAAAAAGGCTCCTCTAGGTTGGTTAACTAGAACATCTTTACTATAGATGAAGTAGCCATCAAACTCCAGGTTTTTATTTATTTTTTTATAGTTGATTACCATTCTTGTTTTACCTCTTTTTACGTCACTATGTTTCATTACAAAGAATACTGGACTAGAATAAGAACTCCTAGTTTCTTCTATCAATCCTTTTTCTAGTGACTCTTATATCTATTTTTGAAACTCATCTATCTCTTGTTTGGTATATATTATTGGTTTAACTCTAACAATTGTTTCATTGTCTTTCTGTTTAGCTGAAAATACCTAGGAGATTTTTCCTATAGTAATAATGAATTTTTTAAGTAGTTAGGATTTAATGTTTTATAAATCCAAAGTGATTTTTCTAAATCATTTAATTCTATGGGTTCTAAATCTAGAATAGGATTTATCTCACCACGCTTGACTGGCGCAAATCCTTTTATTGCATATAAAGGAATGAGATTGTAACCACGGAATTTTATAAGATTTTTTCTTATCTGTGAGCAAAAAGTTTTCATTAGATGTACTTATTGGAAAGTATTGAGATAAGAAGCTATTTCCTAAAATTATGTCGCCATGCATTTGTGAAAAACATAATAGTTTAGGAATTTTAAAGGTTTTGTTACCTTTAGTAGTTATTTTCTAGAATTATGTACCATGCATTTGGTTTAATATTTCATTAGACTTGTGGCGTTATTAGCTTTTCTAGAGGCAATTGGATTTTTCATCCTTTGCCAAAATTCATTAGGTATGGCATTTATGGTTTATAGCCTAAAAAAAATTAGAAGTTATATCTATATAATAATATCTTCTCTTATTTTGATTATAAGAAAAGAGGATCATTTCAAAATAAAAATCTATTTGTTCAACCACTATTGATTTTTATTCTTCAAGTCTCCTACTAGTAAGAAGAACAGGAAATTGAACAATTTTTATCCCTATAGGCTCTTTGTCTTTTTATTTAGAATTTCTTGCTTCTTCTTAAAAATATATCATACTTAAATAATTTTTTACTTGCGGCAATTCTATTATCTCTAAAATAAAGGGTGTTTTCTGAAGCTTGAAATTTAATTTACCTATGTCATTTTTCAGACTTGTCATCAATGAAATTCTCAAATAACCAGTCTTTTGGTAGACTTAGATCCTTTCCAATTTATAAGTTTTGGTTATATCTCTACATAAAAACGTTTAGGCTCACAAAGCTCAATTATATTTGAGTTAATACATTTGGTTTTTACAGAAATATTACTCGTAAGTTGGTGAACAACCATCCATAAAATTATTAAATTGTTATGAGTACCTCCAATCTTGATGTTTTGTGTGTGAACTGAATAGCTTTATCTTGTATTGAAACAAAATAATTTGGTTTTACTACGAACATTATTTCTACAAAGACCAAATTAGATTGAATTCCTCCTATCACTAATTGGATAAGATCATAAAACCTTTTATCTTGAACAATACAAAGAATCGGAGAATCAATTCCAAGCCTGAATAAAAGAGTAATACTTATTTGTATTATTCCAATAAGAATAAATCTAACTTTTGGATATTTTTCCTAAGGTCTTTTGATTTTGTTTTTGTCAAATATCTGGATTTCGATTTGACCATTGGATATAGCCCTAACTTCAATAATTCCTCCACACATTTCAAAATGTTTTGCTTGCCAAGGTTTAAACCTATATTTTTTTTATATAAATCTTCGGTTTGCCAATGTTTATATTACTATCTAAGTTTAGTTCTTCTTTTATCACATCACCAAAACCTGATTTGGCTTAGTTCTGCACTAGGAGCAGATTCAAAACTCTCTTCTTGAGTTCCAATGTTAATCATGAACACTTGTTCCTTTTCTGCTTCTTTAGAGGATATAGATTCAATTTCATAAATAATATCATCATCCTCTTATATCTCTTCCCCTAAACACAATTCTAACTCATTTTCTTCTAAAATGACCCTAAAATTTCTTCTCGGACATTCTGGAGCTATATGCCCTTTCTCCTTACGAAAAAAACAAAAAAATGGAAAAGCAAAAAACAAATACAGGTTTTCTTAAACTTAGTGGATTTCCTTTTATTACTCTATCGAGCATACCTCTTATTTGAAAAAAATGTTGCTTTATTCTTCTTTCACTTTTTAAAGCTAAATTGCCTTCCTTTCTTTTTATATGATGTATGTCTTATACATCCAACTTCCCATAGTCTCATTAAGGACCTTGTCACAATATTTTTAGCCTTAACTAGTTTTAGACAACTATGTTTTATCTTGTTTTTAAGCTTTTCTTTGTGAACAATGTTCAGTTATTATTTTATAACAAAATGAAATTCTACATCCCAAAGTATTTTTAGCTTGTGACTTTTCAAGATACTCAGGGTATTCTTTTTTACATAATTCATCCCATGGAAGTTGAAGTTTATGAAAAAATTGATACACTAGCTTTAATCATTTAAAAATATTTTTGATACAACTTTACAAAATCTGTGTGTTTATAGATATTGCACAACTTCATCTAAGTTGAAACATATTTTGCTTCTTTTACTAATTTACCAAAATCTTATAAAATTGTTCTTAAATCTGGTTTTTCCAGTAACTGTGTTTTTTCTAACCTTCAAACTCTTTCCAAGCCCTTAGCCAATTTAACACGTTTCCTCAAATAGTTCCTACAATGTAGTCTAAAAACTTTTCTTTAGACCAGGACCCTTCGTTGTTGATTACTACAAAGGTTAAAGATTGTGCCCATTTATCTATGATTTTTTTCATACTCTTTTGTGTGACTATCTTTAAAATCTAAGTAAGTTCCATGAGCAACAATGCCATTTTTATATGACTCTTCTTTATTAGAAGAAGTACTAAGCATTTCCTCTTTAACTTTATTTTCTTCTATATTTGAAGACTCTTCTTCAAACATAGGTTTCTTTTTTGGATTTGAATCAAAAATCATATACAATGCACTATCTTTTTTTCTCACAATCATTTTCTTCAAAATCAGAATTCACGTCGTTTGTTGCGTAAAATTCTTCAATTTCTAAAGTCTCATCATTTGTGTCTATGTTTAAAACATACTCAAATTCTTGAAAAATATTTCCATATTCTTCATATAAGGATTGTATCTGATTTAGATACTTGTTTCTTTCATTCACATTATAAGTTTCTTTATATCGTACATAATGACCACGTGACATTCACTATTAAAAATTGGATGAAAGGGGCTCGAAGGATTTCAATTGATACTTTTTCTAAGATTTGTGATTAAATATGGTACAAATCAATCGAATTGGACTGAAATGGACAGAAGTGCCCAACTTATGAAACCAAAAAATGATATTTTTCCCTGAAAACACCACTTGAATATTACCTAGATTGATAGTATCTCATGAGTCGTCCACTTATATACTTGTTCTATGGAACAAAAATGTAATTTTCCCAAGTACTTAATGAGATTGGGAGAGTATTTTAGTTTTTCTAACCCACAACAAGGACTAATTTTCACAAAAAAAATAAAATGGCGAGGACTTTTGGAATTTACATTACATAATATAGAATTTTGAATCATTGATCTTCACTATTAGAAAATTGGCTTTTAGCCATAGATTTTGGCTATGGAAAAAAATCTATAGTTAATTTGTGGCTAATAGCCACCAAAATGGCTATGAACGTGTGGTAGGAGACAAAAAAAAAAATGGATATGGATTTTTTGTAGCTAAATTGGTGGCTACATTTAGTCACGAAAAAATTGCGGCCAAATTTTTGGTTAAATTGGTGCCAAGTTTCGCCCAATTTAGCCACAAAAAGTCCATAGTTAAATTTTTTTAAAAAAATTCCATAACTATGTTGGCATTAGCTTTGGATAGGTTTGGCCTTAACTTTTCTGTAGCTAAATCCATCGCTATTTTGGTTATCAATTTTAATGGCTAAATTAGTCGCTAAGTCTTGTAATTTTTTTCTTTTTTCTTTTTAATTGTTGAGTGTTCTTTTATTTCAACCGCTGCAAATTATTAATTTTATTATGCTATTAATGGACAATAACCCTCAATCAATTTACACACACAAATCAAATTTTCGGATTTGTTTAGTTGACTAAGTGATTTGTTCCCCAAATAGCCAATCAAACTTATTTTTCAGCGATAATCACTCCCACCACGCTTGAGTTTAGGCGAAATTACAAATAACACCTCCTTATATCGGTAATTACCAATACCCCCCAAGCTTTGTTGTCGTCTTTCAATTTTCACCTTCCGTTAAGTTGAGTTACGGTCAATGTTTGTATACGAATATGAACTCCCGAAATTACCCTTTTAAAGGCAGGAATGTTATTTGGCGAATTATAAATTGACTCTTTTACCCTTATGGATGCTTATGATAAATAATGTCATTATTTGAGGTAATTCATTGTAACTGAGTAGAATGTTAGGGGCTTTAATGTAATTTTCACATTCTATATTTAATAAATAAGAAAATATATTGGAGCATTTTTTATTTATAATGTCTATATATATATATTTGCACAAATTTAAATTTGTATTGTGATAAAAAAAATAATTTTTTATACATAATATAAATATATATATGTAATATACAAAATATTTATAAATATATACATAAATATATGCATATATATATATCATCCTTCGGCATCCTCCGCCATCAACCCCGAGAGATCTAGAGGGAGAAGAGAGAGAGAGAGATACAGAGGAGGGGTAGAGATCCAAAGGAGGGGGAGAGAAGGACTACCGCCGCCGCCAGTCCATCACCACTTGCTGTCCAAGCTAACCAATGAGAGGAGAGAGAGAGAGAGAGAGAGAGAGAGAGAGATTGAGATCTCAGATCTCAAATGTGAGAAAAAAGCGTAAAAATAAAGAGAGAAAAAAGAAAAAGGAAGAGGAAGAGGGATTGAGAGGCAGAGAGGGAGAGAAAGGTTGGGGTGGGGGCGGTGGTGGTTGTAGCTTGTGGCGTGGTGGAGTGAGGGGCAGCTGGGTGGTGGGGGGTGGCCACACAAAGAGCAGCAATGTCCTGAGTGCCATCAGCATCAGACGGCGAAAGCCTGTCGGAGAAGGTGGAGAAGCAAAAATCTGGAAGGCCGTTGAGGGCGGTGGCGTTGCCGAACTTGAGGAGGCGGCGGCGGTTGTACTCGGTGTTAATGAAAGTGATGTGGAAGCCCTTGTCATGGAGGAGCTTGGCCAGCTTGAACATGGATAAGGGGCAGCAGTGGCGATGAATTGAATGGGAACGACGGCTGGGAGGGGGAAGGGGAATTAGGGTTTTGTTTGAAAAAGATGGTGACTTTTTTCTCAAAATATCAATGAAGGGTATTTTGATCAATTCAACCTAATGATGGGGATGCGCAAGTGCATGCAGTCATATGAGTAATATAAGGTGAGTAGAGTGTCGAATCCCACAGGGATTGTGATTTGGCACGTGAAAGTGACTTATTTTATTTAGCTAAATTAATCGACTGTGGAGTGGGTTTGTTTTCCTAAATAAAAGCTAATATTAAGCTAAAGGCTACTCGCAATCAAAATTATAACAATTATTCAACAATATTAAATCCAAGTGCAAGGTGGTTTCATTAACCTAATTCTCTATTCCAATCCAATCCCTAAATTAAATGGTTTCGTGATTGCGTGAAGCTAGAAACAAATATATCCACAATCTCTCGAGCATCATAGAATTATCTCACACAATCCTTTCTAGGTCTAAAACTAATCAATTCTCATTCAACTAATGCAAGCTTTAGAAAATATTCGTATAAATTTTAATCATCGCCTTAGGGCTCAATCAATATTAAATTCATTCTCATACAACTTTAATATCAATTGATTTTGTCTAACTAGAGCAACAATCATGAATCGTCTCTCAACTTCTTCAACGATTTTCAAATTCAATAATTAGGGGCAATCAAATCCTAACCAAGCATTAAATCATTAAATGAGATTCACACAAAAACATCCGAAATCGCATTCATATCCATAGGATTTTCATGGAATAGAGAAAAGGAAAACTACACCATCCTTACACTTAGTATTTGAATTAGGTCACAATGAATCTAAAAAAACAAGAACGAAATTTGAAAAGAATCGATAAAGGAGAAGAAATATACTTATTCGGTAGAGAATTCAGATGTAAAATTCCCTCCAAATGTCGTTCGTTCTTCGCCTCCTGATTCCTTTCTTCTTCCATCTTCAAAAATCCCAAAACTAGATGAAAAGTAGATGAAAATTGAAAGAGTTGTTTTCTCCTTCTCTAAACCTTAGCTAAAAGACGTGATAATGAGTTCTGTTACTGTATCTGGACTTAAAAGGGGCAGAAAATTGCTTAGAATCGCCTTCCTAATCAGAGTCCTAATCAAACAAGAAATGTTTTTAATTGCTGTTGCGAATTTTGAGTACATACCCAAACTTACAAATTCATTTATCTCTTTGACGACTGAAACTGTGTATATACTCAAAATATCTTGCAAATCTACTCATTCATACATACTTGTTTCTTCTCTAAATGGCTTGAATTGAATTGATACTCAAAATATCTTGTGTAAATACCCAACTCTTGACTTCAATTTTTTGTGTCCTTGATGGTATTTTCCCTTCTAACCTGCAAAACAATGGTTTAACTCTAATTTTACGCAGAATAAGGCCCGAATAGGAAAAAATATGTGATAAGTCCGAAAAAATAAACACCAAAATCAAGTATTATTTCAGACTTATCACCCTACACTTATTTTTTTATTTTTGTTAATAAAAAATATTTTCAATATTCAATGGGCAAAATTGACATTATATTGCTTTTGTCGATTTGACTAATAAGTCCACAAAACTCAGGAGTTATTGGTAATTACCGATACAATGGGGTGTTATTTATAAGTTCGTCTTAACTCAGGGGTGGTAGGGGCAATTATCCCTATTTTTCATTGAATAAGTCAATTGTATCAGTTCAATTAATTCAATTGGTCAATTACATATAATGAAAAGACTTTATAATTTTTAAATCAATTTATTTGTATAAATCAAATATTTTGGGTTTATTTTATCGAATTAGTGAATCAAATTGAATTTCTCATTTAATACGCCAATTTTTTATACTCAATTAATTCGACTAGTCAATTACACATATAATTATATCACTGTGAATTTGTAGTTTGATTCCCATGTAATTAAATGTGTCAGTTGGTCAAATGTCAAATTTCCCATGTATTTTTTTGAATAAAATATCCAATGCTACGAATTTAGCCACGGAAAATTTGGTACTAAATATTTGAATTTTCGATGCTTAAATCCAAATATTTAGCCAACGATTTTATGTAGCTAATTTAGCTATGAATTTTTCATAGCTAAATATTCGGATTTAGATATCAATTTTTGGTAGCTAAATATTGATTTAGCTATTGATTTTTTCGTTAACAAAAATCCGTAGCTAAATTCACAACTAAATCTAGCCACGTCACATTTAGCTACAGAAAAAATTCGTAGTTAAATAGGTGGCTAATCACTTAGCTATGAATTTACCCATGGATGTAGGGCTTTATTATGATTTATATGGATTGTTGATTACTATCTATTGGCAATTAAATTTCATCCAATTAAAAATTGGCAAGTATAAATTAAAATATTAAATATTAATTAAATTTTCTATTTATATTTTTAGAACTTTTTAAATTTAATTCCATTATTAAATAGTTACTTATAATTAATATCTTAATATTTATTTTGCGGACAAATAACACACCGCCAAGTGTCAATGTGAAGTATTCTGACCAATTCAAATCGTGGAACCTAAAAATCCAAAGCCAATCACATGGCAATGAATTGCGCATTTAGGCACATGGGTCATCAAATAATGACATGCAAACGATATTTGCTCTTTAAAATAAATTTATATTAAATGGATAAATATTGAAGAAATCTGTAGCAATCCAAAAGACCCTATATAAAAGCCTAGAAAAGGGGGTCATTAGGGGCTCCAAAGGGACATCAAGGTTTTCCAAAGCCAAAGAAGTCAAAGGATGTCCCAGAACTCTCTCAAGTCAAGCTTAAGAACTTTCACGGTGACTAAAGAGAAATTCCCAGTGTTCTTCGCGAAGATCATCAAATCAAAGCGTTCATTCTGCGATCAAGATGTTACGCCTATGTATTGGCATTTTTCCAAGCCAAATCCACTGTAATTAAGGTGACATTCAAGGCATTATTCGCAAAAATCATCCAAATATGGATTTTAATCTACAATCAAGGTATCAAACCAGCAAATTGACATTCTTCCCTAAATCAAGTTGACAGTGCTCACTATGTTCTTCACAAGTAATTAAAATAAAAATTCTTGATATTTAATTCGTAATCAAGTTATAAAACCTACGAATCGCTTTATTCAAGATCAAAACTGATATAGATTAGAATCAAGGGATGAATCTTTTAGGAGATTTTTTCCACGAACGCTATAAGAAAAAATATTATTAGTGACAATATATTAAAATAACAGTGTAAAGGTTGTTACCAATAATTGTATTAAATGACATCATCTTCTATTTTGTCACTAGTTAAGTTTTTTTAATGACAACAATCTTAATCTTATCACAATATTTACTCAATATTGACAAGAACTAATGTTTTAGTGGCAATTATTAACAATTCAACTTGGTGACAAAAAAATTGTCCTTAAGATTTTGTGACAAGATTTTATCGTCACTAAATTGCCACTATTGTGTATTACTAATTATCAATATTGCACTATGATGTCATATTTTTACACTATATTGTTACCATTGATATTGTAAAAACTATGTTTTATGGCTACATAATTTTATTGTCATTAAATATATATAATTAATGACAACTTTTTTTAGGGAGATGATATTAGTACTCTAAATTTTTATATTGGCACGCCAGTCCAATTTTTAGTTTCAGATATTTGACTAAAATACCATCTTATATTTTAAGCATTACTTAATTTTGTTTGTTGGACAAAATTATCCTAGATCACTATCCATTCACCTTATTTTCAATTTGGCGGGACAACAACCACAACATATAGCAGAAAATTAAATTCTCTTCTCGACAACTATAAACGAGAGCAAAACAAATCCAAAATCCAAAAAATAAAAGTTTGACATACTCTATTTCTTTATATGAGGATTGTTTTATTCTTGTTGTTGTTATTGTTGTTGTTGTTGGTGGTGGTGGTGGTGGTGGTGGGGATGGTGGTTGTGTTCATGTTCTTGTTGTTGTAGTTGTTGTTGTTGTTGTTGTTGTTGTAAGACGTAAGAACCAAATCCAGATAACTTGGTCAAAGTTCCTAAGTTCAATTTTTATATGTCTAATGGAAATATACTATCTTTTTGTTTATACTATATTTTGCTTTTGTATTTGATGATTTGTATATTTGATTTATTGAGTTTTATTTTAGTAGTTTGTTTTTCTTCTTTCTTTTTTTTTTCTTTTTGAACGTTTTCATCTGTTTCATCATAATAGATGAATACAAAAACAAAAAAAAAAGATGCATATTAGATTGAGGGTATATTTGTTAATCTCTTAATAAAACAATGGGAATGAAACTTCAATATAAAATTTAGGAGTGTCAATCTCATTTCCCTTTTTTTATTATCACCCATTATATTGTCACTAATTTACCCATATTCTTATAGTGTAAATTATATTCTTTTTCCTTAAATTTCACATATTTGTTCATATGCTATTTTTTGTCTCGTAATTTATTTTTGCATAAATTTATGTGAACACTAGCAAATGAAATCTGAGTCATTGAATTTGATTAAAAGAAAAACAACAATTTGAATGAAAAATGATATAATTGTAATTAGTAACGATAAGGCCAAAAGTGTTAGAATTTTAGGTCCGGTGCATTTATAATTGCGCATTCGTCGTATTGAATATGGTTAAATACTTAAATGTATCCATAAATATACTTTTCCTATTCTATGGGACAAAAGTGTCATGTAACGAGATTGGTACAATATTTTAATTTTTTCTTACATGACAAGCACTAACTACCGGGGGTAGGGGTGGGCGTTGGTCGGGGTTTATCGGGTTCGGGTACCCAACATAATTACCCAAATTGAGCCCGAAACCCGTTTTTTTTCCTTCCTTTTTCTTGTGGATAATTTTATTTTGATAGAATAAATTTTTTTCTCAATTAATATATATAATAAATTAAATATAGGTTTACAGTTCTTGTGGGCTCTTAAATATGCAGAAATAGAATGATAATTTTTATATAATTATTTGAAATGTTAATATATTTTTTAATTTATAAACCATGGAAGAAAGTAAGTAGTACCAATTTTCTACTATTAATTTAAATGAAATAACAAATGTCTGGCATATTGCATAACAATTTTAGAAATATTAATTGTATATCATATTCAAAAAAAATATGAAATAGCAGTGATCAAATAACACGTCTATAATTAATTGCTAGCATTTTATCTTAATTAGACAATTTAATACTTTAGCTCCACAAAAGTTGATATAATATTCATAACTAGATAAAATAATATGGTGTTATTGAATATCTCAATTATTTAGACAAAATTAAAATAAAATATTTTTATCATTCTATACAATGCCTATATGTATGCACTCCATTAATTTAATTAAATTTATTTAAATTGCATCAGTCCAGTCAGGTACTCGAATTGGGGGTCGAGTATCCGAATTTTCTCGGGTACCCAACCCAAAAAATTTCACAAGTTTGGGTATCCAACCCGAATGCCCACCCCTAACCGCGGGGGGGGGGGGGGGGGGATACTTTTGGAATTTATCTATGCTACTTGTTATAACCCCCATGCCAAGGCTCGGGTAGTTTATACCATAAAAAATGATAGATAGTATGTATTCTTATATTTCATAATATCTTTATTTATTATTTTTCATTATTTAAAATAATTATGACATAAATCATTTGAAATGTTGAGAGCATATATGAAAATTTATCTTGTTATAAAAAGAAAGTTGTTGACAGTTTTTTTATGTGATTTTACAAAATTTATTCTTTAATTTTATGTGAAATAAGTAAAAACATATAAAATTATGGCTAAAATCAAAACTTCAATGAAATCGATGCAACGCGGATACCAAATTTTGTTGTATCAAGTTTATCCTTTTAATTAGCAAACACATATATTATATCCAATTTGAAACCCATGTTTAATAAATAAAATTCCTTTAAACCAATAATTAATGCTTTTGATTCTCTCTCTCTCTCTCTCTCTCTCTCTCTCTCTCTCTCTCTCTCTCACACACACACACACACACACACACATACACACACACTTGATCTAATTACAATTATTCGATGGTTTTTTCTTCTTTTTGTGTTTATTTTTTTATAATGTAATTTTATTTTATATAATTATTTTATTTTTATTTTATTTTATATAATTATTTTATTTTTAATTTTTATTTTATTTTTAATTTAATAAATTATTTCAAATAGTTCTCAAAATGATCCATCCACTTCCATGATTGGGCATAGCTCTAGCTTCTAACCTAAGCTACTTGTCGTTTGCACAAAACCAGTATTGACTAACTATCTCGACTTTCTTATGGCTTAACGACAAGCTTTCGTCTTTGGCTCATCCATAACACTTGCATAATAGGAGTTGATAATGACTTCCACTTTATTATCGCCTAAAGTATCTATGTTTGATGGATGAGAATGGTCAACGTGCGTTGCTTTACACTTACTGCTTCATTCACAGAAATAAGTAGCTATGACGGCTTACTTCCAGGTGTTTGAGACAGATGAATTATTTGATTTTCTTTTTCTGCTTCTGGCATGTTTTCGGCGTCCTCATGGCATTGCTTTATTTGATGTCGTAATTTGCCATCCCCAAGTCAATCAAACGTTGTTGTTGATCCTATAATGTATTGATAGTTTTTAGAGTCTTTTAAATACAAAAGGACGAGTATTTGGAGTGCCTAAACGATCAAATGCAGACACACGCTGACCATCTTTTTTCTTTTCTTTCTTATTTTCATCTTTTATTGTTGTGATGTGCTGGACATTTGGCAAACTTATCTTTCTTTCGTGGAAACTTATATCTTGACTGGTTCTTCTATTGTATATCCCAAGCTGGTTCTTGGTTGATCAACATGAAACCTTTGTTTTCTAAGTTTCAATTGTGCCTTGCTGAGTCCATGGATCTTCTGACCAGTCAACTCAGGCTTTAGACTACCTAACTTGGATGGGTTTAAAAAATCATAACCAGACTTTGGCAATAGTGCATTAGCTTTAGGATTAAATGCCCCTTGAATATTTCCTCGTAAATGCCCAGTAGAAGAAGAAGGTAGTGTCAAGTTTAATCCAGTAACAGGCAAGGTTAGTTCTGACTTCAAAATTTGATAATCAACTAGGCCGTTTACGCTTTCTTTTCCCTTATTACTTAGTGCGAGTTTCTCTTCCCATTGGCTTGATTCTTTCTTCCCATCAGGATCTTTATGGGCATTACCTCGTTCACTGAGTTGAGTTCCATGTAAAGTTTTGCATCAGCGCAGTGTTCTGTAAATGGCTTCACGTCCGTATCTATTTGCAAGATTTCTCCATTTCATACATACTTGAAACATTGATAAAGAGTGGATGGCACAACGCCATTTTCATGAAGCCACAATCAGCCTAAGAGCAGACTGTAGAAGGTTTTTGCATCAATGACATGAAAACAAAGTGTTGGCCTTTAATTCTCCAATCATAAGGTCTAGGCAAATCATGTTGAAGGCTCTTTACCCCCTTTGGTTGAATCCCTTGATCGTCAGACAGCTCCGAGCTAGCTCTTCTACTAAGATTCCCAGGTCTCTTATAGTGGATTTCAACATGATATTTATGGCAGAACCTCTATCAACAAGTATACGGTTGACTTTTTACTCTTGCATAAAGCCCAAGATGAAACGTGGTCGATTATGGGGTTTTGATCCCAATAGCAAGTCTTCGTCTGTAAAGGCAATAACAATATTGGTGGCATAGAAAGAAGCAAAACTTTCTTCTTCTTCTTCACAAGATGTAGTGTATGTCGTTTTGATATCTGGTTGGAAGATTTTCTTAGGGAAGAAGTCGCCCAGAGTGATAGGATGACATCTCCAACTCCATAGTGTTTTTCTCACCTTAGCTCGTAAAACTTTGGAATTTGTTTTAGGCCGTGAATCTTTGTAATTGGCTTAGCTCAGTTTCTTTGTCGGCATGGGATGAAATTGTACCATTTGGTGCTTTTGCCTTCAATGGCGCATCACAAAGATCCACTCACCCTTGTTCTCAGTTTCAAAGGCTATATCTACATCTTTTTCAACCTTTGCATCATTAGTGAATATCTTTTTGATGAAGTTTGAATCTAAACTTCCAAATTAAATCATCATTGATGCCCCCATAAGCGTTGACAACAGACCAACATTATTTTTACAACATCCTCACTATCAAGGATTATCTTTCGTTACCTTGCTAGTGCCATGATTTTATCTTTTATCACAAAATATTTTTCTATTGGGTGACTAACAACCTAATGGTACTTGTATTATTTTGGGTCATTAACCCTTCCACTCTCTTCGGGCCGCTTTGGCTTCGGTAGATGAGTCAACTTTCTTACCAGCAGTTCATCAAATTTGTGGGAAATGTTGGAGTCCGAGAATGGCTATTCCTTCTCTTGCCTTTCTTCTAGAGAAGGTCGTCTCCTCTCATTTGGGATACGTTAGTTTTTGAAGTTTGCTCCACTCTTCTTATCATCAGTACGGATTTTGATTGGAGTCACCTTGATAGCCATTGACTCCTTAGTGGAGGCCTTAAAGTGTTCCTCACTTTTTTTGCATCCTTTTTCTCTTTTCTTTGATCTCCAATAGGGAAGTTGGCTCCATGATTGGTGATGCTAAGTTCCATACCATAGACGCGAGTGGCTAACTCTTCCAAGTTACGAGGCTTTATTCCCTAAAGAATGTAGAAAAGCCCCTAGTGAATCCTTTGGATACACATCTCTACTATAGAAATCTCTAAGAGTTTATCTTTGCAATTTAGGCTCAGCACACGCCACCAGTTGATGTAGTCCACAACTAGCTTATCTTGTGTTAGTGAGCTCAATCATACTTACAGTGCGGCATATACTATAGAAGCAGTTCAGGAACTCCTTCTCCAATTGATCCCAAATGTTGATGGACTCAGGCTTCAGATCGATGTCCCAATCAAAAGCATTTCTCTTTAGCGAAAGCATGAATTGCTTCACCAAGTGGTCGCCATGAGTTTCCGCATTGTTGCACGTCTCTATGAAATGTGTGGCATGCTACTTCGGGTTGCCCTTCCCGTCAAACTACTGAAACTTTGGAGGTTGGTAGCCTATCAGCACTCAGTGAGTTAATGCGTCTGGTGTAAGGCTTCGAGTATATCGAATAATTCTACATTGGGACACCATATTGACCTTTTATGGCATTGGCAATCAGATGCTTGACATGTGCTCGTGTTTTTGATGTGTTTCTTAAGTTTACCCTTTATTTGGTACTTGAACTTGAGGGGGATGATACCTGTGACTTGGCTCCCCAACATTTGAGTGCTCCAACTTATCCATAAGCTGAGCGAATTGAAACTCCTTATCTTCAATAGTTCTTTGCAAGTTTGCTATAGCCTGAGCCATCTGAGCTAACTGCTCATCCATAGTGTTTGCCTTGGCAAAGTGGAGTACTTTGCCATCAGATGTTGTTGGGCTGGGAGGGTTGGAACCATGGAAGGAATCAAACTCGGAGACCCTGGCTTTGGTCGAGAATTGATTGACGGCATCCTCAGTAAGCTTGTTAGTGTCGTCGCTTTTGGTCGAAGTGGCATTGGCCTTCTTGGGAGCCATTGCACTTGCTGAAAGAATGATTTGACACATTTTTAAGGAGCAAGAGATGAGAGGTTGGTTCGGTCCCACTAGGTGTGCTAGAAATTTGGTCACACAAAAATTTTGAGTTTGCAAATACAAATTACAAGACAAGAAAATTATATGAAAAATATTTGAATTTTATGGAAAAAGAATATAATTTAGTGGAAAGTAATCTTCGAAAAGATAAATCCCCTGATTCTTTTCTTCGAATTTGACTTGATCTTCTAATAACACGCTTCATAGGCTTCGTAGTCTGATTACGAATCAAACGTCAAACATTTTGATGAACACCGTAAAGAACATCGTGAGCACCATGGATTTGACTTGACTTTGACATGGAGAAAATGTCGATTTGCCAGTTTAACATCTTGATTGCAGATCAAACACCTTATTTTGATAATTTCCACGAAGAACTCCTTGAACATCACTTTAATCACTGTGGATTTGATTTAGGAGTAACACCAAAACGCGAGCCTAACACCTTGATCACATATTGAACTCCTTGATTTGACGATGAATTTCACAAAGAACGCCAGGAATTTCGCCTTTGATCTTCATGAATCTTCTTGAGCTTGCCTTGAGAGACCTTTAGGATCTTCTTGGCTTTTCTTGCTCTTGAAAATTTCTTAATGTCTTTCCTGAGGACTAAATGACCCCTTTTTGTAAGCATTTATGCAAGGTTTTCGGATTGTTGCCAAATTCTTCGATATTTATCTTTTTAATATAAATTATTTTAAAGAGAGAAACATTATTTGCATGTCATGATTCAATTGGCCCGTGTGCCCAAATGCGGCACTTATCACTGTTTGATTGGTTTTTGTCCTTGGGGTTGCACGACTTGATTTGGTTAGCCGTGACACTTCATATCAACACTTGGCGACTTCTCATTCGCCGATAAAATAAATATTAAAATATTAATTAAAACTAAATATTTAATATTGGATTAAATTTGTGGAATTCTAAAATATAAATAGAAATTTTAATTAATATTTTTAATAGTTTAATTTACACTTGTTAATATTTTATTGGACGAAATTTAGTCGCCAACAAACTTATAAAACACTAATCTAAATTTTAAAGAATGGAGTTATGTATGGCATTTCTCACCTAAAAATCATAACATTAATTTTTTTTCTACCAATATTATTCTTCTGAGCAATATGAGTTGAATTTTGTCATTTCTTTATGAAAATGGTTCAAGTTGTGTTAGAAATCTTAAATTGTGAGACCAAATATTAAAATAGTAGGTATAAAAAATAACAAAAATAAAACTATTAAATATGATAACCAACTATGTTTTTTTCACATTTCTCACCATTGTTGAAGTATTGAAAGATTACAACCCAATTGTTAAATTGTTCTTGGTGTATAAAATATTTAAACTCATACTTCTACTAAGTATTTTTTTCAAGTTTAGTCCAATTATTTAATTTTCTAAAGAATTGAATAATATTGTATTTAGTTTTCAATGCAGTAATACTTTTCTAAAGAAAATAGTTACCACCAAAGGGACAATGAACTATTGAGTGAAGAATTAAAAAAAATTAATATTGAAGGTTAAAGAAAAAAAATAAATGAGAAAGTGAAGAATAACCATTAGATCAAGAATATATAATAAAAAAAATAACAATTTTAACTTGGGTTGGGTTGGGTTGGGTTAGGTTGGGTTGGGTCGGATTTTGGATCACTTGAATTTTATTTTCGGGTTTTTCGATGTGACCAAATCTAATCCAACCCAACTCAACCCAAATACGACCTTATTTTTCGGGTCAATTTTCGAATTCAATTTAATTTGACTCAAACCCAAGAAGTCCGAACCTAAATTTAATTTTTTCGGGCGGGTCGGGTCCGGATTATTGGATTGGATTTGATTTTGACGCCCCTATATACTTGTTCCATGGGACAAAAATGTAATTCTACCTAGTACTTAATTAGATTGGGACAGCATTTTAGTTTTTCCAACACGACATGGACTAATTATCACGAAAAAAAACAAAGGACGTGGACCTTGGTAAACTTAACTGAAATTTCCAAGTCAATAGTCTATGGTTGGATAATACTTAATATACATGTATTTTCTAGGCCAAGAATCATGAAGCCAAAACATGGCGAAATATTCCCTTTTTGTACCTCCCGTCGAAGATACCATCTTCCTGCTGGGTATTGTAACAGCCTACGTGCTTCTACGGCTACGCTACCAAGATATCGACGGCAACAAAATACCAGTTGCCAAAATATTCAATAAGACCACACCCGCATTCTTTCACACTTTTCTCATCGCTCTTAATTTTGGCTTCACGACCGCCGTCTTGACCTTGCTTCTGCGTGCCAAATCCCCCACCGCGGCCAGGTTCTGCCGGAGATCCGCCGTTTGTTCTGTTGTTCTTGCCGCCGGAGTCTTGTTTTCTTCAGCCTTGGCCTCTTATTTTTCCGTTGACTCGCCGCTTCACCGGCCGAGCACCGCTGGTGGACTGCCGACGCCGTCGTTTGTGGCTAAGACCGCGTGATCGATGGGCGACATTCTACGCGCTAGCTGTGCCTTCCGGTATTTTCTTATAATTTCAATCGCTCACTGATACACACGATGCATTTCGTTTCAGTGCTTGTCAGTAGACTCAGTACTTGTGTAATTTACAATGTTTGTGGGTGCAATAATATTTGAGTCGTGGAAATACAAATAATGATGTGGTCATCAATTTCAAAATACATATATTTCAAGTTTGTCAAAAAAATAAAATAAAAATAATGTTTAGGGTTCCTGAATTAATTTTGTTTTACTTTCTTGAAAGCTATATTTATGGCTATGTTGGAAACAGTGTACAAGGTGGGATACACGGTGGGTGTATATATCACGTATCAAATCTAATAAAACATATGGGTGGAACATGAAAATAAAAAACAAACTTTGATAGGGAAACTTATTATATATATATATATATATCCTTAGTATAAAATAATATCTAATTATACCCTCTGAAGCCTAATTATATATGAAAAATTAAATAGCTTTGAGTTAAATAAAAAGAATAGATTCATGCCGTGCGTGAGGAATTAGGGGTGATCGTGGTTCGGTTTCGATTTTTTTAATTAATTTAAAATCGAATTGTCATATTCGAATTTTTTAAGATATTGATTTTAAATTAAGATTTTATAAAATTAAACCGAAGATGCGGTTTGAAGCGGTTCGATTCGGTTCAACGCGGTTTGGCAGTTTTGAACAAGTAAACAAAATAATAAAGCCAAAGCAAAGAAAATTATTATTTTCAAATACTTGTAGACATTCAATTCGACATTAAAAAAAATTCAATTGTACATAACAATAAAGCTTTGAAAATAAAAAAGTGATAGAACTAAGTTCTTAAAAAAAGTACCAAACCTTCACAATTGAATTTGCTTGATTTCTCCTCGAGTAACAGTAATACCGATCTTTTGAGTTTGAGATGTAAGTACTATATTATATTCTTTATGTCAAAGAATAAAAACCTTGTGTGAATAAAAACATCCTTCTTTTAAGGAAAAATTACACTGACTACCCCTGAGGTTTGACTCATTTACGAAAAACCCCCTACTTTTTTAAAAATTACCAAAAACCCCCTAAAAGTTTCAAAAATATTACAAACTTATTCGAATTTCCGAAAATACCCCTTCCCCTTTTTTGGGTAATTTATATTGACCACCCTTAGATTAGACTAATTTACGAGAAACCTCCTGTGGTTTCAAAAATTATCAAAAACCCCCTGAGGTTATACTAATATTACAACTAACACCTACTTAGGTTGACTTATCAACAATATTAATTCTTTTTTTTTTCCCTCTCTAATATTGTTATCATAAAATTTTCATTTAATAGATTTGGAAAAAAAATATGATTACTTATTCAAATAAATATTCCGAACTTTATTTAGCTTGAGGACTCTAACTCATTTCTCTTAAAATTTACTCCGTATTAGCGATAATATAACATACTTGATATGTTGGTAGATACCTTTAATGCATTAAATTCAGAATATTTATTTGAATAAATAATCACATTTTTTTTTCAAATCTATTATATGAAATTTTTATGATAACAATATTACAGAGGGGAAAAAAAAGATTTCATATTGTTAATAAGTCAACCTAAGTAGGTGCTAGTTGTAATATTGGTATAACTTCGGGGGGGGTTTTGGTAATTTTTGAAACCATAGAGGGTTTCTCGTAAATTAACCAAATCTCAGGGTGATCAGTGTAAATCACCCAAAAAAAAGAAAGGGGTATTTTCGAAAATTCGAATAAGTTTGTAATATTTTTGAAACCTTAGGGGGTTTTTGGTAATTTTTGAAAAAGTAGGGGGTTTTTCGTAAATTAGCCAAACCTCAGGGGTAGTCAGTGTAATTCGCTCTTCTTTTAAGGAGTGAAACATGGATGGAATTGATGAACTTTTAAATGGTAGATTATATTTAATATTTCTAACCATCTTAGGCTTCTTGTGAAAATTGGATACTCAACATAGCTGAATTTATTTTCCTTTTAAGTTATTTTTTTCTTTTATTTTGTGATGGAAATATACTTTGCTACATGCATATTGCATAAATTAAAATTAGAAATTAAAATTGGTTATGGATTTGAGTTTTCAAATAATACATTAACAACTAATGGAACTTTTTAGAATTTATACAAAATAAAATAATAAATAAAAATATATATTATACGGGCGGCTCGGTTCGATGCAGTTAATTATCAAAATTATAACCGAACCGATTATGCGGTGTGGTTTTGACTTAAACAATTGAACCGCCGTTCTTTAAATAAATTGATGGAAACGGTTCGGGCGGTTTTTTTGAAAAAATGCTTATCCCTATGAGGAGTTGTATAGCACTACATTAATCCTCTCTACAATTCAATATAGTTCAAATTTATTTGGTTCAAACTTCATTAAATAAAATATTTTTTTTGTTTAAATTTAAAATAAACTAGTAGTTTTAGATCATAATCTCAGGGGCGTTTTTTACATTTGAAAGTTTTTAATTCTAAGATAAGTTGTAAGGTTTTTCTTATTAAATCTGATTCATTTGCACAAATAAATGACTAAACGATGAAAATTGGATTAACTAACACGTTTTAAATCATGCATAAGCATCTTTGCAAGTAGGATTATGTGTACCATTAGATGTAATATCAAATAATTCAATTTTTCATGTTTAAACTTAGTAATCTATAGTTCTATACAATTAACTCCCTCCATTCCCTTTTAATTGTCGGTTAAGGTTTTTGCACAAGGATTAAGGAAGACTATTAATACTCGTAAGTTTATACTAATTAATAAGATTAAAGTGCCTTTATAGTTAATTAGATAAAATAGGATCCTCACTACTCCACTTATTAAAGGAAAATGGCATATTGGGGGAAAAAAAATAATAAATACAATCTTGAAATGTGAAAATAACAAATATTTTGGAGCAATTTGTATTTTAAAGCATTTTTCCTGTTTGCTATTATTATTATTATTATATAAAAACAAAAACATTATCTATTACTAGCAATAAATGCAAATTCCATGTACAAAATAAAAATAAAATGTAATTTAATCATATATTTAATTTATTATATAGAATATAAATTTTTATCACAATATTATAAAAAAATTCAAATAAAACAGAATTATATAGTTAAAAATGAACAAGAAATAGAAAATATAGGATTAAGTTTGATAGTATTGTATCAAAAAAAACAAAAAGTTGGATAGTAGATAGATGGTGCAAAAAAAAAAAAAACTAACATAGAATTAAGTTGGATGGTGGAGTGAAGAGGAGAGGAGAGGAGAAAAAAAAAATCATTTATCAATCACAAGCAAATGAGCCTTTGATTAAACATGATTAATATATCTTAACATTATTTTCAGAACTCTGTATGATATGAAAAATTACAAATACCCCCTAAAATTTGGTTCTTAGTTACACAACCTCCTAGCTAATAGGGCGGGATACGTAACAAAAAATCAAATTATTAAAAGGATATCTACAATTTTTCATACTACAAGAAATTTTGCAAAAACAGGCCAGGCCTATGATTAATAATATTCTGAATTTTCTAGACTAACATTCAGCCACCTACGAATGAAAAAGTCAAAAGCATAAAATATCAGGATCCTATACTGATTAACTCTGTATTCTTAAGACCAATTTCAATTACATGATCAGAAAAACACAAAACTCAATTAGCTAAATTCGGATAGATTATATATTACCAGAATAAAACCCATTTCATAATTAGGATTTTTTATTTTTTTCCAAAAACCAACGTACCAATGGTGAATGGTCCATTATCTGAAGCAGCTTCAGAAACTCAACATAGCAGATATACCAATTGAAAGTTATGGCAAAATGAACAATAACAGAAGTACATTTAAACCTGCATAACTTCTGCTAAAAGAGAGGCTTGAGTGCATTCACTACTTTTGCCAATTCTGAAGACAGATCAATGCATTCAACCGAGTTTTCCCAGACGATGATAGGAAGCTATCTACCTCCCGTTCCTCGGTGTCGTACATATCGGACCAAGTAAAGACCGATAATTGAATCAACAAAATATCACGAGCCATCTTAGACAATACTGGATATTTGGGACTTTCAGCTTTCCATCAATCAAGCAAATTCAAATCTTGGCTCCAGGGTTCAACAGGTTCCTCCAAATACCTCGCCAGGTCTGATTTCGGAGGTTGAGTAAGTGTTTTAACTAACTGTTTATAGCCATGCAAATGACTAGCCACATCACGTGTTACGACATTTTTACCCTTTGGGCTCTCCTCCACCTCTCTCCTTTTCTTGGGATGATCATCCTCTTCGCACTCAGGGTCGGCTACCCTTTCCGAAACATCCTTCTCGTTTTCTATCTTATTGTTCTTGCCTTCCTCTTCTTCTAATTCCACGGCACTACACTTGCCATCAACTTCAAATTTTTGAGTTTCTGTTGTTGTTTTCTCAGTGGATTCAATCTCCTTTTCACAATAATTATCTCTATCGAAGTCAGAATATTCTGAATCAAAGTCTGGTTGAGAGGCACCAGCAACGTATTCTTCATAAAGGATATGAACTGCCTCAAGAACAGTTGAGGGCTGCGAGTTACAACCATGTTTAGCAAACTTTAAGGATAAGTACTCTATATACAACATTTTACATCGAGGGTCGATCACTGCTGCCACACAGAGCACCAGAAAAGTATGCTTGAAATACTTATCCAACTTCTCAAGCATCTTGGCAACAATTTTACCAATTGAACCATCAGCTTTCGTAGCCTCGCGACTCAAACTCACATGAAGCTCTTGAAGATTACTCAGAAAGATGCTTGCACTAGAATACTTAGATTTGAAAAGCAGTTTCCCCAAGTTTTGCAACTTATCTACAAGTTCACAAGCACCATCAACTTCTTTCCACTCACCAGCAGAGAGCTGATACTAATTAGGCACATTTTTTAAAGGTAAATCTCCTCTAGAATGCGACGTCTGAGCTTCCTTTAGCATCAAGTAACAGAGTCGCCAGAAAGGCAATTTATTCCTCAATTTAATTCGACTCTGTTTATTGTATTCATCTGAATTGATAAACTCGCGAACCTTATCCATAATATCTGATATTTGATCAAAAGCAATATGCAGCATGGAATTAATCAAATCAGCACAACAACACAAAGGGAGCAACCGACCATTGAGTCTAAGCATATCCGTTTCCTCAATATGATCTTTAAGTTTTTGCACTGTTTCATCAGCTTGAGTAACACTTTTCGGAGTTATGCTTAAAATCTTGTCATCAATCTTCCAATAGCTAAGAGACTTTAAAACAGCATCCGAGAGGGAATATTGTGAAACATTCCAAACCAAGAGCGCCCATTTCTTTCTTTCCCATGAATCATCTACAAAATGTGCGTTTAGACAAAGTTAATCACTACAACGCATTTTGTCTGGGTATCGATTGCCAAAGTTAAAACTGAGATTAAATTTATGGGTTTTGAGATGAAAATTCTTCCATTTTTTCCAAATCAAAAAGAAAAGCTTAAGGCCAAATTTTTGGCATTTTCTTGCCAGAAACTTCTTCAAAAATCTCAGTATTATTTTTCCTTTTCCTGAAAAAATTTCAAATGAAGCTCTGAAGATAACAAACTCTATACTCAAACCCATTTTCTCCACATTTCACCAAAAAGAACGACAAACAAAACTAATCAAAAATCAAGCAAAAAAAGAAAAAACCACAATATGATAATAACTCTAATGATCGAAACAAAAATCAGTACCAGTGTATGAGATTACTAATATTTCCAATTGAAACGAAAAATATAAGAAAAAAGAAACATTGAACTAAACTGAGAAACAATAAGAACCTTTTTACTCGTCTTCTGGAGGGTTTCGTTTTTCCATTACACTGCTTAAGTTTTGGAATTTGGAGGGATTTATTGTTCCTAATATGTCTTTTGGCAACTAAAAGCGTTTGTTGAATAGCGTCTAAAGTCGGGAATCCTATAAATACGAGTTTAGTTCATTAAAACGGGTCCACCGAGGTTTTACAATGTCGCGATTTGACTACTACGATTTGATTACGAGGGTGTTTGGGATCGCTTTTATTTTTGGAGAAGTTGAAATTGTTGAAAAAATTAAAAAAAATTGAGTAGTAAAAGATGATAGTGTTTGAAAATAAAAGTAAGAATTAGTTAAAAATTGATAGTAAAAGTGTTGAGTGCTTAAAAATAAAAGTGAAAAGCAATCAAAAATTGACAGATAACAATTTAAAAAGTTCAATTTATTTACAAAAATATTAAGAAGCACTTTTAAGCTAATAGAAGCAACTTCCTCCTAACTTTTCAACTTCTATTTTTTTCAACTTAATTTAAACAAAAATTGTATTACCAAATACTTAAAATAACTTTTTTAAAACGAAAAGTAGTAAGATGCTTTTTTTAAACAATTGTAAACACCCTCTATATCGATAGATGATCACTCTTTCATGTTAAAGGCCTTTTTGTCCTTCTATATCATTTTCTTCCCTATTGTATCAAGTATCAACCAAATGAAAAGATATATTTTTCTATCAAACCTAGGCTGTGTATCAATTTTTTTTTTATTAAAATGATTTGAAACTCGCCTTTTAGAAATTCAAGTCTTAATTTACTTTTTTAATTTTTTTTTTTAAACTTTGCTTTCCAAAAGCCGATTCTAGATTATTTTATTATTGTTCCTGTTATTATTATTATTTAGGGTCAGCTTTCTCGACGCTGATTTTTATTTAATTTTATTTTTTAAAGGCATTTATTTTATAGTTCGGATTTTAGAATGCAAAATGGTTTGAATAATGGAGTGTGATGAATATTACAGCATAAATAAAAAATATTACAATATAAATAAAATATTATTGGATACAATGAGACCTTAAATCAACTTCCAAAAATGGAAATTTAGCGAGCACCATAGGGATGCATAAAAATATCTTTAAATCACATTTTGCTGAAAGGTTTTGCCTTGGTCTCGTCTTCTCTTACATTGCTGCTCTAGTAACACACACACACACACACACACACACACACACACACATATATCTTCATAGTTTCTTAACTTTTTCAGTTTCTTTTTCATTTTTTTTTTCCCCTCAAAAGTATTCTACTTAAACTAAAGATGAAACTTAGCTCCAAAGATTTACAAGGGTCATGGAATAACACATAACAGAAGTTCTTAGTTAAACTTTAAACTTCAAAAAGATTACAAGTTTCCAAAAGAGGATCATGCCATAACATAACAAAACAGAACTCCTTAATTAACCTTCACAAGATTTTACAAGTTCCAAAAGAGGATAATGCCATAACATAACAAAAACACAGAAATTCCTTAGTTAACCTTGAGAAGTACTAACTTCACCAACCTAAATAGTCTGAAGCAGCTTTCACAGTCAGGTGGGCAGCCACGTTAACCTCATAACTTAGAAAATAGGCACACCACAACCAAGGAACCATAAGTCTAGATCAGGAATCGTTCTCAGCGACCAGCTCCAACAGCACATCAGGGCATTCATCATAGCCGGGCCTAAACCAATAACACGCTCATTGGGAGGTCTATTTTCCAAATAGTAATAGGCATCGTACGAGGTAGCAACAGATAATGGAATAGCCAAAATGTCACGAGCCATCTTCGCAACAACTGGATACTTGGGACCTTCAGATCTCCACCACTGCAATGTCACTACAAGAAAACACTCAATTTTTGGCGGAATTTTTCGGCGGATTTTCGGCGGAATTTCGGCCGAAAATTAAAAAAAAAATAAAAAAAAATTTAAAAATTTTCGGCGGATTTTCGGCGGAAATTCCCGCCGAAAAATTTAAAAAATTAAAAATAAATAAAAAATAAATTTTTTAAAATTTTTCGGCGGATTTTCGGCCGAAAATTCCGCCGAAAAATTTTAAAAATTAAAAATAAATAAAAAATAATTTTTTTAAATTTTTCGGCGGATTTTCGGCGAAAAATTCCGCCGAAAAATTTAAAAAATTAAAAATAAATAAACATAATATTTTTTAAATAAAAAATAATTAAAAAATAATTTTTTAAATTTTTCGGCGGAATTTTCCGACGAAAATCCGCCGAAAAATTTAAAAAAATTAAAAATAAATAAAACATTATATTTATAAATAAAAAATAATTAAAAAATAATTTTTTTTAATTTTTCGTCGGGATTTTCGGCGGAAATTCCCGCCGAAACATTTAAAAATTAAAAATAAATAAATAATAATATTTTTTAAATAAAAATAATTAAAAAATAATTTTTTTAAAATTTTTCGGCGGATTTTCGGCAGAATTTTCGGCGAAAATTCCGCCTAAAAATTTAAAAAATTAAAAATAAATAAAAAAAAATTTTTAAATAAAAAATAATTAAAAAATAATTTTTTTAAAATTTTTCGGCGGATTTTCGGAGGAAATTCCCGCCGAATAATTTAAATAATTAAAAAAAAATAAAAAAAAATATTTTTTAAATAAAAAAAATATTTTTGAATTTAAAAAATAATAATAAAAAATAATATTTTTTAGATAAAAATAATAATATTTCTATATATTTTTAAAATATATTAAAATTCAAAATTTTTATTTTTATTTGAATTATTATTATTATTTTAATTAGAATTAAATGAATTTTGTATGCTATATATATATGTATATAATATTATGTATTATATATATAAATTTTTTAAAAATTTAAAAATATTAAAATTTTCAAACAATAAAAAACGTATTATAATAATAATAAGAATAATAATAATAATAATAATAATTATTATTATTATTATTATTATTAATTAGTTTTAATTATTTTTATTTGAATTGTTGTATGATATAAATATATAATGTAATGAATTATGTCAACAAAGTGAACATAGCTCAACGGTAAGAGTGTTGTTTGCCAACTGAGAGGTCGAAGGTTCGATGCCCAGCAACTCCAAAAGTTGGGATAATTTCGGGGGGCGTATACGCACGCGCGCGCGAGTTGGGGCGAGGTCCCGGGTTCGACTCCTTGGTGTGGCGATTGAAATTTTATTTTCAAAAATATAAAATAAATTTCGGCGGAATTTCCCGCCGAAATTCCGCCGAAAATATATTTAATTAAAAAATAAATAAATAAATAATAATTTCGGCGGGAAATTCCGCCGAAAATTTATTTAATTAAAAAAAAATCCGCCGAAATTCCGCCGAAAATTGAAAAACGACCAAGGTTTTCCCGGCGGATTCGTTCCATCGAAAATCCGCCGAAAATACCATTTTTTCTTGTAGTGTGTGTTGAAATCATCACTCCAGGGAGAGACGGGCTCCTCCAGATACAAGTCAAGATCAGACTTTTGAGGGTGGTTATTAGTTTGGACAAATTGACTGTATTCTTGAAGCCAATCACTGCTAGGATTTCCTTCTGCTTTGGAACTCGAAGTACCTTCCAGATTTTCAGTTATTATGTCACGGCTTGCATACTCAGAATAGAGACTGCGAATGGCCTCCAAAATGGGACCACTTTGATATTATTTTTGGCTTAATTTCTTAATCTCACATTGTTGTTTTTTGTGTAAATGGGTTGGTGGGATATAATTTGAAGTAATCCCACATTGCTTAGTTAAGAAAAATGGAAAGTTCCTTAATGCTATAAAAGGACTCTTTCCCTTCCTAGTTTGTTATCCCAAAAATTTGTATTCTCTTCTCCAAAATTAAAAGAGCAGGCTGCGTGAGTAGTGCTCGGAGACGTAGGCATAATTGGCCGAACTCCGTTATCAATTTTTCGGGTATGTTCTTTCCTTATCTCTTTTAGTTATTCCGCATTTGATTTGTTTCTTTTCGGTTTTAGTATAGTATTCAATATTTATTTGTCGGGTTTAGGTTGTGGTAATATACTGTGCAAGTAAGTTCTGTCTAGGAGACTAGGTTTTAAGTCGGACCATTTGTGACCCCTCCAGCCTTTCCTGGGAATTTATTTGGAATGATAATTTTGTCTAAGGAGACTGCTCAGTAGTCTTTCCTGAAAATTATCGAATCAGTACAATTCACTAGTTGTAGCTTGAGTGGAAAATTACCCGAGAACCTCAACAAGTGGTATCAGAGCCGAAGGTTCGTCCTAGGTCTGTTTGTAATATTGTTTATATTGAATACTATCATTCGAGTTTGTAATGGCGTCAGAAGTTCCACCAATAAATAGTGTTACATCAAATATGACACAAGGGACATCGGCTTCCTCGTCCTCATGGACAAGGTTTCCAATGTCAAGTTTGAAGTTGGCGGTAGAGATATTTGACGGTACTGGCCATTTCGGCATATGGCAAGGCGAGGTCATGGACTCCCTTTTCCAACAGGGTCTTGACATCGCCATTGAAGAAAAGAAACCAGAATACATAGAAGATAAGGATTGGAGTATCATAAATCGGTTAGCATGCGGAACAATTCGATCGTGCCTGTCCAGAGAGCCAAAGTATGCATTCAAGAACGAGACTTCTACACATAAATTGTGGAAGGCGTTGGAGGAGAAATTTCTGAAAAAGAGTGGTCAGAATAAACTCCTTATGAAGAAGAGGTTGTTCCGGTTTGATTATCAACCAGGTACTACTATGAATAAACACATCACTTTGTTTCAACAATTAGTAGCAGACCTGTTAAACTTAGATGTAAAATTTGAAGATGAAGATTTGGCTTTGATGTTGTTGTCATCTCTTCCCGATGAATTTGAACACTTAGAAACTACTTTACTTCATGGGAAGGAGAATGTATCTTTAGATGCTGTATGTTCTGCATTGTATAGTCATGAATTGAGAAAACAAGATAAAAGGAGAAACAAAGTAGCTACAGCAGATGAAGCATTAGTGGCGAGAGGTCGTCAGCAGAGCCAGTCAAAGGGAAGAAGAGGAAGATCAAAGTCGAAGAGCAGAGTTGCCAAAGATGAGTGTGCTTTCTGTCATGAGAAAGGGCACTGGAAGAAAGACTGTCCAAAGTTGAAGAATAAAGGGAAGGCTCAGCAAAATGCAAATGTTGCAGAATGCAAAAGTGATGCAGAGTCAGATGTCTCTTTGGTGGTATCACCTTCAACATCCCATCCAGACGAGTGGATTTTGGATTCCGATTGTACCTACCGTATGTCTCCCATCAGGGAGTGGTTCTTTGATTTTGAAGAACGTGATGGTGGAGTTGTTTACATGGGCAATGGCAATCCATGTAAAACAGCTGGGATAGGTTCAATCAAACTGCGGAATCATGATGGATCTACAAGAGTTTTAAAAGATGTACGGTACGTTCCGAATTTGAAGAAGAATCTCATCTCTTTGGGGGCCTTAGAGTCAAAAGGCCTAGTTGTGATGATGCGAGGTGGAATTCTCAAAGCAACTTTAGGAGCACTTGTGATGTTGAAAGGCGTGAGAAAGAATAATCTGTATTACAATCAAGGTAGTACAGTGGTTGGGACAGTAGCAACTGCAACATCTAGTAGCAAGAAGGATGCAGAGGCGACAAAGCTGTGGCATATGCGTTTGGGACATGCTGGTGAAAAATCCTTGCAAATTCTTGTTAAGAAAGGATTGTTGAAAGGTACGAAGACTTGCAAATTAGAATTTTGTGAGCATTGTGTTCTGGGAAAACAAAGAAGAGTGAAATTTGGCACTGCCATCCATGATACCAAGGGTATTTTGGATTATGTGCACTCAGATGTATGGGGACCTGCCAAGACTCCATCTCTTGGAGGTAGACATTATTTTGTCACGTTTGTTGATGATTTTTCCAGAAGAGTATGGGTGTTTACTATGAAGAAAAAGGATGAAGTGCTTGGAGTTTTCCTTAAGTGGAAAGCTCAAGTTGAGAATCAGACTGGAAGAAAGATCAAAGTTCTCCGAACAAACAACGGTGGAGAATACAAGAGTGATCCTTTCCTGGAGGCATGCCAAGAGTTTGGTATAGTTCGGCACTTCACAGTCAGAAAAACACCACAACAGAATGGGGTGTCGGAGCGTATGAACAGAACACTAGTAGAGAAAGTTCGTTGTATGCTGTCTAATGCTGGGTTAGGCAGAAAGTTTTGGGCTGAGGCTGTGACATATGCTCAACATCTCGTAAATCGTTTGCCGTCATCCGCAATAGATTGCAAGACTTCTTTAGAGGTATGGTTCGGGAAACCTACAACAGATTATGATTCTTTGCATGTTTTTGGTTCTACTGCATATTATCATGTAAATGAATCAAAGTTGGATCCACGAGCAAAGAAGGCTTTGTTTATGGGCTTCAATGCTGGAGTTAAAGGATATCGCCTTTGGTGTCTAGAGGCAAAGAAGACCATCATCAGCAGGGATGTTACCTTTGATGAATCTGCCATGTTGCATAAGGTAACTCAAGAAGGAATTGATGATACTCCACAGCAGGTGGAGTGTACGCCGAAGCAGGTGGAGTTTGAACAGATAATGGTGAGCCCAGAAAAAAGCACCATTAGTGACTCTCCTATGGCAGAAGAAAAGTCAGATGAGGAAGAGGTTCCGACCCAAGAACCTCAACAGCAGCCAAATTCAATTGCTGTTAGAAGGACAAGACGAGAAATTCAGAAACCTGCTCGTTTTGTTGACATGGTAGCTTATGCACTTCAAGTTGTTGATGAAGTCCCATCCACCTTTCCAGAAGCCATCCGAATTTCAGAAAATGGTAGATGGAAAGATGCAATGGAAGAAGAGATGCAATCTCTTGAGAAGAACAAGACATGGAAGTTGACACAGTTACCAAAAGGCAAGAAAGCAATTGGATGCAAATGGGTATTTGCAAAGAAAGAAGGATTTCCTGTCAAGAATGATGTTCGCTACAAGGCAAGATTGGTAGCTAAAGGCTATGCTCAGAAGAAGGGAGTTGATTATAATGAGGTATTTTCTCCAGTTGTTAAACATTCCTCCATTAGAATTTTGTTGGCCTTGGTAGCACAGTTGAATTTGGAGCTAGCTCAACTTGATGTGAAGACCGCGTTTCTACACGGTGACTTGAAGGAGGAAATCTATATGTCTCAGCCAGATGGATTCAAAGTTGCTGGTAAAGAAAATTGGGTTTGTAAACTTAACAAATCGTTGTACGGATTGAAGCAATCACCGAGACAATGGTACAAACGATTTGATAAGTTTATGATGGGTCAGAAGTACACAAGAAGCAAATACGATCACTGTGTGTATTTGCGCAGACTTCAAGATGGGTCCTACATCTACCTACTCTTGTACGTTGATGATATGCTGATAGCATCAAAGAGTCAAGTTGAAATTGACAAATTGAAGGCTCAGTTGAGTAAAGAGTTTGAGATGAAGGATTTGGGAGAAGCCAAAAAGATTCTCGGCATGGAGATAAGTAGGGATAGACAGAGAGGCAAGCTTTGGCTGACACAGAAGCAGTATTTGAAGAAGATATTACAACGTTTTGGTATGAATGAAGATACCAAACCTGTAAGTACTCCGCTTGCTCCTCATTTGAAGCTTAGCAGCCAGTTATCTCCAAAGACAGATGAAGAACGAGAATACATGGCGAAAGTCCCGTATGGTAATGCAGTTGGAAGCTTGATGTATGCAATGGTGTGTACGAGACCCGATATTTCACAGGCAGTTGGTGTTGTGAGTAGATATATGCATGATCCTGGCAAGGTTCATTGGCAAGCTGTGAAATGGATTCTACAGTATATTCAAGGTACTGTAGATGTTGGCTTAGTGTTTGAGCGGGATGAATCGCTTGGTCAATGCGTAGTTGGATATTGTGATTCTGACTATGCAGGTGACTTGGATAAGCGACGATCTACAACTGGCTACTTGTTCACTTTAGCCAAGGCGCCAATTAGTTGGAAGTCTACTTTGCAGTCAATAGTGGCTTTGTCTACAACAGAGGCAGAGTATATAGCAGTTACAGAAGTTGTGAAGGAGGCAATTTGGCTTCAAGGATTGCTAAAAGACTTGGGAGTTGGTCAGAAACACGTTGAGGTGTATTGTGACAGTCAGAGTGCTATTCACTTAGCAAAGAACCAAGTTTTTCATGCAAGAACGAAGCATATTGATGTTCGCTATCACTTTGTGCGGGAAATTCTCGAAGAAGAGGAGATACTTCTCCAAAAGATTCGGACTACGGAGAATCCTGCAGATATGATGACCAAGGTTGTGACAAAAATCAAGTTTAAACATTGTTTAGACTTGGTCAATATCCTGCATATTTGAGTTGGCGCCTGAAGGCGCAAATTGGAAGCACTACGAAGACCATTTTTTTGTTTGATTGAGAAGATTTGCATTTGGTGGGACCAGAAATTGTGCCAAGGTGGAGATTTGTTATTTTTGGCTTAATTTCTTAATCCCACATTGTTGTTTTTTGTGTAAATGGGTTGGTGGGATATAATTTGAAGTAATCCCACATTGCTTAGTTAAGAAAAATGGAAAGTTCCTTAATGCTATAAAAGGACTCTTTCCCTTCCTAGTTTGTTATCCCAAAAATTTGTATTCTCTTCTCCCAAATTAAAAGAGCAGGCTGCGTGAGTAGTGCTCGGAGACGTAGGCATAATTGGCCGAACTCCGTTATCAATTTTTCGGGTATGTTCTTTCCTTATCTCTTTTAGTTATTCCGCATTTGATTTGTTTCTTTTCGGTTTTAGTATAGTATTCAATATTTATTTGTCGGGTTTAGGTTGTGGTAATATACTGTGCAAGTAAGTTCTGTCTAGGAGACTAGGTTTTAAGTGGGACCATTTGTGACCCCTCCAGTCTTTCCTGGGAATTTATTTGGAATGATAATTTTGTCTAAGGAGACTGCTCAGTAGTCTTTCCTGGAAATTATCGAATCAGTACAATTCACTAGTTGTAACTTGAGTGGAAAATTACTCGAGAACCTCAACATTTGAAAGCTGCCGTTACTGTCATCAAACTTTGAGGACATATATTCTATGTACTGCATCTTGAGGCGAGGATCCAAAACCGAAGTAATTGCCAACAGCAAAAACATGTCCAAGTACTTTTCGAGCCTCAGAAGCATTTTCTTGGCCACGTTGCTAGCAAAAGAGTCAGCAGAAGCAGGCTCTTGGATCAGAATTGCTCGAAGCTCTTGAAGATTATAGAGAAACTTGTTAGCAGTTGGATACTTTGGCTCAAACATCTGCTTCGCTACATTATACGTGCTATCCACCAATCTATGCACAATTTTAACTTTATCCCATTCATCAACAGATGGGACATCCTCCTTGCGCACGTATATAGAGTCAAATTCTCCCAAAGCGAGCAAATCCAAAGCATGTTTCAGCTTGCTGTTTGTGATATGCCACATAGATTCACATCTGGACCAACTCATCTCCTTTACCTTGTCAATTATCTTATCGATCATGTCATATACATCTTGAGCCATTAAGCTGAACATCTGAGCAACGCAATGAACAGAGAAAAGGCAAGAGTCAAGAAGCAACTTCCTCTTCTCGTCAACCCGAGCTTTAATTGTTCCAACAACTTCAGACACAAAAATTTCCTCATGAGTATCTTTAGACGTAAGATTAGCCATCTTACCCAAAATGTCCCATTCCCTCAACGTCTTCAAGATTGCTTCATCAATACAATCAGACCGCATTGTATTATGTCTCTGAAAGAGAAGAACCTATTTCTTCAATTTCCACTCATTGTCAATAAAGTGTGCAGCAACACATAAAAAGTCATGGCTGGGGCCATAATTTCCATAATGAGTTAACACGTCCACCGATATTGCAAGTGAGCCACTCATATTATTCAAGAAGTCTTTGATTTTCACTTTCTCTTCCTCGTAGATCTGAAAGCAATCACTTTTTGTTGAATTATAATCCATGGTGAGAGAAGGGCATTGATCAGTCATCATTTCCTGAAATTTATAGTTTTTGACAATTTGAGGTGGCACCCCCTAAGAACATATGAACTTGGCTATGCTTTGACGCATTTGTTCCACATTAAAGCTTTTAATCCAATCTTCTCCTTCATCCTCCTCCTCCTCATCTTCTTCGTCGTCTTCCTCAAATCTAAGATCAGTATTTGCCACAGAGTCTTCTTCAGCAAAACCCCTAATGTATCCATGTTCATTAACATCAGAATTATCTCCTATTCAAAATAAACAAACCAATTGACATTCATTAACATCCAATGCTAAAGATGGTTATACGGATATCAAATAATGATAAAAGGGTCCTTTAATCGCAAAGGTAAGGGGTAAAACATGCTGGGACACACGCACATACATATATCAAACTTCCCATAAGCATGAAAAATGCTGTCAAACTGAAAGGGCAATCAAACTCTAAAAGAAAAATTATCATTCGCTTACCTCTAGCATTGTGATTGCCAGTGCACTGGCATTGACCCTCAAGATTCTTGTCTTTCTTCTCAATGTTTTGATTACTATCCATTTCGGGGTTCTTGGTACCTACAAAAACTCAATCACAGTCATAAATTGATCGTAGAGTTTTTGTGACCATGGATATTAGTGAATAAAACTTACACAATCAGTTTCTTTAGTCTGGTTTATCATTGGAAAACATGAAGAGAAACGCTTGCGAAGCGTTATCTATTTCAGTTTTATCCGCAACTCAATTTCGTACAAAGAAATTGTATACATAGTTTACAAGGGTGTTTGGCTAAACTTATTTTAAACATCTTATAAGTTTGTATATCTTATAAGATGTTTTAGAAGCTCATAAGATGTTAGATCTTATTTTAAAAATAAATTATTAAAGTATTTGGATAAATAAAAAGAGTGTGTTGCTTATAAGATGTTAGTGATGAAATAATTGTAATTAATCTGATTAAACACAAATAATTTTGCTAGAATCTTAAAAAATAAGTTGGGAACTCCGTATTTTTTTCAAAAAGAGTTTATGAGCTCTTAAACATCAAATTTGAGGCCTTTAAAAAATTTGCCAAACACTTTATACCATCTCAAAAGTCTCATTTTCAAGCCTTTTTAGCTTCTACATTTTCAACATCCAAGGCAAGGGTTTTCCAAACACCAAGCAAACTTCAAAGACAATATTTCATTTTTTAAACTGTGTTGAATTTTAAAATAGTACAACCAATGACTGCAAATAAAACTAAGAAAACAAGAACATAACTGGAGTCAAACCCTAACTTTCACCATACTTTAGCAAACCAGGAAAGATAAAATCTATATACAAAAAGGAAAAAAAAAAAACAACCCTTAAAACCCTAGCTAAACGATAAATGTTCACCACAGGACACTATTTTCCCTTTTTTTACCCCCTTATTCTACTAGTATCCGTGTGGATCATCCATATAACAGCAACCAAAAAGGCAGAAAATGTGTGCGCCGAGATAGCATTTTCAGTTTCACGACCGCGTTTCATGGTGGAGAGAGAGAGAGAGGGAGGTAGTGGACGGAAGCTAAATGGTCTTGCTGGTTTAGTGATAAAGAGAGAGGGCAAAGCGCGGGAAATCCAGGATTGTTGCACTTGTTAGGGCTGCATATGGGCCAGCGTCCAGACAAATGGACTTTTTAATTGCTCTTTAATCCAATCACCAAGCCCACAATCCATTGGGATTCAAATGCTGTAAAATTTAAATATCAAACTAGGGAAAAATCTTATTTTCGTCCGCTAAGTATAGACAATTTGACTTTTTGTTCTTTAAAAATCGGAAAAAAAATTTATTTTACCCTTTTTGGGGCACGAGCTTTTCAAAATATCTTTCTTTTTCAAAACATTTAAATTTTACCTTAAACTGAGCTCGTAGAGCTCAGTTTTACTGTTGTTGTCAGAGATTGACCGAGCTTTGAAAGCTCGGTCTAGGTATTTTATTTTATTTTTTTCAAAAAATCAAAGACCGAACTTTTGAAGCTCGACCATGTTATTTTATTTTATTTTATTTTTTTTGAAAATCAAAGACTTATTATTTTTTTTTAAATTAAATGACCGAGCTCTTGAGGCTTTGTCTTTTGATTTTTAATTTTTTTTTTAAATGTATTTTGCAATACACTAGATAAAAATGCTGCAATTCAAAAATTTAACTCACAAACTTCTCATTCACTTTCGTATTTTTCATTTAAGAGTTGTAACAAATTCTACAAGTATTTTAACAAAATAAATTTAATTTAAAAGATAAGATAACAGAATATCAAATTTTAGTTAAAAACTATTGTGGTAATTATAAAATATCACATATGAAGAGATAATATAAATAGAAATTTTTTTATTCCAAATAAAGAAAGCATAAATATATAACAAATTAATGTTGGTGTGTACCAATTATTGGCGTTGTTGGGCACGTTGCCTTGATCTTTCCCTGATTTGTGGTTGGTCCATCTCATTATGAATGCGAGTGGTAACGTCACGGCCTTGTCGTTGCTCCTTTAACCTGTCGGGATTGTGGACTAATTTGAAATTAGCTTCTGGCCAATATGCCTCATCTCAAATAGGCTCGAATATACCCGTGTATGTTTGCTGATAAGAGCCTATATTGTAATACCACGCAAACAATTGATTGGTGTCCATCGAAAATTGGGTTGCCGCAGCTAAGGCATGTGAGCATGGTATACCAAATTGTTGACAAATCCCACAAGAGCATGTACGTACCTTTTGTTAGCTTCACAAAAAATCGACGACCAGCCCCGTGGCCTGTGTCTCTTGCAAGTATTGATACCGTACGTTCATGATACACAAAATTCTCGACGACATGCGATATTGAGGCATCTTTGTAAGCATTGTAGTAGGCATATGCATGATCGATCCATGGTTGGTTATTTGATCGCATGCCGTTTCCCAGAGTAGAACACTGACGGAACCAATTTATGGTGCGGTTGAAGGTGAGATGGATGAATGCGACGATGGGCAAACGACGGCCACCCTTGAAGGCGCCATTAATACATTCGGATATATTTGTGGTCATTATGCCTGTCCGTTTTCCCCCATCGTATACGGCTGTGCAGTTCTCCAAGTCAATGCGTTCCAGGTATCTTATCGTCTCGGGTTTGGTTGCTCGTATTTGCTCCATGATCTTGTTAAAGTCAAACTCAGTTGAAGCATTCCCAGCACTCCAGCATAGGTCTTTGGTGAGGATATTTTTGACCTTTGCGTTTAAATTCGAGCAAAGGTGCCTAAGATAGAATCGATGGCATCCAAGAGGCTCTTTGAATGCAACCAGTTGTTCGACTGCCGAAGTTATGCCAACATGTCTATCTGAAATGAGGCATGCACCTTGCTTTTGTTAGATAACATGTCGGATCAATATTGACAGGAACCATAACCAAGACGAGGGTGTTTCTTCATCAACTAATGCGTATGCCAGTGGCAACACATTTTGGTTTCCATCCATTATGCACGCAATCAGCAACTTGTGTTTGTACTTTGTATACAAATGAGTTCCGTCAACGCTAATGACCTTGCAGCAGTGTCGAAAAGCATCTACACATCGTTTGAATGCCCAAAACACGTATCCTATTATTTTTGTTATGGGGTCGTCAGTGTTGAGATTAAGCCATTCTACGACAGTCCCGGGATTCCACCTTTGCAGTACAAGCAAATAACGGGGTAGTTTTGCTATAGATGTTTCCTAGTTACCATACAACAAGAAACGCGCACGCATCAATCCTTGCCAAGCCTTCTGATAGCTTATCCTGTACCCTAGAAGGGTATGAATTTGTGCTCGTACGTCTCCAACTTTGTATGAGTAATTTTCAGGTACGTGTTGAACAGTGGAATCTCCCATCTAGATTGTCCTACGACGTCGTCCTTCGACACACCTTGGATGTGGATCACTTGTTGCACCTACGAACGGAGGTGCATCGTACATATGGCCAGTTGTTCCAATATATGTTCTGGCCACGTTCTCCAATATCCTTGCGTAATTTGCAATGTGTGGAACATTGTGTCGCATAGCCTCCACTTAAATATACCTCGCACTCTCCAACTGTCACCATGTTGGAAAAAATATTTTACACTTAATATTTTTCATGATATAAGAAATACTAATTTTATTCATGCAATGTTTAAAAAGATACTAACCACGATATGCCATGTTGCCGGATTGAAAGGTTGATAACCCCTTCTTAGTTTATACCCTTGTGGCAGACTGATTTGCCGAATAGTATGCCTCATATACCATGCAAACTAACCGTCCTCCACATGTGATACCCCCGAATAGATTGGAGCACTGTTAACAATGAACTCCTGGACGTTATTCCATATATGTGTGTAATTAGCGTATGCCCCCCAGTCCTTAGTTGAATTATGACCCCGCCTATCTACTTTTGCCAAAGTTCTCTCCGCCATAGTAATATTAGGGGGAATGTGTTGTCTCATCCCGAACTATCTCAAAACACGCTCGGCATGATGAAACTCAATGATCGCATAATTCAACAGTGTTGCTGAAGCATGCCAGTACTCCTCCCCTCTACCACCTGATAGTCTAGCAATCTCGGGGGCATTGGGGTCATACGGACGCCATTTAAACTGAAAATGATTCACATAACTCCATTGTCTCACACGTGATCAAATACAAAATAAATTTTTTCAGATTGATATATAATAGTGTCATACCTCTTTGTCACACATCCTATCAAACAATTCTCTCGCGACAGGCACCAAATGGGACTGTGGTTCGTTCGGCGTCATCACAATCCAAATCTTGCCCTATTAGCAACCTCTGAAACACGGGCACTAGTGTTATTGTTGTGATACGAGACCGTGCCCAAATCTACGATAAAACAATAAACCAACTCGTATTAGTTTTCTCTCTTTAATAAGCATTAATATGATAAACACTCCATAAATTTAATACCTGGACTAATTGAATCGGGCCAGATATCGAGTTTGCCTCCCTCTCGAAGTAACAACCAACTCCCGATATAGGATCGCCAAGACAGCAGAACCCCAGCTAAACGACTAGGTATGTTGGACATCATCCATGTGAAGTAAATAATGTAACGCGACAATTGTTTTGCTTTTCTCGGGCATTATTACGCTTGAGATGAGTCCCAAGGCCACACATCGGGTGTATTGCAAGAGAGCCTCTGCTGATGAACAATTAGTAATTCGTTAGTTTCGGAGGCGATTTAGAATCACTTTCACAACAATACGTGAGGACATAACATCTGAGTAATTTGGAACAAATCCCAACAATTCACCACAGTTTTCAAACCAATTTTACCCCCCTATACATGACCCACCAAAGAACTGCCCCTGACGGGCAATGCCCACAGAATTGCAATGTCCTCTAACGTTACAATTGCTTCGCCAACTGAAAAGTGAAACGTATTTGTTTCTGGCCGCCACGTCTCCACTAACACAGTGATAAGCGCATGGTCTATCTCGATACGACCACACGTGAGCACTCCATAGAATCCCATCCCATAAAGCATTTGCAACACATTAACGTGCAATGGATGTTCTTCGATAATTTTTCAAAAGTTTATATGCATCGCCCTAACATCCAATGGCCCAGTCTCCTCGCCTTCTGCTATTAATTCGGACCTGTGGTTGTCTTGTGTATATAGCACATCCAAACTCTCAGGACCACATAATTGACGATGAATCAACGTACCTCTTCAATTAAGGTAAACAAAAAAATTTTGTAAGTGAAAGGTTTGTGAGAGAAAGTTTTTAATATTGGGAGATAGAATTGTAATGTTGCAAAAGTGAATGAGAAGTTTGTGAGTTAAATTTTGGGATTAAAGTATGTTTATATAATGCATTGAAAAATAAATTTTGAAAAAACAAAAAAATTAAAATCAAAAAACCGAGCTCCAAGAGCTCGGTCATTTAATTTTCAAAAAAAGAATTATAAAATAATAAAATCGAGCTCTTGAAGCTCGGTCTTTGAATTTCAAAAAAAAAAAATATATATATTGAAATTGTATGGTAGAGCTTCAATGGCTCGGCCTTATAATTAAAATATATATATATATATATATATTAAATAGTATGGCCGAGCTTCAATGGCTTGGCCTTATAATTATTAAAAAAATATATATATTAAATAGTATGGCTGAGCTTCAATGGCTCAGCCCTATAATTAAACAAAATTATTAAATAGTATGGCCGAGCTTCAATGGCTCGGCCTTATAATTAAAAAAAAATTAAATCTTTAAATTTTCCAAAAAAAAAAAGAAAATATAAAAAAAAAATTAAATCTTTGATTTTCTGAAAAGAAAAATCCCTAGACCGAGTTTTGGAAGCTTGGTCAATCTCTGGCATTCAGTAAAATCGAGCTTTGAAAGCTCGATTTAGGATAAAATTTAAATGTTTTAAAAAACGAGGGTATTTTGAAAAGTTCGGGCCCAAAAAAGGGCAAAATAAATTTTTTTTTTCTTAAAAATCGTCGTTTTAATTTTATTTCTTTAATTTTTAAAAAAAATTACAATTTTAGTCCAGCGAAATCAACTGGCAGACAAGAAAAAATTTGGGTATTTTTTTTATTTTTAAATTGGTAGCCAAACTTGGGCATTAATTGGTAGATAGAATGATTCTTCGGGATTCTCCTCCCCCTTGAGGCTGTTATGTTAATTAACACTGAAGAGTTGTAAGCTTTTGTAGCGTTTCTCTTCCTTGCCCAAATATATATATATATATATGATATAAAATAGGAAATTGTTATTGACATTTTAAAATTGTTAGTGACACTCCATCTTTATTTTTTGAATTGAAAAATTGACTAAATTGTCCATTCATCTTTATAACACCATTTTTATTAATTGCAATGATATAACCATATTTTTATTGTTAATCATTTTCACCTTTAGTTTATAAAAAATACATGAGATTACAATCTTAATATGAACTCTTTAGCTTTTTGTTTTATTTTTCTTTTTTGTCCCACTTACTTAATGCAAAATATATATTACTAACAAAAAATTTCAAGTCATGCATAAAAATTTTTAAATATATACGAAATTATAAATTAAAGAAAACAAGTTAAATATATAAAAAAAAGTTGGGTGATAAAGAAAGGAAAATATATCGTACAATCCTATTGATATTCAAATATGAAAAATATTAAGTAAAAAGAAACATATTGTATATCCCCACTAATTTTATTTCTCCTCAACATTATCTAACATCAAATAAACAAAAAGTCTATTGCAAAATAATAATAATAATAATAATAATAATAATAATAATAATAATAAGAAGAAGAAGAAAAAGAAAAAGAAAAGAAAGATGAGTTCCATGACTACAAATTTTAAGGCATAATCTCTCATTCATAGTTTACACTAATTTGTTTGCTCCATATATATTACTGCTACATAAATAAATAAACAAATAAATAAATAAAATTATAGCAGTATGAGTAGATATCTTAAATTTGCTCGGTACTCTTAGTATTTACAAGCTTTATTATCTCCCTCAATTCAAAAATCACTATTAAAACTTATAAAATATTAGTCACCTCAATTTTCAAATAACTAAAATTAATATGACGGAAAAAGTAGAAAAATATAATGTAAAATATAGACAAAATATTGCACAAAAGACAACAATATTAAAACAAAATTTTTTTCAAGTTACTCTTAAAATAAGAAGTTGAATAATTATTTTGAAATTGTCGTCACCAAAGTCGGAAAGAAGATGGTGAAGAATAATATTTTTAAATACATAAAAGTGAATAGTAGACTATTAGGGCTTGTTTTTCAATAAATCAAATTAAATTAAAATTTAAAAATTAAAATGGTATATTGGACAATTGATAAAATCAGAAAGTAAGAGAGAGTACCAATAATAATTTTGGAGTGTGAATAACAATCTCCCATAAAAGATATATAAAATGATAAATAATGGAAAAAATGTAATTGCATATTTTTTATTTTTTATTTTTTATTTTTGCAATAAATAATTTTTTATTTATAATTTTTAAATATATTTACATGCAAAATTATAAATTTATTAAATTATACATATATGTGTAAAATTATCAATAACTCTCATATATGTACAAATAAAAATATATATATGTAGACATGTGTGTGTGTGTGTGTGTGTGCGTGTGTCTCTATATATATATATCACGAACACATGCATAATTTTCTGAATATGCCTTTTTTTGTTTTCCACTTTTTTTGCTTTTTTTAAAAAAAGAAAAATTCATCACCATGTTCTCCCCTTAAAAAATCCCTAAATTTTTGAACCCAAAATTCACTGGTGATACCAGGGAAGAAGAAGCTTACAAAACCCACACCACAATCGTTTAATAGGGAAAATTGAAATTTCCCAACCATCATCTTCTCCTTTCCTTCTCTAGATCTCCTTCTCCCCACTATCACACAACAATCTAGCTTGTCCCTCGAAAATACCATTTTTCCCTTTTAAACTACTAGGGTTACTCTCTCTCTCTCTCTCGCAGTGCACACCCCCCACCCCTGCCCCCCCACCATGTTTGTTTATATGATTATCCTTTTCAGTTAAATGCTTAGACAAAATTGTTTCCATACCATGTTTGTTTAACTATACGATCATCAATAATTTTTTCTGTTTTTTTTTTCTGCATTTAGCATCTTAAAGTCAACTTGAAATTCTTCATTTACAATAAAAAGTTATTTTAAAATTTTAGTTCAAAGAAAATGATTAATCTTTTATGTAATTCAATTTAAAAATTAAACTAATAAATTATTATAGTAAACTTAATTAATAATATTCAACATGAAGTACCATGTTTTTAGTTATTTGAACTTAATGAACTCATTAGCTACAAATTCTAAGTAAAATTTTACTAATTTGGATGAAAAATGAATAAAGTATCTTTATTTTCTTAACTATAATTTAAGCATAAAATTATGATATATTTTAATAAAGTGGTTTCATTTAAATAAAAATTAGTTATATCTCTTATTTATTTTGGAGAAGAAACATCATTATAAAATGCAAATGTTGATAAATATGAATTTGAATAGGATTATCTATACTCATTTATAAAATACTAGCACCCTCTAATAATTACTTAGTATCTTTGGCCAGTGTTTTTAATTTCTCTCTCCTCTCTCCTCTCTCCACTCTAATGTTTAACATCTCCTCTCAACTATTCAACGTATTTTTTTCTTTTTCTCTACTATTCAACCTAATTCTATGTTTTGCATTTCCTATATATATGTTTTTTTATTTAATTAAGTCTTATTTATATTTTTTGTAATTATTGTCATAAAAATTTATATAGAATACGATAAATTTAAAGATATAATTAAATTATATTTTATTTTTAATTTTGTATACACATCGAGTGTTCACTTATCTCTAGTTGGTAAATTAAAAGTCTTGGGAAACACACTAAATATGATTAACATTGGTAAGTTCAAATAATTGAGATAGTAAAGGAATTGATAATTAATGTCACCTACTCAAATAAATTATTCTAAATAATTAAAAAGTTTCTAAAATTTAAAAATTCAAAATCTGATTAAATTGCACATTATAGTCAATGGAGCCCTTTCTTATATAAATGGTGTAGCCATAGATAGTATATCAACATGTTGGAACTTACTAGTTGCTACAAAACTATCCACTCAAGTTGTAACATGCCGTTTGTAATGAAAAATTGAGCTCTTTCTAAGTTTCAAAAAAACAAAATACAACTATGAGATATCTCTTTGGGCGAATTATTGAAAGTCAATTTTACAATACACTCGGCGTATTGAAAAGCAATTTTTGCATCCAACAATCTTACAAACTTAGGGTGTGACACAAATACAATAATTTGTTTTGAGTTTCACTTCAGTTGCATGGACAGAAGAGAGTACCAACCAAGTTCAACTATTAGGTTCATACTTGTTTCTGTGATTGTTCTAGGGTTAGTCCAATGGGTAAGTGACAAACATTAGGTATATATATTATATTAAGTGTATGACGTGTAATCGTTGGAGATTTTACAAGTAATCAATCTTTTAATTTAGATGTAACCAGTTGCATTATTTTTTTTTTATTGAATTTATAAAAACATATCCCGCCCATAAACATTTTACTTTTTCTTTTTCAATTCCTTGACTGGTTTTGGCTGACTTGATGAAGGACCCGTGACTGACTTTTGAGTGCTGATCAGAGCTGCACTTTCTTGGTTTTTTGCCTGACTTGATGAGGGAATATTGATTGTGCTCCTTTCTGACCCTTTTGCTTTGAGTGACTTTAGAAGTGGTGCCTTTTTAAGGATTCCACTGGCTTTCTTTTTACCCTGTCAAAGTTTTTGGTAAAAAAAAAAAGGTTTGTCAAGCCTTGTACTTATAGATTAGACTACTAAGCAAGTGAGATATTTGAACTTGCTCTTGTCTGCCCTTTATCTTTCACATGGGACTTCCATTTCACACACTGTGCATGTGAAACATAAAAAACAAGTTAGATTAACTAAGTTCAAATTAATAATCAAAACATGAAAGAATTTGAAGTATACAATGTTTTGATTGAGTGTCTTCTTTCTGTCATGTTTCTCAGGCTTCCCAGGCATGCTCTCTTTGACAGGGAGAAGAGAAAAATTGCATACATTCCCCCTGTGTTATGTTTTAATCTCTGAAAACCCCTTATATTTCAAAAATAGGCGTATTACCCCCTATGTTTATTTTCCCGTGTACACTTTCTTGTTTGACTGCAAAACTTGTTAAGTTTTTGCCATTTTGACTGTTTTGCCCTTAGACTTTTAATTAGTTAGGAATTACAATCCTTATATTCTAATTTTTGAGAGAGAGAGAGAGAGAGAGAGCAACAAAAATAATGTTTATGTATATATTCTTAAATAAAAATGAAATTCAAAATAAAGAAGTAATGATGTGAATATTTTTAATTTGTTAATGAAATGTAAATAATTAAATTAGAAAAGATATTAATTTTATTTCTAATATTTTTCATATTATAATTACGTATATTTTTTTTAAAGAAAATACTATAATTCAGGTTATTGTATAATTTCAACAAATTAAAGGGTCTAATTGTAATTTTAGACAGAAAATGATAGTATTTTAAAATTCTAAAGGGAATGCGTAAATTAGTCAAAATACTTGCTTTACATGGGTGACAAGGGCATTTTTAATAACATCACCACTACAATAGTGGTCAAAAGGGTTGAAAAAACATGAATCAACGCATCAGGGGCGTGTGCATAGATAACTCCATCAATATTGGACGGAATAGGGGTTTTTTGCAATGAGCTAAATAACACAAGGTTGCTTTCACCTATTCTCTAATCACAGAATTTTCGAAAACACGGAGGGTAGTTGTGGAATTTAACCCAGAGGGAAGCATCACTGACTTGTTTGTTTGTGGCTAGTCATCAAGTCTATGTAAAGGCTCCATAAGGTGGCAACCCATTTACTCTTCAGCTTATCCATGTACTGCTCTACAACCCATTTTGAATTTGCAGCTCTTAGTTTTTCAGATCTTGAACACTCATGGTTGTTTAGAAGGGTCTTCACTTACATTGTATCTTCATCAAGTTTCTTAGATGCATGTAGCACCCATGGACAATTTGCATGAATGTATTTAGCTTGAACCTTATTTTTGTCATTCTTGGTGAACACAATCTCTCTGCCATTGATTATTGAGTGTTGTCTCACAGCCCTTTTGAAAAGCTTCACATCAAGAAAGCACAACCTAACATAAAAATTTGGCTCTTTCATGTCTAGCTCAAGGGTGAAAATTGGATATCCATCATGCTTCATTTGTCTTTTTCAACTTTTCTTTCTTTTTTTGTGTTGCTCTTTTTGTGGCCTAGTAACAACTTTTGACTTTTTCCCAAACAAACCCCCAACATTTATATCAACACTTGCTATCTCCCTGTCTGAATTGTCTAACTCACTGTCTATCAACTTGTCTGAATGACTCGAACAACCCCCCCCCCCCTCCGATACTGATCATAATCAATTAATCCAATATCATTGTTATCTATGATATTGTCTACATCAACAACATCCCCTTCTACCCCAAATCCCCTTGGTAGTCATCTTCATTTTGGTCTTCATTTTCACTTTGGACATCCCCTTCATGTTCTTCTAAGCCATCAGATTCTTCACCATCACCACTGTACTCTAAACCCTCATCTATAACATGCAATCTATCATCCCCATTAGACTCAACATTCTTGCTACACAAGTCTTTAACAAAAAAACCAACCCTTCTTCATCAATAAAATACACAAGATCCATTGCATCTCCATCATTTTGCATTACGGTAGCAAAAGAAGCATCATTTGGGCCATGTCTACTATACCAAAAACACAAATTACCATCATCCATACCCAACTCATTAGCCATACTACCAAGTTCCAATATTGACATTTCATCTTGAAAGCAGTAATCAAAATGTTCAACATTGTCTCCAACATAAACCCTCTTACCTAAAACACACATTCCTCCCCCCCCCCCCCCCCAGTGCATTCTAATGGTAAAAAATTCAGAATTTGTACCTGAAGTTATATTTTACCCAAAAACATAGTACATATACATATATACAAGCATCGACATACAGAATTCCAAAGTATTGAAAAGTAAAATTTATTGACAAGCAGAAAAACATGAACTGAAAATAATAAGTTATTTTCAGCAGCTTTGCAAAATAGATTAAAAAATAGTGGTCCCAAGCAATAAAAAAAGCAATATGGGGTTACACTGTCAACTTCAAACCCCAACAGCAACCCATTGAAAAATGCACTACTAAAACATGAATAGACAAGACAAAACACCAATTAAAATTAATTCCTTCTCATTAAAAACATACAATGCAAGCATAGAAGACAAGATTCGATCCTCAATAAAAAAAAAACCTAAATGCCCAGACTACTATGCATTCAAGAAAATTTTAAAAAAATTGGTCAAAATGCTCACCATAGTAGGGCGCATTCTTCCTGGGTGGAATATCATCATTGTTCAACCGTTTTTCCACAACATTTTGCGATTATCTCCAACAATTGCAGAGGAGAATTTTTTTTTTTTTTTTTTTTTTTTGGGGGGGGGGGGGCGGAGGAAGTGTAATGGAACCCTTGTAACCTTTTACACACTGAAAGGGGGCATTCAAAGCGGGAGTAAAAATTTTATTCGAAGAGATGAAAATACCTAGCAAATGTCACGCCCAAATCACGTGTAAGAAGGGGGATCGAAATATTCTTAAATATGCCCTTGAAAATGAGCAAAGCTAGTGTAGGTACAAATTTTAAAAAAGTTGGGTAGTGTAGGTTCTTACCCACAACAGTTGGGGCACAAAGTGCAAGCACCCCAAACATTGGGAGTGTTGTCGCAATTAATCCATTGTGTTTTGTACTTTTTTTTTAAAAAAAATTCTATGGTTTACAAACTTTGTATTTCTTATTTTTCATGAATTATTCCACTAATTACAATGAAAAAGATACAATATATTAGTCTAATGGATCTAAAGGTAAAAAAAGAAAATTATTTTACAATTGATATCCAAGAGTGTTATAAAAGTATATCTATGTTGAATGGATTGAAGAGTATTGCCGGCTCTTTTTTGCTTGTTCATTCTTTTTTTGTATGACAAAAATTTAATACCATAGAGTCCAATTAAAAGTCCAACTCTTTATACATAGTTATGGTTTGTATTTTATTTAGTGTTCAATTTGAAATCTAGCTCTTAATTTTTAAATTACTAAAATGGCATGAATACACATTATTTACCGTCACTCATATAAAGTTATTTTAGTTTTTACCAAAAAAGAAAGAAAGAAAGGTAAAATACTCATAAGTTATTTGCACTTTTATAAAAAAAGAATAGAAAGAATAGAAGATAGATTTAGGGGTGTCAATTTTAGACCCGACCCGACGACCCGATCATGACCCACCTGAAAAAAATCAGGTTTGGGTTGAGGGTTTTCGGGTTCGGGTCAATTCGGGTCTGACCCGAAAAACAACCCGAAAAAACTAATCAGATTGGGTTGGGTTTCGGGTTGACCCACTAACCCGAAAAACCAAATCAGGTCACCCAAAACCCGAACCCAACCCAATTAAACCCGACCCACCCATATTAATATGAATACTATAAATATAAAATCAAAAGTTTTCTTCCACACCAGCACACCTCAAACCTAGGGATGGCAATGGGTCCGGGTTTGGCCCGGCCCCAACCCGGACCCGACCCGCTAGGACGGGTTTAGACCCGTTTAAACGGGTCTTGGGGCGGGTTGCGGGTCTAAAATTTTGGACCCGCCCGGGTTCGGGTTGGGTCTCGGGTCCACTGAGACCCGGCCCGAACCCGACCCGTATATATATGTATTATATATTATATATATTTATAATATATAAATAAATAAAATTAAAGAAATTAATTTATATATAATATATATTATATATATATTTATAATATATAAATGTTTCACTTGAACATATTTTATTAGGCTTTATAGTTATGATTATGGTAATTTTTTCTTATGGTTGGACATTGCAAGTTGGTTATTATTATTTCACTTGAATATGTTTTATTTGGTTTTATGTACAATTTGAATATTTTCAATTATTAAGTTTCTTGTACAATTAAAAATTATTGTTTCAAAAAAAAATTTAAAAATAAAAATTTCAATTATTGAAGCGGGTTTGGCGGGTACGTGGGGCGGGTTGGGAGGGGTTTCGGAACCCGGCGGGTTCAACGGGTCCAACCCGCCGGGTTCAACGGGTCCAACCCGCCGGGTTCGGGTCCAAGCCGGGTTCGGGTCGGGTCCGGGACCCGTCGGGTTTGGGACGGGTCCCGGGTCCAGAAAAACCTCGCGGGTCGGGTCTCGGGTTTGGCCAAACCCGTACCAAACCCGACCGGTTGCCATCCCTACTCAAACCCTAGAAACCAAAATATCAAACTCTGGCCTCATTTTCCAGCCTCAACCACTCCGCCGCCCACCATCTCCGTCGCTCCTCTTTCATCCTCAACTGCTCCCGCAGCCACCATCGCCGCCGCTACGTCCCGCCACCAAGGTCGCGAAACACTTGTCTCATCTTCCACCCTCAATCACTCCACCACCTACTATCTCCACGCCTTCTCTTTCATCCTCAACAACTCCGGGAGCCACCGTCACCGCCGCTACGTCTCGCCACCAAGATCGTTAGTTCGCGGCTGTCCCTCATCAGATCTGATTCTTTGTTCTTTGTTCGCAACCATTAGCATAAGATATGTTATCTAATTTTTTTTTTTTGAATAATTTCTCTTGTTCTTTGTACATTGGTATATTTGTATTTATATGTGTATGTGTTATCTTCTCCATAACATGCTAAATTTGTTGGAGTATTTTTTGATTTTCGAACTTTTCCGTTGTTTCGGCCTTTTTCCCCCTTGATCCCTTTTTCTGGTTGCTGAAGAAGTATCAGCCATGGTGGAAAGAAAACCAATTTGGTGTTTCCATGCAAAAATTTTGGTTGAAAAAAATTGAGAAATAATTGTTGGGTCGGGTCAGGTTTCGGGTTGGGTTGTGTTTGTGGGTGACCTGATTGTGTTTCAGGTCAACCCGAACCCAATTATATCAGGTTCGGGTTAGGCCCTTCGGGTTGGACATCAGGTCGGGTTGGGTTCGAGTTGGGGATTTTAGTGTTATACATGTACCTCAACCCGACCCGACCCCACCCGACCCACCCGAATTGACACCCCTAGATAGATTTATTTATTTATGGTTCAACTGTACTGCATGTTTTATGTACTTTTCTAAACTAATAAATGTAACCATTATCATTTTTAATTAAATAATTATGCCGAATTGTTTCTCATACCATGTTTATTGATATAATTGTCAATATATTTTTTGCATCTTACATCGTAAAATCAACTTTTGATTTGGATAAAAATGAATGTTTATTTTCTTAAAAATAATGTAACCAAATTCTTTTATTAAAATTAAATTATGATAAACGAGTATCGATTCTTTTAAATAAAAACTGATATATATATATATATATCAAAGAAGCATGCACATATTAAAGGAATATACAATATTGAAATAATTAATCATATCTAGTTAGAAGTTAAGTACATCCTTAAATAATTAAAGGGTTCCGCTAGACATCACTATTATATGAAACTATTTTGTGAGGGCTATCATTCTCCTCCATTGTCATTTATATGGTCTAATTATTTAATATACAGTCTTTGTCAAGTTTACAGAATCAAAATTAAAATATAAATTTCGAACTTTTTAAAAGTAATATACTTTATAAAGAAAATCCAATATAGCATGAGTTTCAAGCTAGTATAATTTTATCGTATGGGCCACACCCCCTAATAGCCCCACGCAACGAGCAAGTACCCCAGTGTTAAGAAGTGAACCTTACCTACCAACAACATCTATCGATAATATAAATAATTAAATTAACAAAAAAAAATAGGAGTACAGGTGTACTAAAAGATAATTAAAGTAGTCATTTAAATTTAACGATGCATATATAGTACAAAGTCAAAGTACACCCCTAAACTGTATATGGCTCTGTCTGCAACATTATCTCCATAATGGTCTTCTTCATATTTATAATAAGAAAATTAACAACACTCATTTCAATCATTTTGAACTAACTTTTCAATTGTAATGGATATTCTTCAAAGGTCGAAACCTATTCAATGTTGATTTCTCAAAATTTTCAACTCTAAATCATTCCCCAAACTCGAATTCAACGTATTCAACCAAAAAGTAAATGCTAAAATAGCAAATACGAATAATAGATACGTTTTGATTTAAAATCAAATATTTTTACCATTACTGAAGACCTCAACACAACAACTGGCCGAGATAACGGAAAGGTGGGATAGCACATAAATTCAGAAGAGCCTAAAACAATAATCTCATTTGCTTTCATACCAGTTCATGGTACAGGCCAAGACATTCAGCATATTTGGCTCGAACCGATTTTGATGAGGCCCTCGCCGCTCAGTATGAAACGCTTCAAAGCCCGTAACATGAGAAAATTGTATTGCTAAAAGATCACGAGCCATCTTGGAGAGTGTAGGATACCTGGGGCTTGCTGCTTGCCACCACGAAAAAACACTGAAGTTCTTACTCTAAGGCAAGACAGATTCTTCCAAGTAATATTCCAGCTCGGATTTGACGGGTCGGGCCTGAGTCGAACCATAAATGAACTGGTTATACTCATCCAAACAATCGAAGCCAAAATTTAACTTTTGTCGCCTTTCTTTAATTTCTTGGGCAGTCTCAATCTCTTCTTCTGAATCAAAACTTGAATCACTCAAGACGTACTCTGCTCCATCATCAAGAGTCACATAACTGTCGTAAAGTCTTTGAAGGGACTCTAAGATAGTGTCCACTTGTGAAATTCCTGAATTAATACTGTACTTTGAGGTAGAAAATTCAATATACTTCATTTTATACCGAGGATCCATGACTGTTACGATTGATAGAACCAGGAACATGTCCTTCCAGTACTTGTTGAAAATTCTACGCATTCTTTGAGCTGTGATTCTGACGATTTTATCAGGATTATTGTTACCTTCTTTAGTCAAGTTTGCTTGAAGCTCTTGAAGATTGTGTAGGCATGTGGCTGCACCTTCATGCTTTGTCTCGAACAGAACCTCTGCAGTATCATACACGATTTGTACAATTTTGCAAACGCCTCTGACTTTCTCCCATTCGCATTTAGACGGGATGTCAAAACCCTTGCAGTAGTCCTTTAAATATTCTTCCTAGGCCTCCAATCACAGTGCCTCTTTTAGAATGCTCAACGTGAGATACCACAATGGAGATGACTTTCCCCGGAAGACTAAACGGCGGATCTGGCGGATAATAAAGTCTATTTTATCAAATGCTAACAACACCATCGAGCACAACATTTCTGCACAGCAAGATACTTGAAACAAACGTCCGTCCAATCGGAGACTTCTTTTATCCTTTAAATGATCCCTGACTGTCACAGCACCATCATCAAGGTACACAGATGCAGCCTTAGACAGGAGACTATATATTTTATCTTCAATTTCCCAGTCTGAAAGGCACTTAAGAATGATATTTTCAGGAAGACTATCAGCATCACCCTCCAGAGCAGGACTAACGCCGAGAACATAATTTTTCAATTTCCAATTCTCATCAATAACATGAGCTTTCACACATAGATAATTAGAGGCGAAGCATTCATCAAACAATTGATAATCTTCATCATACATGTTCTTGCAATCATCCCACGGGTCCACAGAGAGGCTGATTTGCCCATCCAAAGTCCTCAAATTTTCTTTAATCCTTGCTCTCTCTTCCTCGTAATATTCCAAGCAATGTTTTTCCAGGGTAGCACATTCGACAGTAAAGTGCGGGGTCACTAACATGACATATTCTATGAAAGAATCTAACTCGACCTTGCTCGGTGGCACACCAGCGTTGCACAAGAATTTCGCAAGGGCTTTGTACGCACGATTTTCATCAAAATCATGCTTTTTGATCATCACATTTGTTTCGTAGCTTTCACCCTCGTGAACATGACATTTCCTTCTTGTATGATTACGGAAGCCTCCCTTTCCACCGGGCCTCGACATTATACCTAGAAGATGAAAATCATAATATGTTATATAATGGTGGTGGAGTAAGAAGCTCAAAAATATGCATGCTTTAATTTATCTACCCACGAAAAGTAAATTTTCCTTTTATAAAACCAACAAGAGCACCTATTATTCGCTAATTAGAAAATCTAAACAAATCCTGCGCTTTGGATCAATATAATCAATCTCATGAACTGACAATGAAAAAACTATTCAACTCTGAAATTAGTTCTTGTTCCAATATTAATCCTAAAATGTAGAACTAAAACCCTAATTGAAACTTTTTCACCTCTAGGTAAATCTATGACTTCAAAAACCCAACTCAAGTTGAAGTCTAAAACCCTAATCCAAGCACATTCGCCATTTATACTTCTCACAAGAAACAAGCCAACAACAGATGAGCAAAACAAACAAATTAATAATCAGCCCATTTCTTCCTTTTCCTACTATTTACTATTCACATGTTATTTAAGCGACAATAATATCAAACCCCTACGAAAAATAACAACTCGAATAGAACGAAAATTTTCCTTTCTGGTATAATTATTCAATTATTAAACGCTACAAAACTCCAAATACGAAACCCATCTTTTTTTTTTTTTTTGAGGAAAAAAACCCTTCTTTTATTTATATTCTTCAACTTACACAGCAGCCGAAAAGACGTATAGAAAAAGAAGAAGAATTATACTTTCGAACTGAAGCAGAAAGAATCAAACCTGTTTCCGATGACGATGGCTTCGATATTTCAACAATTTTGTAGTGTATCACTGTATGTGTTCTTTCTTTTTGGCTTCTTTTGTGTGTGTGTGTGTGTTTTAATTTTTCATTTTGCAGATTCTCAAGACCATATTTACCAGTCGTTTTGGCGGGAAAATGTTGGACGACAATCTCCTCAAGCCCGTTACCTTGGCCCATTATCGATACCTTAGTTCATGGGCTAAAATATTGTATTTTTTCTATTTATTATTATTATTATTATTATTTTTCTTTTGGATTGAATCAAACATGAGCTGGGGAAAAAAGAAGGGGAAGAAAGATGGAGGAAAAAAAGGAATTGTTTTAGTTATATAAAATCTGTCTTATATGTATTGTAAATGTTTTATCAAATATTAAAATATATGATATATTTATATTTATAAAAACAAAGTTTATAATAGTATAAGATATTTATGTTTTATTTGTTAAATATTATTAACATGTCATAATTATAAATTTTAAAGTATATGTTTATAAATATTTGTATACATTAAATAAGCTTTAATTTAGTTAAATATTTAAATATGTACAATATTTTTAAATTTAATTAATATAAAAATTTTATACATATTTTTTAATATTTAAGTTGATTTCACGTAAGCTCCACATCAGTGATAAATAAGTATTTTGCCTTTCAAAATTTAAAAAACCCCAAATATAACCTGCAACCTAGAAATTCAGGTTTCTAAGGTCAACTTTAGTCAAAACTGAACTAAAATTGTCAAAAAAAAAAAAAAGAGAGAATGAAATCTATTAGGTATTTTTATCAATTCAAGAGATATAGGACTAAACCTAAAACAGGAAAAGTTAGAGGACTAAAATTGTAATTTCGCCAAAAAATAAAGTAGATATGTATAATCTTATGTTGTGAACTAAATGGTTTGGAAAAAGTTCTGTCTAGCGAGTAAAATGGCACTCCAGTTGACATCGCTTTGCCGAGAATTAGGAATACTACAACTTTATAAATATTAAACAACCACACAACAAAGTGAACTTCGCCGTCTCGTTGGCAAATATGTGGTTAGAAGAAGAGCTTCTGTTGCTGTAAATTTTCACCAAAAAAAAAAAAAAAGAAAAATATATACAAAAACTAATATTTTTCCCCATTGGATTCCTACTCAAACACGCAACTGTCATGACTAATCTTAACTGCACAATTCCAAATCCCACTCAACTATCTAACACTTACGCTGTGTTTGGTTCTAAGATTTTATAACAGAAAAGAAAAGAAAATAGAAAGGAAATTTAATTTTTCAGCGTTTGATTATTAAGGAAAAAGAAAGAAAATACTAAGAAAAAGAAAATAAAAGAAAAATATAGCATGAATGGAGAAAAATCATTTTCCGTCCAAATTGGTGAGGAAACGGAAGGAAAAAGACATCACACTCTCTCAATAACGTTTCTCTAATATACTCTGTTTCTCTCTCTCTCTCTCCAGAACTCTCTCATTTCTCTCCCAAGCTCTCTCACTCTTCACTGTCTAACCCGTTTCTCTCTCTAGACCTCTCTCTCTCGATTCTTACCATGACTTCCCGAGGAAATTCATCGGGTTCTCAACGGATATTTCCACCATCAAACCTTGCTCGTCAATTTCCTCCGTTGAATCAGAATGCCGACCAATTCCGTCGTCAAAATCAAACACCCTGAAGAATAGAGTGAGTAAATCTTCTTATGAGCCTAACTCGATTGTTGGTGGAAGTGGTGTAGGAGATCCAATTTTCTCAACATCTACACATTCATTTGCACACTTGGAACCTCAATTTCCCAATGCTACAGAAGAAGAGGTATTTCTATATCAAATCCTATTTAAGAAATGTGTATATGTTTTGGGATTTTCTGTTATTACCGAATTTCTATGTGAAGGTGCTAGTAGTTGGGTTTTATTTGAATAAGTGTTTTGATGGATTATGAATTCTAGGTGTTTGATTAATTGTCTCTATGAATTTATGAGTTTTTTTCCTTTGTTCTTTGTCATTTAACTAGCTAATTTTGCTATTTTCTTGGTGGGTTTTTTGATGTGTTGCTTGATGCTTTGTTTTCTTAAACGAATGACTATTTTGAGATATTCTCGTTTGTTAGAGTTGGGATGTCTGACATGTTGAATGTTGTAAATATTGGAACTGAGGGTAGTGTCTTGAAGTCACTGGGGTGTAACAATGTCACTGTGTAAGTGGATTTGAATAATCATGCGTTTAAGTTAGGTAGATGGCTCTCAAGTGATTGCATTAGGTAGGTTGTTAATAAAGTTTTTGTTGTTAATGCTTTCATTGTCAATATTAAAAAGAAATAATGGAAGTGGTTTCTATCGGCTTCTGTTAAGCCCGAGTCATTGATGTACTGAACAGATTCCAACAATTTTATCCCATGACTTTTGCACCATTGGGATATCATTTCACGAATTAAGTGATTAGGGAGAAGCATTGTGTGCGAAAGTACTTGTTGGGTTGTCAGGCATGTTCTGTTCCCAGCCTTTAGCCATTTTTGAATGAAGGGCCAATCAAAAGTCTGCCAAATTTGAAGGTAAAATGTTAAAAAATGCAGACAGTATATGAATAGATGGAAGTGTATGCAAAAGAACTTCAATATCATGACTGCAAATACAATTAAAAAGAAACAAGCAACACAATGCCTTCTTACTTGTTGATTTGTACATTGTTATGGTTACAGTCCTTAATACAGACAAAGTCAAAAGATCAATTTATCTTTACAAATCATTTTCGTGCCTCAGATTAAAAGTTTCACCAAAAAAAAAAAAGTTCATAAAATCCAAAAATTTGGGACCTTGATTTGTTTCCTTCTTGCAAGCAAAGATAAACTGTTCAGTAATTTGTTTTTTCTCACAGTGATTATCAAGTCAATCACCTGGAACATTCATATTATGTTAATATCTTTCCCCTGGGTCTTGTTTGAAGTCGATGTAAGAAAAGTGAAGTGCTATTGTTTACCTACTTTGCTGCCTCATATGTTGTTAAGATAGTGCAATAGTACATATCAAATGGTGATATTCCTAAGTAACAATGCTAATTTATGGAAATAAATCCATCATAGTAACTCCAAAACCTTGTGGAATGCACCTGCTAAACTCCATGGTAGACCTGATACAGTTGCGAAAAAAAAAAGGATAAATCATACAGCCTTCCCTGAGATTAGGCCTAATTACAGCTAAACCTACTTTACTTTCCAAAATTACACCTACCTCCCCTGACATTTGGTTCAGGCCAAATACACCAAAAGTATATTATCATACCTTTATTATTCTCTTAGCTTGTTCCAACAACAACTTTCCTTGCCAGTAGATGAGAGCTGTTACAGTAGAATTACAAGAAATAGACCCAATAGGTGTTACTTCCATCCGTCCACGTCTTTCTGCTATTTCCTATAATATCAGAATATTACTTAATAAACGAAAAAGAATGGACTGAGTTGTTTTTTCTTCTTTGTTTTTTTGTTGGAGATCATCATAAATTGAATCCCTGATACCAGACAACCAAGAAATAAATTAATAAATCAAAATGAAATGAACTATATTCTAATAGCACAGAATCAGCATGTCTAACTCCAGGATTGATATAAGCGTGAGACTAGCGTTGGCTGATAAGAATGAGTTTATATCTACACATGTTCTTACCTGCCGCTGATCGTCTGTCCATCCCCCGCTGATCACTACCATGGTCTTCTTAAGTAGTTCATCAGCATTTTCCATTGGTATTTGTGGACCATGTTTCTATTCAATTCATGGGATGTGAAATGTATCATAGAATGATGTTATGATCTCCTTCAAGTGATTAAGGAAAAGCGAAAAACTGGAAGCATTTGTTTACGTAGGGATAGAGTATATATATGCAACAATATATATATATATATAGATTTCTTATTGTGTGTATTTTCTTGTTCTTTTCTTATAGTAATGATAAAATAAATCTCATGGATTTTGTTTCTTGTTTAGATGGATATGGATGATGAGGAACAATGGGAAATTTGAGGAAAATGGGCTGCTACTTGTGTTGTCGCTATGAAACATATGCTATTTTTCTTATTCATTAGTTTGAGCACCAAATTACATAGATGCGGCTATTATAAAAGATGGAGACTATGAAAGACAAAGTTTGATGAGACGTCTCACAAAATTGAATGATGAGGATTGTCGTGATCAATTGCATATGAGAAAAGATGCATTTGCTAATCTTGTATACATTCTTAAAGGAAAGGGCCTACTTAGAGATACTAGTCATAGTAGTGTAGAAGAGCAAGTAGCAAGATTCTCTATGTTGTGGGTCATAATCTAAGGAATAGAAAATTAAGTTTACATTTAGACGTTCTGGTGAAACCGTAAGCCGACAATTTAACAAGGTGCTTAAGCTATTATTTCTTTAGAGGATCTCTTTTTAAAGCAACCTAATGGAAAAGAGTGTCAAACAGAGATCAAGAACAGCTCCAAATTATCCGTACTTTAAGGTAAAACTAATTTAAAAAAGAAAATACCTAAAAAACTTTATTTTATGTATGCTAATAAAACCTTTATAGGATTGTATAGGTGCAGTTGATGGTTCACACTTTCACGTTAAAGTGTCAAATAGTGATGCACCAAGGTATCGAGGGCGTAAATCACACCCGACTCAAAATGTTCTTGCTGCTTGTACCTTTGATCTAAAGTTCACCTATGTTCTTTCTGGTTGGGAGGGATCAGCATCAGATTCTAGAATATTGAAAAGTGCTTTAACTAGAGAAAATGATGTTTAATCATTCCCCAAGGTGATTATTTGATTATAACTTCTTGTTTTTTTTGGTGTTCATATATATATATATATATATATATATATCTTTTTGGATTCATATTGAATAAAGTATTGATTTAGGTAAATACTACTTGGTTGATGCTGGTTTCCAACTAAAAATTGGATTTCTTGCTCCTTATGGGGGTACTCGTTATCATTTAAAGGAGTATAGTATTCATGAACCACAAAACTTGCGTGAACTTTTAGTTTGCGTCATGCTTCGGCAAGGAATTCAATTGAACGAGCTTTTGGGGTTCTGAAAAAGAAATTCCCCATGTTACGAAGTGGAACGGAGTCTCATTTTGATGTGGATACTCAAGCAGACGTTATACTAGCATATTGTATATTTCACAATTGCTTAATGGTTGTGATCGTGATGAAAAAACTTATTGCTGATGTTGATAAAGAGCTTGAGGAAAGAGAGCCTGAATCTTATCCTAGCTTGATTGATGAATGTAAGGAAGGAGAATTGTTAAGAGAGAAGATTGCAAATGATATGTGGAAGATTATAGATTAAATCGGTCATTGTATTGATTTCTTGGGTTCATCTATTTGTATCTTGAATTCAACTATTTGTTGTCATTGCTTTCTATTCAAGCATTTAAATTTTCTATATGAATTTAATGAATTTTACAAAGCTGGTGGCATAATTGGTTACATCCTTCATCATGTGTTGTGACTTTATGTTTTATTACTAGTATGAAGATGATATAGAAGACTCAACTACTAATGAGAAAAAGAATCTCAAAGGAGTGATGAAATGGATGAATGCCTTATTGATTCCATCATGGAACAAAAACTCAAAGGGCAAAAAATGGTTGAGTGTTCACAAGCACAGCTTACAAGGCTGTAGCAAAAGTGTATCTTCCAAGTTAGTATGTTTTGTGATTCTGGAAATATAAAGAATCGTGTTAAGACATTGAAAAAACATTGGCCACAGTTTAAAAGTCTTCTCCAAATGGTAGTGGATTGTTTTAATTATTCAAACCAAGTTGATTTGAAGCCGAAGCAGAGATGTGGGATGCTTATCTTAGCGTACTTTCTCTTCTAATCTTTTATTTGAGTTATTTAATTAGTTGAAGTAATAGTTAAGAATGAGCTAATATATATATAGTTTATGTTAGTAAAATTTCATTTTATGCTTAATTCATTTCTTGACTAGCTTTCTTGTTACTAAATTGATTTGAGCATATCTTGGCTGTGATAATAGGCAAAGCCAAATGCTTCACATTTGCGTTATACTCCAATTCTTATGAACTTGGATGAGATCTTTGGAAAAGATCGTGCCATAGTAACAAAGCTGTTAGTGCAAAACAAAGAAGAAGGAATTGGCAAGGAACAAGATCCTTTGGAGGAGCATAATGAAGATGCTTGGAACAATGAAGGTGGTAAACATGATAATATTGAAGAGTCATCTACATCAAAGCCACCAACAAGCTCCACAAAGACAAGTGAAGAGCCAAAGAAAAAGAAGACAAGAATGATAGATGTGGTAAGCGAAAAAATATCACTTAACTGACGTATAGGGCGAAGTTGCTGCAGCGATTAAACTTGGTAACCAACGGAATTACACCGAAGAAGATTTGTTTACTGAAATTGCTTGGTTGGTGGAATGACAGAAATCTCTCAGATGACAGTATATCAAAAACTTACCGCTGATGTAAGCGCTGCGTGATTCCACAGTGCCCCCACTGAACGAAAGAAGTTGTGGCTACTCGTTAAATTTGGTCAAGAAATTTTTGATGATCAATAGCATAGAAGTTGTCTTTAGTGATGGAAATTTAATTAGTAAAATTTTTATAGCAGACTAGAACTATGGGATTGATTTGGTTTTCCTTAGTTGTAGGTAAACTTTCACACTGGCTGCTATTCTTGCTATTTTTATCTATATTAGTTGTTCTTGTAGCTTTTTGCTTTTTTTTTCCTTAACAATTTTGCTGGGTGAATATTATATTAAATATTGAGTAACTTGTTTAC